>JAAGEH010000042.1:21962119-21986624 GCA_011751065.1 Lasiurus cinereus | reverse complement strand
TGAACACTGGGGTGTGTGAGTGTCGTCTGGGGGTTGAACACTGGGACGTGTGAGTGTCTTCTGGGGGTTGAATACTGGGCTCTGGGGCTTTTGCACATTATCTCTAATCCGACAAGCACCCTATAATGAAGAGGGGGTATCCCCATTTTACAGATGAGAAAAACCAAGTTGATAAGACTAAATAACTTGCGCTAGGTATCAGAGTTTGGGCCCTGGGGGTCTGACTCAATACACCAGAAGCCTCTTTTCAGGGAAACGGGAAACCCTCCCCGGCCCTCTCTCAGGGACCTTCCTGCCCCCTTGGCCTGCCACAAAAGGTGCCTGTTTCCAGGATAGAATGGGCGCTTTTCACAAGAGAGCTAAACTTTTACCCAAGGAACAATGTCGGCACCTTGACCTCAGCTTGTGACCAAGCAGATCTCCCCCTTCTCCCCCAGCAAAGGGAAACCACCACAGTGGCCCCAGGATTAGGAGCTCCTCTTCCTCAGTGAACGTTTTTAGGAGAGAAGAGCTCCCGAGGTCTAGTCTTTGCTTAAAAACATTCAAGAGTTTCTTGTCCCCTGGTTTCTCCCATGAAAACAAAACCAGAAGAAGGAAAAAAGGCAAAATATTACCGGGGGGTGGTGGTGTGTGAACAATAAGGATGCCAGTCACCATTCCTAGGGAAAGCTCCCAGGTGCTTCTGCTGACATCTGAGGAGAGGACTTACTATTTTGACCCCATGTGGCCAGTGAGAAAGCACAGTAAGGTACCCACCGAAGGTTACCCCAATTAGGGTGTCTCCAAATTGAGGTTTTTATTTATTTATAAATATTTCTTTATTGATTTCAGAGAGAGAGAAAGAGAAACATCAATGATGAGAGAGAATCATTGATCAGCTGCCTCCTGCATGCCCCACACTGGGCATCCAGCCCAGAACCCCGGGCATATGTCCTGACCAGGAATCGAACCATGACCTCCTGGTTCATAAGTGGACACTCAGCCACTGAGCCACGCTGGCCAGGGCCAAGTTGAGATTTAAATGCAAGTACTCTGAGCCCAGGACCCATTCTCCTATCAGCACAAGGAAGGCAGATGCACATGGGGCATTTTGCTGACGCTATTTCACAGCCATGCTGGGAGTCCTGGAGCAAAGCAGGTGGTGGACAACCTAACGTGGCACCCCAGGTCATTGTCTTCCAGGGTCTAGCAAGAAGCTGGCATACAATGGGTGCTCAATAAATGTATGAATGAAGGTATGATCTAAAATTCACTAGATTTTGCCCTAACCAGTTTGGCTCAATGGATAGAGCATTAGCCTGGGGACTGATGGGTCCCAGGTTAGATTCCCGTCAAGGGCATGTACCTTGGTAGCAGGGGTGTGCAGGAGGTAGCTGATCAATGTTCCTAACTCTCTATCCTTCTCCCTTCCTCTCTGTAAAAAAAATCAATAAAATATATTTTTAGCCCTAGGCGGCTTGGCTCAGTGGATAGAGCATCAGCCTGCAGACTGTAGGGTCCCAGGTTCAATTCCAGCCAAGGGCACATGCCTAGCTTACAGGCTCGATCCCCAATGGGGGGCATGCAGGAGGCAGCTGATAAATGATTCCCTCTCATCATTGATGTCTCTATCTCTCTCTCCTTCTCCCTTCCTTTCTGAAATCAATAAAGAAATATATTTAAAAATATATATATATATTTTAAAAATAAAATACAGTAGATTTTTAGCGGGAAATAAAGAGAATAAACCTGAGATTAGAACAAGACCAAATTCTCCCATTCATTCTCCAGCTCCCCGTGCACACAGGCATGGGGTGGGATGGCTGCACAGATGGATCTTGAAGGACTTGGTCTTGCCCAGTAATGTACTCGGCATGGACCCACCACTTGGTCATGCCCAGGAACCTTCAAATGAGAGTGATTTGCTGATGCTTGTGGTGCTGACAACGATAGAGCCAGACTCCCTGTCACCACATCCTGGTGCCACTGCTTACTCCCTCTGCAAACTTGGGCATGTCACTTGGCCTCTCTGTGCCTCCGTTTCCTCATCTGTAAAATGGGGAAAGTAATAGCTCCTGTCTCAGGCTTTGGGAAGATCAAATGGGTTAATGCATATGGAGCACTTAGAGCAGGGCTGGCCCTCTGGGTCAGCTCTTGTCACTTTCCTTCTTTTCTGAGGATCCCTGAGCCCTTTTCTGATTCTGTCTCTCAGTCACGTACAGACTCAGAATCTTATCTTGAGAGTTAGATGCCCGAGTATGGGACCGTCCCTTCCCCGTGTCCCTTCAAGTCTGTGTCAAGGACACAGGGCAGGTTTCAGATGAGCAGCCACTGCCTTCTGATCAGCATCATAGGGGGGAGAGACCCCTGCAAGGTTCTGGGAAGAGAAGGAGACAAATGACAAAGTGGTGGGCTCACGAAAGGGACCGGTGACAAATGACTGGAAGGACTGGGTGGACAGATGGAGAGGAGCAAAGGCCCCTGTCCTTTTATTGGAGAACTCCTTGTGGCTCCCTGAACAAGACAGTGGCTCCCCCGGGGCCGGGCTGAGGGGTGGTCTCCCTGGCTCTCTCTGCGGGGATGAGTAATATGGACCAGGGCAGAGGGTCTATATCAATCTAACCCAGCGGAAAAATGAATGAAAATTGAATTCCCCAAGGAGAATCGGGGAGCTGTTATCCAGACAAAGATAAATCAAAGGATGCCACAGAGACTGGGAGCGCAGGTTTCCAATGGCAGGAGAATAATTAAGGAAACAGTTTCAAAATGTAAATGATAAAAGAGGGTTGAGGAGGAATGAGGACAAGGAGGAGATGATGGAGATAGGGTGATGGGGAGCAGGGGCGGGTGAGTCCGCTCCTCCCCTCGGTGGAGAAAGGGGCTGGGGCTCAGGATGGCTAGTGTCTGAGGGTGAATCCCCCACCACTCGGTGAAGCTCCTGAAATGTCAAGGTTAGAGGATTCCCAAGTCCGCTGTGCGGAGTGGAAAGAGCACCAGATTGGGAGTCAAAGGCTGGGTTTAATTTCCAGGGGGCTTGGCCACTTATGGGTAGCGTGACCTTAGGCAAACCACTTAACCTTTCTGTTTCCTGATCCTCATGCACAAGCCCTGGCCTGATCATGAAGATCACGTTGAGCTAAAATATGTGGAAGAGCTTTGGGAAAGTGTGAAGTACTAGACCAGTGCGAGCCACAACCATTCTCCTAAATTCAGTTTCTGGAACTCCCTCCCTCAGAATCGGGACCACTGACAAGTTGGGTTTGGTTCCCAGAAATGTAAGGGGTAAATGTCCAGAAGGCACTGGATACTCTTACCGGCGTGCTGACCGACCGCCCTGACAGAACTGAGACCTGGGGGAAGCCCTGTCCCAAAGGCACAGTCTGAGGGGAGCCCAGAGGACTGCTGCTCCTTGGGGGTCACCTGCCAGCCCTGGGCCAACCTTTCATGAGGAAAGACCCACTGAGTCAGCTCAGAGGCTTAAGCCCAAACAGCAGGATTGTGTGATGTTAACCATTGTGTGATGTTAAGCATAGGAAAATGTTAGCAGTGATACACACCACCCGTGTGTATCTGTGGGACTCAGCTATTCCCCATTCTCTGGGGATAGAGACTAGCTTAGCTAGCCTTAGTTTTTCATCCACCAAGTAGGTATAATAAAACCACTTATTGAATCATTGCAAGGAATAAAATTATGCAGGTAAAAGCACTTACCTTGGGGCCTGGCACAGTATTTTTTTTTTAAACAACATATTTTATTGAATTTTTACAGAGAGGAAGGGAGAGAAATAAGAGTTAGAAACATCAATGAGAGAAAAACTGAGAGAGAAACATCGATCTGCCTCCTGCACGCCCCCTACTGGGGATGTGCCCGAAACCAAGGTACATGCCCTTGACCGGAATCGAACCTGGGACCTTTCAGTTCACAGGCTGATACTCTATCCACTGAGCCAACCCGGTCAGGGCACCTGGCACAATTTTAAACTTTCAGTAAGTGTTGGTTGTTTTTATTACCGTGGTATTCTGTTGTATTGTTATTACTACCAGCAGCAGCAGGCTCTGAAAACCTGTGGAAGGAAGCTTTTTATTGGGGTTTCATCATTAGCCAGGGAAGTGGAGAACCCTGGAGGCATGGGGTGGCAGATGCAGATGTTAGTAGAAGACCATGGGCATGGGACCCAGTTCTCACCAGGAGGCAAATGCCCTCTGGGAAAGTCTAATAATGTGGAAACGGCATTTGTTGGCTGAGCTGCTGACCACAAGTTCCAGGACTGAGGGCCAAGAGGACCTCCTAAGGCTCTTCTGCCATCCAGTGGAAGAGACAATGCCCCTCCCCCCCAACCCCCCCCATCACAGGAGCATCCCCAGCGCAGTAAAGCTGCCCCTCCCCCAGCCACAGGCTAGTGTCGTGGTAATGAGAAGAGGGGAGGACCCGGGCAGGTTCATGCCAGGGGAGCAGAAGCAGCAGAGAACATTTGAAAAAACATAATTATAAATTATAAAAGTAATCACCACACAGGCTCCACATTTCACTGCATATAAATATTTTATCCCTTATTAATAGTACTGAAAAAATATAACCACTTTACAGGAAACCCGGGAAAAAGGAAAAAAGCTCCATAATATAATATACTTTTTACCCTAACGTAGTTTTAAATAGCATTTGGATAGCTTTCCTTTCAGTTTTCCCCAATGTTTTTGAAAACAGTAGTTTATCAAATTTTTTTCTGTTTTATCAAATAATGTGCTTATTGAGGAAACTGAAAAAAAACAAAGAAAAATATCTACTGTACAGGTAATCACTTTTATATTTCAGCACATTTTCATCTATGCTTCCCTTTTTAAAATATCTCAAAATTCATATTGCTTCATATTCTTTTTCCCTTCCTAATAAATCTCAAACACTTTTCTACATTAATAATATCCTTCTGAAATATTTTCTAATGACTCCATGGCATTCCATTTTATTTACTCAAATTTATTTAATAATCCCCTATTGTTGAATATGTAGGTATATTCTCTTTTTAAAATGTTATGAACTTCTTTGCAACTCTATCCTTATAAATGTCCTTGGTTATTTTCTGCAGATAATTTTCTACATGAATTAGGGCAAATATTTAGGCTACAAAACATATAGCCAGAATGCCCTCAGAAGACACTGTGCCTTTTTGAATTTCCTTTAGGAAATTGTTTTCTAATTTCTGAACATCTTCATCAGCAGTGGGTATTATCACTGCTCACATTTTCCTATACTTAAAAATCATACAATATTGCATCCTGATTTTTAAAAATCAGTCTTCATTTCCATGTTGCTAGACTTCATAATTAGTTTCAATAATTGTATACCCTATTGCCAAACAAATTTAACATATTTCACTAAACATGTTTTGTTTTGTGGGGGTATTTACGAGGTTATTTTTCTCCAAAACATAATGCTGTAATATCTTCTTGTATGAAACTATTTTTTTTCAATGTTATTGTTGTACTAGGGGAATTACATGAGCTAAAGGGTATGAAAGTTTTATGGATTTGATACAAATTGCCACCTGGATTTAGAGTTTATAACGCACACCAGCAGTATTTGTGAGAGTACCAGATGAAGAGAGGTGTGTACTGTGATGTTTTATTTTGCTTGTCTTTGATTGCTCACAGAGGCTGGCATTTCCTCGTGTTTGTTTACTAGTTGTATTTTTGTAGAAACCACTGGAAATGTCACCCGATTCTTTGCTTTTTTTTTTTTCCCCCTTGCGGACTGGAGTCACCTCGCAGGTAAACAGGGAAGAAATTATGCCAGCCCAGGGCCAGTAGCCATAGAAGCCATTGGGACACCAGGGAAGACAAACGCTAAGTGCGGGTGGTCACGCCATCCCTCCCCAACCCGAGTGTCCCCTGATTGGGGACAACACCGGGAAACAAACAAAAATAACAACAAAAACAAACAACAACAACAAAACGGGGGGCGTGCAGGAAGGCTGGAGAGGGTACCCCGTTCCACTTCCTACAAGAGCTGGACCTCACTGAGCTGGGAGGACACGTCTGCCTGCATCTCTGCCACGAAAACGCAGAAGTGGGTGCCGCCGGGGCCGGGATCCGGGGAGCCGCGCTCGTTGCCTGCGGCATCGGAGGTGGCCTGCAGTCAGGCGGCGTCGAGCGTCTGTCTGACCGAGCCTCAGAGAACCCCATGGAGCCGGGCGCCAGCGGCGGGCCTCCGTTGTGTCTCCCCCAGGAACTGGCGTTGAGAACGTAAGCGTTTGTGTGTGTGCCGTGTCGCTACAGTAAGGGGCACGCGTCCCCTCGCGGCTCAGCCCGGCGCCCTGCTGGCCGGCGCGAGGTCGCAATGTTTTCAAAGCGCCCGCGGTCGCGGCGGGCGACGCAGAGCGGTCTCTAGGGACCGAGGGCAGGACCAGGCTGAGCGGGCCCGGGAGGCCCTGTCGCCCCAAATCCATGGGCCCCGACGGGTGGAGAAGGAGGGCAGAGCGCACTGCGCAGGCCGCGGCACGAAGGGGGCGCGCACGGTGGCCCGCGCTCCCCCGCGACCTCCGCGCACAGCCCCCGGCCCCCTGGCCCGGGCCGCCGCCGCCGGCTGCGTGACGCGCGTTCCGGGCGCAGGACCGGCTGCCCCCGGCCCAGCCTCAACCAGCCGCGGCGGAGAGAGCGAGCCTGAGGAGCAGCGCTGGAGGGGAAAGGAATCGGCCCGGGAGGAAAAAGGAAGAGGATGCAGGAGCCCGCTGGCTGCGGAGCGCGCTCAGCCCGGCGGAGGGAAGCCTGGGACGCAGAGCGCACGAGGGGGAAGGCAGCGCGGCGCAGCCCGGGCCCCGGAGGCTCTGCCCCGCCCCTCCTCGCCCCTGGGTCAGATGGAGGGGCTGGGAGAACCGCCGGCCGGAGCAGAACCCCCAGAGGGAGGACCCGCAGAACCTGCCAGCCCGGAGCGCCGCGGGCCGGACCACCTGCTGCCGCTGTCCAAACGCCGCAGTATTTATACCCGGGGAGCCGGCCGCACGGCCCGAGCCGGGGTGGGGGTGGGGGACTGCCCGAGAGGCCCCTCCCCGCTCCCTGCGGCCCCGCCCTCCCGCACCGTGGGCCCCACTTGGGGCGCCCGGACCCCCCGCTCGGACCGGTGTCCGCCGCTCACGGCCCCGGTGGGGGAACGGGCTCCAAGGGCGGGCCTCCCTGCGGAAAGCGACGTCATGGCCGCTCCTGCAGTGTGAATGAATCAAACTGCCTGGGTGACCGCGGCCTCCCCGGCGTCCGGCACGCGAAGGGTGGAGGGGGAGGGGAGAGGGGCGGGCGGGGGAGGGAGGAGGAGGAAAAAGCCAGGGCTGCAGCAACAGCGTCTCAACCGGGATGTGCACCAACCCGGGAGAGCGAGATCAAAGGGATTTGAAACAGACCGAGGACGGGCGGGGGGAGGGGGCGGCCAGCCTGTGGAATCCTCCTGGAGCGGCGGAGGGTCCTGCTTCCGCCGTGACTCCGGCGGCCGGGCTGGGCTTTTTATTATTATTTTCAAATTCCTGAATCCAGCTTGAGAGAGCGAGAGAGAGCGAGCGAGAGATCTTCGTAGACTGCGACTCGCTGGCTCTCGCTCCGAGATGATGCAGAGCGCAGCTGTCCCCGCGGAGGGGGCCGTCAAGGGGCTCCCGGAGATGCTTGGTGTGCCGATGCAACGTAAGACACCCCCTTTCTCGCCGATTCAATTTAATAACAAGACAGCCGGCTGCCCTGGCTGGTGCGGGCCGGGCCGGGCGCTGCGCGCAGTCTGGACCGAAGGGGCCGGGCGGGGCGAGGGGCAGCCCGGGCGCAGAGGCGGTCACAGGGCAGGGGCGAAGGGCCTGGCTCTTGGCTTTGGGGGCAGAAAGTGAAAGCCTTCGGGATCCGAGAGGCCCGACCCCGGCATCCCCAGCCCAAGGCTTTTCTAGGACCATTGGGGAGAGTGCTGTTGGGGGGGGGGACACAGGGGAACAAGCTACAGGGCAGGCCTGAGGGCTGGGGGGTCTCCCCAAATCATCCTCGCCCCCACCCCGCCGGGGGCTACTGTCAAAGGTCCCAGTAACTTCACCCTGGCTGGCGGGACGCTGGAGAGGGCTCCCCTCGCCCCCCACCTCCCGGCCCCGGGGGCCAGCAGCGCCAAAGCCCAGGTCGCACGTTCTGTCCCCGCGCGCAGAGCACGCGCGCCCCGCGCGTCCCTGCCGCTGCCGCTCTCTGGTGCCGCTGGCGCTCCGAGAGGGGGAGTCCACTCGCCATGTTCCCTCTAGCAAGGAATGCGAAGAGGGAGAAGCACCGAGGCGAAGTTGTGAACTCAGGGAACAGCTTGTGTGCAGGCGAGGGGAGGCTCTCCGGAGGTCTGGGGGAGGGAGAGATCAGAGTGTAGAGGCGCTCTCTCGCCCTCTGCTCTCTTTCCCGCGCCTGAAATGAGCCAGGCAGCGGGAGCTCCGGGCATGTTTACCTCCTGTGTGTGTGTGTGTGTGTGTGTGTGTGTGTGTGTAGGTGTGCGCGCGCGCAGGGATTTTCCCGGAGGGAATCAGTCTCTGTCCCCCACTCCGGAACCGAGAATCTGCTGCGGTAGAGAATCTGTGTGGAACCCAGAACAGGTCCTGACGCGTCGAGCTTGTAGCGGGGGCAGCGAGACTCCCGCCCCGCAGGCTGGAGGGCTTTTCGGGAGGCCCCTGGGCTCACGGAGGGAGGAGAGGTTCTTTCCCTCTGCTTGCCAACGGGCTGCGCTTCCACCCCCGACTTCTTTAGGGTCGGTTTCTTTTAAGTTAAGGACCGGCTCGTCCAAGGATGCTGCCCACCTATGCACCAGGGCGCCCGAGCGCGCCCTCCTGCGCCCCGGGCCACCACGGCAGGGTTTCTGTCCCGGCCAAGCCTCCAAAGGCAGGCTGACTGGCGTGTGTTCTGGGCTTCCCGGAAGTTTCTGAGAAAGGACTAGAAGAGTACAGTTTCACCCAAACAAACCTACTTGGGTTGCTTCTTCCTTAATATCCTGGTTATCCTTTGTGCCCCATCTTGCCAAGTGTTGACAGTTTCACGTCGGCGCGGTGCCTTGCGGAGTTTGCTGACTGGGGTGTGTCTGTGGAAGGTTTTTGGGGGGTTCACTGCCCCCTTACTGTCCCCACCCTCCCACCACCACCACCACAGCAGGGAAGGGGCGGGTGCTCTGCACAAACACAAACCCGGGCCAAGTGCTCCCTAAGCGGATGGCAAGTTCTTCCGCTCTGCGCCAGCCGGGAGCGTGTGAGCCGCCCGCCCTGCTCCCCAGCGCCCTGCGCTCTCGCAGTTGTGACCCCTAGGGGGCCTGTCGGTGAGGACTGGAGTGCAGGCTGGGTAGGCGAAGCCCTGACAGCCTTTCTCAGATGGTCTCACTTTTTCTTTCTCTGATCCAGAGACAGCTTGGGTTGCCACGTTAGGGACTCTATTTCCTGAAATGCCTAGAACTTGCCTTCCAAGCTACAGTTAACTGGCCAGGGCTCCTTGTCTGGGTTGGAACTGTGGGGAACCACGGGGTAGAGAAAGGGGACTCCTCCAGGGCTGCCTGGGAGCCAGTGCCCAACCAGGAGGGGTGGTCTCTCTCTCTCCTTTTGTGTTGCCCAGGGCCGGTGGCTGTGGCCTGGGTTGGCCTGGGAGACTTTGGGATGCAGCTTTGTCTTTGCTTGTTTCTTTTAGGGTCTGTGTGGATTACACCCAGCCCCACGGCAGCAAACCTGGCCGGTTAGGTGAGCTGTTGGTGCTGGGAACTGGGCATAGCTGGGGCAGGGTCCCCTCACACACCTACCCAGCAATTCTCTTTTCTGGGACAGGGGGCTGTGGCCGAAGAACTTCATGTGGGGGTGAGGTTCTTGGGCCTCAGGGAGGAAGGGGGTTCCCAGCCTGGGGGTGTTTAGACCTGGGTCTGGGGAGAGGCTCTCAAATAGGGTCCCTCCATCCCACCCACTGTAAGGTTTGGGTTGCCCCCCCACACACATACATACATACACACACTCATACACATACATACATACACATACATACACATGTCCTACTCCTTCACCCTGAAGCACCACACTTGAAGCACTTGGGGGCACAGGCTTAGGGATCCCCAACCTTGGTGCCTCTGGTGCTCTGGACTCCAGAATATTCTGCTTCTTTGGGGATGGGTGAGGTGCCTGCACTTCCCCTTGCCAAGTAATGTAATGATCCCTCCTCTCCACACGGTCCTCTTCCTTACACGGTGCCCGGCCTCCTGCGCTGCTGGCTTCTGGAGGATCTGGTAGATGAGATGGCCCCCCGCCTGCAGGGCAGAGGTGATGGGGCATTGGGGCCTCAGGCCCCCACAGCCCTGGGGTTCCTGATCAGACCCCAGGACTCTGAGACTTTACCAGACAGCTTGTGTGTGTGTGTGGAGGGGGGAACCCCTCGGTTTCAGGGGTGGCCTCTGGCACCAGCAGCTCGGGAAGAGCCACGCGGAAGCCGCTGGGAGTCATCCAGGAGCAGCCCGGGGAGGAGAAGCAGAGCCCCAGCCTCCTCCATCCCGCCTCCCAGCAGAGTTTCCTGAGGAACTCAGAACTGCATTCCTGGCTCGGTGGCGGGAGCTCTGTGTGCGGGAGGCGCCGTCGGGTCCGTCCAGGCGCTTCGGCCGCTGGAAAGCGTCCCGCGTTCTTCCTTCCCGGGCCCTGGACTGCGCTGCAGGCTGGCAGGTCCTCCTGGTCCAGGCACCTCCCGCCTCTGTCCAGCGGTCCCTCTCCTCCCTGGGATGGGGACGCAGGAGCGTCCAGGTCCGCGTCCTCACCGCGCCGCCCGCCCCGCGGCAGTGGTTGCTGGAGCGCTCCCAGGCCTCCTCTCACCTCCCACCTCCCACCTCCCACCTCTCACCTCCCGAATAAAAGTCCTTCCCGCCCCAGCACCTGCGTCCCGCCGGCCCTTTGCCGGCCGAGAGGCTCTGGGCGGGCGGAGTGGCGTCTCGCCCACCCCGTGCCCACGTCGTCTCGGGCACCTGCTGCGCCGCATCGCCGGCGGGAGCGGGGCGCCCGGGGGAAGGAGCCCCGCCTGGCCCAGGCTGCGGTGGGAGATGGGGAGCAGGCCCGCGCGTGTCCCGTCCTTCCTCCTCTCCCCAAACACCTGTGCTGGCGGCTCCCGTGGACCCCGAAGCTGCGGGGAAGGAAGGGCGTCTGACTGTTCGGGAGGGTCTGGGCGGAGGACTTCTCCGGTGCCCCGCTCCCTCCCTTCTCCTCTCGGGCTCCGGCGGTCACCCCCAGAGCCTCCCTACACCCCCACCTCGCAGGCCCTTCGTTCCGGGCGGGGCGGGACGGCCCAGTTCCCGCCGGGCGGTCTCCACCTCCGTGCAGCGAGGCGCGCGTTTCCATCCGCCTTTGCCGCGGTGCGGGGCCGGAGGGGAGACCACACACCGTACCGTCCTACGGGCTCCGGCCCAGAGAGTCCCACAGCGGCCTCTCCCGCAAACCTCCCCGCCCCGCAAAGCTCTCTCGCGCCGCAAACAGTTCCAGGTGCGAGCGCACGAGGCATCGCCGCCAGCAGGTTCGGGTTCGGGTTCTGTCACCCCAGCCTCGGGCCAGAGCTGCGCGCCCCTCCGAGGGAATTGGGAGAAGCGAGGCGGCCGCGGCGGGAGGCGGAGGAAGGCGGAGGGCGCCCTCCCGGGAGCGGCCTCACCTGGCCCGGCGCGCAGGTGGGGCGGGTGAGCGGCCCGCGAAGGCGAGGTCGGGCTGAGCGGAGCCAGAGGGCCAGGTGCCGCCTCGCGGGGCGCAGGCTCGCGGGAACCAGGGGGGGAGCGCGCCCCGAGGGCAGGTGCCGCCGGGACGGCGCGGGGCTCCCTCGCCAGGCGCTCGCTGCGCACCGCGCGGTCACCACCCGCGCCCCGTCTGGGAGGTCCGCCAGGAGAGGTGGGTGCAGGCGGGGTCCTCGCGGGGAAGAGCGGGTCCTGCGGGCCCCGGGCCCCGCAGCCCGGAGTGGGTAAGAGGCCGGAGGTCGCGGCTGCGAGTGGGCGAGAGGCTGTGCGCCCCGGCCCGCACTCGGCCTCCCCGCGCCTCGGCCTCCCCGCAGCCCCTCCCGCTCCTCTCCGGTGGTTCCCGGGGCGCCCCGAGCGGCGGCGGGGACTGCGGGGGAGGAGGCCGCCGGGGAGCCCCTCTCCCTCCCGGGCCCCCGCACACCGAGCCTCGGGACTCGGAGCCCAACTCCTGCGCCTTCGGCCACTCGTTCGCCCTCGGGAAGCGGGTCTCCTTGGCGGAGCGGCTCCTGCTGCGCGGCGCCCGGAGGTGGCGCCGGGGACCGGGGAGCGGGCGCCCCGCCGGAGTTCCAGCCTGGGGAGCCCCCTAACCCACGCCCCCGCCGCCCGCGCTTAGCGGACCTCGGAGAGACCGGGCCTCGACCTGGCGGCCCCGGTGTGAATCCAAGTCGCCTGGAGAGGAGCTGGTGACGGGCCGGGGAAGGTGAACGGCGCGGCCGCGGGGTGCCCCGAGGGTCCCAGCGGAAGCCGGGCCGCGGCCGGCCTGGGCCCCGCGCCGGCTCCACTCCGGGCTCGGAGGCTTCACCCAGGGGGACGTTGTTATTAGTATTATTATTGTTATTGTTGTTGTTGTTATTCAATTGCTGTTACCACTACTTTTTAATAGACAGGGCGGTGTGTTGAGAAGGTCCTGCCGGGTGGACCTGCTCAGCAATCCCCCCGCCCCCGCAAAGCCGGGCGGGATGCCCGCAGAGCGGGAGAGGTTGGCGCGGAGGAGCTGCACCTCCGGACTCCCGGGTGCAGAGCGCAGTTCGGGTGCAGAGCGCAGTTCGGGTGCAGAGCGCATTTGTGGCCGGAGTGCGCGCGGGCCGCTCTGGGGGTCAGACCTCTCGGAGACCCGCTTCCACGACTGCGGATTCCAGGGCGAATTTTTAAAAACCGGCCCCTCCCGGAGGCGGCGGGGGGAGGAGGCCGGAGGGAGCCGGCAAAGGGACTTCTCTCCACCGGGGAGGCAGGCGACGCGCGGCCCCGCGGCGACCCGGCGACCCCCGGACAGGTGTAGACAGCCCTGCGGCCCTAAATATTTCCATTGTTGCAGCTCCCTCCCCCCGCCCACCCCGGCCGCGGAGGCGGTGCCCTTTGACCCCGGGCCGCAGTCAATTAGTGGCTACTTAGCGCGGCATTAGCGGACGCGGCTCAGCCCGCCGAGGGCGGGGCCTCGAGCTGCACCTGCGGGGCCGGGCGGGGCAGTGAGTGGCCGGGCCGCCCCGCACCGTGGGGAGGACTCAGGGGTGGAGGACCCGGCGGCCTTCTCTGGCGGGGACAGTAATTTCCTCCTCCAAATGGGGGGCGGGTGGGCCGGGGGAGCTGGGTGGAGGACCTCTGTCATTTCGTTCAATTAGGGGGATTTATCGGGGTCAGGGCTGAAGAACTTCTGGAATGCTTGGAGGCCTGGAACCACTTTAGCTGATGGGAGGGAGGAAGGGAGGCTGGTACCCTCTTTGGGGAACCCCAGGCGGGAGGCAGACCCCAGCAGCTGCTGGCCTTAGGAGCTGCTGGGTGGGGAGAGCGCTGAGGAGTGGTGGCCTTTTTGCCCTTTTGTGGGGGTGAGTGTGAACCATGCCATAGCACAGATGTGAGCAAACCGGGGCTCTGCTTTTAGTAAAACTCCACGGCAGCCTGAAGGTCTTCCTTCTCGCTGGCTCCCTCCCTCCCTCCTTCCATCCTTCCCTCCCTTCTTACCTTCCTTCCTCCGTGAGGTCTGTGCAGGGAGGAACCTGCATTGGTGCCTGAATTCACAGCAAAGGGGTCTCCTTGGGGGGTGAGCACCCCGCAGCCTGCAGGGCGGCCAGGGCCATCTCCCGCCCTTTTTCTGGGAGGCCTGGCAGGATAAGGCAGCTTCTGGGTTCAAGACAGAATAAGCTAAAGTTTTATTTTATTTTAAACAGGACTCCTGATCAAAATGGAGCACAAATCAACCATTCTGAGCCACTGCTGTGTGTGTGTGGCGGGGGGCAGGTTGGGTTTAATTGGCACATTAGATGGAGGCGCTCTCGGAAAATGTGCTTGGGGTTAGCCGTATTGTGGAGGACTGGAGGATCGACCAGCGGGGGGCCGGTATGGGGACAGGTCCTCACTTCTGTTGTTGTTTGGGTGGATTTCCTGTTCCAGTGCTCCCCACCCCCTCGGCTCTGTCAGCCTGGGTCCAGCCACAGATGTTTTACTGCGGTATCTCACCCTCAGAGGTCTTTAACGTGCAATTTGCTTTAATTATAATGTTAGGGGGTGAGGGGATTGGTCCAGGGAATAGCTTAATAGGGACAAAACTTGCAGCCAAATTAATTGAAAGTTTCTTCCTATGTGGGGGCGGTTGCCAAACATATGGGATAGAGCGACAGAATGAGACGCCCGGAAAACACACCGTGGAGACGCAGCAGTGATTAAACGTGTCGATGCAGTGCAAGTAGAGATGTGTCTGGGACATTTCCATAGATGGTCCTGGATTTGTGGGATGTGATTTTCTGTTTTAGCTGCGATTACGGAGAATGTGTAGCCTATTGGAGATGGCTGGAGTTTTGTGTAACCTGGAAGATAATCCTCCACCTGCAACTCCATGTGTACATTGTGTATTTTACTGACTACAAGGCTCGTTATCCAAATTCATTCTTATCCAAATTCATTCTTATCTAAATTCATTCTTAAGACGGTCCCATTGAAATCGCCCCAGGATACTTTTGCATTTGATCTTCCATTGAAGAGGTTACTATGTTTGAGCTGTCTGAGCAGAAAAAGAACAAAGGCGAGTTCCCCAGGGACCCCGAACTACGGAGGGAAACAAATAGGCTCGGTGGTGAGAAGGGTTCCGGAGAAGCTGAGGGGAAGACAGTGTTCAGGTGATCATTTTTAATAAGAGGAGGACTTTTCTGACTTGGTTCCTGGGTGTTAATCATTTGTCAAGACAAATAGGAAGCACTAAAAGTTGGATAAGACGTGTAGAATGGTGTGTTTTTAAAGTATGTGAGTGCATATTATAATAGAGAATATTATTTACCTTAAGTGGAATGCTGATGTTTTTTTTATTAGACTTTCCCATTGTTTTTGTGGCTGGCCCAGATCTCTGTGTAATTCTGTTGTTCCTGTCCCAAAAAAATACCACGATGTTCAGTGCACCTTTTTGCCTTTTAAGTCTTAAAGAATGGACTTTGGAATTTTGTGCTTCAGCTGTGATGATTATGAGATTATGTGTACTAGGGCGTGAAGATCCCTGAAAAGGAAATTTATAAAACATTTTGGTCTCTTCAAGATACATTGGTTTAGAATAAGGGAAATAGAAAGAAGGAAGTCATAGATTGTTCAAGAAAAACGAATTGTCTTTAATGGGGAAATGGCAAATAAAGAGCCGGGGGGGGGGGAGGGGGAAGGACACCGGCATCGAAACGCGATGTACCGTGTAGAACTGCGTCCTCTGCCTCCAGTTTACAGCGTATGTGGACGGCATAGACCAGTGAGTCCTGGGTTCCTTCGGGCACAATTATCAGGTGATCTGAAAGGGACATTGTGATCAGACGACAGGGTTTTATTGTCTGTAGTGGTGGTGGCAACTTTGAATGGGAAAGTTTTATTTTTGAAATATATATCCAGGAGTAGAACTTCCAATGAATTGAATTTCATTTTAGCCTTGCCTCTGGTATCATCCTTAGCCTGGGATATTTGAGAATTTAGGTCTGAGTGTAGGCAGGCGCCATGCAAGGTATGTCCCGGTGGCCTTACACTGATACACCTTATATAACTAGTCATCCCCAGACCTAATCCATAAGCCCCTCCCCTGAGTGTTTCCCCAGCCCGCCCTGTAAAAGGTGTCTTCCTTCTTCAGGACTCGGGGAACCTGAGGTCTGGGAGCAAGGAAGCCTGCCATGGACTGCTGTTTTCTCGTAACTGGGGAAAGCATGGAGAATTCCAAGAGCAGCATTTGCATAATATTTTAATTGCATGTGTGTTTTCATGATGCCCCATTTGGCCTCTCCTTCCAATCTGTAGTCAGTCAAGAAACTTGTAGTCAGTCAATAAATAAAATTATGTATTTTTGGAACCAAATGTTATTGGAGACAGAGCTAAACAAACAAACAAACAAACAAAAACAAACGACATATTCCTGGATGAAGTCACCAGGATTTTGGGGCAAAAGCAGCCAGACAGAGGTGACTTTGGTGAGCACTGTGGGAAGTCTTGGTCTTCCCTCCGCCCCACAACCCATCCCAGAGAAAAAGAAGGTTCCAGCCCCATCTCGGCCCCCAGCTGTGTGCCCTGAGGGAAGCCCTTTTAAATGGAGATATTGACGCTTCACAGGTTCTCCGCAAGAGGCAATGGGCTTGCAGGTTTACAGGACAAAGTTCGGAGTGCTGGCCGTCCAGAGTCCAGGTTCCCATTTTTTTTGTTTTTATTTATTTATTTATTTTTATTTATTTTTTGTGGATGGAGCCGCCCTAAGTGGGCTGAAGTGCTCCCAGGTCCGGAGAGGTGGCCCAGGGGACTCGGAGTGTGTGAGCTCTGGGAAGGGGGAGACCTGGAAGCCGACCTCACACCCTGAGAGAAGCAAGGTCAGCCCTGTCCTGGGCAGGAGGCTGCCAGGTGAAATCGTTTGTCAAACAAAAAGGAACTCTTTTGACCCAAAAGGCAGTTGAAAAAGCAGTGCCTCGCAGGACTCCAAAATGGCCCATCACAGTCCAAATTTGACAAAATATTACTCTGATCTCCCAGTACGGGTAAATGAACCTGGTTCCTGTCAGTAGAGAAAAACCCATTTTTACAGGTATCACAATATGCATCAGCGCTATCATTCCAATGGAAATACCTGAAATTCAGTTTTCCCAGGAAGGTGCACTTTCTTCAACATTTTTTTAGAAGTTCTGGTCAAGTGTGTTGACTCTAATTGTAGTCTCTTTAGTGAAAAAAGAAAAAAAAATTCCCCCTCGCCTTGTTGATCTTCTGTGACCAGAGAGATAGAAAACACTATTTTTTTTTCAAAGAATTAAAATCGGTCACACGAACACACAGACCATTTCTGAAATGCTTCCCCTGGCCCCCAGTGCCTTGAGAGCAGTTCCTTGGAAATGAAGAGACCCGGGCGGGGAATAAAGATGCACGGCCGTGATTACATTTCACCGGAGGGGTTTGGGCAATTTGGTCTCCCTCGGACCCCATCAGACCTTTTTATCTCTCCCACGTACCAGCTTTCCGGACCTTCACCTAATGGAGGAACTTGGGGATTGAAAGTGGAACCCACTTTCTGATGGGCCACTCAGGAAAAATAGGCCCTCTGTGCCCCCACAGCTGCACTTCGGGATCCTCGGGGGGCCCCGGCGTTCTGTTGTGGGTTTCATAAGCTTCCCGAGGAAGTAGATTCCAGCTACAGGCAAAGGGCTTCTCGCCATTCCTCATCCCGTAGAAACAGGCACTTTTTCACTGGGCATTTAGATGTTCCAAGAAAAAAACTCGGGAAGCCTTACATGGCAATTTGAACTCGACCCATTCTTGCTTGAATACATTACAGCACCCGGAAAGTGAGGCTGGGCAGTGGGTGGTCCCAACACCCCTGGTCTCACCATTCACGGGTGAAGGTGGGGGGCAAGGTGGGGGGGGGGTGAGCCAGGTCTGGCGAATTTGCCCTTCTTCTGTGGCGGCAAGGACCTGCCAGACTTCTGTACCCTAAGAACACCTGAGTCCTTGTAAGGTTGCAGGATCTGTTCACACCCTGGACTAATGCTGGTTAGAAAGGGGTTGTGACCTTGCATGCCAGATGCTTTAGAACTAAAGGGGTGACAGGGTGAGAGAGGGAAAGGTATTCTATTGGAAAACAATAGAGCGTGAAGTAATTTGGACAGACTTTGAATATGTAAATTCCCCTCGTTGGAGATGGGGGTGGGGAGAGGAGATTAGGGGCCCCGATGTCTTGTTACCGGATGCGATCACACAGCAGCGCCAGGGCTTGGTGGTGGCATCTCATTTTACAGGTCAGAAAACGGAGGCTCCCGGAGGTGAAGCCGTTTATGTGGTCACATCCGTGGTCAAAACAGGATCTGATCCAGGTCTGGCAGACAGTCTGACCTGGGATGTATTATAAACAGTCTGGCAAACCTAAAGATTTAAAGGTCTAAACTCCACAACTGAAAACATTCAAATCCCCCCCACCCCTGCCCCGCCGTGGTTTTCCAAACAAGTGTTCGAACAGAATGTTTCTACTCCCGCCTGGCTTTCTCCTTCACTCCCTGCCCCCTCTCCCCACTGCTCCAGGTGGGACGCCTCCCTCGTGCAGTGATGGCGTCCCAGCCACAGACAGAGCTTTGTTTCCAGAAAGGCGATGCCTGGCCTGTGTGTGTGTATGCATGTGTTTGTGTGTGCATGTGTGTACGTGTCAGTAATATATGTTTGTGTGCATATGGGCATGTGTATGTATGTGTGCCAAGTGTGCTGTGTGTGTGCGTCTTGTGTATAGGGTGACCTTTGGGATTGTGTGTGTTTCTCTATCCGGTGTGCCTGTGTGTGGATTGTATATGTCAATGGGTGCCGGTGAGGGTGTCTGCAGGCACGCACACAGCTGTCACCGTGGGAGGTTAGGTCTGTGCCTTCAGCGCGTCACTTTGCAGGACACAGGCTGGTGGGGGGACCTGCCAGTGGGGGGTGGGCTGCACTGTGTGGCCCAGCATCTCTGCAGATGTGCTGGCTGTCCCAGGGGCGTCGCGGTCTCCTCATGCCTGAGCTTCCCTCCCCAGAGTCTCAGGAAGGGGCATCACCACACACACCACTTGCGTGCAGATAAGATGAACATTTTCTTCTGAAATGAAATGACTCCTCATATCAGGAGCCGAGTCCATAGATGGAATGCCGTCTTAGTGACTCCCAGGGTCTGCTTCTGTTCCAGTGTGCACGGTGGGATTTGGAGACAGTAAGTACTGCAGGGAATAAGTTGCCGTTACTGGGGGTTGGGGAAGCCTCTTGCTCCTTAGAAATGTTGGCTACAACTTTACTTGGGGAGGAGACCCTCTATCCGCTGCCCTGCTCATTCTCTCTCAGCTGTAAAACATGGCAAGCTTTTGAAGAGGCGAGTGTTGTTGCTCTTTGAAAGTTTTGTAGAGAGCTTGCATTCCTCAGCCATCTAAAGGATGACTTGGGTGGGCTCTGAGTCCTCAGGCTGCACCCCCTCATGCCCAGGGGCCAATCAGAACTTGACAGACGCCTTCAACAAGCTGGCTAGCTGGGTGGAGAGGATCCGCCCCACAGGGGCCCCTTTTCCAACAGCCT
This sequence comes from Lasiurus cinereus, assembly GCA_011751065.1. Taxonomy (NCBI): domain Eukaryota; kingdom Metazoa; phylum Chordata; class Mammalia; order Chiroptera; family Vespertilionidae; genus Lasiurus; species Lasiurus cinereus. The sequence continues at coordinate 21,967,417 of JAAGEH010000042.1, read as the reverse complement.
CCCCAGGAAACTGGGTCCTCCCATACACACCTGCCTCAGACCCAAATCTGTGCTTCAAACATTCCCTGTTCTCCTTTCCCCGATTGTCAGAGGGCGTGATTGCTAAGGAAACGCTCAGTGTTCCCATTTGCCCCTGTCACTGTGCACCGAGCAGCTGGGAGGCTCTCCCTTTGCCTCCTCCTCTCCATAAAATGATAGGGTAGAGCCAGCCAGGGGATGCCTCAGACTCCAGCTCTTGGGTCAGGGTAGTCCACCTTACACAGGCTTCGTTCAAATCCTGGCTCCCCCACCGCGGGACCTGGGGCACTTGGCTTGCCCTCTCCCAGGCTCGGTTTCCTCACCTGTAAAATGGGGATGATTATACCTTCCTCACTCTGTTGTGTGGCTTACTGAGGGAATGTGTTTTCAGGACCTGGAACAGCTCATAACAGGCTCTAGGCGCCCATAAGAGATCGTATGGATCTCTTAAAGCATTTCTATCTTATCTGTGTTTTAAAAATCCTTTCTCCTCTCAAAATCTACAGTGGGGAAGGTTTTATCTTTTTCATTTTTAAAAAAGCACCCTTAGTATGCCCCTTACATTTTTTTTGCTAAGCCTGAGGACCCTGGTTTGGTCCCAAGGCCTCCCTCGGAGAACCCCAAGTTTGGGCAGCCCAGCCCCGCCCAGCGGGACGCCTCCCTGCAAGCTGGCGACTGCAAAGGCTCGCCTGCTTTTAGTGTTGTTCCTCAACGAGATGCCTCCTGGGCCTGCAAGCCTCTAAACCTCCCGGCCCGCCCTCCCCTGCATACATTAGCCTTAATGTATTCTCTCTTGAATACTCATCATATTAAGGGTCCCCGCTAGATACCTTGCTCGAGATAAATTTTATGGGCATACATCCTCGCCCTCATCCCCGTGCATTTGCAGCCGGGAGGAGAAATATAGCCGCGTCCTCCCTCCCAGGCAAGGCTAAACAACAATGAGGTGGGAATTGGGGGCCTCTGGCCCCAGACCCGGAGGTGCGGGGAGGGAGCGGGCACGCCCCCGCCAGGGCTCGCCCAGCACCCGGAGGGCTGCTCTCTGTCTGGTTCTCTGAGGGTGCATTCGTCTCCGATGGATGGCCCAGCCCCGGCTCCCCACATCCAGCAGCAGGCCGTGCGCCCAGGGTGATGGCCAGGCACCAGAGGCTGGTGCTCACAGGTCCCGCACTCTGCACCCGTTTGTCCGCAAACACTCACTCCCCTGAGCCCCAAGGCTTCCTGGTTAGAATTTCCCTCCCCTCCCCGGCCAAAGGAGGCCAGAGCAATCTCCCCAACACGACACTCCCTTCCTCCAGCCCCGGCCCAGGGGCTGCAGGGACTGGAAGCAACTGCTGTCGGGAGAGACCCCACCCTCTGCTCAAACCTTTTCGATGCTCTTCGCCTGGGATGGCTGTCCTGTCCCAGGACTTGCTGCACCACAGGAGCTGCGGTTATGCAGCTGTCACTGCCATGGTCTCCCATGTGTGTATCCAACTCCGCTCCCCAGGCCTCGCCCACCCTCAGCCTCCCTGGCCTCTCTGGGGATCCTGGTAATTCCTGGAGGGAGGCAGGGGTGTGGTGGAGTGAGCAGCCCCCCAGCCTTGCGTAGCTGCTGTGTGATGTGGGTACTCTCTGAGGCTCCCGGTGAGGGTCATGACCTCCAAGCAGGGTTCCCTGGGAAGACGCAATGAGATCAAGCCAGCCAATGTGGTTTCTGACGTTCGTTTGCCTTCTGCCCCAGCAGCACATCTAACACCTGGTTCCTGCAGTTATCTCCTACTGATAGCACGCCTTTACTGAGCACCAGCTGTATACACGGTGCTTTGTGTAGTCTTCACAGCAACCCTAGGGGGTACTATGTCCTTATCACACTCTCTACTCTGTCCCTGCCCCCGCCGCTTTTACAGGCCAGAGAAAACCGAGGCAAAGCAATCTGTTGAAGGTTATAAAGCAGGGCCAGGATTCCAATGTGGGCGTCCAACTCCAGAATCCGTGGGCTTACCTTGCTCGCGCTCTCTCCCTTCTTCTCTGATGGAGGTTCCTGCAGTCATCAGGTGCTTAGCACTTTGCTGGGCCCATCGGAGCTCCTTGGTGAGCAGTTGTTGGCTGAACGATTTCTTTGTCACAGAGGAAACCTTCTGAGATAGAAAAAGCAAACAAACAAACAAACCCACACAACCTGGGACCCGTAGCAAGCCTCCAATTTTCACATATTTTACCAAGTGTGACTCCTGGTCATTTTCATGGTATATTTTGGTCTGAGAATGGGGTCAAAGGGCAAGGCATTGAAGGGGTCTGGCTTTCTGGCAAATGTTGGGGGCTGCCAAAGCCTTGAAGGGAACAGGCGGGGGTGGGGGTTTAATGGGGTCTGAGATGACAACTTAGTGATTGTTGTTAGGGAGCCTGTGTGTAAGTTTTAGGTACACATGACTTTATACTCGAGAAAACATTCTCCTGCCATAGTTTAGATGTTTTCCATCTTCCCCCCAGTGCACTGAGGCTCATTCCCGTATGTTAACACTTTATGTCACAACCAACAAACATGACATGAATGGAGAAACCCGCGTGATTCGTCAGAGATTTGGTTTTATGAGGTTTGTGGACGTTTTGGAATGTGCAGGAGAAACTGGTGGCGAAGTGTCCCAACGTGAGCTTCTGAGAGAGGAGTTGGCCAGTTATTTACCCAGTGATCAGCCTCTGTGGTGGCACCTTGTGTGCCAGGCACGGTGCGAGGCAGAGAGTTTACAAGGCTGAGAGACTCTGGTGCTGCCCCCTGAGAATCCACCTCCTAATGGGAAAGACGTGGTGTAAACAAACAATGAGCAGAAGTCCTATTTATAACAGAGGTGAGACATACCAGCCAAATGCTTGCACTTTTATGTGTTTTTGTTGTTAATTTGTTGCCTCCCCTGGGGTGGGGGGTGTCTATTTACTCATCCAGCCATGGAAGCCTGACCATCTTGTCTGTTTTGAAACTGCTTTATTGACTCTGTAACCTGTAGCTTAGTTCTCAATTCAGGCCCCTCCCTGGTTTTTTGGTTGGTTTTTTTTTTTTTTGTTAATCCTCACCCAAGGATCTTTTCCCATTGCATTTTAGAAAGAGTGGAAGGGAGGGAGAGAGACAGACATTGATCGGTTGCCTCTCTTTTGTGCCTTGACCAGAGTGGGAAGGACAGTGGGTGGGCAGTGCTGGGGCTGAGTTGCAGACCACAGAATCCACTTGCACTGTTTAAGTGGAAATGGCCAGTTACCTGGTATTCGGTAGCTCTCATCTGATTGGCAGACTGGAAATCACATTTGGAACCTGAGCTGTGGGGGAACGTAGAAACCCTGTTGCTGGTTTGTGGTCCGCAGCACAGGAAGGCATGTGAGGAGGGAGGCTGTTGGAGCCAGTCCACGGTATAAAAAAATACTCGCAGGAGGTCCTCTCCAGACAGAGATTCTCCCTCCATGAACCTGGACCTTGGTAAAGATGAAATGGCAGAAAAAGAGACCTTGGATAGGAAGCCACCCAGAGCGGGAAGCAGAGTGGGTGGCCAGTGGCTGGGGTTGAGTTGCAGACCACAGAATCCACTTGCACTAGTTAAGTGGAAATGGCCAGTTACCTGGTATTCGGTAGCTCTCAACTCAGTAGAGCCGTGTGTGGGCCAGGCTTCTGGGAGGAACTCCCAGCCCCCCGAATTTCCCTGCCTCTGCATGTCTGAGCAGGACACCATCGTCCCCAACCCCTGACCCCCAAAACCTCTGCATGTTCCACGCCCGCACCAGGGGAGTCTGCCCGGAGGCTGTGCCTCCATTTAGCTTAGTTCTCAATTCAGGCCCCTCCCTATTTTGGGGGTTTATCCTCATCCAAGGATCTTTTCCCATTGCATTTTAGAAAGAGTGGAAGGGAGGGAGAGAGACAAAGTCATTGATCGGTTGCCTCTTTTTTGTGCCTTGACCGGAATCGAACCTGAGACCCTGCAGTCCATGGGCCAGTGGTCTATCCATTGAGCCAACCCGGCGAGGGCCCGGTCCCTGTTAAGCACATCTGATTGGCAGATGGAAATCACATTGGCACCTGAGCTGCAGGGGAGCCTGGAGGGCCGCTGCTGGTGTGCGGTCCGCAGCACGGGAAGGCACGTGAGGAGGGGGCCTGGGAGCCGTCCAGGTACCCGTTGCCGCTCATTAAAACGCTCGCAGGACATCCTCTCCAGACACTGAGTTCTCCCTCCGCCAACCCTCAGACCGGGACCTCGATCTCTGCTCGCCCCCTGCACAAGCCGTTGGCTTTTCCCGCCAGAGGGTCTCTCAGGCTGTGCCGAGGCAGGGCTCGCGTTGGCGACCATGTTTTGAACCCAGATCCCTCCCCGTGCTGAAAAGGTCACGGACAAGGAGGAGGATGTTGCTGGGTCCTCCTGGCCCGTTGGCGTCAATGGGGTGAGCCGATGCTGCTGGCCTTGGGGGGCCCTTCAAACACAGAAGACACCTTTGGGCCAAAGACACCCAAAGCAAGACCAGCAAAGCATGGGCTGCATTTCAGCCCCTTTGACCAGAGGGCTCCGTGCGGTGCACGGCCTGCACAAGTGCACGCGGCGGCCCTGGAGGCTGGCTTCTGTCCTCCCCACCAGGGGCAGGGGTGGGGGGGGTGGCTGGGAAGACGTCAGGGCCCGCCTGGGGCGCGGTGCTGTGCGGAAGGCTCACGCTGCCCCCCTCTCCTCTCCCCACAGAGATCCCCCAGTGCGCTGGCTGCAACCAGCATATCCTGGACAAGTTCATCCTGAAGGTCCTGGACAGACACTGGCACAGCTCCTGCCTCAAGTGCGCGGACTGCCAGATGCAGCTGGCAGACAGGTGCTTCTCCAGGGCCGGGAGCGTCTACTGCAAGGAGGACTTCTTCAAGTGAGTCAGAGCAGGGCCAGCTCCCTGTCCTTGCCTGGTCGGTCTCTGCCTCGCCGCGCCCTCGTGGAGGGGGCAGGAGCTGGCAGTGGGCGGGGTGGGGAGGGCAGTGGGTCCATTCTGGGGGCGGGGATGTGAACCCTCCTGTTGAGAGGCTGCTCCTCTGCGGTCCCCCTTTGGGTCACCAGCCCCTCCCTGCCGGAACCCCCGGGTCTCCGCCTCGCTGGAGCTGCCCAGGGAGCAGGCTCCAGGGTGCTGACAGCGGGTTCCTGCGGATCCTAAAACGCTCTCTGTCCCGGGAGCTGGTGCTTCAGGGCTCTTGGCTGCATCATTCCTGCAGCTTTCAGAGCAGGTGCGTTCAGAGTCCTGTCCCGGTTCTGGCTGAGCCCGGGGGCCGTGCTCCCTGTCCCGGTTCTGGCT
>JAAGEH010000042.1:21906839-21962109 GCA_011751065.1 Lasiurus cinereus | reverse complement strand
GGGCTCCCTGTCCCGGTTCTGGCTGAGGCTGCTTCCCGGGCCTGGGAGGCCTAGAGGAGCTGTCTCTCCAGGGCCCTGCAGGCTCCTGTGGAAGAGGCAGTTTCGTGTGATGGTTAAGAGCCCAGACCCTGCCTGGGTTTGAATCCACTTATTCGTTGTGTGCTTTCGGGCAAATGACTTCACGTCTCCGTGCCTCAGCTTGCTAACCTGTAAAGTGGGGCTGATAGTTCCGCCTCTTAGGGTTGTTCTTGGCTTTGAAGAGCCAGCCTGTGTGAACCCTTGGGACCGTGTCTGGCCCCTGTGTGCTGGCCTCTGAAGACTGCCTGGCTTTTCATTCTGCGGTTGCATCCCCCAGAAACATTTCTGTTGGAGCTTTGGGTCAGGGTGAGAGGACCCCCTAGAATTTATTTCCGTGGCATTGAGTCTGGAGCTTCTGTCCCAGGATCTGGTACCTGAGGCACTTAGGCTGGTCCCTCCGTGGACAGAGACCCGCTGATAGCAGCAAACAGAACAGGAGGCAGGGATTGTCCATCAGTGACACGGGGCCCAGCATGGGGGCCCACGGACGGGACTGTGACTGTGGGGAGGCCTGCCAGGTGAGCCAGCCCCAGAGCGGCGGTGTGCGCCCTTCGGAGATCGTGTGTTCTGGGGACCGGGAGGGAGACGCCGGTGCTGGGAACAAACCACGATTTCTCCCAAATCCACCCAAGCTTTCCCTGTGGGGAGCAAGTCACTTGAATGTCTGAGGATTCCAGTGACTTCTGTGCAGTGTGAGTTGGAAAGTGCATTAAAGGTAATCTTGGTAACTACTGAGCGGCCTGCATGGCCTGTGTTCAGAAGGCAGCACTCATTGTCGGTCAGCAGCACACTTTGGTCAGGTGCGCACTGCTGTCTTTCTGTGTGTGCATGGGTGTGTGCACACGGGTGTGTACCTGAGTGTGGGGGTAGTAGCTGGCACACCTACAGATCCTCCAGCTGAGAGATGGGCCTCTGGTTCCTCATCTAAGCCCTTCTTCCTTCTCCATCCCCGCCTGTGACCCTCGCCTTGCTTCCTTTGTTCTGGCATTTACACCATTACGTCCCCTCTACCCACACCCTTTCCTGGTGGACAGCAAGCATTCCCTCAGGGATGTCCTGGCCACGCACCACGGCTGTTCTTGCAGACCCTGATGGGGTGGATTTCACCATGTGCATGTGTGCATGTGTGTCCTGTGCCTGTGTGCACCTGTGGACAAGAACGTGTGGGAGGGAGCATCTAATGGAGGAAGCAGGGGGTGGGTGAGCTGTCCCCCCTCCCACAGCCAGGGCACAGCCTCCCGTTTCCCCTTGACCTGCGGAAGTGCAGTGATTTCTGAGGGAGGCAAGAGGCGCCGCCACCTTCCTGTTCATCTGGGGGCAGGCTTGGTCCTGAGGTGGCCCTGGGTCAGACCTCTGGCCGGTCCAGCTTGTCAGGGCAGCCCCTGGGGTACAGGCAAAGCCTGTCAGGGCCACAGAACCAGGGCTCTGTCCCTGGAGAAGCTCTTTTTAAAAAATATATATTTTATTGATTTTTTACAGAGAGGAAGGGAGAGGGATAGAGAGCTAGAAACATCGATGAGAGAGAGACATCGATCAGCTGCCTCCTGCACACCCCCTACTGAGGATGTGCCCACAACTGAGGTACATGCCCTTGACCGGAATCAAACCTGGGACCTTTCAGTCTGCAGGCTGACGCTCTATCCACTGAGCCAAACCGGTTTCAGCTGGAGAAGCTCTTTTGAGCCCCAGAATCACCCTGGGGCACCATCTGATGTTTTAACCTTGCCTGGCTGGTTCTGGGTTTGGGAAAGGGTGGTAGCAGCGTGGGGGCAGTTCTGGGTTTGGGAGAAGTAGGGATGAGGAGAGAGGGTCCCCCTAGACCCAGGAGAGGCTCAGAGTGAAGGGTGGGGAGGGATTAGCACCAGTTTCTGGGCCACAACCTCTTGACCATATCAATGACACCAGCTGGTACCCTGCCTCCTGGCCTCCATGGCCTCCCCATGCCCTGGTCCTCACTTGGAAATTTCCTGGGCCTTGCTCAGCAGCAACGTCCTGACTGGTCCCCAGCCCCTTCTCCCCCACAGACTAGCATCCTCTCTCACAGTGCAGGCCCTGACCATCCTCCCTAGCTCCTCAGGGGCTCCTCTGCCTACAGAGTATTCAGCTGCATTGCACCATCAGAGCCTTCTGCCCCGTGCCCACCCTCCCCTCCAGTCCTTAGCTCACTGCTTTCCTAGGTTGGGACACCTCCCGGCAGGGTGCCCCCTGCCCAGGCACGCTCTGCATTTTCCCACCTCCTCGGCCTGGCTCAGGCTGTCTCATCACCCAGGAATGATGCTCATCCTTTCAAGGTCTCCCCATCTTCCATGCCCGAGAGTCAGCTCTGCAGTGGGTGGGAGCCCCTGGGAGGCAGGGCCACCCTGTCCCTCCTCCCTCCTGGTGACTCAGCGGGAACGGCCTTGTTTTGCTCATTCCTCATGCACCTGTTTGAGCTTCCTGTTGACTTGAGGAAAGTCTCGCTAGTCAATCATTTTTCTGTCCCCCATCTAGGCACCTGGCCCCAAACCTGGCCCATCGGCTGTCTCAGAGTAGATTACACAGTGAATTTACAACCAGTTTTTTTTTCTGTCCCCTGCATGGTGCCCTGCGAGGGTTGCAGGCCCAGGCTGCCTGGGAAATGCACAGACCCCTTGTTGAGCACAGCTCTTGTCCTGGTGCCCCTAGACCGCCCTGCTTCATAAAATGACCCGTCTTCTGGGATGGAGCCTGTGGGAAAGAGGGGGAGCTGTCCACAGAGTCAGTGCTGATTCCAGGTCATTCACCCTGTGATGGGAGGCTGTGTGAGGAAGTGGTTCTCCCCACTGCCAATGGAGGGTCAATCCGGTATGAAGATTGGGCAGCTCTGAGGCCCCCCAGGGGGGACACGTGGATGATGAGGCCGTTGGCCCCCACCCATTCTTTGGGAGGATGGCTGTTTGGTACAGGGAGGCACAGCTGCAGGCAGAGTCAGTCCTAGGTGAGGACAGGGAGGAAAGGAGGTGCTCAGGGTCGGCGTGGCTTCCCCTCTCACTTCCCACTTGGGGCTCAGGCTGTGACTGGCCACAGAACTGGGTGCTCTGCTCCTCATGACAGCTCGTTAAATGTCCCCAGGCCCCTGCTGTCACATGGCACACGGGGGCACATGTGCAGTGGGACTCTGTGAGCAGAGAGAACATGAGGCAGGGAGGAGGCGCAGGGCAGTCTCTGGGACCTCAGATCCCTCCCTCATCTCATGCTGGCCTCAGAAACTGGCTCAAGTGCTGGGTGCCATTAGGCAACTTCCTTGACATCTCTGAGCTCCACAGCCTTCTTCAGGAAAAAGGGAAATGCTAATGGTGGCTGCTTTAGGAAACTTGGCATGCTGGAGCATCTCACTGAAGGGAGGTTTTTTTTTTTTTGTTGTTGTTGTTTTTATAATCAGAGTGGTTTGGGGAACCCAAACTCTGCACCTTGAACCTCAGACAGCTTTCAGCTGAGGGTTTGGAAGCTGCCTGGTCAGAGCCAGGAGAATTCCTTCTCTGTGCTCCTGAAAGTCAATGAAGAAAAGGATCACGGCTGTCATGTGGAGAGCGGCCCCCTGGATGTGTGTCAGATCTCAGAAGTGGGGGGAGGGCCAAGGGGAAAGCTGGAGATTGGCTTGCCCCTCTGGGAGATGGGGCAATACTGACGACTGGCAGCAGAGGGCGATGTTGATGTGTCACAGACAAAGAAGTGTTGTGGAAGGTGGTACTCTGTGGTTGTATTTTTCTTTGGGGCGGGGCAGGCGTTGAACTCTCCCGTGTCCAGTGACACTGGCTGATTTGTGCTGCTGTTTGTTGTTGTTACTCCTCGGGTTCTTGGCTCCGCTTTCTCCAAAGGCAACAAGACTCTGAGCCTGAGAGGAGAGCAGTGTGGTTTCAAGGCCATGCGATTTCAGACGCAAGCCAAAGCGCCAGCTCCTTGTGCTGCACTCTGCTAAGCAGGTCCTTTCTGGATTGTGTGCCCAGCATGTCGTGGGTCCCTGTCTCCTTGCAAAGGAACCTGATGACTGGGTCCTGTGAGGAGCCCGCAGCTCCCTTGCTCTGAGTGCAGAGATGTGGGGACAGGCTTTGTGCTGCAGGAACTGGTTCCAGTGCTGGGTGCCTTAGGCAACTTCCTTCACATCTCTGAGCTCCAATGTCTTCTTCAGGAGTGGTGGGAATGCTCATGGTGGCTCCTTGGGAAACCTGGCACACTGGAGCACTTCTCAAAAGGATGGTATTTTACCAGCAAAGCAGTTTGGGGAACCCCTCTGCTTGCTGAACCCCTGTCCTGACCTTTACTAGCTGTTTGTCAGTAAACCAGTGAGTAGGCCTTTCTGAACCTATTCCCTTATCTGTTAAGAGGCGCTCATTCTAACCCACAGAGTCGCTGTGAAGTGAGAGGATAGTGAGGAAACCATGCCCAGCGCAGGGTAGGTGCTTTATCTGTCTCTCTGGGCCCTGACTGGCCGCTTGACCCACAGCCCTGGCAGGCCTGGCTGTCGGAGTCCGCCCCGCAGTGCTGGGCCTGTGCTGGCTTCTGACCGCTTCCTCCTCCCCCAGGGTTGAGACCTTCCCATGCAGGCAAGGTCTGATCTAGAACAGCGGTCGGCAAACTACGGCTCGTGAGGCACATGTGGCTCTTTGGCCCCTTGAGTGTGGCTCTTCCACAAAAGACCACGACCTTCCTGGGAGAGTTTGTTTTGAAGACGTGGCGTTAGAAGAAGTTTAAGTTTAAAAAATTTGGCTCTCCAAAGAAATTTCAATCGTTGCACTGTTGGCATTTGGCTCTGTTGACTAATGAGTTTGCCAACCACTGATGTAGAAGCCCTCAGGGTGGGGGAGGCCTGGCAGAGTGGGGAGGGCACACAGCAGTGTGCTGGGGTACCGCACAGGGTAAAGACGCCGCCGTGTGGATCTGCAGGAGGCTTGGGAAACCAACCTCCGCAACGATGATAATACAAACAGCAACAGAATCTAAGAGAGGGTAACAGTCATACAAATACTTAAAGCTTTCAAGAACATTCCCGGCTGCACCCCTGGCCATTCTGCCTGCCTGAGAGGTCACGGCACTCTGGGGTGGTTGCCATTCCAAGGGTTTCCTGTCCAAATGTCCTGCTCCTCTGGGGGGGTGTCTCCCTGCCCCCGAGGCCTTCACCGCCTGGCGGGTGAAGAGACAGGCACTGTGGGGACCGCAGGGAGAGAGGGCCTCTGTGCTGCTTGTCGGGGGGAGCTGTGCCAGCCGCTGGCCCAGCCGGCAGTTCCACTCCTCCCCCAGCCGGTCCATCTCCAGGCCGTCAGCAGGGCTGGCCGCCAAGGGCAGGTGAGCGGCGTCCTTGGGAGGCCGGGAGCCGCTGATTTATCCCCGCCGTTCAGAACAGCCTGTTTCCGCTCCGGCACACGCTGCCGCTGGCCCGGCCGCAGGGCGGGTTCTCTGGCTCCTGTCAAGTCTTCACTAGTGACCTTGGCCCCGTCGCTCCGGGGACCTGGCCTCCCGGGCTCAGCTGGGCAGATGCCACAGGACGCGGGCTGATGATCTCTGAGCGGCCCAAGTGGGAGCGAGGACTGAATCCAGGCTCCGTGTGGACCTCTCTGAGCCTCACTGTCCCAGCTCGGAAAGGGATGGGAACAGAAATACCTCCTTTTCTGAGTCCCTGTGAGGACTGAGTATGATGAAGGAGGCCAGTGCCTAGTTATATGAGTAATGTTCTTATTAAGGTCGTGACGCTGTATCCAGGTGGGAGGAGAAAAGAAGAGAAGGAGGGGCTCAGGCTGCAAAAGGCCTCAGGCCAGATGGGGGTCCTGCGGGAGGGGTGGGCCTGTGTCCAGTGGCCATGGCAGGTAGGTGACTGGAGCCACCACCCCCTTTCAGTGTGGGGGAGCCATCTCTCCCAGGGCGAGGGGAGCACCCCAGAGCTCGATGGCAGTAACTGCAGTCCTCAGCTTCCTTCCCAGGGTGGGGTTCCCCGCTCTGGCTGGCGGGGCCTCTAGCTGGTACCCTGTTGCTCCAGGAAGAGGCCCCTTTAGTTCTGGGGTTGTTTGTGGCTCTAATCTGGGGTCAGATTCTTGCCCAGCCACTAATTTCTGTTAACTACACACCTGCTCGGCCACACACACACACACACACACACACACACACACACACCTGCTAGCAAATGTGCTTAAGGAACTCACAGGGGGCGGGTCTCTTTGACGTGTGACTTTCCATAATTTCCGAATAGTTTATAGTCTAATTTCCTCACTAAGCAAATTAAACCTTTTAAGGTAATGATCAGATGGTGCAGAGAGTGGACATTTGTAAGATTCAAATACACTGGTGGGACCAGGCCCACAGTCATTTGCGAGGGCCTGTAATCAAGGCAGAAGCAATTACTTAGCAGAGCGGCTCCCCCTGGGACCCGAGGTTGTATATCAGGGGTGATGAGTCCGAGGATTATCTGTCTGCCCGCCCTCCCGGAGCCCATCCTCATGACATCTGTGCAACCTGCAGCCCGGAGACTTCGCTGCCTGGGGGAATCTGCCTGGAACCAAAGAGTTGCAAATCAGCCCGAGAGTCAGCTGGCAGCTGGGCTGTGGAGACGGGGTCCCCAAGCGGAGCGTCCAGGTGACATGGGCGTGGAGGTGCAGTCCCGTTCTCCTCCGCGTAAGGCTCAGCCTCCTTTTCTCTCCTTCACCTGCCATCCCCGCCATTCAGGTACCAAGTCATGGGGTCCCACCTCCAAAATGCCCTTTCTTTCTTTTTTTAAAATATATTTTTATTGATGTCAGAGAGGAAGGCAGAGGGAGAGAGAGATGGAAACATCAATGATGAGAGAGAATCATTGATCAGCCGCCTCCTGCATGCAATCCACTGGGGATCAAGCCCGCAAGGGCATGTGCCCTTGACTGGATTCGAACCTGGAATCCTTCAGTCCACAGGCCAATACTCTATCCACTGAGCCAAACCAACTAGGGCTAAAATGCCCTCTCTTTCCATCCCTGCTGTCTCTGTCCTCTCTGAGGCAGACCCCCGTCAACAAACCTCTGCACCCCTGGAATCTTCCCCAGTCGGCTGCCCCTGTTCCCCCTCAGCCAGGCCTGGCCCTGGTCCTGTGGCCCCCATGGCCTCCTGAAGCTTCCAAGCTCAGCACTCACAGGCCCGCAATGATCCGGCCTGACCCCGTTTCCTTCTGACCCTCTGGCCAAGGTCACACGGGGCAGAAGGGGGTGGGGAGGACAACTTGGACTGTGAGAGCCAGTCTCTGGCTTGTCGCTGAGCATCCTGGGATCTGTCTGTCCCCCAGAAAGCCCCACTTGAGGAGGCTGACCTCTGTGGTGTGCATGATGGGTCAGCACAGTGGGTGAGCCTGGGGTGTGGTGTGAACATTCGAAGGGGCCTCTGCCTCTAAACATCCTTGCCACTGCCTGTCACAGCGCCTGCCACACGGCCACTGAGAGAGAGTCCTTGCGTCCCCAGGGACCAAGAATCTGCAGATGCCACCTGAGGACCAAGAGCATCTGTCACACAGCGTTTCTCAAAGAGTGGTCCTTGGAACCCTGCATCAGGGGCAGCGTGGGGGGCTTGTTAAAAGTATGGATTCTGCTTTTAAGCAAACCTCCCAGGTGACTTTTCGGCTAGAAGTGGGGGCAGGTAATCTGGTAACCGCTAACCTAAGGCAGAGAATTGAGCCTGAAGTAAGGAGAGCAGGTGGGGTGCCTGGAGGCAGGCACGGGAGGAGGGACAGTGCTGTGGCTGCTCAGGCCACAGCTCGCAGCCCGTCCGTCTGTGGAGAGGATAGGACTCCTGCTGTAAGGGCTGCTGAGTGGGTAAGAGGAGCTCAGCTGGCACTGGCTGGGGCGTGCTGCGGGCTTACAGAAGTTAAGGGGGGGAGCTGGACTCTCCTAGAAGGGGGTTGGCTCCTACCTGCCCCGAGCGGGAGCGGAGGGAAGCATGGCTGAGGGACAAGGAGGATGGGCTGCGGCTTCTTTTCCGTTACTAACGGAGCTGCGTGATCTTGGGCAAGTCACTGCCTCTTTCTGAGCCCCAGCTCCTTCTGGTACATGAGGGGGTTGGACTAGGTCGCTGGTTCTAAAGCCTTTCCAACAGCATTCATCTCAAAGTAATACTGAGCGCTCGTGAAAAAGAAAAACATGTTTAAACCCCCAAATAAAAAGCAGCGCCCTGTGGGGCGGTTCTGGTGGGCCTGGGAGGTATGTGAGTGAGTGTGTGCGTGGGGGTGAGGGGGGCGGGGAGGCTGTGTTCCCACACCCCAAGGCGCTCACGTTCTCTGGTGCCAGGCCTTCTCCAAATATGGCCCCTGTCCATGTCTGGCGAAGGCTGGCCGTTCCAGGACAGAACTTTATGTGCCCGTGACATGGCTGAGGTGCTGATATATGCTGGGAATATTAGTCCATACAGTAACAGTAAATATCAACAGCTTACCTGTCAAGTGTGCTGATAGAGAAAAGAAATACATGGAGGGAAGTGTCAGCTGGGGGGAAATATACGGCCTGCAGTAAATCACCGCCAAGCAATTAAAGGTTAAAATTAAGTTATGCGCTACTTTGTTTCCCCGGGACAGAGTTCTGGGCTGTGGCAGCTCCCACAGACGGAGGCTGGCGTGGGCCTGGCCTGGCCCCCACTGCTCTCAAGGGCCGAGAGCAAAGAAGAGCACTGGGTTCAAATCCCAGCGCCACCGTTCAGGGCACCTTACCTACCTTCTCTGAACTTGTTTCCTCGTCTGCAAACAGGGGAAACGGTGGTAACACACGCCACAGACGCGGGCCTGTGTTCAGTATTTATTCACCACACATTCACCGAACACGCAGCTTGCGCCAGGCCCTTCCCTAGGCGCTGGAGCAAAACAGATGCAGCCCCCGCTGGCCGTCTAGAAAGGGAGGAAGACAGTCACCAAGAAATGCAGAGCGTATCCATTGGAGATAAGTGCTTTGGAGAGAGAGAAGGAAGTGCGTGCGGGGGGTGAGGAGATGGCCAGGGAATGCCCCAGGGAGGGCTGCATTGGAGGGGAGCCATACAGGAGGGACCCTGCAGGCGTCTGGGAAGCGTGCTCCAAGCCGAGGAAGCAGGGCAGGGCTATGCCTGTAAGTATAGACGTTCTTTGGTTTCTCTCTTCTCATTGCCCCACCCCCCCCATCAGTCTGTTGGCATCTCCGTGTGTTCCCTGCCTCCCTGCTCTGGTCTTAGGAACCTTGACCTTTGACTCTAGGTGAGGCGGCCGCCACTGGAGGGCTTTGAGCAGGGGAGTGAGATGGTCTGACTCAGGCTCCTGGTCGCTGTTGTGTGGCAAGTGGGTGTGGGGCAAGCCCTGAGGCAGGAGCCCGTGCAGAGGCAGTTCCGGGGGAGAGCTGATGGGCCAGAGCTAGGGAGGCAGCCGGGGAGATGGGGAGAAGCGGTCCAATTCTTGATGTAATTTTGGGTACAGCCAACAGCATTTGCTGACAAATCAGATGAGGGCGTCCAAAGCTTTGGGCTGAGTGGTTGGAAGAGTGAAATCACCCTTTGGGAGATGGGGAGACCCCGGGAGCAGATACGGGGGGAGTCAGGAGTCTGGTTTTGGACATCCAAGTAAGGATGCTGAGCAGGCGGGGGTTGAGGGGGTGGGGGTGGGGGGCCACACCGGCCTGAAGGCAGAGGTCTGACTGGAGATGGGTGTGAAATCCCCAGGGGAGCAGAGGCAGAGACGGGGTGTGGGAGATGGTGGAGCGGCTGCCAGGGGAGGAGCAGAGCCAGGAGCGCCAGTGCTGAGGCCGAGTGAGCGCGGTGTTCTCCGGGAAGGCAGGCAGGGCGCCAGCGCTGCTGAGGGTCAGGGGAGGCGTGTGCGCGTGTGAAGATATTTATTGTAAGGATCGGCTCAGGTGATTCAGGCCAAGAAGCCCAAGATCTGCAGTCAGCAAGACCCAGCAGAGCTGAGGGTGTAAGTTCCAGTTCGAAAGCCAGCAGCTTGAGCCCACGAGCTGATGTTTCCCTCCGAGTCTAAAGGCAGGAGACCAACGTGCCAGCTCCAGGCAGTCAGGCAGGTGCAGTTACTGCTACTCTTGGAGGGTCTGCCTTTCTGTTCTATGCAGTGCACCTGACTGCATGAGGCCCACTGCATTGGGGAGGACGGTCTGCTTTCCTCGCTCCACCTATTCAAATGTGAGTCTCATCCAAAACACCCCGCAGGCACACTTAGAGGATCCTGTTTGACCAAATATTTGGGTACCCCGTGGTTTTCAACCTGACACATAAAATTAACCACCAGAGTGGATTCAAGAGAAGAGCAGGAGCGGGGGTATTAGGGACCCTGCTTGTAGACCCCTCTTTTGAAGAGTGTGTAGAGGTCTGGATGTAGATGGAGGGAGATGGGGGTCAGAAGAGGGATTTTTTAAAGTGGCAGGAATAATAGCCTGCTGCACGCTGCTGGGTAGGATCTAGCAAAGGGAAGATTAATGATGTGGGAGGCAAAGGGCACAGTTGCTGGAAGAATCTTCTGATTAGGCACAAAGGGATGGGCTGTGCCAGGGTGGGTGGCCGGCTTTGCACAGGAGCAGGGACAGCCCAGCTGCAGGGAGCAGAGGGCAGGTGTGTGTGTGGCCAGCATAGTGGGAGCAGGTGGCAGGTCTTGGCTGAGAGTTCTCTGTTTTCCAGGGAAATAGGAAGTGGGCCACCAGTTGAGATGCATGATGGGCGGCTTGAGACAGGAGGTGGGAGGGAGGGACAGCGAATGGACAGGGAAGTGTTTGTGGTTTCCCCTAGCTCCTGAGGTCCAGAGCAGAGTGTAGATCTAAAGTGAGCCAGGCTGAAACCGGTTTGGCTCAGTGGACAGAGCGTCGGCCTTCGGACTGAAAGGTCCCAGGTTCGATTCCAGTCAAGGGCATGTATCCTGGTTGCGAGCACATCTCCATTGTGGGGCGTGTAGGAGGCGGCTGATCGATGTCTCTCTCTCATCGATGTTTCTGACTCTCTGTCCCTCTCCCTTCCTCTCTGTAAAAAAATCAATAAAATATATTTTAAAAAAATAAAGGGAGCCAGTCAGGGATGTGCAGACCCCAAGCTGGGTGGAGAAAGTGGAGGGTTGCAGCAGGTGGGAGGTGGAATGAGTGTGGAGGGAGGGGTCGGTAAGAGGGACCTCTGCGTCTTTGCTGGAGGAGGTCAGCGCGGCCGGGAGGGGAGTGAGGGATGTGAGAGGATGGACTAGTCCCACAGGTTGCAGAATCCTGGGCGGCAGGGCGTGAGCTCACAGGACAGGCGTGACGGCTGGACCGGGGTGGTTGGAGGGTACTGTTGGAGATACTGCAGTTTCTAGTAGCAACGTGGTCTGCGATAGGAGAAGAGGTCAAATAATTGAGAGGGCAGGGGAAGGAAGGAAATGATGGCAGGAAGGACGGTGACAGTGAAGGCATTAAACCCGCGGAGGGATGAGGGGCCAGTGACCATCACAAGGTGGGTGGTGGGGTGTGGTCTGAGGGCTGGTGGTGAGGAGTGATGCTGTGTACCCACAGGGAGCTGCTTTCATGAATTCAGTTACGGTGACGTTCCCATGGTTCCTGGCTGGTCACAGGACAGAACCTAAAGCCAGGAATGTGCCAGAGCACGTGGTGCAGGATTTACATGCCCGTTTCTAGCAGGGGCGGTGCCGGCAGGGCCTGCTTAGTCTCTCTCTGCAGATCCAGACACCCTGCTCTCGGGCGTGGTCCCACCAGGCCTCTCAAGAGCAGGAAGAGGGGGGACAAATGCGCGTTTGGGCGGAGCACAAGGACATGGGCAGCCCCTGAATGTCACAGTGATGTCTGGTGCGTTGCCAGCAGGCCCAGGTCCCTCACTCCTGGGTGGTAGGAGCAGGAAGGTGGTGAGTGGGGTGTGACCGTGCGTGTGTTGGGGTGGACACCCCAGAGGTGAAGGCTCCCAGGGCAGCCCCTACATTTCCGGCCTGGGAACTTCCTGCTCAGTGGCTCTGAGCAGCTGGGGACACTTGAGGGGAACAGGGCCTCCCTCTCGGTGCCACAGCCGTCTTCTCGGTGGCCGTTTGCTGCCTTTGCTGCCCGCCACCCTGTTAGAAGCACAAGCTCAGAGCCTGGTTCTCTCCCTCATTGCCGTGAGCTGCGGCCACAGCTCCCCCCGAGCCTGTTCCTCAGCTGTTGGAGGCATCGCTTCCCAGATAAGAGCACTCAGGAAGGTGGATGATAGCAAGGTGCCTGGAAAATTTAAGTGTTAGGACGCCGTGGGCTCCATTTCAACCCGGGGTTCAAGTCCCTTCTTCGGAAAGCTTTTCTGGGAGCTCTGGTTATGTTGAGTGTCAATCCCTCTGTGTCAGATGTGTTTTATGAGCAGTTCAGGCGTTCATGCACACATGCATGCATCCATTCTCCCGGTCAGCGGGTCTTTGCTGCCTCCTCCACGCTGGGCAGGGCCGTTGGAGTTGCCAGCGGTGCTGGTTGGAGAAGTGACAGCAGCTGCAGCTGCTTCCCCTGGGCTCCCTGACACCTGGCCAGGCAGGACCGACCAGGGTGATGTCCTGCTGAGCGAGGCCTGTGTGGTTTGCACCGAGTAGGCAGGGCGCTGCACACAGTAGGTGCTCAGTGAGAGGACGCAGGGGGATTGCCTGGGAAATCCCCGGGAAGACTCTTGCTTGGCCAGTGTCCAGCTCCGCCCCCCAGTCCTTCAGCTTTGTTGGGTGGGTTAGACTATTGCTTCTCGGTGAAGCAGCCGAGTTCACAGTCAGACCAGGGAGTGTAACCTTGGCCGCCTCATGCCCACCCCAGAGCTTGTGTAGCCGCTCCCGGGTGTGGCTGCCTGGCTGGTCCGAGAGCTGGGGACTCAGAGGCAGTGTCTTCATCGCGCACACAGCCCGCAGGACAGCGCCTTATTCCGAGCCCAGTGGCTGAGGGGGGGCGGGCGCCCCTCGGGGTGGGCTGTGCGGGGAGCCCTGTGGGCGCAGGGAGTGCCCGCAGTCCCCGCGCCGAGGGTCCCACTGGCTCTGCTCCAGGGGAGCAAGGTAATAAGGAGCAACTTCCACTTACCGTCGGTATAAATCCCACAATCAGGAAAATTGCTTCAATTGCTAAAAAACGCTGGTGGAAAAGTCCATTTATTTTTCATTTTTCTTGTGCACTTGCCACCCTCACACATGAATCACTGTCGGTGTGCAGATTAAATTTATACCCCCGTTATCTTTCACATCTCTGGGGCGCTGGTGTCAACTGGGTTTCTGGTTACTGAAAGCCGCCGTCTGCCTTGTGGTGGCGAGAGTGGCCCGCTCTGTGGGTGGCCACTGAGGGGGGTCTCCTCTCTCCCGGAGCTTCCCCACAGCCCCCCTTCAGCCCCTGCCCCTCCATCTTTCTGCCGAAAGGTAAGACTTGCTTTTGGAAACTCCAGTTCTTCTCAGGAGCTGCTCTGCTGCGGCGTTTGACCTGGATTTGGTGGGTTACTTTGGGTTGGCAGTGAGCGTGGCGCGAGGGCTCCTTTATTTGAACACCTGCTCTGAGAACTGGCCTGGACTGGATACAGACACGATAGGCATTTTGAACCCATGCTCTGAGAACACAACTATACAGGCTTCCTTCCTCTCTGCTCCCCTACCCCCCCCCCCATCTCTCTCTCTCTCTCTCTCTCTCTCACACACACACACACACACACACACACACACACTCACATTCACACTCACAGGACAGAGCTGGTGCCTGCCTGTTTCCCTTGTGAATGCAGGCACTGGGGCTCCATGGCAGGTGTTGAAAGCCCGGTTCTCACCTGTGTCCTGGAAGGTACAGAGAACTGTCTAGAACTGATAGTATACCTTGTTCTCCATGCTCACACTTAGCCATTTCTGTGCATATTCTCTGAAAACATGCTTGTTTATTCTCAGATTTATGACTCAACAAATGCTAACTCTCTTTTCGGGATTGGACCCCTTTGAGAATCTGTTGGAAGCCCAAGTCCCTCTCTGGATGCAAAATTGAAAAATTTGGGGGTGGTTTGAAGAGCCCCGGCCTGCCCGCTGTAGAGACCTGCTCCATGCACCCCCTTCCCATCCCCAACGAAACCCTGAGCCATTCTAGCTGAGCTCTGCAGTCTTTCCAAGCCAAACGCTCAGCCCCTCACACCCCAGCACCTTCTCAGATCTTGTCTCAGGAGGTCTGTCCCCTGGGCCACACTGCTGGCTTTCAGGGTTACCCATCTAGACTTGGAGACCCTTTTCTCTGTGACATGTCCTGGGAGGGGGACTTCTGAAGCCACAGCTGGCTCGCCTGCTCCAGGCCCTGCAGCCCCCAGCAGGTATCATTACTGCATAAGAGACCCATCATTCTGCATTAATCTGGGATTCATCATGATAGCCATGACCATAATTAATTTATTTGGTATTAATGTGGATGAAATATGTACTGTCCTTTCAGGGGAAATCAGGCTGCCTATAAGCATTAGTTAAAAGGACCATTAAAATCAAACCTTCCCCAGATCCATTAGGCGAAGTCTTTCATCCTGAAGAAGATAAAGTTGTGCTGTGTGAAATGTCATGAATAATTAGGTTGATTGCTGTTTTAAACTCTGCCCCTGCCTCCCCACCCCTCCCACCTCCCTCCTGCAGCGGGGAAGGCTCACCTGCAGCGGAGTGGCCCCCTCCATCGCCCTTATCTATACTGGCCCCCAATTCCCCGCTGACCTCTGTGGCTGCTCGTGTGGCGTGTGTGCCCGTGGCTAGAATGGGGAAAGGAGCCTAAAGGACCCCAATGTGCTGTTTTCGAGATGTCTGTGTCTCCTCCCTTCCCAACGCGGCCCAGGTGGCTGCAGGTGCCTTCCTCCTGCCTCAGTGCTGGTCCAGGGAGGGGCAGACCAGGGAGGGGTCGGAAGTGGCATTTTCCAACCAGGTCTGCAGACTTCCTGCCCTGAATGGCACAGGGCTAGGAAAATGCAGCTCCTGGACCACCACATCTCAGGGGCTGTACATGGGAAGGGGATGGAGGTTGGCACGGGGGCAAAGAGGGTTGGTTGTGCCAGATGGAGGGGCGAGGCAGGAGAGGGGGAGGGCTAGGCCCTACTCTGCCGCCCAAGTGCAGTCCTGGCACTCCACGATGGACACGGCACGTGCTCTCTCCCTACCACCGGGCTCCTCCTGCGGGAACTCTGCAGGCTGCCTGATGTTCATCAGTCTGGGCACAGCAGTCGCCCCTGGGCGGGTCTCCTAGGCCTGGCCACAGAGCCGGAGAAACAGGAGGCGGAGGTGGAATACACTGCTCCGTTGGGTGAACTGATGGGCGTTACCTGGACAGTGAGGAGCCCTGTGGTGTCTGTCAGCCTTTGAAAGGCACCGGAGAGGCTACTTCTGACCCAGCCCCTTTATTTTGTGGCTAAAGAGCTCGGACACAAAGCAGTGAGGGCAGTTCAAAGCTGGGGGACCGGATGGTAAGCACCGGGTGGTCCAGGGGTTGATGCCCATGGGCACCCAAGTGTGGGGTGGGAGAGGGGCCGATGCGAGCCCCCCGGCTGCTTTGGAGCCCCCGTGCCCTAATCCTTTCACGCCGTCCTGACAGGCGCTTCGGCACAAAATGCACGGCCTGCCAGCAGGGCATCCCCCCGACCCAGGTGGTCCGCAAGGCGCAGGACTTCGTCTACCACCTGCACTGCTTCGCCTGCATCATCTGCAACCGGCAGCTGGCCACGGGGGACGAGTTCTACCTCATGGAGGACGGGCGGCTGGTGTGCAAGGAAGACTACGAGACGGCCAAGCAGAACGGTAGGTGGCACTGCGCTGCAGTCCCGCCAGGCATTTGCTCAGGCCGGGCCCTCTGCCCCGTCCCTGAGCCCTGCTCACACCTGCCTCCAGGCACCTGCTCCGCATCTGAGCAGGGAGCTCTCCGCACCCCGTCCTTCAGCGCTTGCAGGTCCATGGCAGCGGGAGTAAGTATGGTCAGTGAGCGCACCACCGTCCACCCTGGGCTCAGGGGCAGCCAGGGGCCGTGTCATCATCTGGTGGCTCCTGCCTGGGGCCGGGCTGAGAGAGTGTTCCGTCTACAGTGGACACTTGGGCTTACTCCTTGCTCTTGTATATTGGGGGGCACGCTTGCCTCAGCACCGATCGGCCTACCACACTGGACTCCAGTCAGCTGTGCTCCATCTCCCCTCATGAGCTAAGGACCCCTCCTGCTCCCGAAGCCCCGATGCAGGAGCAAAGAGCTCGCTGAGCCAGTGTCCACACTCAGCCGCGGAACCACCCGCTACCTCCCCAGCCTCCTCAGTCACGGTCCGGGGTGCGCAGCAGCAGCCCAGCTGACAGTCAGGCCCGGCGTCTCACACCTGGAAACCTGCCTTCACATGGCCACATGGGCAGCAGCTGCTCCTGCCCTCCAGTGCCATGCTCTTGGGCAGCCCGTCTTTCTAGGGCCTAGACTGGGCATGGAACCCATTCCTCAGAGCGCCCCTCAGGAAGGCCACGGCCGACGCCCCCTCCCGCAGCCGTCCTTGGGCTCCTCACACACTGGTTCCAATTATGGGGGGTGGCCAGACCCAACCTGGCACCTCAGATGCACAAACTCATGGAACACCACGGTGGCGTGCCTTTGAGTAGGATGTCTATCAGCTCAGGGGTCACCGAGGAAGCAGCTCCTGTGACAGCTCTGGGCTTGAGGGAGAAAAACTAGCAACAGCAGTGCATGTATCTCCTTTAGAGCTTTCCTGGGCCCCCATGTCATGGAGACCTGATCACTACAGGGGGAACTTCGTTTAAAGTAAGGGTTTGCGGCGGTGAGGAGGCAGAGGTTATCTCGGGGCTGGGCAGCCAGAGCCGAGCCTGGCTTTGGTGGAAGGTAGAAAGGGGTGCTGAGTCAGGGGCCTCCTGTCTCTATCTTTCTGGGGCCTCCATAAACCCATTCTGGGCTCTTTGCTCTACTGTATTTATCTGCTCTGGTCCCTTAAAACTCGATTGATGCTTTGCTTTGAAGTTAGTTGTGATGTCACAGAAGATGATGGCATCCTGTCAGGGATAAATCATCAAAGCGGAGGGACTGCGAGCTCCAGGCTGACGAGCTCTGAGGCGTCAGCAGATCCTGAGGCCGCACGGCCTCCCCGGGGCCGGCTTGTTGTCAGAGGCCGTGTTTGGGCGCTGGGCACACCTGGCCTGGCGCCCTCCACTGCGGTGGGGCAGGGAAGGGGAGACGAGCGGGGCTTACACTGAGCGGGGTGGTTTGTGCGGAAGCAGACCTGTAGGACCACGGAGAAACTCACGATTTAGCCTTGGAACCTGGTAGGCCTCGCTGCTGGGTCACTCACAAATCAGGGTCCCTTCTTAGCTCTCCATGGGGAACAATAGCACCTGCCACGAAGGGCTGTTTCCTGAAGCTTAAATAGGAGAAAGCATGTGGAATGGGATGTTAAGTGAGACCAGCACGGAGGAGAAAGGCGAACAAGGAGGTGTGATCTGTGTTAGGTTTTTAAGGAGCTGAAGGCCACATAGTTCTGATGGGTTCCTCTCTCTGCCGGCAGTGAAGCTGGGGCCACAGCCTCCATCCTGTGAATTTGGGATGATGCTGAGGGCAGCAGGGGACCTTTGTCTGCTCTGGGACATTTGGCTCTCTTTATATGTTTTCATTCCTCCTTGCTAGCTACACCCTTTTTCAGGCTTACAGTTTCCTCCCTCTTGCTACACAAAGGATCTGATATCAGCTGTTTGTACTTTAGTGTGAATGATTTTGTTCATTTGTTACACCTCCCTAGATATTTTCATTTTCAATATAATGAGGTTGTGTTTTGTGCCAGGGACAAGTGCTAAGAGAATCTGAATAATTCAAAACTAACCTATTTTAGCCCACCAGCTAATTTTCCCATAGGAATTAATGTAAGAAGTAAGGGGAGGGATACATTCTGGGAGCACATAAATCCATAATCGGTGAGATGTATCTTTGCCTTAATGCTACTTTTTATTTTCTCAGCACTCTCTCTAATACCTCGCAGAATGCTCTCTCTTAAATTAACAGCTCAGGGTATCATGGTCTTGCTTGGCCTTCTTCATAGCGTTTTATCACATTTAACTTCCGTACCAAAGTTATTGATTTTTGGGTACATTTTTCAGCATGAGCACAGCCACCACTACTTAATGAATACTTGGATGACATTATTATAGGATATAAAGAAGATTTTAAATTATAATAACAGCGAATGCTAAAATAACAGCATAATAGTCCCGATAATTGCAAGAAGAAGGTCCCGTGCAGGTGGACAGCAGTGCGGAAGCCATGCCCACCAGCCAGGATGACGGGCTGTATCCCGGAGGCACTGCCACCTGGTTGTGGTGAGAGTGATTTCTAATTTACTAGGGCAGCCTATTTTGACATTAAGCAATTCTCAATTAAAATTTTTTAGTCTATTTCAAATTTTATATATAAAGACTATAGGTATTTTAAAAGTGCACTATTTGCTATCATGTTGGCATCTCGGTAAATACGGGCAGAAGGATTGATTCCCTAAAACAGAATTAAGTAGAATTTTGGAGGTTTTCCTGTGTCTGTCAGTGGCTCTGGAATCCTTCCACTTTGAGTTCAGGACTCCAGGGAGGGGATTGGGTGGTGGGCTCTGGCTCATAATTTATGAACGTTTTGTAGATGACTGGTGAATCCGTGGGCCACCCCTGTGAGGGGCCCTGAGGAGATGGAGGTTCCTGCTGGAGGGACAGGGGCATGTGGGACAGCCCTGAACCCAGACTTTTCTCCACCTTCATAGCATTGGCAATACAAGGATGGCCATCAGTGTTGGTCATGACAGGAGACGCGTGGAATGAAACACCTTCAGTCTGATGGGAGGCAATGGTGTCCTTACTTTTAATTATCTTCGGAAAGCCTGTGGTGCAGGAGTGGCCCACGCCACTCTGCCTCCCCACTGTTCTGCCCACAGCAGGCAAGATCACATGCGAAGAAAGGAGGTGGGATGAGACCCAGGAGCTTCAGGTGGGCGGAACTCAACCAGTAAGGTTTTTATTGCAGATGACTCAGAGGCAGGAGCTAAGCGGCCGCGGACCACCATCACGGCCAAGCAGCTGGAGACCTTGAAGAATGCCTACAAGAACTCCCCCAAGCCTGCTCGGCACGTGAGGGAGCAGCTGTCCTCAGAGACGGGACTGGACATGAGGGTTGTACAGGTGAGACACCAGCTGCCTGGCCAATACTCATTTGCCGCCTTGGGATCGGGGGCCCAGTCCTCACACTCCTGGGAGGCCCAGGGCCAGTCTGTGTGTCTGTGCCCTCATATGGGAAGGCATGGGAGTGGTATACAAACCATGTCACTGATCCTCTTGGGGACTTGGGGTCTTGATCCTGGGGAATTTGCCAAATTGGAGATTTCTGAGGCTCAGGCACAGGGAGTCCTGGGCACCCTGAACTCCAGTCCCTGTCTCCAGCCACCTGGGGGCGGTGGGGTTGAGGTGGGCATCCTCTGAATGTGGGCCTTGTGTGGCAGGTTTGGTTTCAGAACAGAAGGGCCAAGGAGAAGCGCCTGAAGAAGGACGCGGGACGGCACCGCTGGGGACAGTTCTATAAGAGTGTCAAGAGGAGCCGGGGCGGCAGCAAGCAGGAGAAGGAGGGCTCTGCAGAGGACTGTGGGGTCAGTGACAGTGAGCTGAGCTTCCGAGGTGAGCAGGGCTGGAGGGGCGAGGCCCAGGCTTTGGGAAAGACCCCTGGGGAGCAGTGAACCTTGACATTCAGGAGAGATCTTCTTGAGGCCTTGACAACTCCCTCCTGAACACAGGCTCCCCGCTGCCCCTGGCAGTAATGGGCGGGGGAACATGGAGTGGCCCTGTAAGGAAACGAGAGCTCTGCTGCCGAGATGTGCACGCTAGTTCCCTGGCACCGTGAGTCCCAAGGCCTCCCCTCCTTTCCTGCTGACTGGGGCTCCCTCATCACCGTGCAGTTGTGAACAGAGCCAGGTCTCAGTCTGTGCCCTCAGCCCCTCTGCAGGGGCTCTGGCTCCCTCTTAGGATTCCCTAGTGACCCCTTTCTCCACTCCTGAGGGGGAGGACATGCTCCTCGGGCCCTCTGCCCTGGGAAATCACTACTGTGAGTGCACGGGAGATGGGGAACAGCCTCACTTCTGAACCCCTTCCCCTCTGCGCACTTCATCCTGCTCCCGCACAAATGCTTTGGAGCATGTGCTGAGTTCAAACTGGTGCATCAGCGAAATTGCAAATGACTGTGTTGGATCCTTAGGTTGTTTGCAAATAGCCATAACCCCCTAGCCCGAGTCCTCAAATGTGAAAGGCCTTATGTTGTGGACAGGGAGAAGTATTGAGCTGGAGTCAGAAACTGCGTTTCCAGTTGTGGCTTTGTCACATGGATTCACTTCTTGAGCCTCAGTTTCCCCACCTATAAGTAGTGAATAACCACATCCTTGCCCATCTCACTTGTCAAATGATGTGTTTGGGGAAAGCCCAGCAGATATTTATTTACACTTGGAAGGGACGACTGTCCCCACGGGGAGCCTGTGGCTCCCTCAGAAGGCCCTGGTTCTGTGGGATGACAGGTATATGCAAAAGGCCAAACACTGGCCATTTTACGTGAAGCTGAGCCTTCACCTTCCTGTCCCTTTAAAGATCCTGAGCGTTGAAGTCTAATCTGGGGAGGCCCGGATAGGAACTGATGTACAGGCCCAGATGGGGAATAGAAAAGTCTATGGGGCAGAGGACAGAACAAGCTGTCCGCCAGGAGCACGTTCACCTGAGGGGCTGGTAGCTCAGCCCAGAGCTCTGTCCTGGGACCCTGGAGATGGCTCAAGGGCCTCATGCTCACATCCTTGCCCTCCTGGCAGGGTTGGGAAAGCCACTTCATCTCATTAGAGCTGAGCTGCTGGAATCCATGTTGGGAACATACAGGATTACCAGGTCTAATTTTGTAGCTCCTTTCTTTTGGGTGGAGGTGGGTCCCCAGGGTGTTGCTCTTTCGGGGTAATTATGTATTAAGATTAAAATGGCCACCTCTGTTGGAGAGATGACTTTTTCCAGGTGGCAAAGATCCTGTTAGATCCTTTTAATGAAATTCTCTAAGAAACAAGGTCCATTTGTCTTGTCAACACTGTCCCCAGTGAAGACCGTATTAGACAAACCAAGGCATTTGCTATTGAATCTCTCCCAAGTAGAGCAGTGTACACATGTCTAAGAGAGGTCCTCAGCTACCCTTACCATATGGGCCTGCTTGTTTCCCAACTCAAGCACATTACTTAGCCTGGAAGCTTTCAGATTAAATCTTGTCAGCATGGATTTCAACCATGATGTGAGGCATTTGTAGTTCTCAGGGTAGCCAGAGTATCTTAGTTCATGAGTGACAGGGTACCAACACACTCACCAGACTTCTGGATCCTAGGAATTTAGTCTCTGCAGGTGTTTCTTCTATTCCCCGCCTTGATGTGGGTCAGTCTCGGGCTGACATGGTGGTGTTTGACCCCTGCTTGGCAGCTGTCATCCTTGGGCTTCTTTCCTGGTCATGTGTATGCCTACCTAGGTTGTAAAGAACAGGAACATTGGAGTCCTGTTGGCTGACAATAAATCTCCGTTCTTTTGTCCACAGAGGATCAAATTCTCTCAGAACTTGGCCACACCAATAGGATTTATGGCAACGTGGGGGACGTTACAGGCGGACAGTTAATGAATGGGAGCTTCTCCATGGACGGGACAGGACAATCCTATCAGGACTTGAGGGATGGGAGCCCCTATGGAATCCCCCAGTCTCCATCCTCCATATCGTCCCTGCCGTCCCACGCTCCTCTGCTCAATGGGCTGGATTACACGGTGGACAGTAATTTGGGCATCATTGCGCATGCAGGGCAGGGAGTGAGCCAGACGTTGAGAGCCATGGCTGGGGGACCCACCTCTGACATCTCCACAGGAAGCAGTGTAGGCTATCCCGACTTTCCTACTAGCCCAGCCTCTTGGCTCGATGAAATGGATCATCCTCCTTTTTAAACATATGTCCTCCCCACCCTACCTGTCCTTCTGGCTTGAGAGAATATCTTCAAGGATCTAAAGAGACTTACCTTTTTAGGATCAAATGCGCACCAATGTGAATTTCCATTATTTTCAATGGAAGTCCTCTACTGATCCCTAGGAAGCCACTGCACTAGGGTGCTGCTCTCCTGGAGAAATGGGAGGAGCAGCCTCCTCGCAGAACAGTGCAGAGCCTAGAGTGCTAGGGTGCTGGCTTGTGCCCCCTCCCCTGCCCTGCTTGCAGGCTGTGGCTGCTCAGTACTTGGCAGCAGGAGGTGACTGTGAGGCCACCCGGGCCTTAGAAAACTCTGCTCCAACTGGTATGTCTCATGAGATGCCTGCGACGTCACAGCTCTTAAATATGATTTCTAAACCACCCTTACCAAACCCTAATTTTCAAAATAAAAAAAGGTCCCTTACTAAAGGTCAGTAGAAACTTTGGTGGCCAGTTTGATATAGAAACATGCCCCTCCTTTTTCTTCTGCTGTCAAGAATGACTTCTTCCCTCTCCAGAGAATACCTGTCAGTTTGGGTTTGTGAGCAGTCCCATCAACATCACGGAATCCATCCCTGATGGCAAGAAGTGGTTTTCGTTGCAGGTGACTCTCAGGCTGGAGTTGAGTTGCCCTGGACCATCACAGCGACTGCCCGATGAGTCCCCTTGGAGCACAATGTGCCTTTTTAATTTGCTCATATCACTTACTCCACTAGACAGGCTGTGGGTTATACAACGATCAAAGCTAAAATATGGAGAGACCAGAAAGACAATCAGTGAAAACATTTGCAGACCCATTTGGATTACAAGCGTCTAGTCCGTTTAGCCAAATCAGCAGATGCCCGTCTCCCAGAGTCCCCCTCCTGCAGGGGAAATGATATTGTGAGTTTGTTTTGAGGTAGTTGGTTTAGATGAGTTTGCAAGTCCACACCCACCTGCAGCCAACCCTCCCTAGCCCTTTAAAAATGAGAGCTTTCTCCGCTGTGCTAGCTGACTCAGTTGGAGGAGAGTCTTGGCCTCTTCCAAGTACTAGCATTGCTTTTTGGCTGGTAGGAATCATTTAGGGAGCAGCCCTAAGGTTAGAGTTCCAAGTGTTCCTTGGGCTGCCTCTCTCTGGCTTGCTGGTTGGCCTCACACCAGGCCCTGTAGTGCTCCAGCCCTGCATTTGCTCAGAAAGGGGAGCTCTCTGGCCAGTGGCAGTGAAAACTCAGCTTATGGGTTTTAATAGCACATCACCAAGTCTGAAGCAAGGGCAAGGCCAACCCCTGCCCTGTGAGCTGCCAGCCCTTCGGTGGGACATACCGTGGTGAAGGTGCTGTGGCTCCTACTTAATACACCACCTCTCAACCTGCCAGGAGGTTCTCCATGTGCACACTGGCGATTAGCCAGGATAATTTATTCGTCCCCTGGGAAATGGTGGTTTACTTCTCCCGGCCTCCTGTTTTCTTAAGATCAGCACAGTAGAAAGGGGTAAGAAAGGCACTGCCGTTCTTTCAAGTGAAGTGATGGGGCCCAACACCCTAACCACCCTTTCTTTCATGTCTGTCACGTTTTGAAGGCCGCAAAGATTTAAGAGACTGCTAGGTAGACTCAAGGAAGAAATAAACCTTTCTTTTTGGCTCCTGCATCTTCTGCAAATGCCTCTGAGGACTAATCTATGGGCAGTTAAGCTTCTTAAAATTGTATAGCCACTAAATCCCTGGGGTCAGCCTTCAGGCCACCTCTCTCTGATAAATTCTGTAGTGGACCCTTATTTTTTTGACAGGCTGCAATTGTCATGATTTTTGCTTGGGGAGTCTTGCAGATGCAGGATTTCTTCATGAGGTTCCAGGAGTAGGGATGACAGAGGGTGAAGCCCAGACAATTTCCAATATAGTGGACAGTGGGGATGGCGGTGAATACTCACACGCGAGGAAAGACACGCGCCACAGTCTTCTGGGAGAGCAGGTTCTAGAACATACTGTTCTCAGCAGGCAGCTCTCAGTGCACAGGAGAAAGACTTCTGGGATCTCAAGGTACTGCCTGCTTTTGGTGGTTAATAGGGGCAGCAGACTCTAAAGGTCATGCCCCTCTCTGTAACGCTGCTCCGTTAAGATCAGTTGAGCAGTTTTTGGTTTGTATGCAAGTTAATCAAGCTCATGCCTTATTCAATGGTTGGAGAACGGGAGGCCTTCTTCTTCCATCGTGCTAATAACGGTTTCCCGAGAACTCAGTGAGAAGGACAGCTGGTGTTGGTGGGGTTGGCTAGCTATACTGGCCACAAAGCTGGGATAGTTGAGTTCCCCAGAGCAGTTGGTCGGCAAACCGTGGCTCGAGAGTCACACGCGCTTCTTTGGTCCCTTGAGTGTATCTCAATCAGATTGAGGACGTTTTTAGCAAAGGCCAGCTTAGGAGCACCCTAAATAAGTTAATAGCAATGTACCTACCTATATAGTTTAAAAAATTTGGCTCTCAAATTTCAATCCTTGTACTGTTAATATTTGGCTCTGCTGACTGATGAGTTTGTCGACCACTGCCCCAGCGCCTCCTCCCAGAGAGCAGCAAGTACTGGCGGGCGCTCCATGGAGAGGCACAGCCATGCCAGGCCTCAGAATTTAAGTGGCTCTCCTTGCGAGTGCAGTAAGCATTCTAGAGGACTGATGCCACCAGTGAGCCACTGCGTGCCAAGACTGTTCCTTGGCTCTCCTGTGGCTTGGAGATGGCCAGCACACAGCGCACCTTGAGCTCCTCTTCCAGGCACTCCTCCTCTGCTCAGCGGTCTGTGACTGAGGTATAAGGTGCCTCCTGGGAGCTGCTTTCTCCCTTGCTAAAATGACATGGACAAATTTTAAACACGAAATGAGACCTTCTAGAGCAATTTACATAATTTGAATCTGTCTTTGGCTCTAAGAGAGCGATTAAGTAGCAATATTCATCTGTAGTATCTGGCTGATAGACCTTGGGATAGGAGGTTTCTGAATTCAGGAGCAAAATAATAATTAAAAACCCAGCAACACCTAAGCTTCCAGTAGTAGCTGGTATAAGCAAAAAGGGGACACACGGTGCTATGGAAGAATCTCTATTTTTAAAGAGTAATAAAACCACAGAAAAACTACCCAATGCAAGGCTAAGCCAGCCCACCTGTTAAATCACATTGTTGGGAAGACTAGTCCTGGCTCTTTCAGGAATTGCTGTGCCACCTAAGGCAAACTCCTTTCTATCTGTGCTTTCTTTTTCTCGCTTCAGCTATAATATATAATAGTTATGAATATAATAAGTGCAAATCAACTACCATATTGATAGTATTCACTGTGCAAATTAACACAGTGAAACATTAGGGAAAGAGGACAAAATTAAGACATAAGAAAAGTATTTAAGTCTAGTCAATTTGGCTCAGTGGATAGAGTGCTGGCCTGTGGACTGAAGGGTCCGGGTTTGATTCCGGTCAAGAGCACGTACCTTGGTTGCAGGCTTGGTCGTATGCGGGATGTCTCTCTCTCACAATGATGTTTCTCTTTCTCTGTCTCTCCCCTCTCCTTTCCACTATCTAAAAATCAATGGAAAAAAATATTCTTGGGTGAGGATTAACAACAATGAAGAAAAGCATTTAGCTGTGTTTTTTTTTTTTTAAGATTTATTTTTTTGCCAATATAAAACATGAAATCTAGTTAAGGTAATTGGGGGCCATTCAATCCTCATAATTAAGTTCGCTTTGCAAGAAGTAACCTGTAGAACAAAAGATACGATCACCTCTTGAGGCTCAAGCTGGTTATTTTTAAATAACTGCCTCCTTGCTGGAGTGGGTTGAAGGTCTCAGCTGAGCAGAAGCTGTATTATGGGCGATGGTGCATCCAGCACCCACTCTTTTTTTCCAACCCCTCCCACATGCCACTACTGACAACTTGGTTCTAACTGTGGAAATAATGACCATACCTCTTTAGCCAGCAGGGTCTGGAAGGACTGAGGAGGCTCATTTTTAAACATTGCACTTTAAAAATTGGAACCCATGAGATGAAGAAAAATTCAATTAAGCGGAAATGAGTTCTGTTTTATTGCCTGCTGCTGAAGGGCTCTGGGCACGCTGAAAGCGAAATAAAAAGCACATCACTGGCTCTCTCTTTCTTGGATTGGTCAATTGGCCCTTTTTGCAGTAGTTGCTCCAACTGTCTCCCACAGTGACAGGAGCCAAAAAGAGAGAGTTCAGCAAAGTCATCCCACCCTCACTCTGCTTGGTAGGCCCACGAAAGCACAGTTTCATGCTGCTAGCTCTGGGGAGGAGACAGCTGCAGGTTTGGAGGTGTGCCAAGCGTTCCTTTGCTTAGGGAGGCAGAGCTCAGGTGGACAGAGAAGGACAACCCCACTTTCATCTGCTGCCCACCTAGAGACAAAATCATTTGTGCTCCCTCACTTGAGGACTGTGTGCAGCCAAATGGGCAGGTTTGGGGCTGCACGACCCAGATGCTGCTCTGAACTTGCATTCAGACCTCAAAGCACCTGCTCCCCTAAGCTCTGGATTGTTGCCCTCACCCTTCCCAGTGTAAATTTTGTACAGTGAAGAGAAATGAAGTCTCATTTGCTGGAAAAAAAGGAAAAAAAAAAAAAGACCCACCCATCCTTATTTATTGCCATGTGACTTTGGAACAGAAGCTGGTGCGTTTGTTTGTATATGCCTCCTGTGTGTTGGCATGAGATGTGTATGGTAAAACTATGTTAAATAAATATGGATGTTCTTTAGAAGCTGGTGTGTCTTGCTTTTCATTTAGTTTTCTGGAAGTTTTTTCTCTTGACCTAAATCAAACGTAAAACTGTGCTGACATGGAACCTTTTTATCACCAGAAGAAAACTCAAAGTGCAACTCCAAATGCCAAACTACTTACAACCATAAATACCAGATCTGCTCAGTGAAGGGTTGGTTAATTCTCTGATTTCTTTCAGAGCAATGTTCTAGGGCCCAATCCTCTGCTCCTAGACTTAGGGAATGGGCAGAGAAACCCGCTGACTACATACTTTTGTTTGTCCTTCACACTTCACACATTTTCTCCCTTGAGAAAGTATGTGCAAATGTCTACATTTGGGTAAGAGGTGGACCAAGGGAATAGAAACACCTCAGTAGAGTCATCAGGGCTCTTACACAAGCTTTTCTAGGAAAATCTCCCTTCAGACTTTTTCTCCACAGGAGTCTTTATTCGTGTGCAGGACATGAAGTATAGTGAGGATGTAAAGAGCAACAGAGATTCTTTAATTTAAAAAAAAAAAAAGGTGTCATAGCCATTCTTTACAGATGGGGTCCCAACTCGGAAAAACTAGAGAATGCCTTTTCCATTAGTGATCAGTAGTTTTGTTTTGTTGAAGAGAAGACCCAAGCAGAGGTGCACTGTCCAATACGGTAGTTACTAATCACGCATGGCTATTTACATTTAAATTGCTCAGTATGAAGTGAAATGAAGTTCATTTCAGTTTCTTACACTAGCCATATTTCCAACGCTCAAGAGTTACGTGTGGCTAGTGGCTACGGTATTTGGACACAAATATAAAACATTTATATCACTGCAGCAAGTTCTACTGGTTAGTGCTGATGACAACTGGCTCAGGAGAAGGGACAGCTAAAACTCATTCATCACCTCTTTAGCTACTAGTTAACCTGGAGCACCTGGGGACATAGTCTGAGACTCCTCAGACAGTGGTAGTGACAACTGTCATATCTTGTGTGGCTTGTTTAAGTACAAAGCATGAGGCTGGGCTCTGGGCCTCAGTTCTCAGCCTAAGGAGGCCACCAGGTTGTCGGGACTCTTCCTAAGTTTTAGACTTACTTTGTGCCCCACAGTCAACCAGCTAAACAGGAAAGGTAGTCCTTTCCCAGACAGGACTTCCACTGAGATTCTTGGAGGGCTTAAAGGTCTTTTCCTGGAGACCCAAATCTCTGCTCTGGAGGGAAGAGATTTATGGTCCCTGGTAAATATTTTACAAGGCTGAGAAAGGCAAAGGCCTTACTGGGGTATGTACCAAGGAAGGCTGAGGATTAGAAGGACCTTATTGGGTGCAAGCGAGGGCGAAGATGAGAGCAACCAAGGGGAATGGGGATTTTGGGTAGTGCAATAAGGAGGTGCTGCACATGAGGACTTTTATTTCTTCCCTTGCTCAGTTGCTTGGGTGGTGGTTAGGGAAATTTGCCAAGTGGCTATGAAGGACTCTGTTGCTACTAAATTTGATTACTTACCTGGGTATTCCTGAGGAACTCACAATGGGGCTTGAGAGTTCTGCCAATGTATGCAGTGGCTATTGATTGTAACGCTATAGTCCTTGCCTGTAGTCTGTTCTCAAACCCTTGTCACCAGCAGTCTTTACCGGTCTTTGCTTTCCAAACTCTCAGATGCTTTGAGTGTATCAGGCTGACAATTCACTGAAATTTTTCTACTTTGTGCTCTAGTGCACTCTGATCTCACCACCACACCATTCTAGTAGCAATGTTTTGGAACTATCAAAGGAGGATTGGCTGAAACCGGTTTGGCTCAGTTGATAGAGCTTCGGCCTGCGGACTGAAAGGTCCCAGTCAAGGACATGTATCTTGGTTGTGGGCATGTATCGATTCCAGTCAAGGGCATGTATCTTGGTTGCGGGCACATCCCCAGAGGGGAGCGTGCAGGAGGTGCTGATCGATGTCTCTCTCTCATCGATGTTTCTAGCTCTCTATTCCTCTTCCTTCCTCTCTATGAAAAATCAATAAAATACATTAAAAAAAAAAAAGAGGACTGGGTCCTTCTTTCTGGCTTGGTCACTGGAGACCAGCTCCTGAGCATGATTCTCTGACAGAGCCTTTTCAGAAGGACAGCTGCTTAACACAGCAGTTTTATTGCTGGCTTTATCCAGTGGCCAGATAAGTTTCTAATGAACGAGTACAAAAAATGTTTTACATAAATGTTAAAGGCACACTTTAAAATTAAATAACCATTGCATTTTGAAGTTATTATGTTTTTTTTAAAAAATGTATTTGTTAATTTTTTACAGAGAAAAAAGGAGAAGGATAGAGAGTTAGAAACATCAATGAGAGAGAAACATGGATCAGCTACCTCCTGTGCATGCCCTACTGGGTGTGTGTCCGCAACCAAGGTACTTGCCTTTGACCAGAATCAAACCTGGGAGTCCGCAGGCCAATCCTCTATCCACTGAGCCAAACTAGTTAGGGCTTATTACATGTTCTTACAAGCTATTATCTTTTTGAAGTATGATATTTTGTAAAACACTGTAATATGAAGCAGAATTCTCCTGCTCCATCTGCAATGTGTTAAAGAAGAACAAAGGAAATAAATTACTGGCCAGAAAGAATGAAATAAAACTCAAACTCAGGAGAACTGAGGAAGGCACAACAGTCAGTGTTTGAACTGCTTGCCCTGCCTCTTTCTCCTTGGGCCCAGGATTCCACTCAGCCAAAGTCAGAAAAGGATGAAAAAAAGATCAAAGGTAGGGCAGTGTGTTGTAAATTTTAACCAATTGTCAGCCTAGAAGTAAAAATCCTAAAAGGTGATCTGCAACATTTCTGAATGTGTTTCCTTAGATGTGCTATTTGAGATTAGTTTAAAAATTATCCTTTATAGTCTAACCAGAAAATGGTCGCATCCCTTTCCCATACCTTTTTAGATGAATGCTATTTCAGTTTGGTCATTTGGAAATCCTCGTCTTTCCTCTGGTCCTCTGCTGGATGTGCAGTGAGCAGTGTCGCTCGGTCAGGTGCTGGTGTGGGTCATGGCTGCCCCAGAGCAATGACTAGCCACTGCTGCTGAGGAAATACTGTGTTAGGAGAGAGAAAAAACCCAATGTTTATAAAATGGGGCCAAACCATTATCATCATCTTTCTAAAAGGAGTGATAAAAAGAATCCATCCAAACTATTAAACACATCATCTATTTGCACCTGCCCTTGGAGAGTTCATCACACCCTTTCAGAGGGAGTGGGCAAATGATTATAACACTTCTTTATAATTTTTTCATTCATTTTCTTCTCTTTTTGTCCAATGTGATTTCAGGACTTTCCTTTAGAACCCTTTCCTTTGGCCTCTCCCCAGACATTGAATTTAGGCATGTTATTAACTGGGATGTTATTCTGTAATTAAATAAACAAGTCACCGGATGTCTCTAATAGTACGCACTTGCTCCCACGGAAGGGGCTCTCCTGGGCAGAGAAGTTGCCACGTGACTTACGCACACCTTGGGTTTTTAGTAACCACTGAATCGGCCAGTGGTTACTAAACATTTTAACATTTAATGCTTTCAGGGATGGCTACTCTGAAGCTGGGGGAGAGGTTTTGTCTTCTGTTTTTTAAAGATTTATCTTTCTCTCACTTGCTTGCCAACCCTGGACCAGGATCTCCTATTGCCTGGGAGGGGTTTGGGGACTTTGGAAAGGCTGGGAATTGCTTCCTGAAAGATAAAATACAGACCCCAAAGAGTAGTCTTGGCACACACACTTGGAGTTGGAAATAAAGCAGTTAAAAAAGAAAAAGAAAAAAAGACCATTAAAAGGTAAGTAGGTTTCAACAGATGGCTCCAGCACAGCAATGGAAAGCCCACGCAAGGACTTTGGGGTTAAAGTCCTTATTTTAGTCACCTGGGACTAGCTTATTATTCCAGAAAAACAAACATCTGTAAAGTTGCCAGCTCCCCTACTCTAACGTGGAGCCCTTGACCACTGCCTGCTCACTGCCAGCGGATGGGTGGCCACCCGCAGACAGCCACCTCGGGAATTGAGAGTTGCTTTTTCGACACCTGTCAACTGCAGAGCTTAAAGCTCACTCAGGCTAGGGGAATATGAGAACCAAGAACTATATTACTGATGGGTCTGGACTTTTATACTCAATATGTGTGCTGGCTTTATTATTTTTTTAGAATCATTTTAACATTTAATGCTTCTCAATTAAAGTGGTTTCCCGGAGTGGATGCCAAGCTTCGTTTAGAATGCGCATTAACCACTTTCCCCATCGGTAGTTAAAGGCACTGAGGGATTTAAACAGCAATCCACAGGTCTGTTCAGTCAAGGTTTGGCGGAATAAAGCAGATTATAAACAATAATATATGTCTTTCTCTTCATATTTTGGAAGGATTCCAAACTCACAAACAGAGCTAAAGTGCTATAAACATATCCAGGACTAAGCTTTGGGCTCTACAAATGTACTCCGTGAAAGCCACTGGCCCTGGTGGTGCCACTTTTTATCCCATGTGTGTATGTGGGCACATACTTTAAAGGAGTTTTTTATTACACAAAGTGTCCATCAACTGAACTTACCTTCTAAGTATTAAAATGGAAACCGGGACTGCTATACAAGCGAGAGGAAAAATAAATCCTGACTGCAGTGTGGGTGATGAATTGGCTGTTGCAGCCCAGGGCAGCCCACTGAAAGTCACCCCTCTGTTCCTTCAGGCCCTCACTGTCCCCATGTTCAGCCTCAGCCTTCAATAGTGTCAGGTTCAAATGGTCCTTTTCCCACATGTGAGAGAAACCATCCTGAGTGCCCGGAGTTCCACCATGAGGCAAACACAGTTAGTGGGGCTATCACTGGATGGTTCCATTGGTTTTTTAATCTCATTGTTCTATTGCAAACTCATATTCATTCCTTCTAAATGTGTAGGAATGTCAGCAAGGAAGAGTCTGTGCTGGATATACACTGGCACATACCTTGGGAACGTCCCGCTCTGGCTCCCAGGGCTGGAAGCTTCCTCCTTCCTATTGCCACAGGAAGGAACAGCACCCTCGGAAATGACTCCAGTACACAGGTCCCAAAAGGAGAGTAAAAGATGTAAAATAATGACATTCATTTTATAACTGTGCCAAGGGGAAAATGATATAATAAAACACAGGAAAGAAAGTTTTGAAGAATTTATATGTAAAAGTAAAAATAGTAAGGAATAAAATGTCACGAATGCCCAGTAACTATGGTGATCCATACAAAGTTCAAGCCATTATGTTCTGCTTTTCGAGGAGGAGCTTGACAGGACTATTTCAAGGATAAGTGAATAAAGATGAGGTTAAATAGCTTTTCCTGTTCAGTCCTTTAATGCAATTAACGCATATGTAAAAAATTGATCACACTCGGCACATAATAAACGTTAGGTGATAAGTATAACAAGGAAGCTTTTCCCCATCAGTCTGATAATCACTATACTTTGGTCCAAAATCTCTCTGATGAAGGAACTGTGGATGGTTATTAAAATAATTAAAGCTGCTCAAGGTAAAGCTCCAGTAATGACTGTCATAATTTTTCAAACCACATGATTACAGAAGACTGCATTGAAGGCTTTTTATGTTTTAAGAAGAAAATCCAATGTACATATAAAAAATCCATTAAGAGTCTTAACAATGCACCTTTGAGTGTGATTGCTTTTGTTTACACTTTAGCTTATCCTGAAACATGGTGTAAAACTTTTGAACTTGGCATCAGTAGGCTTGGGAGATCACCTCAATTGTGTGTAAAAGTATATGTTAAGATGGGCATTTTCCTACCAGTTCTGAGTTTCAACTTTGCCATTGTAAAATAGAGAAAATACCAATTATTTTTACTTTTATAATTATTGTTAGGTTCAATTAACACGCTTGCATATAAAGTCCTATATACAAGTAAGATGTGACTAAAAATGGAATTCCCATTTGACCCAGTAATTCCACTTCTAGGACTATATCCCAAGAAACCAGAAACACCAATCAGAAAGGATATATGCACCCCTATGTTCATAGCAGCACAATTTACAATAGCTAAGATTTGGAAACAGCCTAAGTACCCATCAGCAGATGAGTGGATTAAAAAACTGTGGTACATCTATACCATAGAATACTATGCTGCTATAAAAAAAGGAGGAACTTTTACCATTTGCAGTAGCATAGATGGAAATAGAGAGCATTATACTAAGCAAAATAAGCCAGTCAGAAAAAGATAAATATCACCCTAACTCAGTGGTTCTCAATCTTTCTAATGCCAAAACCCTTTAACATAGTTCCTCATGTTATGGTGACCCTCAACTAGAAAATTATTTTCATTGCTATTTCATAACTGTAATTTTGCTGTTATGAATCACAATGTAAATATCTGTGTTTTCCAATGGTCTTAGGCCAGTGGTTGGCAAACTGCGGCTCGTGAGCACATGCAGCTCTTTGGCCCCTTGAGTGTGGCTCTTCCACAAAATACCATGGCCTGGGTGAGTCTATTTTGAAGAAGTGGCATTAGAAGAAATTTAAGTTTAAAAAATGTGGCTCTCAAAAGAAATTTCAATCGTTGCACTGTTGATATTTGGCTCTGTTGACTAATGAGTTTGCTGACCACTCTCTTAGGTGACCCTGCTAGCGGTTCTCACAGGTTGAGAACCACTGCTGTAGAGCCGAAGACCAATGGAAAACACAGATATCTACATTATGATTCATAACAGTAGCAAAATTACAGTTATGACGCAGCAACGAAAATGATTTTATGGTTGGGGGTCACAACATGAAGAACTGTATTAAAAGGTTGCGGCATTAGAAAGGTTGAGAAACACTCCTCTAATTGGTTTGGCTCAGTGGATGGAATGTTGGCCTGCAGACCGAAAGGTTCCAGGTTCTATTCCTGCAACCTTGGCTGCAGGCACATCTCCAGTAGGAGGTGTGGCAAGAGGCAGCTGATCAAAGTTTCTCTCACATTGATGTTTCTAGCTCTCTAGCCTTCTCCCTTCCCCTCTGTTAAAAAAAAAGTCAATAAAATATATATTTTAAAAATATCACATGATCTCACTCATATGTGGGATATACTGGTCAATGTAATTTGATGAAAAAGAATAGATCCAGAGACAAATGATGGGGGGCGAAGGTGGGGGTGTTAGAGAGCAACCAAAGTGCTTGTATGCATGCATATTAGCATAACAAATGGGCACTAGGGCAGTGGGGGCCTGCCTGGGGTAGAGTGGCTGGTGTGGAGGGGTCAATTGGTGGAAAAGAAGACATATGTAAAACTTTAGACAATAAAAAAAGTAAGGTGTAATTACTATCATGTCATTGAAGTTCAGATGTATTGACTGTAAGGTACGTTAGCTTTAATGTATGAATCACTAGGACAAAAATGATGTCAATTCAACTTTGATATGCCATTATTTGGAAAAGAAACAGTTTTGGAAACATTAAATACAAAAAAAGAACTGATCAGATAATAGTATTATAAATTCTATTAAAACATTTGATCCAAAACACCATAGTGAATTTGAAATTCACTTATAAATATTTTAAATGCAATATTTTCATTACTAAATTGTGGCTGGTGGGTACACATTTATTCTGTGATAAACATTTATTTATAAAGGAATCTGTTAGGGACTTGAAATTTGATAAAAAGCCTTCATGTTTCAACTGATAAACGTTAAATAAACATTTAAAAGTCTTCATGTTCAACTGAAGCATACATATATTAGCCTGGGCACTAATCCCTTCTGCAATTCAAACTCAGCTTTGCTATAGTTCCACGCCTTGTTCATTAATCCTCAGAGATGCCATGTACACGGAATAATAACCCATGGCCAAGTAGTTAAACCTGGCAGGAAGCTAAGAAATACCTATTTAATAGAAAGGTTCACTGGATTATAGCAACCTTTTAGCTGGAAAATGCTGAAACATTAAAAAAAAGATATAATAGATATGCTTCCAGATATTATACTTTGGTTGTTACCCTTCTACCTGACAAGCATAAGAGATAACAATATGTGGCCAGTTGGCTGACTTCTTACATCTTTATTAGAGACACAGTTAAAGTAGGTTTAAAAGATTTAGTGAGTTTTTGATTAGCAATTTATGAATTTCTATGAGGCTTTTCAAGATTTCGCATGCAATACCTTGAAATAACATGAGTAATTGTAAATGTACATGATAATGAGGGGGAAGGAATGACAGTACCTGCCGTTTAGTAAACTCTCAAGACGTATTGGTGGCAGAGCTTGAACACTTCACAGGAGTTTTGTGCTCTAATAGAAAGGACTGCAATCCAGCAGTCTTGGTTCTAATTGTAGCTCTACTGCTATTCTCTAACCTTGGGCAACTAAAGTAATCTGTTTATGTCTCAGATTCATCCTTGTTTAAGTGGCCTTAATAGCAGCTGCACTACCTAATTTATAGGGCTACTGTGGAGGGGCAGTTTAAACAATGCTATGAAAGCATTTTGAAAAGTTGCAAAAGCTAAACATATAAACAGGAATCATTAGTGAGTGACACAGAATTAACTGTGGGCTCATTTCTGCCCTGTAGCAGAATGAGAAGTCAAGGGCCAACTTTTGGCCAGTTCTCTTTAAAAATTTCCCAGTGTGGTAGTCAGTGATAAAACTATAGTCTGTATTGTTAAAATCTTGATCAATTGTTTTTAAAAAAAGCACATATCCCAGACTTTCAAATAGGCATGGCAACACCTCAGATATGACCTAGTAAGATCACTTAAAACCATGGAAATTGGGCCAGTCAACATTTTTGAAATACTCTAAAAAGAAGCCAGGAAAAAGGATTCTAGATAGATCCACAGACCCCTGTGAACTATACTTCAAGGCCATTGTAATCAAAACATCCTGCTATGGGCATAAGAACAGACATATAGAACAATGGGACACAACAGAGCGCCCAGAAATCAACCCATGCTTCTATAGTCAATATTTAACAAAGAAGGCAAGGGACTACAATGGAGTAAAGGCAGTCTCTTCAATAAAGGTGCTGGGAAAACTAGACAGGCACATGCAAAAAAAACAAAAACAAAAACAAAAAACAAACAAAAAAAGGAACCAGATTACCAACTTAAACCTACATAAAACTGAATTCAAAATGGATAAAAGACTTAAATATAAGTTGCATAACCATAAAAAACTGTAGAAAAAGACATAGGCAGTAGAATCTTAAACATCTCTTGTAGCAACATTTTTGCTGACATGTCTCTGAGGGCAAGAGAAACTCTGGAAACATATTCAAATGCAACAAAATCACGTTAAAAAGCTTCTGCACAGCAAAAAACATCAACAACATGAAAAGAGAACTCACTGAATGGAAGAACATATATCCAATAAAGGAATAAATTCCAAAATACATAAATATACAATTCAACACCAGAAAGACAAACAATCCAATTAAAAAATGGGCTCCATACAGGACATACAAATGGTCAACAGACATGCAAAAATGCTAAGTCACTGATTATCAGAGAGATGCAAATAAAAATTATACCTCACATCTGCCAGAATGACTACTATCAATAAATCAATAAACAACAAATGCTGGCGAGGATGTGGAAACAGAGAACCCTCGTGCATTATTGGTGGGAATGTAGTCTGGTGTAGCCACTGTGGAAAACAGTATGAAATTTCCTCAAAATATTAAAATAGGAACTGCTTTTGACCCAGTGACCCCATTTCTGAAAATATACCCTAAGAATTCTGAAATACCAATTAGAATATATGTAACCCTATGTTTATAGCAGCATTTTTTATAATAGTTAAGACCTGGAAATAGCCCAAGTGCCCATCA
The DNA here is from genome assembly GCA_011751065.1 of Lasiurus cinereus. Taxonomy (NCBI): domain Eukaryota; kingdom Metazoa; phylum Chordata; class Mammalia; order Chiroptera; family Vespertilionidae; genus Lasiurus; species Lasiurus cinereus. The sequence goes on along the minus strand of JAAGEH010000042.1, from coordinate 21,925,645 downwards.
GCAGAGGAGCGAATAAAAACGTTGTGGTACATTTACACAATGGAATACTATATGGCTGTAAAAAAAAAGAAGGAAGTCTTACCGTTTGTGACAGCATGGGTGAACCTGGAGAGTTATGCTAAGTGAAATAAGCCAGTCAGAAAAAGACAAATACCATATAATCTCACTAATACATGGAATATAATGAACAAAATAAAATGAACAAAATGGAATCAGATGCACGAATAAATGGAATAGATTGGCCAGTGCCCAAGGGGAGGGGAGTGGGCATGACTGGATAAAGAAGGTGAAAGAAATAGCTAAAGAACATATATGCATACCCCATGAATACAAACAATAATTTGGTAACGGCCAAGAAAGGGGTAGGTGGGGAAGGGTGGAGGATGGGCAAAAGTGAGGGGGAATGGGGTTCCTGAAATTATGTCACTAAAATTTTTTTAAATTAAAAAAATACTAAAATAAAAGCTGCATACACCTTGATGTAACTAGTGCATAATGTCTCTTAAAACACATTCAATTAATGTGGACCATGAGAATGTTTAGCTAAACAGTAGGTTGCAATGTTGGATTGTGGGAAAAGCAGATAATGAAGAGAAAACTTTACTAGAATGATAGTACCATTTTAGCAAGTACTAACATGCTATTTCTTCCACAGATAACTGAAAACTGAATAGCTTTGGGAATGGCTTGGCTTACATCTCAGAAAATAAGTTAGTTTAGAAGTCACAAAGTGAGCAGCATTAATATGTCCCATTTCTGAAGGGGCTTTTTTCAGGACAGGTTAGCCTAAGCTACTGGAAATTCTGTCCATTGCTGAGGGCTCCACTAAGCATGTTTATTGCTTGTTATCTAAATAACAACACATTAGAAACATTATTTTTAAATGGTCACCTTTGCATCTCAACTTGTTTCTTACTTCATTTCTCTTCATATTACAACTGTCTACTTTCCTTACATAATAAGAAAAGTCAAGGAACTCCCCAGATGGAGTTCTTTAGGCTTAAAGGGGAAAATGAAGGAAGCCAGTTTCAACAGTATCATACTTATCTATCCTTTATGTAAAAACTGTGGCTGTGTTTTTAACAAAAAGGTATCTTGAAATAACTTTAATCACACTAAGTACTGGGGCAGTATGGCTATTTCACATTCCTAAACAGGCCTAATAGTTCAGGCCTGAGCCCGTATGCAAAGGCTGCTGCCATGTGACAGGGACAGTAGTCAATTAAAAGGGCCCTAGGGAAATTGCTCCCTATTATATGAAGGGGAGTTTAAGATATCTGACCTAACCAGTGAATTCTCCAGAACCTGTGTCTCAATTTTAGAGTGAGGTCACTAAATCTTATTCTGGTACTTCCTGTGACTTCTACATCCCAGTGTGACAAAATGCTGCCCCTTTGCCTTTTCTTTTTTTTTTTAAAACACCCCTTTTCTTTCTTATCTTCCCAATTCAGTCGGCCAAGAGGCTAGACATTTTAGCTCCCTATTCAGACTCGCTGTACAAAATGCCACAAGGTTGTGTGATCCCTACCACACTGGGATTTCATGAACATTTCCCTCACTGTCAGTCATATTTTGCTTCTATATGTTTCCTAAAAGAGCAGCCATGTTTAATATTGTGAACTATGATGAGACTCCTCCTCTCTCCACCCTCAAGAACAGTAATAAATTTCAGAGCATGCTCAGCAGAACTGGACTGCATTATGCACAGTACACATGTTCATCGCCAAAACTACTCGCCGGAATGTATGCAAGCAGAATGAATTGCTGAGACTTCAAAATCCCCGTTCCTCAGAACTGATTTTATTAGCCAATGTACACCAAAGATGGGTGGTAGGAGAAGTATGGTTTTCTTGCATCACTGAAGCCCTATGCTGTTAGATTGTAGCTTTCCAGTCTTTGCTTAAGCCTTGCCAGCCGTGTGCTGCTGCAACACCAGAGATACAGCTTTGCAACCTGTCACCTCTTCCGGCAGGCAGCCATCCTGGTCTCGCAGAGTTGGGTCTGCGCCAGACTGGAGCAGCAGCTCCACGATGTCCAGAAACTCACAGGCAGCAGCTGACAGGAAAAGTGACAGACACGAAAACAAGGTTACTTGGAAACAGAGAGACCAGACTTCAGCAGGAGGGTCATGTGCTGAACTGTGAGGAATCCAGAACGAATCCAGAACCCTTACAGTGGCTGTAGGGGGAAGCAGAACTGTGATGGTACAGTGGACTTGTGAATATTAGGAAAATCAAATTTACTTTTTTGGTTGCCCCAAAGCAAACAAAGAAATGCATTTTTTATTTTATTATGATTTAAAAAAATCTTTTGATTTTTTTAAAAGAGAGAAGGAGAAGGGAGATAGACAAAGACAGATGGGAGAGAAAAACTGATCAGCTGCCTCTTGCATGCCCCCTACTGGGGACTGAGCATGCAAACCCAGACATGTGCCCTGACCTGGAATCAATCAGCAACCTCTTGGTGTACAGGAGGATGCTGAACCAACTGAGCCACACGGGCCAGGGCAAAATACATTTTTTAACTGTGAGGTTTTTTTTATTCTATTCTTAAAGATGGGATGAAGGGAAAGAACGAAAAGAGTGTTTAAGTATCTATTATACTTTGATCAGAACAAAGATAGGTTTCCAAAAGGTTAAAAATAATGTAAATGTCAAAGAAAAAATTTTGTTTTGTCTTTGAACAGGGGGTAAGTGGGTAACTAACTGAACTTTAAAATTTGTAAATGAAAAAATAAAAGCTGGCTTAGTAATTAGACCATCCCTTTGCATGATCTTCTCCCCCCTCTCCCCTCCCTAAATAATAAATGGTACCAATCAAAGGTGCAGGAAGGGAAAAGGACCTATAGATATCAAGACTGATTATGAAGATGGTGTGATATGGCCCCCAGTTGGGCAAACAGACTGAGGGACTAGAACACAGAACTATCCGTTCCTTTGTACATATATGGAGACTTGATTTATGAGTATGCTGGCATCACAGATTAGTGAGGAAACAAATATCCATTAATTAGATGGCACTGAGACAAGTGGGCTAAAGGCAAAAACAGGCATTTCACACCATAAATGGGAATAAACATGAAAAGATGAGCAACCACATTAGTAACCAGGGAAATGAAAATTAAAATCAGGAGATACCATTTCATACCCAACAAGTAGGTGAAATGAAAAACTTAGACAACACCAAGCCTTAAGAAGGACCAGGACAAGGGACACTCCCCTCAAGACTGTGGGAGGGCACACTGGCGAGGGCCCTTTGGAGAACAATTTGGCATTACCCACTGACCCTAGGCAAAAATGCACATGCTCCAACCCAGCAACTCTGCTCCCAGTATGTACTGTATAGGAACTTCTGCATGGCTTCTGCAGGAGATATTAGCAAGAATGTACATAGCAGCACTATTCATAGTAGACCCCAAAAGCCCATTAATAATATGTAAAAATAAAATACTATTTACTTATAAATGAAACCCTACAAAACACTAAAAATGAATGAACTCTTGCTTCATACGTGAGTATCTAAATCAAAAGAATATATATATAGTTTGATTGCATTTAAACAAAATTAAGAGAAAGTAGACGAAAGTAAACACCACTGTTCAGAGACACAAATATGTAGTGAAACTATAATCGTTAATATAAAGTTTGGAATAGTGCTAATCAGGGGGGCCATGTAGGAAGGTTATGTACTTGGGTAGACACAGATATTGGTGAAGTTCTATTTCTTAAGCTAGGTGCTAGGTACATTTTTAAAAAGCTACATATTAAACTCTTCATATACATTTTATTACTCTTTTGTAGTATGATATATTACACAACAGCAACAACAAAAGGTTAGAAAAAAAGAAAATAAAGAAGGATAAAGAGCTAAATTCAATGAGTGTTTTATTGAATACATATTATATCATTCCTTTCAAGGATACAGGTTAAGATTACTGCTCTGGGGATCAACTGAAGGACTTATATGCATGTATATAAGGATAACCAATGGACACAGACAAGGCCGGAGGGGGAGGTCAATGGGGGAAAAAGAAGACATATGTACTATTTGTAATACCTTAAACAATAATAATAATAATAAAAGATTACTGCTCTGGGAACGTATTATAAAACAGCTGGAGAGGAATACGTAATTCAGCAACTCTCCCACAAAAAAAATGAATAAATTCTATGATGCGTGCATATGCACACATACACACACATGTAAATGCAGGAGAGAAGAAGGTTGAGGACTCAGGAAAAATATCACCAGTAGGTAGTATATAAGCTGAGCTTTGAAGATAGTAAAATTCTAGCTAAACTCAGAAGGAAAGGCGCTGCAGAGTGAGAAAACACCACCGCCATTGGCATGAGAGCACAGGAATGCTGAGAACTGGCTGCTGTCTTACACAAACAACAGAGGGTCAAATGCAGAGAGGCAATCACACTGGACAGGGTGCCTTGAAAGCCATACTCAGGGGTTTGGAGTGGCATAATTTGGCTTCTGTATTAGGATGATCTTTCTATAAAGAGTGACCTGAAAGTCTAGAAATGTGTGGCAGCAGACCAGTTAGGATATTGTGGTGTTCTTTAAGGGGCTTGAAATTAGCCAGTGTTAGCAGAAATATAAGGGACTAAGAGAGCCAATGAAAGTCAAGGAGAAGGACATAGCAACGTAGTTAAAAAATGTCAGTGTACACTAAATTTAATAATTAACAAAGTTGATATGTTTACAGACCCTTAAACATTTAATAATTTATATTTTGTAATTTTCCTTTTGTTTTGTGGGACAAAACCCATTTTATTTCTAATGTGTTTATAGGTTTTTAAAATGCTCATAGGCTCAAGGCCTATGATTATGTTTACTGAATAAAATGGCCAGAGTAGCCCTATCCGGTTTGGCTCAGTGGATAGAATGTCAGCTTGCGGACTGAAGGGTCCCAGGTTTGATTCCAGTCAAGGGCATGTACCTTGGTTGTGGGCATATCCCTAGTAGGGGATGTGCAGGAGGCAGCTGATTGATGTTTCTCTCTCATTAATGTTTTTAATTCTCTATCCTCTCTGTAAAAATCAATAAAATATATTTTAAAAAAGGCTTGAGCATTTCTACACTTGATATGAAACCCAGATTATACCATAAAGAAAATAACTGATAAATTTGAACACATGAAAATTTAAAACATCTGTACACACAAAAACAATATACATATAGGTAAACTGGGAAGGGACCGTGGGAGGGCTCTAGGGAGTGCCTGGCCTGTCTGACCCAGTCCCAATCGGCCAGACCCTAGCAGAAAGCTAACCTACCAGTAGGAGCATCTGGCCCCCTGGTGTTCAGTGTGTGTCATAGCGACTGGTCAAATGAATGGCTGGATACGTAGCATATTAGGCTCTTATTATATAGGATTACCAATTTATATATATATAAAAGCCTAAGAGACTGTCTGACTGGTAGTTATGAAGTGCAATGACCATCAGGGGGCAAATGTTCAAAGCAGGAGCTGCCAAGCTGTGGTAACTTGGCAGCTGCAATTCTCAGGACGCACGTGGAGTCAGACAGGAGGGAACCCAATTCTGGGGTATGTCACCCAAGAACTGCCCTCTTGAAACCGGGGACCCCTTGTGGGATGTCTGAGAGCTGGCTTCAGCACAATCCCCACAGGCCAGGCTGAGGGACCCCATCTGTGCACAAACTGTAGGTCACGAGGCTGCGGCAGGCACAGGGCCAGGTCTTAACCCATCTTCCACATCCCCGCCCAGCCCCTAGTCCCATTTGCCCGCAGCCAGCTCCATGCACTGACGCACTGCACCTGCTTATGGCGCAGAGCAATTGGGGCTGGCACCAGCAGCGGATGTGAGCGGGGCCAGTGCCTTCAGCTAATGTGAGCGGTGGCTGCTGTCCCAAATGCTCCTCAGGAGCAGGGGGAGGTGGAGAAGCCCTGAGGGGCGATTGGGGCCTGCAGCTACCACTTGCACCCACTGACAACACTGAGCAATTGGAACCAGCACCAGGCGCTAGCAACAGGTTCAAGCAGGGCTGGTGCCAGCAGTGAGAGGAGCGGCAGTTCTGGTACTGGCAGCAGGTGAGAGCGAGGCCCTTGCCAGCAGTGGGTGCAAGAGGTGGCTGCTGGCCCCGATCACCCCTCAGGAGCACGGGGAGGTGGAGAAGCCCTAAGGGGCAATTGGGGTCAGCAGCCCTGCTAGCACCTGCTGATGGTGCCGAGCAATCAGGACCAGCACTGAATTCTGACACTGGCTGAGGTTGTGAGCAGGGCTGGTGTTGGCAGCAGGTGCGAGTACTGGGCAGGACCACGGTGCGTGGGAGTAAAGAATTTTTAATAACCACCAGCGTCTTGCCCTGATGACAGCAATTGGCACCCCACTTTGGTCTGGTGCCCCTGCTCACCTGCTCCACCATCCTGCCGTGGCTGATGCCCACTATGTTCTGCACTCTGCTGCGTGCTGTTGACGCCCACCAGGTTCCGCGCACGCCCTCTGGTGGTCAGTGCATGTCATAGCGACTGATTGTTCCATCATTGCGTCTATTTGTATATTAAGGTTTTATAGATATAGATTATTCTTTTTGTATATTGCTGGGTTTGATTTGCTAACATTTCATTAAAAATTTTTGCATCTATATTCATGAGTGATACTGACTTAGAGTTTTCTTTTCCTCTAGGGTCTTTTTCTGACTTGGTATTAGGGTAATGTCGGCCTCACAGAATGGGTTGGGCAGTGTTCCCTCACCTTTTATTTTTTGGAAAGTGTGTAGAATTGGTATTATTTTTTCCTTAAACATTTAGTAGAATTCATCAATGAAGCAATCAGGTTCTAAAGATCTTTTAAAAAAAAATGTTTTATTGATTTTTTTACAGAGAGGAAGGGAGAGGAATAGAGTTAGAAACATCAATGAGAAACATCGATCAGCTGCCTCCTGCACACCCCCCACTGGGGATGTGCCTGCAACCAAGGTACATGCCCTTGACCGGAATTGAACCTGGGACCCTTCAGTTCACAGGCCAACGCTCTATCCACTGAGCCAAACCGGTTAGGGCAGGTTCTGAAGATCTTGATGTGGGAAAGTTTTTGCTACAAATTTAATTTCTTTAATAAACGTTGGGCTATCTAGGGTACCTATTTCTGTTTGAGAGAAATCGTTTGTATCTTTTGGTAGTTTGGGTCTTTTCAGAAATTTGTCCATTTAAGTTATCTAATTTATTGGCATAAAACTGTTCATAATGTTCCCTTATTTGCTTCATAATATATGTAGAATCTATGTTGATTTCTTCCTTTCTTTCATTCCTCAAATTGGTAATTTGTTTTTCCTTTTTATTTTTTATTTTTAAAAGACCTTTCAGTTTTATTGAACTTTTTAAGTTTCATTGATTTTCTCATGGATTTTTTTTTTTCTATTTTAATGATTTCTGCTCTGATCTTTATTATTATACTAGAGGACCAATGCAATGAATTCATACATGGTGGGCTCCCTTGGCCTGGCTAGTGATTGGGGCTGTCTTGCCTAATCCAGATCAGGCCTGATGGGGCCAGCCACCTGGGGAGGGACAGAGGGAGGTTGGCTGGCCGGGGAGGGCTAAAAGAGGGCTCTAGGTTGTCTGGCCCGTCTCCTCAAGTCCCGATCAGCCAGAACCCAGAAGCAAGCTAATCTACTGGTTGAAGCATCTGCCCCCTAGTGGTCAGTGAGCATCATAGCGACTGGTCAAGCAGTCAACCGAAGGTCAACTGATCAGACACTTAGCATATTAAGCTTATATATATAGAGAGAGATTCCTATGCTTATCTTAGACTTAATTTGCTCTTCTTTTTCTAATTTTTTTAAAGGTAGAATCTTAGATCATTGCTTTGAGACCTTTATTCTTTTCTAGTATAAGTATTTAATTTTGCCAAAACTGGTTTTGCTCAGTGGATAGAGCGTCGGCCTGCGGACTGCGGGGTCCCAAATTTGATTCCTGTCAGGGGCACATACCTTGGTTGTGGCATATCCCCAGTAGGAGTTGTGCAGGAGGCAGCTGATCGATGTTTCTCTCTCATCGATGTTTCTAACTCTTCATCCCTATCCCTTCCTCCCTGTAAAAAAAGTCAATATATTTTAAAAAAAGTATTTAATTTCCCTCTAAACACTGCTTTTAGCTGCATTCCACACATTTTGATATTTTCATTTAGTTCAAAATATTTTCTGATTTCCCTTGATATTTCTTCTTTGACCTATGAATTATTTAGAAGTGTATTTAAATGTTTTAGAATTGGAGATTTTCCAGATGTGTGTTATTAATTTCTAATTTAATTCTGAGGTGGTCATAGAGCAAACTTTGTACAATTTCTTTTACATTTGTTGAAATTTGTTGTATCACCTAGAATATGGTCGATCTTGGCAAAGTATTCCATGTGTACCTGAAATAATGTTTATTCTATTTATTAGATGGAAAGGTCTATAGATATCAATTAAGTCAAGTTGATTGACAGTACTGTTCAAATCTTTCATATCCTTGCTGAATTATTATCTACTTGTTCTATCAATTACTGATTTATTGCTTGACAAAGGGTTGTTTTTTTCCCTTGCTTTTTTTGTGTCTCATAATTTTTGACTGAATGCAGAAGACTGTATGTAGAAGGATAGTGGAGGCTGCAGTAAATAATACTATTTACTCCAAGAAATGATTTCTCTTCTTCTGTCATGCCATTAGTAGGGGTGTTGGTTAAATCTAGTCAGCAGTTAAACTGGATTTGAGGTTTGTGGGTCCAATATGTATCTTTAGTATATCACCCATTTCAATTTCTCCAGGTGTGGGTTGCTGCTCCCTTATACTTCGTGTGCAGTCCAGGGTGCCAGAGGGTTTTTTCAGTATTCTTGCTCCACCTTCAGCTTTCAGTAGTCAGTCTCTGTATGTCTACCACAAAGGGAGTCTCTCTCTACTCTGCTTCTAAGACTGCCATTGCTTATTATTCAGGATAAAGCTCATGGTGGGAGTGGGATGGAGTTTTTTGTTCTCTTGGCCTGGTCTCAGTTTCAGGCAGACCCTCAGGGATGGTGATTTCTCAGTTTTTATATCCCCTCCCAGAAATGTCAACCCAACTCTGCCTTGTATGAAGGAGAACATGTCCTGAGTGGGAGAGAGTCTTTTGCCCTGCCCCAGGGGTGAGATTTCTCTGCTTTATGTTGGTGCAAGATTCAGAGCCTAGGGGTTCCCTGTTCCTCCTTGGCAGCAGATTTTGCTTTTATTCCTCCTCCAAAAGCAGTGGATATCTGCCTAGGCCCAGGGACAGGAGGAGGACAGAAAAGTTTTCTGATTTAAAGATTTTGCTTCATATGAACTAAGGGTCCAGGGAAGTGGCAGAGTTTCACAACTGTATGCCACAGAGGAGGGTTCTCTCTGTTCTCAATTTCTCTTAAGAGCATCAGTTAATGATAAAGAGCACTGGAGTGAGGACTTTTTTGGGGTCTGAATTATTAGAAAATGTCATTCTATCTTACTTGAAGGTTTTTTTTCTTATCTGTTTTATGGTGATTACCTCTTCCTCAGTTGCTTCACCGAAGTGAAATAGTCTGTATGTCTTGTAGGGGCTTGTCACTCTTTGCTGGATCTTACATGGAAGCCAGTTTTCTTTGCTGGATCTTATATGGAAGCAGAACTCTCTGGGAGTTTGGTTTTAAATGACTTAGGGTGACATTTCTTCTTTTGCTCTCTGTTGATACTCAAGTAACACTCCCCTGGTGGAGCTCAGGGCTTCCTGTCTGTGTGAGGTGAAGTAGGCACAGAGTCAACAGTCTAAACCAGGTTGGGATGAGTTGTGAACTTGGGACAAACCAAGGCACCAAATTCTAATCCATAATAGCACAAGGTCAGAGATGGTCCTAAGTGAACAGAATTTTTTCCTGAACTAAAAGCAGACCAATTGGGAACCCTATCTCTGCCTTCAGTGGGGTAGGATTTCTTAGATGGCCACTAAAACTACATATTTGATAACTGAATAAATAGGGGAGGAGCAAAACAAAGAAAGGCAAGAATTGCCAACTCTATACTTGGGGCAGGTATTGATGGGTTGATATCATATTTTGGAGTATGACACAGATGGGGAAAACGTAAAGACTGGATATATTTACCAAGACCCAGGATTCAACAGAAAGTGTTTAGAATTATAACATCCCATCGAGAATTTAAAAGTATCTCCCAACATAATATAATGAACATTATGCCATGAATCACTGTACACAAAATTAGATTCCCATGGAAGACAGTTTCTTACAAAATATAACGAAGTTAAAGACACATTGCCTAATATTAAGTAGCTGTGAGGAGGATATTTCTCCTGCATAGAACTAACTGTATGACATTTGTATTTTGAGAAATAATCATTTAACCTTTTTGCCACAGCAATCAGTCTCAACTTATTGTGAGAAACACTTGGTTAGGTTTTAAAATTGGAACTTTTAAAGCAGTATCAGAGGAATAAATTTCCCAGTGTATAAATCTGTAACACAGGATAATAACTAGCATGATCTGTCAAACCATTATTAGCTCAAATCTAACCCAACACTTGAGATACTAAGCATGAAGATCCAGTCTAAGTAGATGAGAAGGCCATGTAGCTGAAAACACTAAGCTGGCCATCTCAGACAAAGGGGCACTTATTTCATAAATGCTGTAAGAGGAAGGGAGAGATGATATAATCTGTGAGTACTAACCCAGGAGTGAAGCTTAAAATTTTAAGTTCCACAGGATGATAGCTAACCAGTTGAGAAAAGGCTAACGAGTCTTTATAACAATCACCTTAACCTAACAAGTGTGAATACAATTTTTGCTCAAATCCAACTATAAAATGAGATTTTTTGGAATTTAAGGATTACAAAATAGTACTTGTGAGTAAAAGATATGCTATCCATAAGGAAAGGAATTTTTTTTAAAGATATTTTATCAATCTTCTTTAGAGAGGAAGGGAGAGGGATAGAAACATCAATCAGCTGCCTCCTGCATGCCCCCCACTGGATATGTGCCCGCAACCAAGGTACATGCCCTTGACCGGAATCGAACCTGGGACCCTTCAGTCCGCAGGCTGACACTCTATCCACAGAGCTAAACTGGTTTTGGCAAGGAAAGGAGCTTGATTAACAAGTGCTAGGGGTTTATGCAAAGGCAGACCGACAAGAAAGTATATAAGGAATCAAGAAGCTATAGTAGAGAGACAAAAAAAAAAAAAAAAAAAAGGAAATAAAAAGACTGGTTTACAGGACAGGGAAACCAAAAAGGTGAATCATACCCAGTATAAGGTGGGCACTGCGGCACTACCTCTTAGAGATTCACTGTTGATATGTATGAACTATGTTTATGGTTAGCAGAGTCTCCTGGTACAGGTTAAGTGCCCAACAAATTGTTTGTTTTTTTAATAAGCATTGAACCCACAATTAGATGGTGAGTTACTTGATTTCATGCTTTTTTTATTCTCTCTTCTCCCTCTAACACTGTGCTGGGAACCTAATGTTTGCTCAAAATTCATTAGTTAATTGATTTCTTTGCCTTTGGCATCTTCAGTGAAGCACAATTCATGAGGCAGAGTCATCTTTTAGAGACGTGTGAGCTGCCCACTCCCTCAAAATGGACAAAGGCAAAGAAGATGAGAGAGGGGGTGAAAAGGAAAGGGGGCTAACATTTTACCCAATTAATGAGGGGATATATTGGTGCCCACAATGTGCTGGGAAATAGAAAAATAGTCATAAGCCAGTCTCAGAAAAGCTTGAGCAAGTCCACAGGGAGAAGAACAGTTGCTGAATTTATGGTACCCTAGGAACCTCTATTTGTCAAGTGCCATAGAGGCAGCCCTGACACTGGCACAGGTGAAGATGAATTTCATTCAGAGCAGTGAGCCTTCTGACTCCATTAATCCTCAGGGTTTTGATGATGAATTTCTTTCTTTTTTTATTTTATTTATTTTCACTCGAATGCCTCCTCCCACTGCCCTGTAACAGCGTGGAAGGAACAGAACAGATGGTGCTTTACGTGGAAGACCAAGGGCTCATGAGGATACAAAGCCTGCCCACTCTGAAATCACATGACTACACGTGCAAGGAAAAGCCTTGATTTCCCCTGGGAGACACAGATGCAATGATGTTAGTATTCCCAGTGGAGGGAGAGGAGGGGAAGGCTAACAGGCCATTTACAAGGAAGACCACACTTATACTAATATACTCTTCAGCAAGGATCATGTTTAATTACAAAATAACAGGAGGACCAATATCTGAAGATTCAAAATCACCAAAGTAAAATGGAGGCAAATAAGGGTTTTAGTATGCTGCTATGCAAAGCCCATTTGGAATGAACCAGTAGGGCCGTACAGTAGTAGAATACTGGCCTCTAGTTAACCTGCCATTGGCTCTGACCCAGTTTTAATCAGAAGAAGCCAGGATTTACAACCTGCTTAAGGATGGAGTTTGACAACTGCTATAATCAGAAGAGCTGTCAACACAAGGACAGCTGTCAAGCCAAACTGTAATTCATAAAAAATAGTAGCTAAGCCCCTAAGACACCCCTAACATTGTCTTTGTACTCCCTGGATTTAGTTATACTTTTAGTTTTATGAAAGTCTCAAGAATAGGTTAAGGGTCCTAAAATCAAACCAAATCAACAAATAGCTATTGAGTGCCTATTAAATAAAAAAACATTAAATAACATTAAGTGACTAAAAACATAAACTATGCCCAGCAGATTCCCTGGCATTTGGTAGGTACTTAATAAATGGTAATTACTATTATTATTGTATGCCAGACTTTATTTTGATGAGCTTAAAAACTGGCAAAAGTCTAGTGACCTGGTTAAAAAAGAAATCTAAATTAAAAATGAATCTCTCCTATAAGTGATTATTAACTTAAAATATTAATTTCATGAAATATTCCTGGTTGTCAGAATATTTTAGTTTTATATATTTGTAATGCCAAAAACCTCTAACTAATGGTATTATTTTTATGCTTAATTATCTTGATTATAACATATACGATATTTATTTTGTTCTTTCTATAATAAATAATATAATGAGATAGAAATAGTGATTTTACAAGATCAATTTTGGCCAGGATTCCTGAATCAGGAGTAATTTTTATTAAGGTTTAAACTCTCAGTGAACAGAAATAAGACTATAAAAGTGCAAAGACAGACACAGATATTTATATATATGTTTACTCACAAATACAGTTTTGAAAAATAGCCTGACTCACTGACTGAGGTGACCAATGGCAAAGGATTTCATTTATTTTATTTCCAGAAGAGATCATCTTCCACAAAATAATGTTTTAAAAGAATATTAGGACTGTAATTATTTATGGAATTATGAAAAGAGTGCTGAAAGTTTAACCAGGAGACCCGGACAAGTGTCTGGCCTCTGCTACCTACAGCTCGTGTTACCCTTTCTGGACTTGAGATTTTCATTTGCAAATGTCGGAAATATGTGTATGTATATTATATATGTAATTTTAATTAACAAATATTTTAAGTACAGCACAGAGAAGACTATAAAGATTAATAAAGCAAAATTTGGTTGTTATAAATAATGCTGCAATAAATGTTCTTAATCATGTCTTATTATATACATGTCCAATAATATTTCTAAAGTATGTATCTAGAAGTAGACTTGCAGCTGGTTTTGGGTACCCACGTGATACTAGCTACAGTCCCAAATGATTTGGGGCATGCATTTGGTGAAATTGCAATCCTTTTTATCAGGCCAAGTTACCGTAACAGCTAGCCCAATAATTTAGATTCCTAGACAACCCAGTGAGGTGCTTGACATGCAAGCAAATACTAAGCAGTGGACAAAAGTGCTCAGGGGTACCCGGAATACTTACTACTGAATGGTGATCTGGGATTGCCAAAACTAGTAAAATAGCCTAATATATTCCCTCCCCTAAAGGTCTGAAGATGGTTGATCCTTTATCTGATTTAAATATTGATGGTTGTCTCTTATTCAACCATATTCACATCCAAATAGAAAAAAGAAAAAAGGAATACTCTTACTAGTTAGTAACGTTTTACAAAATACTTCAATATCTTTTACCTCATTGAATTTACCCAGTAGCTCTTTAAAGCTATTATCCTCTATTTTATAGGTGACTTAAATTAAGATCACTTAACTAATAAGTTAGTAGGGGAAATGAGTTAAAAATAAAATCTATTTTTCTTCAATTACATCAAGAAATCACTGTTTGCAGGACAGATTCTATCTCCTACAGTAACAGTGATTAGCATCTTAGTTGTCGCTGACAGTAAAATAATAAAATAATAAAATTTCAAAGGGAGATTGGAGGAACCTTCATTCCTGTTGATAGTACAGAAATGCTCAATTCACTATGAATGTGCCATACAAATCTTAATACACTGTGGACACAGACAATGGGGAGGTGAGAGCCTGCGGGAGGGAGGAGAAGATAGGAGAGGGCTGGAATAGGTTAATGGAGGTAAAAGGAAGACCTATGTAATACTTTCAACAATAAAGATTAAAAGAAAAAAAAGAATTTTAATATATCTTCAACATTAGAGATTAATCTATTTTTTTTAAACAAAAAGTTATCGTATCTTTGCTAGTGGCCAGGCATTTTTCTAAGCACTAAACAGTCCTGGACAAAGTTGAGATAAATATATAGAAAAAAGTTTCAAATGATTAATAATAGTTATGAAACATCTTACCATAATGTAGAGCTGTTTGACCTTCATTGTCCTATGAAAGAAACAAAAAATACATTTAGAAGTCTAAGTTATTTTAAGAGTATGGAAGTACATAAGCTATAGCAAATATCTGATATTACAAAATTCTATAGGTTATCAGATACATAAAATGAAGAAGTTATCTCTTTGAGCTTCATAGTAACTTCTGTGGTTACGAGGGGTTTTGGGGAGAGGAATGGGGAATTATTGGGTAATGGGTACAGCATTTCAGGTTGGGATGGTGAAAAAGTTCTGGTGATGAACAGTGGTGATGGATGCATGACAATGTGAATATTCTTGACACCACTAACCTGCACACTTAAAAATGTATATTTCACAACCATTTAAAAAATAGAAAAGTAAAAGGTGTGAGCCAAGAACTGCAAGAGGCAATGTTCACTTTTGGAGAAAAGGCTACTGTAGGAGAAAAGAAGGAAGAAGTGAAGGAAGAAGTACTGACAAAGAAATAGTAGTGAGAGATGGAGAGGGATTGAGAGTCTCTGGTTCTTGTCATTCTGACTTATCCTTGTCTTTCTTGGTTAGATGAGCCAACAACAAAATACTGCCTAGACAAATGTGATAGTTTTGTCACTGCAAACAAGTGTCCTCACTAATACAGTATGCAAGACAATTTATGACCCAAACCTTGGTCATCTTCCTCCCAACTCCTTCTCCTCCCAATTTTGTGACTGCCAATTACTAATCAATTGGGACTCTCACATCTGTAACTGCTCTTCACTCTGCTGGAAAACTATCCTGCAGCCTTTGAAGATAGTGTCTTGCTCTTTTCTTCTGTTTTAAAATTTGTCTTTGATATATTGGAGCATTTTAGGTAGACTTATTTTGTAGTCTCTAATAGTTCCTCTAGTTCTTTGAGTTCACAAAGAGGAGGAGGCTGGGTGACAGTACATGTGATGCTTGCTGGGCTGCCTGAGGTTCTTTTTTTTCCTGTTTTATAAAAAAAAAAAATTGTTTAAAGTATTACAAATAGTAGTACATATATCTCCTTCCCCTATCCACTGACCTCCCCACAGCGTTCTCTAGCCCCAGTACATGCCCTTACCTCCCCCCCCCCAATGTCTTGTATCCATTGGTTATGCTTCTATATATGCATACAAGTCCTTTAATTTGCCTCTGTATCTTTTTTTTTCTCCCCTGATTCTTTTCTTTAAAAACATCTTGCCTCTGCAGGCTAGAAATAAACCTATAAGAACAACAACAACAAAAATGTTTGAGTACTAATTTCAATGTCCAATAGCCCTGAGTCCCAGTTTCAATTTCAAACAGTTCCTTATGTGTACACGTCAGCAATGGTATCTGGATGGTGGACAAATGGTGGCAATGTAAGTGCGACCATCTCTGGTTTGGTCCTACGCATCCTGTAGCGACACACAACTGCTGACTGCTAGTATGGCAAGGCATCAGCGTCTTTTATCTCTGAGGTTCTCTTTTTGATAGCTTCCTGTGTGCTTTATAATTTAGGACTGTAAATTCATTTTAAATGGGGTTTTATCTGAAAAATTCTGGATTGAAAATCTTTCCCTCCACAATGCTTTTGCTTTTGTATCTGCCAGGCACCTCTGAAATATTATCAAACTGAGATCCTTGTGTTGATTTCTTAGCTTGTAGATTTTTGAACCCTTAAGTAGTGCCAATTTTAAAAAGGCAAATCTCTCTCCCTTTCCACTACTAGGCTTGGAGCACAGACCAAGACAAACTCCTTGTCCACATGTTGGTGGGCAGATTATTTTAGTCTACTTTTTTCCTGATGGTGTTTGGTGTTGAGATCTCTACCCCATGGGTACTGAGACTGGCCAATTCTTGCAGGGCAACCCAATGTGGGTTTAAACTCACTACTTTTTTTTTTTCCCTTTAAAGCTTTGGGTTTTAAAAAAACACACAACTTATTTTACAACCTTTATGACTCAGTTCATCTTCTTCAGGAACCCTCCTGAGTCCTCAGGCAGAGTTAGGTGGCCCTGCTTTCTAGCACTGTGCATAGCACACACTGTGTGTATTAGTCTTTCTCTTCTATTGAGGCTGTAAGCTTCTTATAGGCAAGTATTATGGCTTTCATCCAGGGCCTATCACTGTGTCTTGCATACAGTGTGTGCTTTCATGAAATGAAACAATGAATATATTTATCTTTCCCCATTGGTTTATTAATCTCTTTTTAAAAAAATGTATTTTGAGGCAGAACTTGGTAACTAAAAGACTGACTAGGAGAATCCAAGATGGCGGCATAGGTAAACACCTATACTGCTGCCTCGCACAACAATTTCAAAACTACAACTAAAAGACAGAACGGACATCATCCAGAACCACAGGAAAGCTGGCTGAGTGGAAGTTCTACAACTAGAGGGAAAGAGAGGGGCTCACGGAGACCCAGAGGAGCTGCAAAAAGCTGAGGTACGGAGACGAGCGCGCTGAGAGAGCGGTGCCGGAGTACCTGGCTGGCTTTCTCTGGCGGGAGGGAAACGGAGACTCCCAACGGCATTGAACCCCTTATCCTACGACACTAACCCCAGATCCAGCCGAAACTCATACGGGGGGAGTTTGGACTGTGAAAAGGGAGAAGTGCACGGAAATTTGGGGGAGTTGCAAAGGATCGGAGGTCTGGTCGCGCACGGCACCACGCGGAGGACGGATTGCTGATTGTGCCGCTGGCTTTCGAGAGTGGGCGGGAGACAGACCCTCCGATCTGTGCCACTTCTGAGTCCACTGGGCCCCTGTTTTGGGCGAAACCCTGGGGACCTAGACTCGTGTGGTCCTGGTTCGCAGGGGAGCCGGAAAGGCAGCGGTTGGAGGTGCTGCGGGTGCGCGCACAAGGACCGATCCAGCCATTACCCAGTCACGTGAGACTCAGGGGCCGTGGAGGGCGGGGCCGACTGGAAGGCAAGGCGGTCCCTTAAGCCCTGAGACTCCACCCCTCCCAAGCTCAGCAGAGGCTTCTGCGGCTGAATCCAGCACAGAAGTTTCCCGGCACAGTGAAAATGCCGAGACAAGGGAAGGGATTACAAGCAAAAGAAATGGAGGAAAAAAAACGACTGGATATAGAGTTCAAAACCACGCTTATAAGGTTTTGCAAGAATATGCTAGAAAAGATGGATAAATTTAGTGAGACCCAAGAGAAGATAATAAATACACTGACTGAAATGAATACTATTACGCAGAGTACTAACAGCAGACTAGAGAAAGGCAAGGATCAAGTCAAAAATTTGAAATATAAAGAAGCAGAAAACATTCAACTGGAAAAGCAAGAAGAGAAAAGAATCCAAAAATGTGAACATAATGTAAGGAGCCTCTGGGACAGCTTCAAGCGTACCAACATCAGAATTGTGGGGGTGCCAGAAGAAGAGAGAGAGCAAGATACTGAAAACCTGTTTAAAGAAATAATGACTGAAAACTTCCCACATCTGGTAAAAGAAATAGACTTACAAGTCCAGGAAGCACACAGAACCCCAAAGAAAAGGAACCCAAAGAGGACTACACCAAGACACATCATAATTAAAATGCCAAGAGCAAAAGAGAAAGATAGAATATTAAAAGCAGCAAGAGAAAAACAGTTTATTACCTACAAGGGAGCACCCATCCGACTGTCAGCTGATTTCTCAACAGAAACGATGCAGGCCAGACGGGAGTGGCAAGAAATATTCAACGTGATGAACAACAAGAACCTACAACCAAGAATAATCTATCCAGCAAAGCTATCATTCAGAATTGAAGGGCAGATAAAGACCTTCACAGAGAAGAAAAAGCTAAAGGAGTTCATCAACTCCAAACCAGTATTATATGAAATGCTGAAAGGTACCCTTTTAGAAGAGGAAGAAGAAAAAGGTAAAAGACAAAAAATTATGAACAACAAATACACATCTGTCAACAAGTGAATCTAAAAATTAAGTGAATTAAAAATCTGATCCACAGAATAAACTGGTGAATATAATAGAATCAGGAGCACAGAAAGGGAGTAGACTGATAATTCTCAGGAGGACAAAAATCATAAAGCATCAAACAGACTGTGAAATTATAGCAGAAAGATTAAAGTTAGGTGAGGTAAATAAGTGATCAATCAAAGGACTTGTATGCATGCTTATAAACATAACCAATGATCACAGACACTGGG
>JAAGEH010000042.1:21535648-21906739 GCA_011751065.1 Lasiurus cinereus | reverse complement strand
GGCAATGGGGAGATATGTATAAAAAATTAATAAAAATTAATTAAAAAAATGTATTTTTATTGATTTTTTACAGAGAGGAAGGGAGATAGAGAATTAGAAACATCGATGAGAAAGAGACATCGATTAGCTGCCTCCTGCACGCCCCCTACTGGGGATGTGCCCGCAACCAAGTTACACGCCCTTGACCGGAATCGAACCTGGGACCTTCCAGTCTGCAGGCCGATGCTCTATCAACTAAGCCAAACCAGTTTCAGCTTATTACTTAATCTCTAAACTAACTTTTTTCATTTACTTGAACTTTTTTTTTAAGTATTATAGTGTGGAGTATAATACTAACTGTAATAACCCAATGTGGGCCTAAATAATAATGATCAGGATATGCAGTTTACAGATAACTAGGTGCAAAATCACTACTATATTCAGGTTGACATCTAGTCCTTTTTTCTTCCCTATGTGCACAGAATGAGTTGGTCACTCTTGTTTCTCTTCCCACATCTTCTGAACTGACCCTTTTATTATTTTTATCATATCCACATTTTATCCATAACTAGAGGCCTGGTGCAGGAAATTCGTGCCTGGGGGTGGGGGTGAGGGTGGGGATGTCCCTCAGCACAGCTTGCACCCTCTTCAATCTGGGACATCCCTCTCACAATCCAGGACTGCTCCCAACTGTTCACCTGCCTGCCTGATTGACCCTAACCCCTTCTGCCTGGCAGCCTGATCACCCCCTAACCACTCCCCTGCCAACCTGATCAACTGCTCCCGTGCTGGCCCAGCTACCCACAGCTGCCCTCCCCTGCCAGCCTGGTCATCCCTAAATGTCCTTCCTGGCAGGCCTGGTTGCCCCCAACTGCCCTCCCCTGCGGCCTGGTTGCTCCTAATTGCCCTCCCCTGGTGGCCTTGTTGCCTCTAACTGCCTTCCCCTGCAGGGCTAGTATCCCCCAACCACCCTTCTCTGCCAGCCTGGTCACCCCTAACTGCCCTCCCCTGCTGGGCTGATCATCCACAACTGCCCTCCCCTGCTGGCCATCTTGTGGCGGCCATTTGGGTCCACATGGGGGTAGACATCTTTGACCACATGGGGGCGGCCATATTGTATGTTGGAGTGATGGTCAATTTGCATATTACCTGTTTATTATATAGGATTATTTTTTAAAGGACTTAGCTTTCTTCTATCTCTAGACTGGGCACCCTATCAAATAAAAGAAGTTTGTTTTCTTATTCTATCATATTAAGTATTGATGAAAATATTGGTATTTTGTTCAGAACAGATAGAGGAAACACTATTTTATCCTTTTAACATTAAGCCACTAATAACACTGTTTTCTGTGCCTTAAAACACTATAGCCAAGTCCTGATTTCTTCCCTACTGTTAACTACATTTTGTCAGTCCACTCCCTTTCTATGCCCGATTCTATTATATTCACCAGTTTATTTTGTTCATCAGATTTTTAATTCACTTGTTGATATATATTTGTTGTTCATAATTTTTATCTTTATATTTTTCTTTTCCTTCCTCTTTTTAAAAAATATATATTTTATTGATTTTTTACAGAGAGGAAGGGTGAAGGATAGAGAGTTAGAAACATGGATGAGAAAGAGACATCAATCAGCCACCTCCTGCATGCTCCCCACTGGAGATGTGACCGCAACCAAGGTACATGCCCTTGACCGAAATCAAACCTGGGACCTTTCAGTCCGTAGGATGATGCTCTATCCACTGAGCCAAACCGGTTTCGGCTCCTTCCTCTTCTTAAAGAGCACCTTTCAGCATTTCATATAATACTGGTTTGGTGTTATTGAACTCCTTTAGTGTTTTCTTATCTGTGAAACTCTTCATCTGTCCTTCAATTCTGAATGATAGCTTTGCTGGTAAGTACTCTTGGTTGTAGGTTCTTGCTATTCATCACTTTGTATATTTCTTGCCACTCCCATTGGCCTACATAATTTCTGTTGAGAAATCAGCTGATAATCGTATGGGTGCTCCCTTGTAGGTAATTAAACTGTTTTTCTCTTGTTGCTTTTAATATTCTTTGTCTTTTGCTCTTGGCATTTTAATTATGATGTGTCTTGGTTTGGCCCTCTTTGGATTCCTTTTGTTTGGGGTTCTGTGTGCTTCCTGGACTTGTAAGTCTATTTCTTTCACCAGGTGGGGTAAGTTTTCTGTCATTATTTCTTCAAATAGGTTTTCAGTATCTTGCTCTCTCTCTCTTCTTCTAGCACCCCCATAATTTAGATGTTGGTGCACTTGAAGTTGTCCAGAGGCTCCTTACATACTCTTCATATTTTGGAGTTCTTTTTTCTTTTCTGGATGTGTGTGTGTGTGTTTGCTTCTTTGTATTTCAAATCTTTGACTTGATTCTTTTGATCGTGTAGTCTGCTGTTGAGTCTCTGTATATTATTTTTTATTTCAGTCAGTGTATAATTAATTTCTAGTTGGTCCTTTTTCATATCCTCGAGGGTTTCACTGAATTTATCCATCTTTTCTAGGAAATTCTTGAAAAACCTTATAACCATGGTTTTGATCTCTATATCCAATCGTTTGTTTTCTTCCATTTCTTTCATTTGTGATCTGTTCCTTTGTCTCTGCATTTTTGCTGCTTCCTTGAGTTGGTAAGAGTAGCTTTGTGTGCTAGGTTTCCTATATGGCCCAGTAAAGCTGCCTTTCTAGTTACCTGAAATAGGCTCTCTTGGTGCACCCCTTTGTGGACTGTGTGTACAGCCTTGTTGTAGTTAAGTCTTGATTATTGTTGGTAGCAGTGGGGGGAATTGACCTCCAAATCAACTGGCTGTGAGGATTAGCTGTGTCTACAATGGGAGAACTTCTGTACTGGAGTCAGCCTTATGATACAAGACTTTCAAAATTGCAAAAGCCTCTGAGCTCAGCTTGGATGGGGCGGAGTCTCAGGGCTGAGCCGACAGCCTTGGTTTCCCTGTCAGTCCTGCCCTACGAGGCCCTAGGTCCCAGTGTCCCTTGGTAATTCACTGCAGCCCTCTCTGCACACACTCACACTTGTGCGCCTCCAGAACTCTGCCTTTCACGACTCCCTTAATTTTCTGTGTGCTCTGGGGACCCATATGAGTCTGGGTTCCCAGGGTCTCACCTGAAACTGGGGTTCAGTGTAGTTAGAAGTGGAGTTCAGTGCAGTTGGGAGGTTCTGTCTTCCTCCTGCTACAGAAAGCCAGCAGCACAATCAGCAGTCAGTCCTCTCTGCGTGCACTGGCACATGCGCCTCCAGACCTCTGCCTTTTGCGGCTCCCCTAAGTTTCTGTGCACTCTTCCCTTTTCACAACAGTCCAGGCTCCTCCTGTATAAATCTCACCTGGAACTGGGGTTCAGTGCAGTCGGGATTTTCCGTCTCCTTCCCACTAGGAAGCCAGCCAGGCACTCCACCGTCCATCCTCTCCACGTGCGTGTCTCCATACCTTAGCTTTTTGTAGGTCCTCTGAGTCTCTGTGAGCCCTTCTCTTTCCTTCTAGTTGTAGAATTTCACTTAGCCAGCTTTCCTGTGGTTCTAGATGATGTCCGTTCTGTCTTTTAGTTGTAGTGTGAGGCAGCAGTTTAGGTGTTCACCTATGCTGCCATCTTGGTTTTTTTTTTTGGTCTGTCTCTTTCTCTATGAGATCTGTGACTCTAATAAATTAAATTTTAAATTTGGAAGTTTGCAAATATATTTTGTGATTATTTTTTAAAGAATTTTTCTAGATACATGAATAAGCCTTCAGTTGAAGGTTACAGGCATACCCCTTACTTGAACAACAACAAAAAAGGAGATATAGTACCACCTCATTTAACTGGCATCTTTGGAGAGTGAAAAACCTGCAGGTTTTTCAAATAATTGGATTACCCTTTGAGCATGCATGCAATAGGAAAAAATTACTATTCACTTGTACTTTCTCTGAATTGGAATACCATCTATATGTTTGTAAACATTTCTCAGCGAGTACAATTATTAGCTATTTCCAATAAAAATTTATCAAACCAATTAAAATCATGGTTACTAATAAATGGCTCTTTACAGTTACAAGCGTGACAAGGTTACCCCACCTGGCACCATCCACTTCTTGTTTGCTATGGTCTTCAGATCACCATGCCTAATTTGTGGCTTTTGAGATCATATGCTGGGAGCTGAAGTGTTACAGTGTTTAATGTGAAATACTGAGATTTTTGATCTTTCAACTTCAAGCATGCACACCTAGAAATCAAATAGAGCCGGGATATGAACATAAGAACCATGACACCAATCACAGAATTGATTGGCAATAGGCAAGAATAGAAAGACAGAAGGACAACCAAGTTGTCTTCTAATTTTATTCTCTTTTCTGTCTTCCAAAAGTACTAGAGAAAGGGAGTACTTTAAAAAGACATCAAGAATTTTCCTCAATTCTGATCTGTTTATATATCTAACTACCTTGATATGTTTAAATAGATATTTGAGAGAAACAGAGAAAGGGTAATTATTTTAAATTACTCTCTAATCAAATTGTAATCTTTAGAGATCTAAATTTAAAATTCTTCTTCTTTCATTTATCTTTTGTATGCCTAGCACATAATAAGTACTCACGAAATGTTTGATCAATGAACTCGATGATTATAACTAATATAAATCCTGTTTAGCTTTTAATCATTATTAATAATTATTTTAAAGCAACTACATTACAATACTCTATTACGATTATGAAGCTTTAATAAAACATATCATATCTTGTATCTACAAAATCTTTACCTTGGTTATTCCTCTTTGTATGTTAAATGGAATTTGTATTAAAGAAGGAATATGACTCCAAACATTTTTTCCTCAGTAACCTCAAAATAGGATATAGGAACCCAAACCTTAGTCTTTATAAACATTCTGTTTTAAAATATATTACAAAGAATAAATGGAATTGAATGTCAAGAATGAGTAAGTGAAAGCTTTTACTCATCTGGTTTACAACTTATATCAGCTAATTTTTCTAAATTTAAGTTGATTAATTTTTTTTGGTTGTTTCATTTCGAATGACCACACCAGAAGAGGGTTGTTTGTCATGGTTATTTATGCTTTTCCTTTCTGTTTTAGCTTAAAAGAAATGTTCAAATTTAATAAGTATGGAGTTGTTATAAACAGCAGCAAAAACAATTCCAATAAATTAAAATCGGTCATACATTTGAAATCTTTGCAAGGGATTATACACTAGGGTAAAATAAAAATACTCAGTTGAATTAAAAATAAACAAAATCACATAATAAAGTTAAAATGTAGACAAATTCAACCGTGGTTAAAATTCAAAGTACAGACAGATCTCAGAGGGGAGAGGAATGAGGTGGATGGGAAGAGATCAACCAAAGAATATATATGCATATATGCATAGCCCATGAACATAGACAATAATATGGTGAAGGACTAGGGACGCTGGGGGCAGGATGGGGAAAGGCAAAGGGAGGAGAAATGGGGGAACAACTGTAATCGAGTCAACAATAAAAACAATTCAAAGTACAAAAGAAAGAAATGTGCAATCCCTACACTATACCTCCACATCCTTTCTGTCCAAGTAAATAAAAGTTTGTAAGAAATACAAGTGACAAAATATAGAAAATTTAAACTCAGACTCTCAAATAAGAAAAAATGCACTCATGACTCCCCTATGTGATTCTTTCCCATTACATTTATTTTTTTCAAAAGTTTATTTTTTCTCCCATTACATTTAAAATGGCAGTGTCGCTGAAACTGGTTTGGTTCAGTGGATAGAGCGTCGGCATGTGGACTGAAAGGTCCTGGGTTTGATTCCGGTCAAGGGCATGTACCTTGGTTGTGGGCACATCCTCAGTGGGGGGCGTGCAGAAGGCAGCTGATCGATGTCTCTCTCTCATCGATGTTTCTGACTCTGTCCCTCTCCCTTCCTCTCTGTAAAAATATCAATATATTTAAAAAACCAAAATGGCAGTGTCTGCATACCTCAGCTTTTTGCAGGTACACAGACACTATCTGGCTTGGTCTTTCCTTCTTTAATACAAATTCCATTTAACTTACAAATGGAACCACCACCCACTTCTTTGAGACTGGTTTAAAAGCAGCTACTCTTCTTTATAACTTACTATTTTTTTTTTTTAGCCTCACCTAAAGATATGTTTTCACTGCTTTTTAGGGAGAGAGAAAGGAGAAAGAGAAGAACCGAGTGAGAGAGAAACATCAATTGGTTAGAGAACATGAGCCTCATGACCCTTACTTAAGCTTTCTCTCAATCACCTTCATCCTTTATCTTGTATCATATGAATATGTCTGTGTTTTCCTGCTGTTTTTGAAGGTGAGGATCATGGCACAGTTTAACTTTATAGACACCTATTTCCTTTATCCCTTGCATCTAGCACAAAACTTTGCATAAAAATAAAAGTTAAATAAGACCAAAAAAATAAACTACTTGCAGAGTTATACCTCACTAACCCAGGGACTTGATTTCTGGCATTCTCAAATACCTGGAATAGGGCCCACATTCTGGGGGAAAATGCTGATAAGGGTCATATTAAACATGTTGTGATTAGTTGGCTCACTGCAGAGAAGGATTTTTCTTGCTGGTTTGAGAAAGCAAAGCAAGGCCAGTCTTTGCCAATGAAATATGAGATGCTATGGGAGGCAGAAGACATGGAAAGGGAACAGCAAAGGAAAGCAAGGAGTAGAGCAGAAATGTAAGAGGGCCAGCAAAGCCTAATGGCAATTAGAAGAAAGAATAGAGACAGCAATAGTAGCAGCCAGCAGAAATTAAAAGCTGTGACAGCAGTGGCAAGTTGCAGACATTTTAGACCACAGAGAACAGCCAGCCATAAAGAGGGCTGGGCTGCATGCCAACCAGTAGATTTTAGCAATCTCCAGAGAGAAAGAGAAGCTCTGGCCCCATGCTTCACACTGTCTATAAATACTCATGGTATAAGTACAATGACTTAAGAAGGAAGCAATGAAGTATTGCATATATTTTAGAAAAAGTATTTTATAGAAAAACATTTAAAAAATAAAAAGCAGAAAGTAACTGTTCAGCTATTTGAAAACAACACTAGTCTAGATGTTTAACTTTCCAAAGGGAACTGAATAGTTGAGATTTTATTAGAGTGAGGGAAGTAAAAGGAATAAACATTGGCTAATTCCTATTTGTGCAGAAAGTTTTACAAACATTGTTTTTGTAATCCTCACAACAACCCTATTACATAAACATTATTACAATTTTGAGCCAGGTAAAACGAGGCTCAGAGAGATTATATATAACTTGCCCAAGGTCCTAGGCTTTTCATCATCAAAATACTGCTTTCTCAACTGTACTATGCTGCTGAAAGGAGCAGGGGAATCAAGACAAATAAATACAAAGTAAGGAGAAATGTGGTTAAACTTTTATTTTTGCAGGATAAAGACAATAGGTAGCCTAAACCAGCAATCGACAACCAGTGGTCCACAAGGTCCCCGAAAGGTTGGCAACTGCTGGCCTAAACTATAATCTCATGTCACATTTTAATCATAATCTCGAAATTGTTATGTCACATTCAGTGAGTGAATATTCTTACTCTTTAGGACTATGTACTCATCTTTACTTCTCCTTGGCTAACTGCTGTACTTTTCCAAGTATGCTTATATCAAAAAGCTGTGGCTAAATCTATATATTTTAAAAAACTAACTTGCTGAGCTGGTCTAGCATTCAAAGTTAGGTACATAAAAACAAAGCCAAACTGCTTTCTCTTCTAAGGGTGTTTTGCTTACTGCATTACTGTTTCTATAATACTGTGCAGTAAAAATTCAACATATTTCAATCTACTCTATTCTATGTCCTCTGTATGGTAAATAGCAGACATCTAGTGGAGAAATCCAAGAAACGATTCCATTCAGACTCATTTACTCTTCACCTTCAAAACAAAAATTTTCAGAGTGTGCTAGGTCCACACAACAGTTCTCCAACCACAGAGGGTGCTATCACAGTGGCCAGCAAACTCATTAGTCAACAGAGCCAAATATTAACAGTACAACGATTGAAATTTCTTTTGAGAGCCACATTTTTAAACTTAAACTTCTTCTAACACCACTTCTTCAAAATAGACTCGCCCAGGCCGTCGTATTTTGTGGAAGAGCCACACTCAAGGGGCCAAAGAGCCACATGTGGCTCGCGAGCCACAGTTTGCCAACCACTGTTACGAAATAGACACTTTTGTTATAAATTAGCATAGTATCTAGAAAATGTATACTGCCTATGGTTTTGCATTTCTAGAATCTATTTTCTAAATATATATGTATATATTTTAAAAATATATTTGTATTGATTTCAGAGAGGAAGGGAGAGGGAGAGATAGAAATACCAATGATGAAAGATTATTGATCTGCTGCCTCCTGCATGCCCCCTAACTGGTAATCAAACCATGACCTCCTGGTTCATAGGTCGATATTCAACCACTGAATCATGCGAGCCAGGGCTAGCATCTATTTTTTAAAATACTTCATATACTTAAAAAAACTTATGAAAAATTTGAGTTAATTCTAGCATTATCTAGACTAGCAAGAAATGAGAAACAATTTAAAGTCCAACAATACAATACAGGAAAAGTTAATACAGTGGTACCTCAAGATACGAGTGCCCTAACATACGAGATTTTTGAGATACGAGGCATCGAGTGAGCGATTTTTGCTTTGAAATATGAGCAACAGTTGAGTAACAGTTGAGTAATCATGCGGATCGGCCAGCTGCACACGATCCACCAGTTTACCTGCACAAGACCCACCAGTTTACCATGACTTGAGCGTCTCATAGTTTCCCATGCCGCAAGGTTATGGAACGAATTAAACTCGTATCTCAAGGTACCACTGTATATCAGTTGAGCATATTAGCATGCAGCAAATTAAAACAATAGTCATAAAGTATTTATAACTTAGAAAATCACAATATTGTTAGTTTAATAAAAAATAATCAAAATCCTATATAATAAAAGAATAATATGCAAATTGACCAAACGGCAGAACAACTGAAATGCCTGTGGCCCTTGCCCTGGCTGGCCCTGCCCATGGCCCCTTGCCTTGGCTGGCTTGCCCCTAATGGCCCCCATCAGGGTGGGCCAGCTGGACCCACCAGTGCACGAATTCATGCACTGGGCCTCTAGTGTTTTTATAAGCTCTCAACTATGTAAAACGAGCAAAGAAACAAAACAATGGTATATTGAAAAAAAAAATATATACTTGGTTTCATTTTCCTTATTTTTTTAAGCCCCTAAGTTCTATGGCTTCCAGGAAGCATCAGAGAAATAGAAGTGCCATTTCTGTACACTTTGTAAAGCAACACCCAGATGCACACACCTCCGCCAATGCTCCAGTGGTTCTGCCCGCCCAACTGTGACTGCCTGACCTCTGTGGGCTGAGATGGGGCTATAAAGCGCTGTTTCCTGCGGCTCAGTGGCACTGAGCACAGACACAAGAAGCCCTCACACCGGGCACAGCCCTGACCTAAGTGGCCACACAGCTGGCTGCTCCAGGCTCCAGGAGCAGGTGAAGCAGGAACACCGCTCAAGCTTTGGTGCAGCATTTTGGTTGGGGTGCCACTCCTACCGCGCCTTCCCCTTTGATTTGGGAAGCCTAGGGTGGGCTCACCCCTGGCAGCAATGACCTACAGCACCCCATTGAGAAAATGGCCTTTGGATAGAGGGAGACGAGCTAGACTTTATGACACTAATGGGGTGGTGGCCAGGTTCTCCAGATCATACTACTCACACTTCAGCAGACATGGCGAAGGGGCGCAGGGCAGATGGCCGCTGTGTTTTCTTTTCCCTGTTTTAAATTATTAATGCTCTTGGAAGGGAGGACTAGATACAGGTGTATAAATTTCGGTCAAAGTCTAATGTGAAGTAAGTAACCCACGTGGGGTGAGCAGCTCCGGGCCACAGTCTATGTCTCAGCTGTGGGCCACCCAGACGAGCTCCTCCAGGAGCTGCAATGGAGGGTGTGGGGAACCATCGCCAGGGTCTGCAATGATTTCCTCTTTCTCCTCTTGAAGAAACAGCAGCACTTGGTGTCATCCGCCACCTCTACCTCTGCAGGCGCTGAGATGGGGGCGTTGGTGTGACCGGCAGTGGGATTGTCAGCATTCAGCTCCCATTGGTGGAATTCAGTGCCTGGTTTTTGCTGGATAGCTGGGCTTTATCCCTGGGCTGAGTTTGCCCAGGCAGGTCGGTGTGAATTGTGCCAATGGGTGTAGGCAGGGGTTTCCCCGCCCAAACTCGCAAACACAAAGCTGATGCGATCAAAGAGGTGAGCTTGCACAAGCAGTCGTAGTCAGGCTTCTCAAAGAAGTCCAGGCGCCACACATAACACAGGTATGTGGCCATCTCCTCTGGGTGGAGCCTGGGCAGAGCACCTCAATGAGCCTGGCCCGCTTGGTGTCTCTGATCTTCTGTTAGCGCTCCTTGAGCCCCTGCCAGGGCAGACTGCCAGGCAGGAAGTATATTTCCATGTGGCCTAGTGCCTCCAGATTGTCACGGTGGCTCTGCTCCTTGTCCAGGTGTGTATTGATACTCATGTAGCGTGCTGTGCCTTCAGGCTTTTGTGCTCGCGGTAGGGGATGTGCTTCTTGGTCTCAGGGTCGATGTACTCCTTGGCCAGGCCAAAGTCGAAGACGTGGATGGCATGCAGCTGCTTGCTGCCTGGCCGCCCCACCAAAGTTCTCAGGTTTCAGGTCGCGGTAGATAAGGCTCTTGGTATACACATACTCCATGCACGTGATCAGCTGGATGGCGATCATAAGCACAGTCTTGAGCGTGAATGTGCAGCCACACAGATCGAATAGGTCCTCCAGGCTGGGCCCGAGCAGCTCCAGCACCATGGCGTTGTACTTCCCACATGGGCCAAAATAATAGATCTTAGGGACACCCTCTGTGGAGCTGAGCTGCTTGTAGAAGCGGTATTCCAGGTGCAGCTGCGGTGCCCGCGACTTAATGCTCCAATTTGATAGCTACGTATTCATTTGTATAGAGATTCTTTCCTAGCTGGAGCTCCCCGAAGTTGCCACATCCTATCTTTGTCCCGACCCGGAAGTTGTGGCCCACCATCAAGGCCCCCAACTGGTCCACATGTTCTGGACACTGTGGCGCATCCGGCCACTGGCCTTGGACATTCTCCGGAACTTCTTTGACTCCCCATTCCCTCCTTTCTTGTCAAAATCCTTAAGTTTGTGGTACCTTGGCCTCTCCATGGTGACTCTGCTGCTGTACAAATCCCGAGTCTATGGAGACCTGAGGTCACGGGCGGCTCTTTGGGGCTAGCACATCACGGCACCTAGCGGACTCCTGGCTAAAGAGAGGTAGGTACTCATGACGGCCAGGCCGTGGAACTCATTTCAGTGGTCTCAAAGTTGCACGCAGGGGGAGGACACATTCTGCTGACAGGTCCTGCCACCTCAAATCTTGTGGCTCTCAGTTCTCGGCCTCATGTTGGGCGCGGGGTGCCTGGCTCACCGCATCGCTGCGAACCTCCTTCCATTGAAAAGATTTTAAAAACCTACTATATATGTAAGTTAAACACTAAAAAAATCCATTATGTACTCCTTTTTAAAACACACATACAGTAGTCCACTCCTTACTCTGAGCATCATAGCTTCCATGGTCTGATTTTCACTTTATTCAACTATTCTTCATTACAAACACCTATCTTAGACTGAGCTGTTTCTGCTACCTATCCCTATCCCCACCTCAGAGTTATCAATGATCACTCAGTCTTTACTGTTCACAATAGGCCACAATTCCCTGCTGAAGATGTCTCTTGACTACTGTGGCCTCCCTTTTTCTCCATTACTTCTCCCACACACTTTCACACATCTCTCACCATGGCACTGGATTACATTCTAGCTCACAACTGTTCTTGTTATTCAATGAGTTTCTTATTGTCTTGATAGTAAGCAACCTGAGGGCGGGGGACCATGGCTGACATTTCTTTTGTGTCCCCTAGTGTCTTATAGCATATAGGTCATGGAGTCGTAGTTAATAAAAATATGTGAGATGAATTTAATAACCTCAAGTGTTAGTTTACTTATCAGTTTGTACTGCTGATTTTATTCCCATGGTAGTCTGTGTGTTATCTATAATAATAAAAGCATAATATGCTAATTAGACTGGACATCCCTCTGGACAAACTTCCAGACGAAGCCAGGGCTGCGAGGGAAGCCCGGATCCCAGGTGCCAGAGGGAAGCCACTGCTGGCAGCCCGGGAAAGGAAGGCCTACTCCTGCATGAATTTCGGGCCTCTAGTATCTAATAATTACTAAGTAACTAATAATTATTATCTTAACCATGATAAACAATTCTAAGAAAAGTATATACCCATATAAAACTAAAAATAATGAATAGGTTTAATTTCAATCAAGACATCTTTATATAATTTTATGGCTTACATTATTTGTTAGGCATTCATTTAATCTGAGTGCCCTGTCAGTTATTAGCTATATGCTATATATTAAAATTTCCTGAAAATGCAATGAGACATCACTTCACATCTATTAAGATGGATATCATCAAGAATACTGAAAATAAGTGCTGGTGATGATGTGGACAAATGGGAACATTTGTGAATTGCTGGTGGGAATGTAAAATGGTGAAGCTGCTGTAGAAAACAATATGGCAGTTCCTAAAAAAAATTAAACATAGAATTACTGAGTGATCCAGCAATTCCACTTCTGGCTAAATACCCCCAATGAAATGAAAGCAGGGATTCATAGCAGCATTATTCACAATTATCCAAAGGCAGAAATAACCTAAATGTCAATCAATAAATGAAAGAATAAACAAAATGTGGTATGTACATACAGTGAACAACTATTCAGCCTTAAAAAGAATGAAATTGACACATGCTTCATCATGGATTAACCTTGAAGATATAATGAT
Source organism: Lasiurus cinereus (assembly GCA_011751065.1). Classification (NCBI taxonomy): domain Eukaryota; kingdom Metazoa; phylum Chordata; class Mammalia; order Chiroptera; family Vespertilionidae; genus Lasiurus; species Lasiurus cinereus. The sequence continues at coordinate 21,893,868 of JAAGEH010000042.1, read as the reverse complement.
AAATGACATAAGCCAGGCATAAAAAGACAAATATGGAATGATCCTACTTATATGAGGTACTGGAGAGTTGTCAAATTCACAGAGACAGAGAGTGGGATGGTGGCTTGCCAGTGGTAGGAGGAGAGATATATGAAAACAAAACATATTTTTATACCTTTTATATGTACCAGGAACTATGCTAGGCATTTTCACATATAATTAAATTCTCACAGAAGCCATTTGAAGTAGATATTATTATCCTAATTTTACAAGTGGAAATGAGACTCAGAGAGGTCATCTAATTTGGTTGAGTCACACAATTAGTAAGCAGTACAATCCTCATTTGAATCTGCATCTTTCTGACCCCCAAACACATGTGAAAACATTCATCATCTATTAGAAATATGGGTCTGTAGCTTAGAGAGAGGGCTGAATTAGAGATAAAGATTTGAAAAATATTAGGCTATAAGAAATAATTGAAATCATAGGTGTAAATGAAGTAATCTAGAGAAAGTATATGGGGAGAGATGGGGTCAAGGTGGAATCTGTTGTGTAAAGAGAACAGAAGAAAGCAAACCTGGTAAGGAATAATCCAAAAAGTAGGGCAAGAACCAAATCTGAAGGAAGAGTGTCAAGGAAAGAGTGGCTAGTCCTGTAAAAAGATCAAGTAGTCAAAGCAAAGTCCACCTCCTCTGTGAAGCCCAAGCAAGAAACAATAATTTTACATTCCCACCAGCCATGTGGATGACAGCTCAGTGATTTCATATGCATTTCAATCAAAGCAGCCATCCCACAGCATGATGCGTGCCCATCATTCTTGGATTAGGTGAAATTACGCCTTGGGAAGAGCTCAGTCTTACATGTTCTGTCTACCTGGTCTAGTTCACAGCCTAGCCATAGCAAATGTGCAAACGCTAACTCAATGAATGGGCCCAGGGCTACTTAATCCTGTGTGATAACAGGACAGAAGCAGAGTCCCAGTTCTGAGGTTATTACTATGGTTGACAGTCCATATTCATGTGAGGCTCTGCTTTAGTTAACTCTGTCACTTAGCTGAGAGAAACATTTCGTCCTAGTTGACTTCCTAGGTTTGACCTTCATGGCCAAGTTTGCCCTATTGAATGTTACACAGAAGTGCTAAACATTCCAAGATTAATATTGGGTTGTTACAATTCTATTAACAGGAAACAAGTCATTGTGAAAATGACAGCAAATATTACTGTAACTGTGGCAAGAGGGCTTTATTTTACCAGAATGATATTGCCCTTTCCCCCACATATACATGTACATTATATGTAATATGTACTTGGTAATAAAACCCAGCTTTATTAAGCTTTATTGATTTTTATTATAAGCATAATACTATGGATATTTCCATTTTAAATTATTCATATTTAACTATAAATAGCTATTATGTTTCTAGACCTCATGGCAGGCCAAAGTTTTTTCCATAGAGATCCCGGATTGACCCTACCCTCTACATACACACACACACACTTTCCCTGTTCTACTAAACATTAAGGTAAAGTCTGCTTTAAACTTCACTGAATTAAGAGACCAGATGATCAGTACTTTCCTAAAAATGTGAATATTCTCTGTGCTAGAAGAATCCTAATGATTAAGCACAGACTTCCTTCAATGGAGCACAACATTTAAAACTGTGAGAAGTTGCCTTGGGGATTAGAGATTTGCCTCCTTCCATGCAAAAGATTTATTCCTGAAAAGTCAGGCACCTATCCAATCATACTCTGAATGCGATGATACTTTTAAGCAGTATCATTTTACACTTGATCTTTGCCAAAAGGTCAAGAGGCAACAGCAGTGTTTTTTTGTACCATGACCAAGTATCCTTAACTTTATCAGTCTGGTAAGGCAAAATGGTGCAGTACTCCATTTTTCGGCCTTTGAATATTCATGCTCACTTCAGATAAACATAAAAATGCCCTTTAAACATCTTACATGAAAAATTTCAAACAAGCACAAAAATAGAAAATATGAACTTCCATATACCCATTTCCCAGATTCAACACTATAATGATCTTACTGTTTCTTCATTTATTCTTTTTCTTACTGAAAGAAAGCAAATTCCAAACATTATGTTACTCTCCCCATCTCTGTATGAAACTTTAAAAAAACATGGAAATTTACTTATATAACCACAGCACCAAATTTTCTTGACTGTTTTTTAAAATGTCTTTTTACACTTGATTTGTATGTCTGAGGATCCAAACAAGGTTTACTAGTTACATTTGATTGGTAGACCTCTTAGGTAATTTTCCAGCTAGAGCTGACCCCCTTACTTGAATGTCACAGACTTATTATAGAGAGTCAGTTATTCAGCAGAACGTCCAGATATGCCATCTACTTTATTTTGATGTCATTTACATTATCATCACATGTATTTATTTATAGACTATTACATTTGGGTTGAACTTTTTTTGGGGTAAGAATATTTCATAAGTAGTACTCTGTGAACATTATAGGCTAAAAGAAAAATATGAACAAAGGCATAAAGTATCTAAGTATATGCTGCATTCAAGGAAAGAAATGATACTAGCTGCACACACAGGTTCTATCTACCTCATCGGCCCTGCTGAATCAGCATTTCCAGGGACAGGCTCAGCAATCTCTATTTCCAGAGTTCATAAGCACATTCAGAGGCTTTGCCAAGTCTCAACCCCGCTGGCCTGGAGTATAATGTGCATGTATGTAGTCTGTTCTTGGTATGTCAAGATGGTTCCTCCTGTTTCAGGAATTCAGGGCATGACTTAGAGCAACTTTTCTCTCTAGAATTTATGCTCCCCCAAAGTGTGGAGCTTGTCTGTCTTGTTCACTCTGATAATTTCAATGCTTAGTAGAGGCCTGGGTATATAAAAGGCATGCCAAAATAGTCACAGAATGAATGGATAAATTTGGCAGATTTAGAAAATCCTTTTTGGAATACTCTTATGTAATACATTAACAATAAAAACAATAAAATTACCCTTTAAGCATCTCTCTACTAAGATTAGAATAGTAAGTATTTTCTTTGAGAATTCTCTGTCATTTTGGATATTTCGCTTTATGATAGCTCACGTTACCTTATTATTTAAAAGGAGAAATTTGGGACAGCATTTTATAGAAGAGAACTGCAACTCTGAACATCTTTGTAATCAATTCAATAATAATTTCCAAATGTACTTAATGGACTATTAAATCAGTAATTAGAAATCTAATTTTGCTATGCTGCAAAAGATGTCAAAATTATGTATGCTCAGACTGAGATATTTTAAAATTAAAATTTTATTTAATTAGCATTCCTCAGAGATAGATATTTTAAAATTAAAATTTTATTTAATTAGTGTTCTCATAATCTACATTAAAATTTATTTGTATCCTGCTGACTTATAAAAATATGGGCAGGGCAGGATAGATTTACAGAAAGAGCTCATAGTGGTTAACTAAACTCTTGACATAAAAGAGTTAACACCCACCACCCCCCCACCAAAAAAAAAAAAAGCCCTGCAGAAAAAATGACTTAGGGTTTAAGGACTAGGAAAAAAATATGAATAAAGTATAAAAACTTTTATATAAGTTGTTTTGTGGGGTGTCTGAAAAGATTTCTTCTTTTCACCCACACTTTTGTGAGTTCAAGGTAATGGAGTTCTATCACATTCTTGTTGTCACTGTTGCCAAATGCTTTCCTATGGATGAGATAGATACCTGGTTATTTAAGGAGAAGGATAAATGGGCCAAGACAGCTTTTCCTATCCCCAATTCACCAGGGAACGTTTGAGAATTCCACCTGACACGAGGACAGCACTGTGCTCTTAAACAATCTGCAGTTTGATCCGATTGTTCCCCAGTGGGAGAGGCAGGCCACAGCTCACTCAAGAGTCATTGATTGGATTAACAGCCTAATTCCCAGCAGATGAATAGAATACTGATGTCTTGTCAGCCCAGATCACAAAAGGAAAACACAATCTGCTTCTACAGCTCAGAGATTTAACCCTCTATATGCCCTGAAGCTACAATTTCAGATTTTTAGATTTTTAGTACTGTAATTTTTTCAGAACGATTTGTCTTCAGATGTTATCAAATGGTGGTCCACACTCTTTCATCCTCTTTTATGGCAATTATAAAAAATGTTTAAATACAGGGAAAGATTTTTACTTCAGTTTTTACTGTCCACATTAGTCCCACTGTGTCAATTCTTTCCTGGGTTTCCCAAGAAAATATTTAATAAACTGTTTTCTTTGGGGACCTAATAAAATAGGACATAGCCTATGGGAAGTAAAAAAAAAAAAAAGAATCCATATATTCAAAGGTAAAACTATTTTTGAGCTATTTTTCTGGCATAAAGGACTAATTTTATTAAGGGGAATGAATGATTGTATTAAGGGGAATAGAGTCTCAATAAATGTTAGCTTTAGTTCATTTCCCTGCTCCATCTCTTCCTCCCAGTCCTACTATAATTTAATAACTTGTGTATGGCTATAGAACTGAGAATCAAATAAAAAGGTCTTACTTCTGATACAAGTTTAGAAATAAGAACAAAAGACTTCATCCAGTCACCTATCCATTAGAATTTCATAATAAACATATGAGCGAGTTTTCTATGAGTAGTAAAAGAGACAAAGATGAGCATTCCAAGCAACTTTCATGATTCTTAATTTTCTATATCATTTTGCATATAACCTGTCAATGTAACAAGAAAGACTGATTTTAGTAGGTTGTAAAAACAATGATGGTTGTGGCTAATCTGTTTACTGCACCAAGCAAGTTCTCTTACTTAACCACTCAATAACCTTATGGAGTAGACATTAAGTGATCTCATTTCACAAATGAAGAAACTGAAGTTTAACTTACCAGTGGCAGAGCCAGAACTTTTAGCATCTGGCTCCAAAGTTTATGCTCTTAAACACTATTGTGATTTTGTGTAGTTATTTTTCCCCTCTGTGTATCTTCATATTAACATGGAGATTTTCCAGTATTCTGAGGTATTAAAATTAAGATTCAGCCTTCTCTCAGAATTTGTTATTATTCTTTTTGGAAAACATCTCTATGTGTACGAATATCCTCTATTGGCTTTTCTTCTTCTTTAGGATATTTTTCCTAAATTAGCCATGTCAAAAATAAAAATCATTTTTGTCCAAGGCTTTGGAATAATATTCAACTTATATCCCTTTTCTTTATCTCTTATCTCACATTAAGTAAGATTGATTGAATTTTCCTCTGTCCTGTATCTCTAATTCTTTCTTTTCCACAGTAATGGACTCTACCCAGGTCCTAACATTCTAATCCACTAATTTCTGTAAGAGCCTCCTTTATAATTAATCTGGTCTCCAGTCTCTTTTTCAAGCATTGTCCTAAGCTTGCTATTCTTTTATTTAAAACTTCGAAGCATATTCTAATTGTCTTAAAGCCAGATAAGTATTTCTAACTCGGAATTTCCCTAGCTTTGAATAGAATTTAGCATATTTGTTCCAGTTTTAAAAATTGACATTGTACATACAGGAAGTTTAGATAAAATATGAGAACATATTATATAATGAATATATTACTACTTATGTTGTAATATTGTATTAGGTTACAATATAATTTCTTATGGTAATATGTGTTTCCATAATAGCCATTACATTAAAGGACATTTTTGAAAAATAATAGTTATAGGAAAGAGAAAACATTTTGTTTTGGGAAGAAACAAAGAAAGAGCTCAACTAATAGCAATTAAAAAACTCTTCACAAAAACATGGAGGTGTAATTATACTATCTAACTTCACCAAGTTTTTCTTAATTCAGTCATGTTATTCTTTTTTTTTAAGAAAGTAAAAATTTACACTTGTTTACCATTATACAAAACACAGATACCAACTTATCTGAAATTAACATTCTGGAGTAGGTAATAGCTTCATTTTATAAATAAGAGATTCAGCATGTTAAATGACTTGCCCAAAGTGATATAGTAAGCCAAACAACTGACCTAGAGCTTAAACTTATGTCCTCTACAAAAATGAAGCAAAGAAATGGCAAGTTTTGTAATTTCAATGTCTAATTCCTACTTCTAGAAGATAAGCAACAGTTATTGTTGAATCTAGATAATAAACATTAGTTACTAACGTTTTGGCTAACCAACATTCCTCCTCCATCCTTCAAATACTGCCAATATTCATTCAGTTAAGCATGAAGAAATCAAACTAAGAGGAAAAAGGACAGTTTCAGTAACTGGAAATGGTAACTATACTTACATGAAACTATCTAAAACAAGATTTTAGAAGACACAAATATCTTGAACAGATTTTGAGTCAAGACAGGTCCCATTAGAGGTTCCCTAGAAACTGGAAGACCCTCAAGAGGACGATCGCTTCCTCAGCATCTGGAGGAGAGGCAGTGAGTGCATGATGAGACAGAATTGCCTCCTTGTATTAGAAGCACTCCATGGTGGCTGAGATGTGATGCTCTAATGGCAGAGGACAGTTCATAAGCTCTTGTGGTATTTTTTTGGTTCCTTCATATGTGTGGAAGATATCCAGAGGAAATCTTTTATAGCCCTCAATAACATCAGTTGGGGAGGTAGAAATCTTTGTTCTGGATGCCCTCATCAGGTATACAGTTATGAGACAATGCTGGAAATTATAGCATGCCTATTAACCCATCTTTAAAAATAATACCCTGAATGGCCTATTGGTTTTAATAATACCCTAAAGTTTTCACATTCTACATGTCTACAGGTTTAGATTTCTATCATATAACACCAAAATAGGATTTTTACAGTATTCTAAAATAAATTACATTAATTTTAGTTATCTTTTCAAAAAACAGTAATGATAACAACATCAATCAGAAACCCAAACCCCAAAACATCATGAACCCAAACAATTTTAATAACAAAGAAGATAAAAATAAATGGTATCTCCTTTGTGGTAACAGAGATATACTTGTCTGACAGTAGAAACCAGGTTAAAGACAAGGCCTTGGACAGTTGTGCCCTGAAACAAGCAGACTGCAGGTTTTATAAATACATACAGAAATAATTAAAATATAAGGGATTTAAAGGGGTTAATCTCCTTTAAATAATCTCTGCCACAAAGCCTGTAAAGACACTGCTGGCAGCAGGCCACGTGAGACCAGCTGTCGGACATCAGAGCAGCAGAAATGAACGGCTCCCACTTCTGCACTGACCTCCTGTACGCAGTCTTCACTGGGCTCCACCTACAATATCCACTGCCCCACAGGGAAAGGTCAGCAGAATAATGCCTGGGCTAGGTGGAGCATTATCATTTGAGTATCTATCCTTAGCTGAGGAAAAGAACCAAACCAAAACAAGAAAGTTGATGCCAGAAGGGAATCACAAAATGTAGGGCTCAGAGAACTTTAGGGACATGCAGGAGGACTCCAGAAAAGTGATTACTCAATTCCATTCATTTAACTCATGGTAATTTCAAAGTCACCTTTAATTATTTTCAAACCGAGTTTTAAATAATAGAGTGAATACCCTTACTCCCAAAGGAAGCACAACCAATAACTCATTAAAAACAGTAACTAATATTTACATTGCTTCAGCATTAGCTATGATTCAACAAATATTCTTAAGAAGAAAAAAGAAATGTGGAACAGAAGAACATTATGACTACAAGGCATTCAAACACTGTAAGAACATATATAATGTACTTATCATCATATGTATTCTTCCACCAGAAGAAAATGAGATTGGGTACTAGACCACCTTCTTTAAATAGAGTTTATCTAAGCAAGGTTCCAGAGCCTCTTTTATTCTAATTTGCTTCTGTGATTTTTGGATATCAACAAACCTCTCACTATGACAATTCCTTGTCAAAAATACATTTTTTGGTGGTCTCCTATTTACTACACAGGTTCATTTTAAGGACAAGTAAATAAATAGTATCTAACTTACAGATTCTAAAATAAAAGTGGGCTATTACAACAATTCTAAGTATTTCAAAGGAAATATTTCTAATATAGCTAGAGTGAAATATTCTGGATAATACAATAAACAAAATTGGAATCAGAATATCAAATATAATTTACTAGAGGTCTGGTGCACAAAATTCATGCACTACAAGGTGGTGGGGTCCCTCAGGCCGGCCTGTGCCCTCTCGCAGTCTGGGAGCCCTCAGGGGATGTTGGACTGCTGGCTTAGGCCCACTCAGTGGGTCTAAGCAGGCAGTTGAACATCCTTAGCACTGCTGTTGAGGCAGGGGAGGTTCGTGCCCCTGCCGCTATGCATGCCAGCTGTGAGTCTGGCTTCTGGCTGAGTGGCACTCCCCCTATGGGAATACACTGACCACCAGGGGGCAGCTATGGAGCTGAGTGTCTGCTCCGTTGGTAGACCATGTGTGTCATAGCAACCAGTCGTTCAGCCGTTTGGTTGATTTGCATATTAGTCTTTTATTATGTAGGATTCTTTTTAATGAGTAAGACAATGCTTTGGGTTTTTATATAATTAAAGGGTTGAAGATCTTGTTAAAAAGAAAATTTTAAATATCAGGATACCAAAAAAGACAGCTTCATTCTACTATTTTTCAGGTCATAAGAAACATATGATCAGTTTCTACTCTTTTAAATAACACATAGGCAACCATACTTTTCTCTTTAAAATGAAAGCTTCGTCTTCATGTCCACCCTGCCTCACCTTCAGAATAGTTTTTAAAGACTTCCAATGAGGAAGCCAAATGTCAAATAAATGCCTGTCCATTTATTTGCATCAAGACTGATATGTGGGGAGAATCCAAGATGGGGGGCATAGGTTAACACCTACACTGCTGCCTCGCACAACAATTTCAAAACTACAACTAAAAGACAGAACAGACATCATCCAGAACCACAGGAAAGCTGGCCGAGTGTAAGTTCTACAGCTAGAAGGAAAGAGAGGGGCTCACGGAGACCCAGAGGAGCTGCAAAAAGCTGAGTTACGGAGACGCGCGAGGAGAGAGCGGGTGCAGGAGTACCTGGCTGGCTTTCTCTGGCGGGAGGAAAATGGAGACTCCCAACAGCATTGAACCCCTTATCTTACGACACTAAACCCCAGATCCAGCCGAAACTCATATGGGGGGAGTTTGGTCTGTGAAAAGGGAGAGGTGCACGGAAATTTAGGGGAGTCGCAAAAGATCGGAGGTCTGGTTGCACACGGCGCTGCGTGAAGGACAGACTGCTGATTGTGCCGCTGGCTTTCGCAAGTGGGCGGGAGACAGGCCCTCCCAACTGTGCCACTTCTGACTCCACTAAGACCCTGTTTTGGGCAAAACCCTGGAGACCTAGACTCGTGTGGCCCTGGTGCGCAGGGGAGCTAGAAAGGCAGCGGTCTAGGGGCACTGCGGGCGCACAAGCACATAGGGACCGCTCCAGTGATTACCCAGTCATGTGAGACTCAGGGGCCGTGGAGGGTGGGGCCGACTGGAAGGCAAGGCGGTCCCTTAAGCCCTGAGACTCCACCCATCCCAAGCTCAACAGAGGCTTCTTCGGTTTTGCAAGTCTGGTATCATAAGGCTGAATTCAACACAGAAGTTTCCCTGGCATAGTGAAAATGCCGAGACAAGGGAAGGGATCACAAACAAAAGAAATGGAGGAAAAAAAACGACTGGATATAGAGTTCAAAACCACGCTTATAAGGTTTTTCAAGAATATGCTAGAAAAGTTGGATAAACTTAGCGAGAGCCAAGAGGAGATGAAAAAGGACCAACTAGAGATGCAAAAGAGCCAACTAGAGATGGAAAAGGTCCAACTAAAGATGATAAAGGACCAACTAGAAATTAGACACACACTGACTGAAATAAAAAATATTATATAGAGTCCTAACAGCAGACTAGAGAAAGACAAGAATCAAGTAAAAAATTTGAAATATAAAGAAGCAGAAAACACTCAACTGGAAAAGCAAGAAGAGAAAAGAATCCAAAAATGTGAAGATAATGTAAGGAGCCTCTGGGACAGTTTCAAGCGTACCAACATCAGAATTGTGGGCATGCCAGAAGAAGAGAGAGAGCAAGATACCGAAAACCTATTTAAAGAAATAATGACTGAAAACTTCCCACATCTGGTAAAAGAAATAGACTTACAAGTCCAGAAAGCACACAGAACCCCATATAAAAGGAATCCAAAGAGGACCACACTGAGACACATCATAATTAAAATACCAAGAGCAAAAGACAAAGAGAGAATATTAAAAGCAGCAAGAGAAAAACAGTTCATTAACTACAAGGGAGCACCCATACGACTGTCAGCTGATTTCTCAACAGAAACGATGCTGGCCAGACGGGAGTGGCAAGAAATATTCAACGTGATGAATAGCAAGAACCTACAACCAAGAATAATCTATCCAGCAAAGCTAACATTCAGAATTGAAGGGCAGATAAAGAGCTTCACAGATAAGAAAAAGCTAAAGGAGTTCATCAACTCCAAACCAGTATTATATGAAATGCTGAAAGGTACTCTTTTAAAAGAGGAAGAAGAAAAAGGTAAAAGACAAAAAATTATGAACAACAAATACATATCTATCAACAAGTGAATCTAAAAATTAAGTGAATTAAAAATTTGATGAACAGAATAAACTGGTGAATATAATAGAATCAGGAGCACAGAAAGGGAATGGACTGATAATTCTCAGGGGGACAGGGGTGAGGGGTGTACAGGGAGAGACTGGACAAAAATCATACACCTATGGATGAGATCAATGGGAGGGAGCTAAGGGCAGAGGGAGGGGTGGGAGCTGGGTGGAGGGGAAAAAAGAGAAGCAAATGTAATAATCTGAATAATAAAGATTTAATTAAAAAAAAGACTGATATGCATCAAGACATTTTTCACACATTAGAGTGCTCTCAGATATTAATAACTTGCAGATGAAATGATATGATTTAAATTTGGAACCACTGATCCAGAGGTGAGTATCTCTTTTCACAGATCCCTTAGGCCAGTGGTTCTCTAAGTGTGGACCCTAGGGCAACAGTATCAGTTTCATTTGAAAACTTGTTAAAAATGCAAATATTATGCTCCACCCCAGACCCACTGAATCAGAGACCCTGGGTTGGGTCCAGCAACTTATTTTAACAAATGAACATTTGAGGACCACTGGCACTGAGTGGCCAGATTATTATGATCTCTGAACACAAAATAACCTGTCCACTCAGTGCATATCCTATATAACAAAAGGCTAACATGTAAATTGTCCCCTCAACCAGGAGTTTGACCAGCAGGCAGGCCGGCCGCTGCCCATGTCCCCTTCCCCTGGCCAGGCTGGCTGGACCTCATCCATGCATGAATTCATGCATCAGGCCTCTAATACACACACACACACACACACACACACACACATCATATATATATGATAACAATCCTATATATATATACATATACACACACACTGAGTGGGCAGATTATGTGTTCAGAGATCATAATAATCTGGCCACTCAGTGTATATTGTCTGTAAAAGAGCATGAACTTTTAGACAACAGAAATATCTGCCACAGCAAAATAATTAAATGTAATAAAAAGTTCTCTAAAATATTAAACGGTTTATATTTTCCTTACTATTAAACATACTTGACAGGATTTCTTTTCATCTTCCAGCGAAAGGCTGCGCATCAGAGAGACCATTATGGTCTGGTGCACTGTTTTTATAGTTCTGTAACACAAACTGACATTTATTGGAGCTTCACATAAGATCTTTACATCAACGAATGTGTTGGGAGAGCAATAACCAAGTATGCTGTGTTGGGCAAATACCTACACATCAGGACACTTTTCAAAGCCATCAAGCAAAGGGGGTCAGTTGAATTTTTTTACTGCACAGGCTAATGCTTTAAGAGTGTCTTGATGGAATCAAGGAAATTGGATTGTCCCCCCATTTGCTGGGCTAAAACAAGCCTTTTTTATTTATCCTATTAGAGGAACACAAGAGAAACCTTTTAAATGTCACTAAAATTTTCCCTGCATTGCAAAACCCAGTCAAAAGGGTTTTAATTTTCTCTGAGAACTCTTTAAGTAATGCAGTATGTCAAGGTTTAATAAATTGTAGGTGGGGATAGTTTTCGTTGCAGGCAACTTTTTTTTTTTTTTAAACAGGTGCTTAGATATGGTTAGGTTTCTCTCTATCGAGAGAGGTCAGGGCACTAACTCAAACAGCAGCCCAACTTCAATTCAAACCACAAACAAACGAACCATAAATGGAATCTTTAAAATAGCTGACACAAATTTTAAGGACACTTTAAAAAAATATTTTAAAATATATTTAAAGTGATGGTTAATCTTTTTATGAGTGTATTTTTATACTGAGCTTCTTAAAAATTTTCTTGAAAAGAATTTGGCCTTGAAGAAAGCCAACCTCAAACAGGAGCTCAATCAACAGTCTTTCCATAGAAAGAGGCACCACACAGCAAAGATACACTGTGTGTCCCTCCATTTTACAACTTTTTGAATACTACAGAAACAACAATTAACAAAAACTAGCTGATTTATATATTATATGAACTGCATATATCTTTAGAGACATTAAAAAAATTGGTATATATTTTCTAAGATCACATATTTATTTTGGTATATTTGTAGAGTAGATATAACTATTAAACATTCTGGGTTTTTGTTGTTGAATTTTCCCCTCTTCAATAGAATATTAAAAATGTACTTCCAAACAAAACAAAATGTTATAGGGGGGAATACCAGAATGGAGTACTTTATTTTTTTAAACTGATTTTTGGAGAAAGAAACATCGACTGCCTGCTTCCTGCATAGCCTCCACCAGGGATCAAGACCGCAACTCAGGCATGTGCCCTGACTCAGAATTGAACCAGTGAATGGGATGACACCCAACCAACTGAGCCACACTGGCCAGGGCCGAGGACTTTTTTCTTTTTAATGATTAGCTACAAATGAGGATGGTTCCTTTCCTGAATAATCAACTTAACAGAAGTATTTTTAACCATACTCAAATGAGAATTGTATACCTTATTCTATGCCCTATCTCCCCACACTGAGATATGTAGATAGAGGAAACTATGCCAAACACAAATGATAACAATCCTAGCATTCTGAAATGAAATAATTTAACAATTAAATTATGCCAATTACTCCTCTTTTGTTATTTGCCTTTTAAAAATAGTTTTAGCTCACACAGGGCCGATGGTGGCAGATGGGCTTCAGCAATGAGATAGTTCTATAGGGGAGTCCTGCTGGCTGCTGGTGTCCCTTTACTAACTGCTTGTGTCCTGTGTCTACCTTATGACCATTGCTGGTCCAGAGGAAGCCTTAGTGAAGTGCCAGCTGAGAAAAGAGGACATGAAACAGGTTGGGAAAAAGAAAATCACCCTTTTGTCATGTACAATCAGCTATCCCTATACTTTCAATAAATATGCGTTGTTACTTAAAATTAGGGGTTAAAAACTAGTATCCCTTTTTAATGGAAATTTCAGCTTTATTACTTAAGTTTCTAACAATTTAATGCATTTCATTACCAGTCATCTTACGCGCGCGCTCTCTTTTTCTCTGGAGAGGCTGTTTTCCACTTTTAGCTGTTTCAACAACTTAGAAATTCTAGATGAAATTCTAAGCTGTTGTTAGTCCTTAAAAGTTGAATCACTGAAAGCCTTCTTAATCAGTCAACATTGGTAAAAGATATATCAATTATAACAAACTAATAAGAACTAAAGGGAAAAGAAGCTGAACAAGGGAGAAAGGGAGCATATAAAAGATTCTATAATAAATACTTAATCATCATTAAAAGATCCTGCCATTAGATTAATGATGTTGTTTTCGTAGGAGAGCTTAAGCCGATTCCAAATCCAGACATTCAGGTGAACAGAAAAGGTGAGAATCCATAGCATTCTTTGCTGGAATGCAGAAATTCTAATTCTAGATTCTCAGATTCCTAGGAGATACATGGAAGGGCTTAAGCAAGTATATGAACTGTTAAAATTGTTTGCAAAAATTCTACATGCACGTCCTTTCTCTCTGGTGTGCATAGCTTTCCTCTATCCCTCCTAAAAAGGTTACAAACCAGTTGTGGGGTACCAGTACAGATTAAACAAGATTGGCCACCAACTGGTAATTGCTGAAACTGGGTGATGAGTACATGGAAGTTCATTATACTTGCTATACTTAATTTTGTACGTGGTTGAAGTTTTTGTAATTAAAAGGTTATTTTTAAAAAACTGCTGTAAAAGGAATTCATTATGTATAAACCAGTTCCTGATAGAGGACTGTAGAATTATATATGTCAATCTGAGTGAATTGCTAATGTAGGTGACAATTCTTTCTTTCCTTATCTCGTAAGGTAAGTCAATGAAGGTAAGGGATTTGGAGTTTTATAAATCGTAAGTGTAGAAACCTTTCTTTCGCACAAAAGATTTTGATGCAAATTACTTTTTCCTTATTGTTTCACAAAACGTCAAAATTTGACAAGAAATCAGGAAAAAGGAGGAGAGAAAAGGTAATGGTAAAGCAGACTACAAAGACAAAGAAGGTGGCTGACTGGTGCTTGAAGGGGAGGGGGCAAAGTGAAAGGAATAAAGTGGTGGGTCTAATCAAATCATTTAAAAAGCTCAGCCTCTCAGAGTTAACCTTGCCAATCAGAGGAAGGAGGAGCAGGAGCAGGAGCAAAAGCATGTTTTGCCCATTAAACTTTGTGTGTCCTTGAATCTATGGTGCACTTTTTGCTCTCAAGCAGCCTGAGAAGGCTTTGTAATGCTCACCCTTAGAGAGAACCTTGAATTCCATTAGAAAGCTCCCCAGGAAGGAGAAACCTCAAGTGGCAGCTTGAACCACAAAGACGGCTCACACCCTTTACTGATATTAGAAGTGAGCTCATGGGATTAAGTCTGCAAATCCTGGAAAATTAAAAAGTATGAACACACTGACAAATGCCATTTTATCAATAACAAAATATATCTTTAAATCTTTCCTTTCCACCCTCTTTCCCCTGAACCCCCCCAATGAGATGGCAAATATTTAAAACAATGATACAACAAAGACTGATTACTAAGTCTACAATAAAGCTCTTAACTGGTCTGATTAAAATCTAATATTATAATGTTTGTAACTCTACAGTGTTTTGGCATAAAAGCATTCACTTATTTGATGGTTTAGCACATTGTACACACGTTACACTTTTAAATAAAAGAAAACATGAAGGTAGATACCTTGTCTTTCATGTCACAACGATTAAGTTCTCCTCTGTTCTGTATTTAGAAGGTACTTTATATAATTGTACAGTTTTAGTATGAAATGTAGACAGACGTATACTCAACATGTAAGAGAAATATCTAATAATGAGAGCTTTCTAAAATGGAACAGGCTACTTTGTGAAGCAAAGACTAATGTTCTAAACAGAGGCTAGCTGGCTTACCTCTCTTTTGGAAGTTTAGTAGAGAGAATTCCTGCGTTAGGTGGTAAAAGATATATCAATTATAACAAACTAATAAGAACTAAAGGGAAAAGAAGTTGACCAGATGTTCCTTGAATTCCTTTCTACTTTTAACAATTACACTTTAATCAAGGTCACACACTCAGTGGTAGAATAGAAACTGGAATCTAGGCAACTGTATTCAAAGCCTAGTCTTTCTACATACAAGGTTGTAATTCCTTCAAATGACTTCAGACAGTGAATATCAAAGGGTGAGGTTAATTGGGTCAGGAAGCAATAGAGGGCCATGGGGAACTAGAAAGCTCTGGGACTGTCTGTCAATAGAGGGCAGTAGCCACTAGGCTCTATCTGACTGCTGCCACATGGGAATGTGTGCCCAGGGACTGCCAGATTTTCAGATTTCTCAAGAGAATCCTAAAATCTGTATTTTTATGAGAAATTAACTTATAAGTTAATTACAAATAAACAGTGAGCAACACTATGAATACCAAACAAAAATAGATCTCTGGGCTACATATGACCAATACCAGTTTGTGATCATGACATTTTCCTAAAAAGCTGTATTTCCAAACTACTGATTTTTAAAAATCCCCTCGAGAGTCTTCAAATTTATCAACATCCTTTTAAAAATATAAAAATCTAAACTTTATGCTTTATATTAATTACAATCTTCTATGTATATAATAGTATTTGTTACATAGTGGCAGAATTAAGTTGGCTTTTTGTAAGATCAACACTACACTGTAGTTTCATTGTTCACTGAAAAACATCAAATTTTCTACAGATGATATTTGTGCATAATCAATCTCAATATATGTGCATATGAACATGGTCCATAAATATTCTAGAGCACTTGTTTTACAGAAAAATCACCTTTTCTTTGAAGAATAATTTTTTCCTGAGTTATCTTATTCCCATCTTTCAGGCACTATTAACCGCTCTATGAATATATCAGTTTGACCATCAAAAAAAAAGAAAAAAACAAAAAAAACAAAAAGAAAAACAAGCTTGACCATTTCTAGACCTTACTCTCTCAACTCATTTATTACTTTGTGTAATTCTTTCATCTTTAATTCATCCTCATAATGTGACATGCAGCAACACTAAGCACAGCCAAACATACTTCATAACATGCATACATTTAAATAATAAATTTCAGAAATCATCAATGAACCACCACTTCAAATCCAAACAAGTTTTAAGAAGATGAAGATCCATTCTTTGAGTCAATGAGAAAGAATTGCCTGCTTTTTTAAAACGTTAAAGAATTATTGAATTAATCCAATTCTGAAGGCGCAACTTTCAAGTATATAAATGTTATGAGGTAGCTAAGATGTTTAGAAACCTTTATGGTGAAGAAGGGGGATAAAGAACAGTTCTTTTGTTTTCAAGCTCACGATAATGTAAGATGTCAACAATTTCTGGTTTATAGCAATAGCAAGAGAGAATGTAGCCAGGGGACCATTAAGAAGTAGCAATTTACCATACCAGGACATAACACTTTGACAGTGTCCTATAATTCAGTTAGATGTAAAAATAAGATGACACTGGGTGTTCTGTAAACTCAAAGTAATTTGAACTTGATTCACACTGCACTGTGAGCTAGTTGTTCATTCTCAGATACAAACTTAGCAAGAGGAGTATTCAATATAAAAATGACAGAAAAACATAATGTATTAAAGAAAATTATGAGCTATGAGAATAGGAACATGTATTAAAAATCATGCTGAAGAGGAAAACCTGGTAAATAAAATACTGTTTATGTAGAAGAATCTCATTATAAACTAGAGGCCCAGTGCATGAATTCATACACGAATGGGGTCCAAGGGGGTGGGGATCAGGGGTGGTGGGATGCCCTTGTTGGCCTGGGATCTGGATCTGTCCCTGACATTTGTGCCAATTGTCAGGAGCCACCTGGTGGCCGGCCGCTTTTATATTGTTTCTTTCTTGCAGAGCGTTTAGGGAGGGGAAGTGGCTGCAGTGTCCAAGGCCAACTTCCAGGAGGCCAGTGGCACTGTCAGGATAGTGCTGGTGACTCTGGTCCAACAGTGCCTGGCCAGTTCTCCAGTTTTCCGGAGATTGGACCTGCAGGATTACTTAGGGGGTGAGTGGCTGCCACCAGTCTCGTGGGCCAGAAAGGGTCTGTCAGCTGAGCGGCACTCCCACTGTGGGAGTGCACTGAACATCAGGGGCAGCTCCTGAGTTGAGTGTCTGCTCCTGGTGGTTAGTGCATGTCATAGTGAGCAGTTGTTCTAGTCCTTCAGTCATAACGGTTGCTCAGGCTCATAAAATGCATCAGAAGGCTGTGAATTCTAAAAGCAGGAGTCAGTGTGGCAGCCCGGTGCAGGAAAAAGCATGGGGTCATCAAAACACTGAGGTGTGAACTCCGTTTTCTACTTACTAGCTTTGTATCCTCAAGCAATTCATACAACCTCTCTGAACTTTAGTTTCCTCAACTGTGAAATGAGGACAGAAGCACCACACAGGACTCCTATAAGGATAAAATGAGCTAATATATATAAATTTATTTTATGGCACTGAAAAATTATATATTTCATCTTTAAATACTGATTTCATAATCTTTGTCAACAATTTTCAGATTTCCTTTTCATTGACATTTATCTCTTTTGTTAACTGGAAAACTACCTACAATTTTTAGAGATGCAGAGATTTCTTTGCAAAAGGGGCTGAATACACTGGTTTTATTAATCAATAAATATTTACAAAATGCTAAATATTTAATTTAGTATTAAATAATACTAAAAGCTTGGTACACAGCAAGGACTAGACTTAATCTCTACCTTCATATCCATTACAGAAGCACTTTTTAAAACAAAATCTTATCCAGAAGCCTAATCTAAAGAAGTGAAAGTTGAAGTGGGGAGGGAACTTCTAGGTACTTCTGTGGGGATTCCAAGAGCATTTTGAAAATTCTATGTTCCCAGGACAAGAGTACAAATGCATTATTTCCAGAGCCTTCTTTTTCCACTCTCTGGATCCATCTGCATCACAAATGGCCTCACATACATGAGCACAGACACCTTAGCTCCCATGTACAAGCTCAATCAATTCCCCCAATTGCCATGCACTTGCCCCAGTAGCATGATCTACTCTCAGGGTGGATACTGGAAGTGCACTGGGCCATTTGGACTGGTCTCTATACAAGCCAACTGAATTCCTGGTGAAGATATGGGTTAAAAGTACAAAGTAGAGCCCAGGTTGGTGTGACTCGGTTGGAGTGTCCTCATGTGCATTGAAGGGCTGCAGTTTGATTCCTGGTCAGGACACATATTTAGGTTTTGGGTTTGATCCCTGGTTGGGAGAGGCAGCCAATTGATGTTTCTCTTTCTCCCTCTCCCTTCCTCTCTATAAAAATCAATAAAAAATAAAATTTAAAAAAGAAAAAAAAAAGCACAAAGTGGGTATAAATTTTATATCCTAGAAGGGAAAAGTAAGAGACATGATTATCTTATACCTCAGCTCTTTTTTCTATTTTCATAAATTAATTTCTTCTACCAGTTTTACAAGATTCTCTATATTTCTTCCAACCATTCATAATTTTAAAAGTATGCTAAATAATAAACTGCACTTCTAATAAATAAAGAACTGCTTGAAAAAATAAACAAGACACACGAAACAAAGCCAGTTCATTGCCATATTTGTCAAGAGTAAGAAGTCACTTGAATATGGGCATTGTGGTCTCATAATGCATGACCTTCATTTAAGAGTACATCTAATTTATCTTTGTAACAAAGTCTTTAGCATCCACTGCATAAGAATGTCTATCTGATATATGTGCCAAAGCATATTTGTTTAGGCCTGCCCCTCTCAAACAATTTCCTACAGAATAAATAAGCATATTGACCAGATGTCAACAAAGTCATGAAGTATTCAGATAACCTCGTTAAGATCAAGGTTTACTAATTTAATTCCTTTCCTTTTTTCTCTCTATAAAACAGTTTTATGGAGGTATTTCTATTCTAAATCTTAATCTTTGTTCATATCAAACACATATTATTGACATGCCCAGTAATGCATTAAGATTTAAGAACAGAAAAATACCAAAGTTCCTACTTTCAAGGAGCCTAGAGTATTATGAATGGCAATATTTATAATAAAGAATAAACAATTCTATGAAAAGATGTGAACAAAGAATATGATAGGAGTACAAAAGAGGGTATCCAAAGGGAGGTTGTAGTTGAAAGAAAAGGACGGGACTAGGTCAGGGTCCTCCCAGAAGAGGTGATGCTTTAATAAAGAAAATATAGGGGAAAAGATTGTGTATGTATGTATATCTGTGTTTCAGGCTGGGGAGTATTTATCTACAAAGGAACAATAATTTTTCAATATTTTATAGTATTTACTGAATGTATACTATATCTCAAACATTACACAAGAGACCAGTAGGAATATTAAAGAAATAGAAAACATGGTTTCTGCACTTAAAGAACTCACAATCCAACTGGAGAGAAACCCCAATGTAGATAATAAAGTAAATACAAATAATACAGTAACACTAAATAAAACTGTTGGAGTGGAGTCTATAAATTTAGTGGCGTTTCTTAAGGAACCTCAGTTTCTCTTCTTTAATTTTTTGTTTCTTGGATAGAAATTTTTCTACCATGCTTTCCTGAACTCATAGTAGTTTCTGACTATATTTAGATTCCAAGTGACCAATTTAAAAAAAACTACCAATTTGCCATCAGAAGAGTTTTTGTTTTATTATTTTGGTATGTACACGAACTTACCGAAAACTAAAGGCCCAGTGCACCAATTTGTGAACCAGTGGGTCCCTGGGCCTGGCCTGCAGGATCGGGCTGAAACCAGCTCTCTGACATCTCTCGATAGATCCTGGACTGCGAGAGGGCGCAGGACAGACTGAGGGACCCCACCGGTCACGATCAGGGCTAGAGAGGGACACAGGAGGTTGACCATCCAGAGAGGGACTGTGGGAGGGCTCCAGGGCATGTCCAGCCTGTCTTGGCCAGACCCCAGCAGCAAGCTAACCTACTGGTTAGAGAGTCTGCTTCCTGGTGGTCAGTGCACATCGTAGTAACTGGTTGAGCAGCCTTAGCATATCATTAGCATATTACCTTTTGATTGGTTGAACAGATGAACGGACATTTAGCATATTAGTCTTTTATTATATAAGAGGATAAGGTGAGTTCCAAATGAACAAGGTCACAACCTACAGAAACATGCTGAAAAAGGACCTCATGTTGAATTGCCTTGTTTTTTTTTGTCATTGTTTAGTTTTTATTTCATAATCATAAACTTAACTCTGCAATCCAGCTAGACTTGGAAGGGGTGAGAAAAACATGGAACCCAGTGTACTGCAGTGAGAGCATGATGATTTCAAAACATTTCAAGAAAATGGAGGTGAAGGGGTATTCTTTTGAGCTACCGAAGGAATGGTTTGGAGATTAAGATAAAACACAAGTCAAATTTATTAGAGCTGTCTACAGTCAGCAATGGTGATCTTGCTGGTCTTGCCATTCTTAAACCCAAAGCGATCCATGACTAATACAATATCCATGCCATCTTTCATGTATCTGAAGACCACAGTCTTACCATCCAAGCACTCAGTCTGGGCAGTGTGGATGAAAACCTGGAAATGGTCTATGTTGTGTCCAGCATTTGCCATGGACAAGATGCCAGGACCTGTGTGCTTCAGGTTGAAATTCACATCATCAAATTTCTCCCCATTAATGAACTTATCACCTGTGCCATTAGGGTGTGTGAAGTTATCATCTGGCACATAAATCCCAGAATAATTCTGTGAAAGTTGGAAGTTTTATAACCAAACACTTTCTCCCCAGTGCTCAGAGCATGAAGTTTTCTGTTATCTCTTGTGGATGACGGCTCTCTGGGGCAGTGGCATCTGCCAAGCCTAGACTGTCTTATTTTTTGTTCTACTTAAAAATATCTTCTCGACCGTGGATAAGGAGGCCCGATGGGACTCACTGTGGACCAGGAGACCCGCCCTGTATAGGCTCCGGGAGGACTGGGGGCATCGGGGCGCATAGTGAGTGACCAGGCCGAGCGGCGCCACCTCAACCTCACGCTCTGAGCACCAGGCCTGCGCCAGGGCCGCCGGCTCACGTGACGTTCAGCGACTTCTCACGCTCATGACAGGCGCATGCGCAGAGGCAGGGGTGTGGCAGATGTGAGAAAATGGCCTCCGATAATGGCTGGTTTCAGAAGAGCTCCCAGGTCCCTAGCTTTGCTCAGATGCTGAAAAAGAACCTGCCGGTTCAGCCACCCACCCAGATGGTCACCACACCCGCAGCGCAGTCCTCGGAAAGTGACAGCCTGTCCCGCATGGCATCCAAGGTCACCCCAGTGACGCGTAACTTCCCAGAACCATTGCTTTCCAAAGGTCTTTCATCTATTTCAAATCCTGTCCTTCCTCCCAAAAAAATACCTAAGGAGTTTATAATGAAATACAAACGTGGAGAGATCAACCCTGTGTCAGCCTTGCACCAGTTTGCACAAATGCAGCGGGTTCAACTTGACCTTAAGGAAACAGTAACAACAGGTAACGTTTTGGGACCATATTTTGCTTTTTTGTGCTGTGCTGGATGGTATCCAGTACAAGACTGGACTAGGACAAAATAAAAAGGAGTCTAGATCCAATGCAGCAAATTTAGCTCTTGATGAACTTCTACAGCTGGATGAACCTGAGCCAAGAAATTTTGAAACATCAGGTCTTCCTCCTATCCCTGCAGAACCTGCTGCTTCACCTGAACCAGCATACATTTCAAAGGTGCATTATGAAAGGAGACACATGCAATATGCGAAGATTTCTCATATTGTTAAAGAAACATTTAATCAACTAATTTCTAGTCATTCAGAATATGTGAAATGTAGCAATTCATTGGTTGCCTTTGTAATCGAAAGAGCTGGACGGTATGAAGTTGTGGCTCTCGGCACAGGCGAGTATAACTACAGCCAGTGCATTAAGCCAGATGGAAGAGTGTTGCATGACACACATGCTGTTGTTACGGCAACAAGATCTCTCCTTAGGTACTTTTATAGACAACTTCTACTCTCCTACAGCAAAAATCCTGCTATGATGGAAAAATCAATTTTTTGTACAGAACCGGCTTCGAATTTACTCACTGTCAAACAGAATATCAATGTTTACCTCTATATGAACCAATTGCCTAAAGGGTCAGCCCAGATTAAGTCACAGTTGCGTCTTAATCCACATTCATTATCTGCATTTGAAGCCAATGAAGAACTGGGTCTCCATGTTGCTGTTGAAGGCAAAATTTATCTGACTGTCTATTGTCCTGCAGATGTTGCCAATAGAGTGAGCAGTATGTCCTCAAGTGACAAACTAATGAAATGGGAAGTGCTTGGTGTACAGGGGGCACTGATGAGTCACTTCATACAGCCAGTTTATATCAGTGGCATAGGTGTCGGTGATGGGAATTGCAGTGATACTAGAGGCTTAGAAATTGCTATCAAACAACATGTTGACGATGCACTCACTTCAAAACTTCCCATGTTTTACTTGGTTAACCGACCTCACATTAGTTTAGTGCCCTCTGCATTTCAGCTTCAAACGGATATGGACTATAGGTCCTTGAGTCTGAACTGGGCACAAGGGGACATTTCACTGGAGATTGTGGATGGCCAAAGTGGGAAGATCAATGAAAGTTCCCCATTTAAAAGTGGTGTGTCGATGGCAAGTCGGCTGTTTAAAGCTGCAATGCTAAGTCGATTTAACCTGCTTGCTGGTGAAGCTAAGAAAGAGGATGTACTTGAAGCTAGTACATATCATGCAGCTAAGTGTTTGTCTGGACCCTATCAAGAAGCTAAAACTTTGTTGAAATCCTACTTACAGCAGCATGGCTATGGCGCCTGGATTGTGAAATCTCCCTGTATAGAGCAATTTAGTATGTGAATTAGGCAATCCATTGTTACATTAAAAATCTTTTCTTTTTTTGGTGTGTTTTGACTAGTAAATTAAAAAGTATGTTATAGTGGTGATTTTTAGCTTTCAGAATCTTATAATAGCAGTGCCTAGAGATAGCTGAAAATTTGTAAATATTCATGTCAAAGTACATTGAAGCATTAGGGTTTTGAAGTTTTTAATTTTTAGAAATATAATTACCTTATTACTGTAGCCATTTTGTATTTATTTTTACAAACATAATAAATAAAGCCATTACCCTTAGGAAAAAAAAATATCTTCTCTAAAAAGTCCTGATGTTTCCACTTTATTTTGATAAATTGAAAATTTACCAATTAGAGGTCATTTGTTTTTGGAACACTTGGATTTGAATTTTAACATTGCAGCAGCTGTGAGATTGGATTATTATGTGGAAAAGCTCATTTCATAGGGTTATTACAAGAAAAAAAGACATCACCTTGCACAATTATTAGAAAAATAAAAAGTGCTCAGCCAATAGAATTACATGAAAATTTGTATCCCTCCTTTAAAAGCGAAACCATATCTGATAATTCCAAACAGTTGTTGATTCAGATAGGAATGAATTAGCTTCATCTGACTGTTTTTATCCTAACTCTTAGTTAAGGTAGAAAGCACTGAAAAACTAGCAGGTGAATACAGGGTTCAGAATTACAAACCTGGCACTATAAAATTACATATGCATGTTTTATAATTTTGAGATTCTCATCTTTCCAACACTCTCCAAACTTGATATATCTACTAAGTCATAATTTCTGGAGCTGAAGCTTATTTTTAAAAAGATCTAGTTAATGCTAGTAATCCAGATTTGGGAGCTTCTGGGATATACAAAGTGAGCTCACCAAATTCACGAAGTGAGGAACACTAGGTAAACAAGATGGTCATGGAGAGGGATTTGAGAGTCCATCAGAGAAGTTGAGAATTGAATTGTAAATAAGAAACTACTAGAGTCATGGTTTGCCACTCTGTTGACTAACGAGTTTGCTGACCACTGTACTAGAGGTTTTTGATAACAGAATCATGTAGACATTGAAGTAGCATTTAGATCATGACATTTAAGGAAGATTACTATGTCATAAATACAAAGGACAAAAAAGTCACGTGAATAAGTATCCATGTATGAATGAAGTAATGACAGTTTGAATCAGAGAAGTATCAGTGGAGATGGAATACATACTATGAAGCTCTTCATATCTTATAAGACCAATGACCACAAATCTCAAGAGCTCCTTTCCCACAGTCAGAAAATAGTTGACACTCAGTTGCAATATTATTAAACTAGAGGCCTGATGCATGAAGATTTGTGCAAGAACGGAGCTGTCTTCCCACACTACCCAAAGGCCCGGAGCTGCTGGGTTGCTCGGTGCCTGTGCATGCAAATTAACCCACCATATTTGTTGGGTTAATTTACATACTCACTCCTGATTGGCTGGTGGGCATTGTGAAGGTATGGTCAATTTGCATCTTTCTTTTATTAGTGTAGATGAGGAGAATGCAAAGTTTTATACTAATTAAGTACTATTATGGATAAACAATAATATAATGCATAAAAGAACAGCTAAGCTTCTGAGAACTAAGTTGAAATTAAAAGTATGAACAGAATGGAACAAAGTTTGGAAACCTTTCCTGGTAACACACTAGCTAATATTTTATTACAAAGGGGTCTTTTTTGTTATTTTTTTAAATGAAAATATTTCTCTATGTATAGGCAAGTAGAGACCTATTACTCATATTTAACAACTGATAACATCTTGCCATGTTTTCTTATTTTTATTTTTTTGAAGTTGGTTAAAGAAATAAGACATAACATCTTGTCCCTAAATATATCAGTGTGCACCTACAAAAAGGAAAATTCCTACACAACACATAGCACTCAAACTTGAGTTAACACTAAGTCCTTAATACTATCATAACAGTACAGGCCCAATGCACAGAATTTGTGTAAGGGTAGACCTTCGCAGCCCTAGCCGCCTCAGCTGCCTCTCGGCCCTTGCGGCCCCTGCTGCCTTGTGGTCCCATGGGCCCGCCCCCTGCCCACTGGTCCTTCTGGAAGGTCATTCCACCATCTGGTCTAATTAGCACATTAGCTCTTCATTATATAGGATGGCACTCTTAACTTTTACAGTTATATACAAATCAAGACAATATGGTCTTGTGTTGTTCCTCCCCAAAGCAATTCTAGACCACACTCTCTTTGAATTATTAATGGGAAAGTTAGCTCTCAAGATTAATCAACTTTGCCCTAGCTTGCTTAGCTCAGGGGATAGAGTGTTGGCCTGCAGACTGAAGGGTCCCGGGTTTGATTCCAGTCAGGGGCATATGGCTGGGTGGTGCTTGATCCCCAGTAAGGGGGCATGCAGGAGGCAGCCTATTGATGATTCTCTCTCATCATTGATGTTTCTATCTCTCTCTCCCTTTCCCTTCCTCTCCGAAATCAATAAAAATATATTAAAAAAAAAGATTAATCAGCTTTGCAAATCCTTTGGATCTTACTGGCAATATGATAGAATCTCCTGTATCCCTTAAAAAATGTGTCATTAAAAACATGTTCATTTCACAATAACAACACAGAAGTCACTGGAGTTTCATACATAGTATTTCCATAAGACTTTTAAGAGTTCTCGAGAGTACTACTTACTTCTTTCCAAGTGTCATGGGTATGGATTGAACATCAGCAAGAACCATGGCATGCTCAAGACTGCCCTTAACAGAACCAAGACCTCTGGCCACTGTCAGATAATCTGTCACTATAAGCTACTTGTATCCAAGCCAGATATTTATTGCTATTGATCTGCCTGGTCCTAGCAAAAGACTTTTGTTCTCCCAGACCGGGACTTTGACCTCAATTAAGTTATGAATTTCAATCCGATAGACTGCTCCACTTACCCTACTGCTCTCCCTGACTGGATTAATTAGAATTAGCTAGGCCCAGAGTCACCCCAAGCTCCTCATGGATCATGTTATTTTAATAATAAATAAAGGAATAGCAGCAATGTACAAGAAGTATTTTGAAAGATTGCTCATCTAGAAACATCATTCAGGACCTGCCAATATCAATTTCTCTGACTTTGATTACCTCATTTACTTTTTATTTCTCTTCCTTCACTGGAATTTCCCTTTATTTCAGCTTTCTAAACTTGTTCTTTGCACTGAGAAATCAAAATCCTACTTGTCATTTTAAGCACTTTGCTGCTATTTTAGGGTTTGATTAGAGAGTAACTTATCAAAACAAGCATTTGCAAAAATGTAACTTAAAACATTTAATAATCTCAGAGCATCAAGAAAGAAAATACCATTATTTAGGAAAACCAGCAGTCTTTAGCTAAATGCACTTTTCCTATAGCTGATTAATAGGCTGAAAACAGACAAATTAGAATGTCACTGAGAAGGCAATATCCAAGTTTGCAAAGCATAAAAATGTGCAAATATATTTATTTCTAATATATCTGTCCCATTGGGACAGATTATATATTGGCCATTGAGAATTCTAAATCTTGTTGATAAAGAATAAATGGTGAGATCAGGATTTGCTAAATATACACTGTTCTAACTCTACGACTTACCCCCTAAGTGTAAAAATTATTTAAAATGCAAAGAATATTATAGCCCTAGCCAATTTGGCTCAGTAGATAGAGCACACCAAAGGGTCCCAGGTTTGATTCTGGTCAAGAGCACATACCTTGGCTGTAGGCTCCTCCCACGCCCAGGCCCTGGTTAGGGCTTGTGCAGAAGGAAACCAATCGATGTGTTTTTCTCACATCGATGTTTCTCTCTGTCTTTCCCTTTTTTTAACGCTCTTTAAAAATCAATGGAAAATATCCTTGGGTGAAGATTAACAATAGCAATAACAAAGAATATTATATAAGAATGTTCACATTCTGGGATGTAGTACTTGGTATTTGATAATAAAATTGTAATATTTTAAGAATGTATAAAGAAAATCCTAAAAACTATTTGCGGAATTAACTGACGTTTTTGACAAAAACTCTTCTATTTCTATGATTATTAAAATTTTGAGTTCTGATTGGCTCTAGGAACTATTAAGAAAATATTTAACTAGCATGCCTAAGTGCAGCAGTAATTTCATTAAAAGCAATGCAAAATCAAGTCGCCTTCAAAATACCAAGAATTGAAATGTATATTTGAAAGGCACATGATAAAAAGAAAACAATTACATATTTTAAAAGTATAGCTATTGGATTTAATCTCCATACTCCCACATCCCTCTTACTACCACATGCATCCTCACTTGAGTTCTATAGGTTATGTAAAACTTCATTTGTTTTAAAGAGGAGTTTTACATTCTCCCATTGAAAGGTTCTAAGCTCAAGTACTAGTAAACATTTCTTTCTCAATACCCCAACCATATTAGTAATCTAAGAAGAAAGTAAAACTATAAGGGCTGGACTTTACAATGTGTATGAGAGAATCAAGGATTAAAGAAATAATTTAAAGGCTAAGGCTATTTTCAGCAGGAAAAAAGATCAAATGACAAAATGCATTGTGTTTTGGCAAAGAGTGTCTGTTTTCACACCTGACTTTCATTATTGCATATTCTTAAGTGGAATTAAAGCAATTATCCAGCAAATCACACAGGTGATTTAACACATTAAGCCCAGTCTTTCCAAATGATCCTTTAATTAGAGTCACACAGACAAGATGTGAGGGGAAAACAGTAAAATTTAACATATTTACACCTTCACTTACAATTGGAAGTAGACAATGACTTTAACACATATAAATATGGGAACTACATTAGAGAAATTATATATCTAAAATTACAAACATTATTTGAGAAACTAATAAATAGCAAATAGTTTATAGCAACAAATATTAAGTATTTAATAAATTTAACAAGAAAATGTGCAAAACCTATATGAGGAAAAAAATTTAAATACTGAAAGACACAAAAGTAGACTTGATCAAAAGGAAAGATATTGTCTATACTTGGATAGGATGACTAATATGAATATGTCAGTTCTTCTTAATTTAAAAATTCAATGCACTCCCCTCCAAAATACCAACTAGCTATTTTATGGAGTTATACAAACTGATATTAAAGTTCACATAAAATAAACAAACACTCAATAATAGTCAGGCTCTCTCCTGCTGCTTTTGTAGCTGAGGCATTTGCTGTTTCTGTTCACAGGTTGAGAACTGAGAATGGCTCAAATGAATGATACTGGAAGAAATAAAATCAGCAAAACTTTTGGAGGTTGTGTGGGGTTGACTCAGCAATTCAAAAATTTTAGAAGCTCCAAACACAAAGTGTTGCTTTGCTACATGATTTATTTTATGAGCCAGGGGCTGTGTGGGAAGCCAGAGTTTCTAAAAAAGCACACAAGCCCTGGCTGGTATGGCTCAATTGGTTAGAGCATTATTCCATACTGGAGGCCCATTGCAGAAAGATTCCTATAAGAAAAGGGCTTCCTGTGGCGGTCTCCGCTGCCCCGCCTGCTTCCCACCCTGCCTGCTTCCTTCCCTTCTTGCTTGCGTCTCTGCAACTTCCCTCCCTTTTGCAGCACTTGGCTTCCTTCTACGCTGTCTTCAGGCCTCTCTCTGCACTGGGATATGCAAATTAACTGCCATCTAGGTTGGGTTAATTTGCATACCTGCTCCTGATTGGTGGGAATAGCAAGGATATGGTCAATTTGCATGTTTCTCTTTTAATAAATAGGATACCAGAAGGTGGTGGGTTCCATTCCCATTCAGGGCATATACCTAGATTGTGGGTTTGATCCTAGTTTGGGGCACATATGAGAGGTGACTGATCAATGCTTCTCTCTCACATTCATCTGTTGCTCTCTCTCGCTATCCATCTCTTTAAAATAAATGAAAAAATATCCTTGGGTGAGGAGAAGGAAGGAAGGAAGGAATGGTGGGCACACACAAAATTCTTGTATTTTGCAATGTTTCAAAGACAAAGTCCTATCTGAGGAAGAGGTCCATCCTCAACAAATCTCAGCCTGAACACATTTACCAAAATGAGGTAGGAAATTGG
The DNA here is from genome assembly GCA_011751065.1 of Lasiurus cinereus. Taxonomy (NCBI): domain Eukaryota; kingdom Metazoa; phylum Chordata; class Mammalia; order Chiroptera; family Vespertilionidae; genus Lasiurus; species Lasiurus cinereus. The sequence continues at coordinate 21,864,603 of JAAGEH010000042.1, read as the reverse complement.
AGAACAAAGCTCAAGACAGAAAAATCAGACTGAATCTTCACCAGTCTTTCGGGTAAGGCAGGCAGAGACCCAATAGACTCACAAACAAAAGCCCTAATGATGTTCCCCCAAAATATGTAGGAAAGCAAAGGTAGACTAGGTCCAACTAAAGCTACAACTGAACCCCAAATAGCTCAAGTCCTTTCTGGCCTGAGGTACCAGCCCTTCAATCTATGTATCTGATAGAATAAGAAGTGCCCTCTTTTGGGGAAAATAACACTCACTTCAGTTTCTGGCCCATTATACATAATGTGTAATACTATCTAATAAAGAGGGAATATGCTAATTTACCCTCATGCTGTCACAAAGATGCTGGCACCCACAGCAATAAGGAGGGAATATGCTAATTGACTGCCACACTCTCAAAGATGGCAGTGCCCAGTCCCTTCAGCCTTGCCACGTGCCTGCCTCTGGAGTCCGCCAGTCCCCTCAGCCCTCCAACTATGCAGAGCCAGCCAGAGGCGCAGGCAAACATTTCTAAAAAAGCACATAAGGTAACCATGACTGGTCGAGGCTTGTGTTGCCAGCAGTGGCAGTAGCAAAGGTGTGATGGGACGTTGCCTTCCCCTGATCACCAGGTTGCCTCCCGCCCCTGAGGGCTCCAGGACTGTGAGATGGGGCAGGCCAGGCTGAGGGACCTCCCCCTCCAGTGCATGAATTTTCATGCACCAGGCCTCTAGTATAACATTAGAAATTATGACCTAAAGCTCTTCCTCTTCCATTCTTGAACATATTAGCTAATGCTGAAATAGGCAGGTGTCGTCTTTGTGGGAATGGAAGGGTGAAGAGGAGAGCTGTAAAGGTCCAGAGAAGGTAACAGAGCCTAACTGGGATGAGGAAGATATCCATCTGGAGTGGTGGCAGCCTAGTGTGAAGTGTCTGAGCTCATGAAGGGTGAGGAGGAGGATGTTCACACAGAAAGATGGGCTAGTACAAAGTGTCAGAGACCAAGTGGGGTAAAGAAGATATCCCCACAAAAGGCTGGCATTGTACTGGATGCTAAGAGGAAGGCACTCACATGGGAAAGCGACTGACTCAAGGTGTCAGAGACCAAGAGGAGTGAGGAGGTCACCTTTCAGAAAAGTGGTCTGGGCAAACTGTCAGAGCTTCCATGCAGGAGGAGTGACAGCAATATGAAAGATGGTTACACACTGGGAGATTGGTCAAATAAGATAATGGGAGCCACATTTCTCACTGTCATCAGAGAAGAGAGTTACAAATATACAAAGAGAAAACTAAATGAACTGGAAGTAGAGGTATTGTGTGAACTTTCGGCACGTGTGCGCGCGCAAACACAGAAAATGAACATAGATGTAAATGTGTATATGTGTATGTGTGTGTGTGTTTGTGTGTATGTATATATGAGAGGCTATGGAAAGAGTAATAGCCCAATAGCAATGAGCACACATAGTGCTCAGATACTGGTTTCTAAATACCCTTCTCTATTAAATTAACCAGAACTCTTTGGAGACTCTACTGTTTCCAGAGCTGAGAAAGAGAAAAAAGTTCAAGATGAACCTGGAAATTACTGTTATGCCAGAAAGAATGAAAATTCTCAAAGAAATATGGACATATGTCAAAAGAAAACAGGAGCCAAATTAAAGTGGTAGATTCCAATGAGAATACAGTATCACTTCTATGATATCCCTTCTAAATATTTGTAATGTATACATAATCAGAAGGAAGCATCAGACAAACTCAAATTGAGAAACATTCTATAAAATAATTGGTCTGTAATCTTTAAAGGTATCAAAGTTATAAAGGTCAAGGATAAACTATAACTGCTGAAAATGGAAAGTGATTTTTAGTTTGCTCCTTTAAGTTCTTTCAGACATGGTATCTAAATGCAATGTGATTCTAAACTGAATCTTTTTGTTATAAAAGGCATTTGAAGGACACCTGGGAAACTTAAATGATGTATAAAGGTTAGATAGTAGTAAATATCTGTAATAATATCCTGATTATGGTAACTGAATTGTGGTCATATAGGGGATGTTTAGTGGTAAAAGAATATAACGTTGACAAAATACACTTCTAGTTCAAGGTTTAAGGTTCAAATATACTCTTACTGCTTATATAAATGCTAAGTTATTTCAAAATAAAAAAAAATTTAATTTTAGACATGTGAACCAGTAGGAAATTGTGATAGATGAACAAGAGAAAACAGCCAAAAGAAGAAACTCAGAGACAATTCAGCTATTTCAATTAAGAGACAAGAACTATAAAGTAATATTACAAATCTGTGAAACAAAATAGAGAAAAAGATAGAAATTTCAATAGAAAAAGGATGAGGTAAAAGTTAATCAGACAGTTATTCTAGAACTGAAAAATTACAACGTCTGTAATTAAGAACTCAATGCAGAGTCTTAAACAGAAGATAAGACTAACAAAGACAAAGGCGGGTCAACAAAAATTCAAACTGAAGTATAGAGAAAAGAACTAAACGGTAATCTAAAGAGACAAACAACAAAACAAAGTATATGACATGTAGAATACTGTTATGGCCAAATATATGAAAAACTATAATTCCAGATGACAGAAGAAAATGGAGCAGAAGCAATAATTGAGAAAATAGAGCTAAAATTTTTGCAAAATCAACAAAAGCTATGTGAAAAGGTTCAGCAAACCCAAAGCAGATTTTTAAAACAAGAACACCTACCCACTGCTGAAACATAGAGGGAAAGTCTTAAATGCAGTCAGAGCAAAAAAGATTCATGATCTTCAGAGGAAGAATAGTAAGAATAACAGCTAACTTCTCAAAAGAAAATATAAGAGCTAGGAGACAATAGAATGATAGTTTTACAGTGCAGAAAGAATAAATCAACCAACAAAGAATTTTCTATCAAAATTATCTTTCTATACTATAAGTAAAATGGAATATACTCAAACAATTAAAAGTTGAGATGATTCATTACTAGAAATCAATTCTATAGGAAATATCAAAGTAAATTCCTTAGGAAAAGAAAAATGGTATCAGAATCAGGAAAGTACAAGCAGCAATGAAAACATCAGAAAGGGTAAATCCTATCTAATAAAGGGGTAATATGCAAATTAACCATCACTCCATCACAAAGATGGCATCGCCCATAGCCACAAGATGACAGCACCCAGTCCTCTCAGCTCCAACGGAGCCCCCCAGTCCCAGGGGGGCGGCCGCTGAGAGTGGACAGCGTGAGTGGCCTAGTGGAATGCTTGCTTTGTTGCCATGCCTGGCTTGGGCCAGCCCCGGAGAGGATGTGGACAAGGACAGGGGAGCCAGCCTGGTCTCCATCGCCAAGGAGACGGCAGGTCTGCCTCCTGCGGAAGCAGCACCGCTCCCTCCTGGCTCCCGAGGAATGAACTCGGGTCCCTCCCACCTCCATGGAAGCAGTGTGGCTCCTGGTGGCAGGCTATGGTTTCCATTGGTTCCTGCAGAAGCAGCAGGTGGGCTACTGTGCACAATGGGCTACTAGTATAGAAATAAAGATAAAAGACTATTGACTGCTTAATGCAAAAACAGTACTTGTGAGGTATTTAGAAAATATGTAAGTAAAAATATATCACAATTATAGCAATAGAAGCAAAAAAACATATAAATAAAAATATATGTGACAAAAGTATTAATTTAAGGTAGACTGTAATAAGGGACTTTTGTAATTTTTATTATAAACATTAAAAGAATAATTCTAAAAGGAATAGCAAATACCCAATAAAGAAGGTAAAATGGAATAAAAAATATTTGATAAATACAAATTAAGATGACAAAGGAAAAACAAAGAAACAAAAAGCAGGTGGGACAAACAGAAAAGAAGTAGATAATAAAATTAAACAGATCTATACCAGTAATTACATCAAATAAATTCAATAAATGAAACACTACAATATAAGACAAAGACTAGACTGGATAAAAACCAATATCCAACTTCATGCTATTTACAAAAAGCGCACTTTTAAGTATAAATACATAGTGTTAGCAAATTGAATTGTACCCCTTGCAAACTCAAATTCATGTGTGGAAGCCCTAACCCCAAATATTAACTATATGTGGAGACAGGGCCTTCAAGGAGGTAATTAAAGTTAATTAAGGTCATAATGGTGTGGTTCTGATCTAAGAGGCCCAGTGTCCTATAAGAGGAAGAGGTATCAGAGATCTCTCTCAACAAGTACACAGACATGTGAGGAAAGTGAGAAGGCCGCTGTTTGTAAGCCACTGAGTCTCATCAGAAACCAACCCTATCAACACCTTGCTCATGGTCTAGGAGCCTCCAGAGCTTGAGAAAATAGAATGTGTGTAAGCCATTCAGTCTGTGGTATTTTGTTATGGCAGCCCAAGCAAACTACTAGTTGTACCAGTTAATAATGCGGATTTTGTAATAAAAGAAAACACGAGTAATTTCAAGAGAAACATCAAAAGTGCTTTATTTAAAGTAATATCCATCACTAGCTACACATTTCCCCCATCTTTAAGTAATTTGTGGATACCATCCCAATAGAACTTTTCTTGTTTTGAGGCAAATCATTCAAAGACCCAATTTTCCACTTCTTACATTTTGAAGTGCTGCTAAGAAAGTGTGCCATTGACTGGAAGGAGCAAGGTCTGGTGAATACAATGGATGGGTTAATATTTCCCTGACAAGATCTTTTAACATGTCTTTAACTGGTTTTGAAGTGTGTGATGGTGCGTCAGCATGAGGCAAAATTACTTTGCCATGTCTTCTGGAACATTATGGTCATTTCATGATCAAAGTGTGGTTCAAACTGATTGTTTTTGGTAGTGAACAGTATTAACAGTTTCACCTGGTTTTAGAAGCTCATAATACACCTTCCTGATCCCACCAAAGCCAAAGCATTGTCTTCTTTCTAAAGCGATTTGGCCTTGCAGTCAATGTTGATGATTACCTGGATCAACCCATGATTTTAAGCATTTGGGATTCTCAAAATAAATCCACTTTTTATCACCAGTCACAATTCAATGCAAAAAAGACTCGTGCCATTGAAGCAATCTTTTACTGATGACTTTTCAGTTTTCCATTTGTCTTTAGTTTAGTTGATGTGGCACTCATTTCCCTTCCTTTAAAATCTTTCCTATTGCTTGTAAATGATCGGAAATTTTGTTTGCTGAACAACATTTAATCTTTCTGCAATATGTTTTTGAGTTTGACATGCATCTTCATCCAATAATGCTTGTAATTGTTGGCCTGTAAACTTTTTTGGTTGACTTGGATGTTCTTTGTCTTTCACATTGAAATCATCTTTAAAGCATTTATACCAGTGGTCATAGTATCTTGAGATGGAGCATGTTCATCTTCCTGAAGTATATAACTTTTTCTTCAAAATAAAGTATTGAATTAAAACTTCTTGTGAATGCTCTTTTTCAGGCATGAAATTCGACATTTTTAAGCGTAAAAATATTTATGTTAACATCTTCAGCAAATTTGACATATGAAGTTTTGAAGCTCGTTGTCAATACAACAAAATAGCATATATATCAAGTCGCATATGTATCAACATATGTGTGATTCCATCTATTGTAAAAAATCCGCATTATTAACTGGTACACCTAGTAAGATAGAGAAATAACAGTAAAAGGATAGAAAAATATATAAGGTAAACACTATACAAAGGAAAGCTCATGTGGCTATATAACTCTGAACAAAGTACACTTTCAGGCAAGAAGATTAATAGAATTTTTAAATGGCTACCTCTCAGTGGTAAAAGGATCAATTCAAGAGGAAGATAAAACAATTTTAAATTTGTATCTAATGTCATAGTTTCAAGATATAAAAAATGAACATAATTAAAAGGAAAAGCAGATAAATCATAAGAGATTTTAACACAATTCTCTCAGTAACTGATAAACAAATAGATAAATCAATAAATATAGAACACCTGTCTAATCCTATTAACTAACTCCACCTAAATGATATTTGTGGAAGACTACACCAAACAATTGCAAAATATAGTCTTTTCAAATGAACATGCAACATTCCCCCAAATCCTATATAATAAAGCGGTAATATGCAAATTAATCTTCACACCATCACAAGATGGCTGCCTACGACCAGGCCAGCAGGGGGGTTAGTGAGGGGTGACCAAACAACTGAACAGCAAACTATGTGAGGTGACCAGGCCAGTGGGGGGGCTATGAGGGGCGACCAGGCCAGCAGGGTGGGGGGACAATTGGGGGTAACCAGGCTGGCAGAGGGGAGCAGTTGGGAGCGACTAGGCTGGTAAGGGTGGAGGGGCAGTAAGAGGTGACCAGGCTAGCGGGGGGGGGGCAGTTAGGGACAAATAGATCAGAGGGTAGGGGGGTGCAGTTGGGGGCAACCAGGCTGACAGGGAGGGGGGCAGTTGGGGTAAGTAGGCTGGCAGATGGGGCAGTTGAGGGCAACCAGGCCAGCAACAGGTGCAGTTGGGGGAGATTAGGCTGGTGGGTGGGCAGTTAGGAGCAACCAGGCTGGCACGGAGGGGGCAGTTCAGGGCAACCTGGGCAGCAGCAGGGGCCATTAGGGGAGATCAGGCCAACCGGGGTGGGGGGTAGTTAGGGTGATCAGGCCAGCATGCAGAGGCAGTAAGGGGTGTTCAGGCCAGCAGGGGGGCAATTAGGGGTTATCAGGCAGGCACGCAGAGGCAGTGAGGGATGATCAGGCTGGTAGAGGGGGCAGTTAGGGGGGATCAGACAGGTAGGCACATGAGTGATTAGGAGCCAGTGGTCCTGGATTAGAGAGGATGCAGGCTGGGCTGAGGGGACCCACCCTATGCAGGAATTTTGTGCACCAGGCCTCTAGTACATCATATGAGCCAAAAAGTATGTGTTAATTTAAAAAATATTGAAACTCTCCCGAGTAGATTCTCTCATCATAATAGAATCAAACTAAAAATGAATATAGAAAAGAGAATTGTAAAATCCCCAAATGTTGGCAATTAAACAACATACATCTGGATAATCCATGATTCAAGGAAAGAAATCACAGTAAAAATTTAAAAATATTTTGACTGGAGGATAGTAAAAATATATCAAAATCTGCTAAATGCATTTAAAGTGGTGCATAAAAAGAAATTTATACCTCTGAGTACATCTATTAGAGAAGAATCGTTGAAAATCAATGATCTAAACTTCCATCTGAAGAAGCCAGAAAAAGAACAGCAAATTACATCCAAGGAAAGTAAAATAATAAAGAGCAGAAATCAACAACAGACACCAAATGTACAATGCCCTTTGTCCTCTTATCCCCAATTTTAAAAAAGGGGCTCAGGATCTGATTAGATATTTCCCCAAATAACATGTAAAAATGGCCAATAAGCACAAGAAAGACATTCAACGCTGACTATCAGGGAAATGAGAATCAAAACATAATGAGATAGAAATGAGAATCAAAACACAATGTGATACACTGGCATGGCTATAATCAAAAGACAAATATTAGTGTTGAAAGGATGTAGAGAAACAGGAACTCTCATATATTGTTGGTGAGGATGTAAAATAGGCTGTCTCTTTGAAAAACCATGAGCAGGTCCTCAAAAGGTTAAATACACAGTTATCACATGACCCAGCAATTCTATTCCTGAGCAAAACGCAAGAAACAAAAATGTGTGTGTATATATCCATCCTGAAGAATGTTCACAGGTACTTTATTTATTATAGCCAAGGGGGGAAACGAAATGTCTATCAACAAGAGAATGGATAAATTATGGTATATACTGAGTGGCCAGATCATTATGATTTCTGAATGAATAATGATCTGGCCACTCAGAGTGTTTTATATATATATATTAGAGGCTTGGTGCATGAATTTGTGCATGGGTGGGTGGGCTCCGGCTAGACTGGCCAGGGGGAGGGGACACGGGAGGCTGGCCGGCCTGCCTGCTGGTTGAACTCCTGGTCGTGGGGACAATTTGCATATTATCCTTTTAGTATCCTTTTATTATATAGGATATACACTGAGTGGCCAGATTATTATGTGTTCAGAGATCATAATAATCTGGCTACTCAGTATATGCTTGCTATGAAATGTTACACAGCAGTAAAAAATAAAGGAACAAATGATATATACAACAATATGAATGACTGTCACAAATGTTATATTGAGCATAATAAGGCTGATCCAAAAGAATATGCATTATATGATTCCAAATATTTGAATTTTAAGAGGAGATAGAACTAACAGAACTAATTGGTGGTGACAGAAATCAGAATAATCACCTCAGACTGGGGTGGGGGTGGAAGGACTGATGTTGATAGGAAGTAGGGTAAGAAAAAAAACATTCTCGGTGTTTTGGAAATATTCTAATTTGATATGGGTGGTAGTTGCATATACATACACATAAAATGATCCCATGTATATATTACTTTGCATTAAAGCTGTGGCAAATAAAATTATACATAAATACATTAAGTTATATCCTTAAGATTTTTGTACTATATGTACCTCAATGAATGTATTTTATAGCTCCATTATCTCTCTACATAAAAGCCTAAGTGACTATTATGACCAGTCGCTATGATGCACACTGACCACTTGAGGGCAGACACTCAATATAGGAGCTGCCCCCTGGTGGTCAGTGTGGTCCCACAGCCAACCTCCCATGGCCCTTCTCCCCAGCTATCTGGCCCCAATCGGCCCTGATTGAGACTAGGCGAGATGGCCCCAAGGCTCCCGATTGCTGGCCAGGCCAAGGGACCCCACCCCTGCATGAATTCGTGCACCAGACCTCTAGTTTTAAGTAATGAAGGAAAACTACTCTATATACAATACTGTACCAAATACAGTATCTTTAAAATGTTATATATGTTAGTAGAAAAGATAAAAATGAGACAAAATGCACTAAAATTTCACAGTGGAGAGGTTAAGAACTTGGGCTTTGGAATCAGAATGGCAAATTTAGATTTCATCACTTAATAGCTCCATGACTTCTCAAAGCTCCTGTTTCTTCATTAGTAAAACAGAGAAAATAATATGCCTAAGTTGGATGAAATGTGATGGCTAAAAGAGACAATACTAGTACACATAAAATACCTGATACCTAGTAAATATTAAAGAACTGTTTTATGTCAACAACCCCCTCTCATAATAGGTAACAGATGGTTTTATTTATTACTTTATACCATTCTTATGATTTGTTTTCTTCAGATGATGGGGAACTCTGATGCCAAATCCATAGAAGTTGGAAGTTATCCTACAGGCTGTGCAGTCATTAGAGAGTTTTGACCAGGTCAATGACACAGTAAAGAGCAGTATTGGAAAGGCTGTTGGCAGCAACATGCTTGGTAACTTGGGGAGGAGTAGATTTGGCAGGAGCAGCAGGAGAGCCTTGAAGTGAGGATCTCACGTCATCATTTTAAGCCCCACAATAGACAGGTAAAATCTAGAATTGTCATTATCCCATTTTTTAATTTTTAAAATATTTTCTATTCATTTCATAGAACTATATGGAATTTATTTTTTCAGATTCATTCATTTATTCTTTCATTCCACAAGTATTCTTTTTTTATAGAGGTATAATTGATATATAATATTAGTTTCAGGTGTACAACATGATATTTGTATATATTATGAAATAATAAGTACACGTCTAGTTAACATCTCATGTTTTCGAAATCTTTTACAACACACAGATTGTCACCAAGGTATTCACAGAGAGGCTGTGTTGCTCTATACTAACCATAAGTTTATGTAATTTATAAATCAAAGAATCCTTAAATGTTTCAGTACCACTCAAACAAAATAACTTCCTTTTGAATTTCGTAACACCCAGTGCATACATCTCATGACCAATACTCCTACTCCTCCCTCTATTCTGCTTATTTCTTTAATGTTACTTTATAGTAAATCTGAGAAAACGTAGCAGTAAGTCTTCAACATTCAAATATTTTTTAATGTCCTTTGGAAGTAACTTCATTCTTTCTTCAGAACTTGAAAGATCAAACTTACTCAAGAGGTCTAAGGGGTATATGTGTGTGTATTTAACTTATGTCATAATCTCAAATTGGTTAAGAACCAATTTGAACTAAAAATCAGTATCAAGCAGAGGAAAAGACAAAACAGTGTCTACAATATTGCTAGATAAAAACTGAAATCTATCAAGATTCTTTTTTAGAAATAAAATTAAAAGTTGCAATTCCATCAGAATATAGAAACTGCAGGGCAATAAAGTATATGAGATATAACTGAAGAGTAAAAATGACAGGAAAACACAGAGTAGACTGTGACATATCTCTAATTACTACTCGGTTTCAGACAAATATAAAAAAATTAGTCCTTAGATAGTTGATAATATCAGCCTGTCTCAGGTGGTTAGTAACCAAGATCTGTGGTCAAGCAAATATTTCTAACAAAATTGACTTTCTTTTTTGGCAGCCAGTAGGCTAGTCAATAATAATGTTATTGAAGAAAGACTGAGTCATGAGAGAGATGAACTTTTACTTCCATTTATAATGTTTGTATTATCTATATTTTCAAAGAGTTTTCAATATTGAAACCAAAGAAGGAATTACAAAGGGAAAAACCTATTCTGAGAGCTAATTTCCAAAAGTCCCCCATGACTTGGAAGCATGTTAGCAACCCAAAATGACAAAAGCAGAGCATTCCCTAACTGAAACTCAATCGCATGACTTAGGATTATCAATAACAAAGAAAAATTAAAACTAGAATCAATATAAAGTGGTCATGAAAATATAAAGAAAAAAAAGAAAACATTGGCCAGGTATACAGTCCTAACTGATCCATTCTAAAAACCTATATGAAACTTTTAACTTTACATTAAAATTGATACTCAGTAAAGAGTGTTCTATAAAGCCACATAAGGTAGTTTTTGGCTTATCTGCCTTATATTACCCAAACAAATAAAATACAGGAAACCCACAAACTCCGCCTAACTTGGGAACATTTCCCTCAAATACTCTGAAGAAATTAAAAATACTAAGTCAAAAGATAAATGTACATATATCCTCATTTGTAGTGCTATTTACAACAGTTAAGATACGGAAGAAACCCAGGTGTCCATCAACAGATGATTGGATAAAGAAAATGTGGGACACATATACAATGAAATATTACTCAGCCATAAAAAAAGAATGAAATCTTGCCATTTGCAACAATATGGATGGACCTACAGGGTACTGTGCTAAGTAAAATAAGCACAGAGAAAGACAAAATATCATATTATTTCACTTATCAGTAGAATCTAAAGAATAAAATAAATGAACAAACAAAACAGAAACAGAACAAACTGAAGGTTGTCAAATGGGAGGGAGATGTGGGGATGGGTAGAAAAGGTAAAGGGAGTAAGAAGTTACAAAATAGTCACAGGATGTAAAGTATAGCATAGGGAAAATAGTCAATAATATTGTAATAATCACTTATGGTGCCAGGTGGGAAGGAGAGTTTTCAGGAAGATCACTTCATAAACTATGTAACTGTTTTAACCACTATGCTGTACATCTGAAACAAATATAAAATAATATTTAATGTCAACTGTAATTGAAAAATGAATTTTAAAAATATACCCTTACAATCTAAACCAAATAAAAGACACAAGTGTACCAATAATTTATTTCTTTTGTGTGTTTTTTTTAACTTAATGATGGAGGTGTTGCTTGGGGAGAAGAAGCAAGGGCTGGAAAGATGATTTCAAAGTTCACAGAAAAATAAAGCAAAAATACCAGGAAAAATTCTGAACAAGAAGGGAAGAAAATTTATCCTAAAAGATATGAAAACATATTTTAAAGCTATAATATTTTAAAAAGCAAAGCCCAAGTACATGAACAGAAAAACAGAGCAATGGTACTGAACAGCCCAGAAATAGACTGATGGGATGTAGGTAGTGACTGTTTAATGGGTACAAGGTTTCCTTTTGGGTGATGAAAATGTAGTGGAATAAGAGAGTAGTGATGGTTTTATAACACTGTTAAATTAACTAATGCCACTGAACTGTACAATAGTTAATAGTAAATTCTGTGTTATGTGGATTTGACCTCAATTTTTTAAACAAGCTCCACCTTCATCAATCACTCTTACCTGAGAGTTAATATCAGCTCTATAATGTAGCAAGACTGTGACTAGTTCCTTATGTCCTCGATCACATGCCCAATGGAGTAGAGCTCTGCCCTAAACACAAAAAAATGAGAAAAAAAATTGTTAATGCTACTGTGAGGCCACATAAAAGATACAATGTTTTCAGAAAGACAAAGTAGTAATAAAAACTGGGTTAATTATTCTAAGAATGATGATATAAAATGCTCTATGGGAAAAGCAGTAAACTTTTCTAAGTCAATGGAAAATCCTGACTTCTACTTCTAGCCCAATGACTTATGTCAGCTTGATCAGTTTCCTCCCTATAGAATAAAAAAAAAGGTAATATTTGTTGAATGAGTGAGCTGCAAGATAATTGAAAATTTTAAAGAACTACTTTATAAATGTAAAGGATAGTTTTCTTAAATTATCACATTCACCACTTCTGGTGAAAGAAGTCTGTTGGATAAAAAAAAAATGAGCACTTAAATGTAGGCAGAAAATATAATCTAAGTGTAGTATATCTAAATATGCTAGTTTTTTCCTTAAAATGTCAGAAAATTTAATCAGTTCGAAAGTATTTCCTCTTAATATTCCAAATTTACACTCTTAAGTATCTTAAAAACACCAGTATTGTTTACTTGGTTCTCTAGCTTCAAACACTGACTGTGAAAGACACTTGTAAAAGAGAACAGATGATTAACTGTTAAGAAAGTACTAAATATAAAACATTAACTGTTATCTACCAAAGACTCACAGTTACTATCAATGTGTTCATTCTATTCTGCACCATCAGAAAATCTTGGTTTAGTTAATAAAAGAAGCTACATGGCCCAATGAATAAACAAAATCTCAACAACTATGGGCTTCTTGGAAGCAGTGAGTGATATATGGCTTAACACTACCTTCTGAGGGTGGTAGTGATGTTGTCATTTTTAAGAACTGGAATGTGTTTCCACATTAAGTTAAAATCCCTGCTTTATGTCATTTTAGAAAAGATTTAAGTAGGACAAAGTAGGATAAAGATGGCTTTAAAGGAAAAAGCACCTTTCAAGAAAGCTTTTCTAAACACACACTCTTTATCTTCTAGCACCTATTCAAGCACCTATTAGTTCAACTAATTAAACTAGAATCCATTCTTGAAAAAACAACAAAAAATAAAGACAACTTCTTCCCTACAAATTCTTCTTTGCCTTTTCTTTCTTTTGCTCAACTTACTTTTATTTACCTGTCAATATGTTTTCCAATAGGCTTACTCAAAATCCAAACACGAAGGGAAGCAGAAAATTAAAACATATGGGCAAATCACTCAACATTTGTTGTAGTAGCAAAACTATTTTGTTCAGGGCCCACTGGGAATTTTTTTAAATGGAGACAATTCTGCAAGCCAAGTAAAAAATGTTCTGTCAAGTAAAGAACAGAGTTTCCTATGTTAAAATTTCTGTAACTCTAATGACCTGCTGTTAGCAAGGCACTAATTTTAAAACTTTTTGTATGAATAACTAGATATCCTAATAAGACCCTCAGAACAAATACCAATATAGAAATATCCTATAGTTCAATGTAATTGTTTTACAGCTTTTGCATTAAAAGAATCATATAACATTTTAAAGTCTCTATCATATTTAGTTCTAACTTTAAATGTGAATTTTATGGCTATTAAGTTAAACTATTACCAAGAATTACTACATAGTTAAAATGATGTGTGATACACTTTCACAGGGCACCTACCAGAACTACCTACAAGTTAAATAAGAAAACAAAATATTAATATATCTAGTACTTTCACCACAAGATAATTTCTACCCTCCACCAAGTTCCTAATTTCTCCTTAGAATTAACCCAGTAGGTTACATCGATTAATAATAAAATATAAGTCCTTAGCTGTTCCGATGAGAAAGCAGACAAGCAACACATTTTACTGTTAATGGGAGTTATATATTTTAAATTTCCCATATGTGGTGCCAAAAATTTACTTTAAGGGGAACACCTATGACTGGACCCCAGTAGTGATTTTCACTTTGGATATATTTTCCAGCAGGGCGGCACTGTACAGCAATGTTTTAAGGAGGATGATGTGTTCTCAAGACACTTACACTATCCTTTTTAACACATTGCTTGACCTGCAATGTAATTAATTTTAGTAACATGTTATTTTAATGGTACACTAATTAACCTTGAATTGGAATGAATTCTGACAATGACTTTCTGTAGAAGTGCTGAAGATATCTACATTAAGACTACTAATGATTAATATTTTTATGCAGTATTAAGCTCAAAAACAAGAACTGGATCAAATATACTTGTAAATAAGCATAGATAAAATAATCAGGCTTTGAAATTTTTGCTTTAAAAATGTTTTGTATTTAGCCCTAACCGGATTGGCTCAGTGAATAGAGCATTGGCCTGCGGACTCAAGAGTCCCAGGTTCAATTCCGGTCAAGGGCATGTACCTTGGTTTTGGGCACATCCCCAGTAGGAGGTGTGCAGGAGGCAGCTGATCGATGTCTCTCTCCCATCAATGTTTCTAACTCTCTATCCCTCTCCCTTCCTTTCTGTTAAAAAAAAAAAATTAGTAAAAAAATGTTTTGTATTTAAATAAACAAAAACTAGCACAGTCAGGTGTCTGAATGGGATGACACTTTACTTATTCAAATAATAAAGTTCCCATAAATATGCTCTAATTTAAGATGATCAGTTCAAGTAATAAAATAAGCAAATCTGCAGAGGTATCATCCATCCTCATAGCCATTTATGACAAAATCAGAAACTAAACACCCATGGTTCCTTTGTCTTTCCCTTTTCTTAAGAAAACATGAATTAGGTGCACATTAAATTTGTATCTGTTTATAAAGACTTTATCCACATTTATGAAGCATTTCACTTATTTTCATATATAATTGTTTTATCTTCTATGAATAATATAATCTCTGACAAATTTTCAAGTTAAATTTATTTTTACTGCTACCCCAAAAAGGAACAACTCTTTGTATTTAGTTTTAACAACTCTTTTGCAAAAAGACATCCCAGAAATATTCAGGAGATATGGGAGGAAAGCCATTTTTAAAAGGAATCTTCGTTAGGACACCAGAAGACCACACAAACACTGTTTATGGTGCTCTGGATAAATTCTGGAATTCAAATATAGTAATACCCGGGGAGGTTGGTGCGGGAGTGGGGAGGGGAAAGGCAGAGTTCTCATTTATTAACCAAGCTAAGGTACTAATACTGTCCTACCTCAGACAGATGAATGACTCTAAAGTGCTTCAAAAGTACAGGGTGGCAGCTAACCTATTAAGTGGTATTACTTTCACATCTTCTGGAAAATACTGAGTGGGTTTTAATATTTTAAATGCTTCTTTGATATCCTCAGTTACTTGTCCTCAAACCACATAATTTTTTAAAAAGTGTATTTTCATTGGGATATTACAAATTAAATGAAGAGACTGTATTAAAAAACAAGTCTTGATGGTATTCGGAGAATAGATACAAAGTATGTACACCATACATACAGTAGACAAAAACATGTTTAAATTTGTAAGAAGTGTCACCTAGCCACTGTATCAAAGATGATATAATAGAGTACAGTCTGATTAGCAAATGAAATACTGCAAACAGATCGACTTGAAAAACTGAATTTCAATTGTAGTAGAGATTGACTTTAGTACCAATAACTTGTAATGACTCTGTGTCTTCTACCTTATCCCTAACTTCTCTCCTTTTCTGTTGCTACTGTATAGAAGTCGCTACAGTGAGAAATCCCAACTTAAACCACCATAATGTTAGTGATGTAAGAGTGAAGAATAAGCAAGGGAGATATAACTTCATCCTGTGTGATATAAGTAATAACAGCAAAAATAAGCTGCCACGAAAACAGCTCAGATGTCCATTATAAAACAACAGATAAATTATAATATATTCATATGATGGAACATTGCTCAGCAATATAGTGAAGAGAAGTACTGATCTAAACAACAATATGGATGAATTCCAAAAACATTATGATAAATAAAAGTAGCCTCATATAAAAAAAAGTACAATATTAGAATTCCATTTATATAGTTTGAGAAGAGCAGAACCAATCTATAGAACAATAATCAGAACAGCAGTTACCTTTGAGGAACCACCTGGGAAGGAGCAGGAGGGAATTTTCTGGGGTGACACTAAGAGTCTTATGTTGATGGGAGTTTCAATCATACAGGTACATGCATTTGTCAAAAATAATGGATTATACACTTAAGAGTTATGCATTTCAATGTATGTGTTATCTTTAAAGAAAAACTAAATATGGAATTCTAATTAATGATATGCATGCTGAAGCATTTAGAAGGAAGTATATTGTCTGCAAAATACTCTGATAAAAATGCAGCAAAATATAAGATTGATGGCTGAATAGAGAGATAGGTAAATATTGATAAAAACAAGCACGTTAGTGGTAGAATCTAGGTAGTCGGAATATAGACATTCACTGTAAAATTCTTTCAACTTAACTGTATGTTTAAAATGTTTCATAATTGTTAGAAAAGAATAAAAAAAAATTTGTACTTCCACGATCACAGCAGCATTATTCACTATAGCTAAATTAAGAAAGCAACGTAAGTGTCTATGACGACTTTGGATAAATAAAATACAATATATACACACAATGGAATATTATTCACTTAAAAAGGTAGGTAAATCTGACACATGCTATAACACTGAAGACATTCTACTAAGTGAAATAAGCCAGTCACAGAGAGATTCAAGATGGCGGCAAAGGTAAACACCTACACTGCTGCCTCACACAACAACTTCAAAACTACAACTAAAAGACAGAACGGACATCATCCAGAACCACAGGAAAGCTGGCTGAGTGGAAGTTCTACAGCTAGAGGGAAGGAGAGGGGCTCACGGAGACCCAGAGAAGCTGCAAAAAGCTGAGGTACGGAGACGCGCGCGCGGAGAGAGCGGGTGCCGGAATACCTGGCTGGCTTTCTCTGGCGGGAGGGAAACAGAGACTCTCAAAGGCATTGAACCCCTTATCTTACGACACTAAACCCCAGATCCAGCCGAAACTCATACGGGGGGAGTTTGGACTGTGAAACGGGAGAGGTGCACGGAAATTTAGGGGAGTCACAAAAGATCAGGTCGGGTCTCGCACGCGGACGGTGCTGCTCGCAGGAGAGATTGCTGATTGTGCTGCTGGCTTTCGCGAGTGGGCGGGAGACAGACCCTCCCAACTGTGCCACTTCTGACTCCACTGGGCCCCTGTTTTGGGCGAAACCCTGGGGACCTAGACTCGTGTGGTCCTGGTGCGCAGGGGAGCCAGAAAGGCAGCGGTTAGAGGCGCTGCGGGTGCGCGAGCGCACAAGGACCGCTCCAGCCATTACCCAGTCACGTGAGACTCAGGGGCCGTGGAGGGCGGGGCCGACTGGAAGGCAAGGCGGTCCCTTAAGCCCTGAGACCCCACCCTCCCAAGCTCAGCAGAGGCTTCTTCGGTTTTGCGTCTGGTTCATAAGGCTGAATCCAACACAGAAGTTTCCCCGGCATAGGGAAAATGCCGAGACAAGGGAAGGGATCACAAACAAAAGAAATGGAGGAAAAAAAACGACTGCATATAGAGTTCAAAACCACGCTTATAAGGTTTTTCAAGAATATGCTAGAAAAATCCGATAAATTTAGTGAGACCCAAGAGGAGATGAAAAAGAATCAACTAGAAATTAAACATACACTGACTGAAATAAAAAATATTATACAGAGTCCTAACAGCAGACTAGAGAAAGGCAAGAATCAAGTAAAAAATTTGAAATATAAAGAAGCAGAAAACATTCAACTGGAAAAGCAAGAAGAGAAAAGAATCCAAAAATGTGAACATAATGTAAGGAGACTCTGGGACAGCTTTCAGCGTACCAACATCAGAATTGTGGGGGTGCCAGAAGAAGAGAGAGAGCAAGATACTGAAAACCTGTTTAAAGAAATAATGACTGAAAACTTCCCACATCTGGTAAAAGAAATATACTTACAAGTCCAGGAAGCACACAGAACCCCATATAAAAGGAATCCAAAGAGGACCACACCAAGACACATCATAATTAAAATACCAAGAGCAAAAGACAAAGAGAGAATATTAAAAGCAGCAAGAGAAAAACAGTTTATTACCTACAAGGGAGCACCCATACGACTGTCTGGTGATTTCTCAACAGAAACGATGCAGGCCAGACGGGAGTGGCAAGAAATATTCAATGTGATGAATAGCAAGAACCTACAACCAAGAATAATCTATCCAGCAAAGCTATCATTCAGAATTGAAGGGCAGATAAAGAGCTTCACAGATAAGAAAAAGCTAAAGGAGTTCATCAACTCCAAACCAGTATTATATGAAATGCTGAAAGGTACTCTTTTAGAAGAGGAAGAAGAAAAAGGTAAAAGCCAAAAAATTATGAACAACAAATACATATCTATCAACAAGTGAATCTAAAAATTAAGTGAATTAAAAATTTGATCAATAGAATAAACTGGTGAATATAATAGAATCAGGAGCACAGAAAGGGAGTGGACTGATAATTCTTAGGGGGGAAGGGGTGAGGGGTATACAGGGAGAGACTGGACAAAAATCATACATCTATGGATGAGATCAATGGGAGGGAGCTAAGGGCAGAGGGAGGGGTGGGAGCTGGGTGGAGGGGTGCTAAGGAGGGGAAAAAAGAGAAACAAATGTAATAATCTGAATAATAAAGATTTAATTAAAAAAAAAGAATGTAACTACTTTTACTATTTTCTGATCTTGAATTAAATATGCATTTCTGATGTAAAATATTACCATGTTTGATTTTTAAATGCAAATGAGAATAATTCAATATTTCTCAATTGTTATGAATAGCAAACCTTCAAATTAATATTTTAATAAATTACACAACTGAAATAACATATACTCAAATGTAAAAAGTTATTTAAGAGGATGCATTTTTTTCTTCCTTTCTCAAATTTTAAATAAAAGCATAAAGTTAGCCTTAGTATACTGACTCTGCCTACTAAACCTTGTGGCTTGTTAGGTTAATACTATCAGTTTTGCCAGATTTTCCAGCAATTTCTCAAGACAAAAGCATGTAGATCACATTCTGACATGTGCACAAATTTAAAACAAAGTGAGAAGGGAAAAAAATGGAGTCAAGAGTAAGGTGATCTCCCTCAAAATATTTAAAAGGATCAATAAACATATATAGAAAATGGTGTAACAATTATACCTTCAAAAAGATAGAAAGAACTAAAAATGTAGCTCAATAAAGGGGATACGGGGTGCATTAGATAAGAATCTATGGAAATCTAATGAATTGTATGAATGCTTTTGGGGGAACAAATGGTAACTAGCATTGGAATACTGTAATTTATTTTGTTCAAGTATTGGTACATTGATACATAGATCCTAAAAATTTAACTTAATATAAAGATTTAAAATATTATTTAAATATAATCAATAAGCATGTATTTAATGAATATTCTCTATGGCACTGATCTGAGAAATAATGTGCATGACAAGAATTATGAAGATGTAATTTGTATCTGATGACTGATAAAAAATATTCTTTTCACATCACACATACTTTAAAAATTATATAAATAATTCTTTACCTTAAAAGAAATATATTTTTGAAAAACTAAATATTTGGCTCAATGATACAAACTGAATCACTATTAAGAAATTATTATACTTTCAGATGTACTTTTTTACATTTTTCATATTGCCTACCTCAATTTCCACATATTTCTGCAAATGGTTAAAAAGTATAATAAAAGTTATAATTTAAATAAGAAATAAGTACACATAGCACCATGATGCTATAAGCTCGGACTTTAAAGGTCTGATATGAGGATAGCTTCCTGAATAAATATAACTACCAAACTCTTTCCATTATATATCATATAGACAATGTCCTAATTACTGTATCAGTAGGAAACACCATGTAACTTTTTCAAATTAGAAATATATGCCCCACTTTAGTAGTTACAATTACAACTTGTATAAACGATATATATCAGGAACTATACTTATACATAATAACTTCATTATGAAATAATATTTTACTTAAAAGGCATCTTACATATGTTCATGCATTTCAGGCAATATAATAATTGTGCTTATTTCAAATATGTAGGAATGCAAATGTAGCATATTTCATGACTATAATTAAATTTATTTATGTGCTCATAGCAAATTTTAAGTGTAATAATTTTTAGTCATCTAAAGGCAAAACTAAAATTGAGTTGAATCTGCTGGATAAACATCTTCAATACAGTTTTACACCACCCCTAAAAATCTTAGGGAATCAGTAGAGAAATATCTCAAGTTCATATATCACATAGATTAGTGGTCGGCAAACAGCAGCTCCCAAGCCGTGGCGGTTTGCCCTCTGTTGACTAATGAGTTAGCCAATCACTGGGTAAGGCATTAGCCATGCTTTTGTCTTGAGAAACTGCTGGAAAATCTGGCAAAACTGTTAGTATTATCCTAACAAAGAATATTTTCCCATTGACTTTTAGAAGAAGGGAGGGAGGGAGAGAAGGAAGAAGGGAAGGAGGAATGGAAGGAAAGGGAAAGGGAGGAAGAGAAAGATACCCTTACCCAGAAGTTTTGACTTTAAAGACATTAGTACATTATTAAAATGTGTTTTTTTAAGTGTTTTTCCCTAATAGATAAATACAAAGAATGGGATGTCTTCTCAAAACTGCAATTGTTCCCCAACCTATTATAGAGAAATGCTATTTTTCTGATAAAGGGATTAAAAATATTTAGTTAGCAACTTAACTTTGAAGTTATATACTTTTAGTCCATCACCAAGGCTTACCAAGTTGCTGTTTTATTTGCGAGAGCTTTAAATATCATAAAGCAGTATCATTTACCTTATTTAGGATGTTAAGTTTAATTCTCATTTTAATCTCTCATCTCCCTCATGGTCTTAAATTAATTCATACAAATCCCTGATTAATAATAGAAGGGCTTGCCATCAGTATTCAAAGCCCAACCTGCGCTGTCATGGCTGAGAGGGCAGAAATCTGCTCGGAGCAATGAGAGAACCCAACTGAATTCTTGGCGTCTCAGTCTATGAATGTGTAAGCACTTCATCGAATGTTCTGGCAGGCTGGGGTAAAGGTAGCTGCATGGGTAACAAACTGGAAAACTTGGGGAACTACTATATCAAAATCACTAAGTGATACAGAAGCAATACATTTACAAGTTTTCCTTTTATTTTCACCAAAAAAAGTGTTATTAGAGTAAGCTGTGTTCTAGACCAGTGGTCAACAAACTGCGACTAGCGAGCCTCGTTTGCCATTCTGCTGACTAATGAGTTTGCCGACACTTATGTTATCCCTTTCACTGCTGTCCAATAATCTTTGCAAAGGTCATGTGTAAATCTGATTTTTCAGTACTATTTTTATACATTTATCCAAACCCAGAGAATATACAACACCAAGAGTCAACCCTGAGGTTAACTAGGAACTTGAGTGGTTTTGATATCTCAATGTAGGTTCATTCTTGGTTAAAAAGAAAAAAAAATTACCATTCTGAGGAGTGATATTAATAATGGAGGAGGCTCTACCTGTGTGGGGAATGGAAGTATGTAGGAAATCTTTGTACCTTCCTTTCGATTTTATTGTAAACTTAAAACTGCTCTAAAAAATTAAGTTAAAAAAATAGAGGTGGCTTCTTCATTCATCTCTTCATTATAGTCTCATTCTTTATGCATATTATTAAGAATAATCAAGATAACTAAAATTTGAGTGCTTACTATGTATGTGTCAGATACTATTTACCTGCTTTATATATATTAACTCATTTAACCCTCAAAATAATGGGTGCTATTATTATCTCCATTTTACATGTTAGAAAACGAAATCACAGGATGAACTTGAAAGGCCATACATCTAGAGAGTAACAGTGCTAAGACTTTAACCTATATAGTCTAGCTCATCACCATTATATTACACTGCTTCTAGTTACTCATTCTTTCAATCATCCATTAATTCATCTTTTTTTAAGTTTTATTCCTTGCTCCCTCCTAATTTTTATTTTACTCTGTTTTTGTTAATCCTCACCTGAGGGTATTTTTCCATTGACTTTTAGAAGGGAGGGAGGGAGAGAGAAAGGGAGGGAAGAAGGGAAAGAGAGAGAGAAGGAGAGAGGGAGAAAGGAAATGAGGAAGGGAGAAAAGGAGGGAGATAGAGAGGGAGAAAAGGAAGGCAGGAAGGAAGGAAGGAGGAAGGGAAGGAAAGGTAGGAGGAGAGATAGCCAGTGGGGGAGGGAGGGAGAGAAAGATACAGAAACATCAATGTGAGAGAGACACATCAATTGGTTGCCTCCTGCACACACCCCAACCAGAGCCAGGGATCAAACCTGCAACCTAGGCATGTGCCCTTGACCTGGAATTGAACCCGAGACTCTTCATTGCATTGCACCACCGGCCAGGGCAAATCATCATTTTTTTGAGCATTGGGAACATGCGAAAACTCTGATGGAAACAATTTCAACAAGGAAGATCTCAAAACATTTACTTTCTCAGGCAGTTATTGGAGGAAATACTACATCAAAGCCAGAAAATGAATAAGGGAGGGAGATACTCCATCAAAACAGGGAAATAAACAGTAGGGAATGAAGACCTGAGATCAGAAAACAGAAGAATATAGAAGAAAGAAGAGAATTCCCAGGATAGGATGACATCTATGCAACAGGTCTGGAGAGTAGCCAGTCTGGATTATACATGAAGAGGAAAGAGGTTTTCAGAAGGAACATTGCTAAAAAATATATGGAACTGAATACCTAATGTGTTTGTACAGAGAAGACTTCTGTTGGGCAATCTGAGGAAAAAATTAATGGCAGAAACATAGAAAATATAAAAACAAAGAAAAGAGGCAATTATTAATCTTTAGACTCAGAGTAAAACAAAATGTTGTACCTGGCATGCAGACTGTATTTTTCGTAACTATATAAATTATTCGTTCTCTTCCCACCCTCACCTTTCTTCTCTATAATCAAAGCAGACTTCCTACCATTCTGCCCTGGGGCTTGCCCTTGTATCTAGTTTTGGCCAAAGGAATCTGAGTAGATGTGACACAAGCCTCATCCAAGCAAAATCTTTCAATGTATTTGGTCTTTCTGCTTTTAGTTTCTGCCCCGATCTATTAAGATGGGATCTCAGAATGAGCTAATATAAAAAATCAAGATGAGCTGATCCCAAACAAGGCTAGCAGAACCCAGTAGAGCCTCAAGGACCCCAAAACCCTTTTGAAATAGGAAAAAAAAAAAAAAAGGTTTTTGCTAGCCAATGTAATTTGGGGTTGTTTTTGCTATAGCAAAAGCTAACACATATAGTACAATCCATAGTTCAACAATGGACAATATTTATGTAGTTATAATCATTTATATTACACTAGAGGGCTGGTGCAGAAAAATTTGTGCACTTGATTGAATGGGGGGTCTCTAAGCCTTACCTGCACCCTCTCTTAGTCTAGGCCCCCTTGGGGATGTCCACCTGCTGGCTTAGACCAGCTCCCAGAGGAATTGGGCCTAAGCTGGCAGTCAGACATCCCTCTGGCAGCCCGGGAGCCCCCAGCAGCAGAGAGCGGGCCTAAGCTGCAGTAAGACATCCTTAGTGCTGCTGAGGAGACACGAGAGGCCACCACCACTGCTACTGTGCTTGCAGCCGTCAGCCCAGCTTGTGGCTGAGCAGAGCTTCCCCTGTGGGAGTGCACTGACCACCACGGGGCAGCTCTTGCGTTGAGTAGTGTCATAGTGACCAGTTGTTCCTGGATTGTTCCATTGTTAGGGTCAATTTGCATATTACCCTTTTATTATATAGGATTATTTAGGTAAGCTGCAAAAGAAACAACTAAAAGAATGGAAAATTTTTACCTCAAGGGAGCTAGAATCAAATGTGAGAAGGATGCAGGTAAAGGAATACTTTTTTTTTTGGTTTAAGACATAATTTGATATTCTTTAAACTATCCACATATATTAATTTCATAAAAAATTCTTAACTCAGGAGAGAGTTAAAATAAGAAAAGACAATACAATCAAGGGAAATAATCATACCTGATTCCATAAGAAAAAGTATTCTGATCCTGAAAGGCAAAAGACCCTTAGCTGGAATCATGACCTAGTTTTATTATTTCACAATCTAGCATCTACTTTTCTCTAGCTACATTTTTCTTACCGTTTGTTTCAATACTTAGGAGAAAACAAAAAGTATTACTGGCTCCAATTTATTGTAGAACTAGAGGCCCGGTGCACGAAATTCGTGCGGGGGGGGGGGGTGTCCTTCAGTCTAGCATGCTCTCTCTCCAATCTGGGACCCCTTGAGGGATGTCTGCCTGTTTAGGCCCAATCCTATTTTGATCGGGCCTAAACGAGCAGTTGGACATCCCTCTCACAATCCAGGACTGCTGGCTCCCAACTGCTCACTTGCCTGCCTTCCTGATTGCCCCTAACCTCTTCTGCCTGCCAGCTTGATCACCCCCTAACCACTCCCCTGCCAGCCTCTTTGCCCCTAACTGCCCTCCTCTGCAGGCCTGGTCCCTCCCAACTCCCCTCCCCTGCTGGCCTACTTGTGGTGGCCATCTTGTGTCCACATGGGAGCAGGATCTTTTGACCACATGGGAGCAGTCATCTTGTGTGTTGGAGTGATGGTCAATCTGCATATTACACTTTTATTAGATAGGATAGAAGCCTGGTGCATGGGTGGGGGCCAGCTGGTTTGCCCTAAATGGTGTCCTGTACCAGGATGGGTGTTTCCTTGGGGCATAGGGTGGCCTGGGCGAGGGGCCTGTGGTGGTTTGCAGGCCAGCCACGCCCCCTGGTGACCCAAGCAGAGGCCCTGATATCTGGGATTTATTTATCTTCTACAATTGAGAATTTGGAGCCTGAAGTGGAGCCAAGCCTTCTGCTTGCACAGCCATTGAAACTTTGTTGCCTTAAGTGGAGGCCTAGGCCGGCCAGAGTGTGCAGAAAGCTTGGCTTCCTCCATCGCCGTAGCCATCTTGGTTGGGTTAATTTGCATACTCACTCTGATTGGCTGGTGGGTGTGGCTTGTGATGTAGCAGAGGTACAGTCAATTTGTATATTACTCTTTTATTAGATAGGATTATAGCCTGACATTTTGAGTCTTAGATATCATTGACAATATGTTACAGGAAAGATGTTGCCTAAAATGAGATAATACAAGTGGGACAAAAGTAGGTTTACAGTTGTTCATATGAAAAATAATTAAAAAAGAATAAACTGTTTTGCGTAATTACAACCGTAAACCTACTTTTGCCCTACCCAGTATTAAGGGCTAACCTAAACAGAAAGCTCTCAATTCATACATAGTTCATCATATATCTACTCTACACATTATCTATGACCACTGCATGTCCTTTTTCTAACAATTGCCACTTGCTGGTCATTTCAATCAGCTTTCACTGTATTACCAAAAAATGAGAAAAATAATTAAAAGTGAATTAAAGTCTGCTTTTTTAATGACTAAAATTCAGGAACAATTTAAGCTCAATAAATAGTATTATTCACAAAATAAATTTAAGAAGTAATATATTTTACAAAAGACATTTAAATAGTGGGCTCTCATTTAAATGATTGGATTTGCCAAAGGTCTGAGTTTTCTAGAAATATACTTATTGAGTAAAGGACAATATACCATTTAAGATATAATGACAAAGAAAACTAAAGCTATTAATATTTCTTTATATATGTATACACACACACACACACACACACACACACACACACATTTTTATTGATTTTAGAGAGGAGCGAGAGGGAGAGACAGACAGAAATATCAATGAGAGAGGGTTACTGATTGGCCGCCTCCTGCACAGCTCACACCAGGGATTGAGCCTGCAGTCTGCATGAATCCCGACTGAGAATTGAACCCTAAACTCCTATTTCATAGGTTGATGTTCAATCATTGAGCAAGGCCAGCTAGGATAAATATTTTTATACTAGAGGTCTGAGGCATTAAATTCATGCTAGAGTGGGCCTTCCTTCCCTCAGCTGCTGGCACCGGCTTCCCTCTGGCACCTGGGACCTGGGCTTCCCTATGGCCTCTGGCAGTCACCTGGGACTTGGGCTTCCCTCATAGCCCCGACTTCATCCGGAGGGTCGTCCAGAAGGATGTCCAATTTAATTAGCATATTATGCTTTTATTATTATAGATTTCCTATAGATCTTACTTATGTTAAGTCTTTCCCTTTATAATAAACAAATATGAATTATTTGAGTACAAGTTTCACCTAGTAACTTCTGTGCCATGGACAGAAATATGATGAGTGCAGACACAAGAAGTATCTTCACTGGTGTCAACCATCTCATTTAGATATTCTGACATTTTCTTAACCATACTGTCCTTTGAGTTGTAGTTCACAGGCCTGGATTTAAAAAAAAAAGCACTGGGACAGAACAAGAAAGCATAAGAATATAATTACAGGGCATGTTTTTCATACCTCTTCATCTTTCATATTCACATCCACATTTTTTGATTTGATGACTTTGGATATATGATCAATGTTGTTTTCTCTGCAGTAATCAAATATGTTTTTGTCTTCTTCCCTAATGAGAGTAAAAATAAAAAATCACATATTTTTAACACAACCTGATTGCTGCTGACAAACATTAATAAAATGTTTTCAGAAAGGATTTTACATGAACAATAATGGATTTTCAATAAAAACATAAAACATCCAACCTCTGAAAAAGACGAAAGTTCTTATCTCTCTATATAAAACCCTATTTGACTGGTCACTATGACATGCAGTGACCACCAGGGGGCAGATGCTCAATGCAGGAGCTTCCCCCTGGTAGTCAGGGCACTCCCACAGTGGGAGCAATGCTCAGAAAGCTTACCGAGTGCCAGTAGTGGCAGGCACAGCGGGGCCCGATGAGTGGGAGTGGCGCCGTGCCCTGCCTGGGCTTGGGCTCCTCCCTGGCCACCTGCCAGTTCACGCATTCTTACATCCCCCAAAGGGCCCCTAATTGCAAGAGGCACTGGTCAGGTTGAGGAACCCCATCGGTACACGAATCCATGCACCAGGCCTCTAGTCAACTATAATTGTAAGGAAAAGCTTCACTGCTTTAACAAGTCACACCAGCACAATAACATAACAACTTCAGTAGATTATCTCAGTGTTCTTTTCCTCCCCCAGTTACTTTCACACACTGACAGGCACATATTTCCTTTGTCTCAGAATTTTCCATTGTGGTACTGAGATAAGAAGCACTGTAATCTTTATACGGAGGCACCAAAAGATCAGAATACAGTTTATTGCTTGTCTTATAGGACAATAGAATGACAAGTTGATTATTACTCAAATTTATACATATATATATATATATATACACACACACACACATACACATGCACACAAATAATTTTCTTAAGGGAAAGATAATTAGAGCATCAAAAAATTCAGAAATCCTATATGAGTTAATAGAAACAAAAACTGGGGATAAAATCTGAGAAGCATACTAGGTACCCAACACCATTCTAAGTACACTGATGTACTGAATTCATTTACTCTTATCCAGCAACTTCAGAAAGAACAAGTAAGGAGAGATTACATGATCTTCCAAATGGCATCAAATTTACCAAAGGTAGAACAAGAGAGCTAGAACTCACTCAGATCAATTGATTTTATATATAGTAAATTTTTCTATTATATCTAGCTACATTGTGATTAGTCAACTATAATCTATTCTAGACACGAAAGCAGTTTCTAACATGAGCTCTTTGAGTTCTCTAAAATAGGATACAGAACTATCTGTATAAATACACGTGCATTTTTCTGAATGTGTGTGTGGGGGGGGGGATGTCGAGAGGAGGGTAGCTTCAATGAGATTCTCAAAAGGATAAGTCCTTTGGAATATTAACAATGAAACTGTTTCCTATGTGGACTGCATTTTCTGGACAGGCTTAAAAGAATGCAATTGGAGCTCTAAAAACTAGTGTTTTATAATCTCAAGACCACGTTTCCATTCATCAGAAATTAAAGCACCTAGCCAGAGGAGTCCTCCTATTTTAAAAGCCAATTTAAATACTTTATACCCCATAAAAATTATTTTCAGTCAGAGGTAATTACATTAAAATACACTACTTCGGCCTTATTCAACTAAGTTTTCCTTATGCATTTGATGTATTCAGTTGAGCACTTACTACATGCAAGGCACTGGGCAAGATTCTGTTGATAACAGGTAACAAGGATAAGCAAAAAGCTTTGCATTCAATATATGCACAGTAGAGTTGGGATGATGATATCGATACATCAGTAACATTGGGTCTAACTTGGATCTTTAGAAAGGTCTAAAAAAGTACAGAGGAGAAACAGTCTGCCTCAAGCTGGAAAAAATGAGGTATATGTGCAGGAAGAAATCATGTTTAAAAGCAACACAGGGGTGAGTAGAAGTAGGTTTATAGTTGCCCATATGGAAAATAACACAATAATAAATAAATAATTCAAGAATACACTTGTGTTTCACATATTCACAACTGTAAACCTACTTTTATGATCTCTCGAAAATGTCCATTTTGCAGAAGAAAAAAATGCTTTTCCAGATTACCTACTCTGAAAGAAAATAGAGAAGTCTGAAAGGAGAAGTCAGATTCTAAAAATTGTTTGCAAATAGTACTACTTTAGTTATGTTTAGCTACAACAACAAAAAAACTCCAAACAGTTTCTATGAAAATGATTGTTCAGAATACCAACTTGGTAATAATAGGGACCTGTTTTCCTCCAGTCCAGTAACAGAGACCCCTAATTCAAGAAGCAGCAACTTCAACTGTGAGAGAAAGAGCTGAGTTATTTTAAGTCATCCTATAAAATATACTACTTACCAATTGTTTTGAATTTTAAAATAATGGAGAGTTGATGGTGGGACACAGATAGGAAAGGAAGGAGGATCCTTGGGATGTCAGTTACTCATACCCAATAACATGTAAAGGCTCTTCATAGATAAGAGGACCTTCTGCATGGTTTCTCTTCCTGAATCCCAAATGTGCATGTATACTTATGCTTAAACAGTGTAAAAGAGTAAATATAGTACAAACATATTCACATTTTTATTTTGCTTAATATATTGTCAATGTTCCTTATGTGCATTAAATATTTTGAATTGGTATAAGACTTTTTGGAGGGCAGAGGCAGTTTTTCATCTGAATATCTGCTTATTGTCTGCACTTTATCATTGCTAAACATGGCAGGCACACAGAAGTATTTAAAAAACACTTCAGGGTAGAGTATGCAATGTAAATTAAGTATCAAAAAGAAATTCAATAAGATCACCAAAAATATGATAAAAGTTGAATGACTAATATTAAAAAAAAATAAGTGATAATGCTTGAATAGTTCTCTATCCTCACTCCAAATATGACTTATCTTACTTGCCAGCAACCAAGCTGTCAATACAATGTCACCACCTAGTGGCCAAAATGGAGAAACATCGGGAGCACTATCCACATCTCCTTTCTAGCACCTAACAAGATTATGTACAATATACAAATCAAATTCTCTCTTTCCCCTCTACATTTCCCTGTCAATACAATCTCCCAAAGGCAATCCTCCCTTCTGGATCCATACTTAAAGGAAACATGTGCAAGTGATTCCAACCATTACCAAATACAGTAGAGCCTTACTTAATACGATGTTAGTGCCCTTTTACATGTTCTCAACTTCCTTTCTCTTTTGTTTCTTCCTCAGTTATCGTTCTCCCTCTTTCCTCAATATGAGATAAAATTATCATATCTGTTATTTATGGATGAGTATGAGTTATGTTTGTGACTACTTCAAGGATGTAGTCTCGCCCACATTATCCCTAGCACAAGACAGAATGTCTCTCTTTAGATTACTCCAAATTTCCCGAAAATGACAGAAAATATATTTGTATATTTCAAGGGGGAAAAAAAATCACTGGCTTTCTTTGAAAAATAAAGGCACACCTTTATGAGAAAGAGGGATGGTGTTTAAGTATGGCCATTTTTCATTTACCACAGGAATACTAAAACCTTGCCCATTCCTAAATATGCTATCTGTACCACAGTATTCCAGTAAACAGACAAAGGAAAATTATTTATTGGATAAAAACACAAAGAAGAGTAAGCCAATACCCACACAAATAAGCCAATACCCATTCTTCAAACTAAGGGATGTGTACCTGTGGGCTCTGGAGGTATAGAAAGACCTTTAAAGGGATATGTAGGTATGGAAAATTTTATGTGAATCTATTTTCAGCTCCTTTTCTATATAAATGCACTCTTTCCTAAACTAATCTATCTGAAAAGGCTCTTGAGGTAAATATTTCATCACCATTCTCCTTTCAACATTCCCTCTGCTTAGTCACTATTCTTTACCCCTAGTTTATAAAAGAGAAGCACATACCTCTCTCCTTACTATGGTCTACTTCTAGGAAGTAGCAAACTACTATTAATTAAACTTGTTACTCTTTTGCATAAAAATATTGTTTAGCCAAACTGGTTTGGCTCAGTGGAAACAGCGTCGGTCTGCGGACTGAAAGGTCCCAGGTTCGATTCCGGTCAAGGGCATGTACCTTGGTTGTGGGCACATCCCCATTAGAGGGCGTGCAAGAGGCAGCTGATCGATGTCTCTCATTGATGTTTCTAACTATCTCTCTCCCTTCCTCTCTGTAAAAAATCAATAAAATATTTTTTAAAAATACTGTTTAACATACTAGGAATGGTTTTGGCGGGGGTGGGGGGTGCGGATGGGAGGGAATATCAATGTACTGCCTCAGGATATAAAATCTTCCATGGTACCAAATAAAGGAATAATTTGGGTAAAACTTTGGTGTTGGGAAGTCCTCCATAACTAACAATAGAGGATGAAAAAAGTGAAATAAAACAAAAAACTGACTTGATGTTAAAACCTGTCTCATTCTAATAGAAATAACATTCATCTGTTAAACTACGTATTTTTAAAAACTTATCTCATTGATACATTTTCAATAAAGTTTACCTTATGTTTAATAATAATTTAACAAGATTTATTATGTATGTTGATCAACTGTATAGAAATAATTGTAACTCAAATGAGAAAAATAGTTAATGCTTTAAAGCTTTGGGGTTAACAAAATTTAAAATTTTTAAGTCTAACTCATATACATATTTTTGTTGCAGAGAAGAATTATGAGTGTGATAAGGTTACACAAAATGTATTTATTTGAAATAAAATTATGTGAAAGTAGAAAAAAAGATGTACAATTTCTGTTAAAGAACTTGTTCATGTATTTTTAAGTCACCATCAGAATTTTATTTAATTAAACTTTATTTTGAGATAAAGATTTGCATGCAGTTGTAAGAAATAATAGATCTTTTGGACCATTTTCCCAGTTTCTCTCAATGGTAACATGTTCTTTTATTTAAAAAAAAAGGGGGGGGGCGCGAAACCAGTTTGGCTCAGTGGATGAAGCATCGGCCTGTGGACTGAAGGGTCCCAGGTTCGATTCTGGTCAAGGGCATGTACCTTGGTTGTGGGCACATCCCCAGTGGGGGACATGCAGAAGGCAGCTGATCAATGTCTCTTTCTCATTTATGTTTCTAGCTCTCTATCCCTCTCCCTCCTCTCCCTTCCTCTCTGTAAAAAAATCAATAAAATGTTTGTTTGTTTGTTTTTTAAAAAAGGATTATCATTACAGCACTTAGATGCCATTAGATATATCTAAAAAATGTTTATTTTACATTTTCATTATTTACAAAATGCCAGAGATTTAGCCCTTGAAAATTATTTAAATTTTTAAGTAATTTTTTTAGATATCTTAAAAATATAAAAGGGAACATAGTCTTTCAAAATTCTCTTAGGGAATACATCAGCAAGAAGGTTTTTTTTGAGTACCACGTGTCTAACCCAATATTTTAGAAAGAAGAGGCCCAAAGCAAGGAGCAGGCTAATCATGGATGATCAAAGAAAGCTCTATAGGAGACTTAAATGACAGCCTAGTTTTGAAGGATGAGATGACAACGCAGGTGGGTAACTGAAGGATTCTGAAGAAAAGAAAGAAAAGTATCACCAAAATGAAGTGTTCAGGGGAACCTCAAGCACTTGGTTATGGCCGGGTATTGGGAGATAAGATTAGACGGATACGCTGAACATAGATCCCAAAGAGCCTTGGCACATTCACTGCATATAAGGTAAGGAACAAATGTAGGTAATGAGTTAGCTGGAGAACAAAACAGTTACTCATCTTCCAAAATCTGAATAAAGGGAAATAAAACTGCCCTCTTAAACTAAAAAAGCTACTAATGAAAAAGGAATGTCTCCCAGATAGACTTGAAGAGCTACTTGATTCAGACACTAAACTTAACACATCTAAAAAAACAAAGAGATAACAAAGGGGGTGGGGGGGGGGGGCGCAAGTTAGTGATGCCAATTTAAACACAGACCAAAAGAAACAATCTAAGGAAAAGAGCATTCTGAATTATTTCTCTGCTGGGAGACGGTTTGCTCAGGAGGCCTCATTAGAACCTTGGTGAAGCTGGTGTGTAACACTTATCTGGGAGAAGCAAAATAGATAAAGTCAATTCATAACTCAGCGATTAAGCAGTAGTCATAGCTGTCATATTTAGCACACGAAAAGTCCCCATTTCTATTTATTTTTATTTTTTTAAATTTTAATTAAGTAATTTTTCCCCCCTGTTGCCCTCCCCACCCCCCAGTACATCCCCTCACCTGTCTTCCCCGACCCCTAATGCCCTGTATCCACTGGCTACAACTACACACATGCATACAAGTCTTTCGGTTGATCTCCTACAGGCCCTGCCCCCCGCCAACCTCCCCTGTCTTCCCACTGTAGCATGACAGTCTGTTCACTGCTTCTTTGCCTCTGCATCTGCTTCCCCCGCACCCTCCGATTGTCTTTAAAAACATCTTGCCCCTGTAGGCTAAAAATAAACCCACCAGAGCAAAAAAATGTTTGAGTCCCAATTTCAATGCCCATTTTTAATTAACATTTAATTCAAATTTTAGATGTTAATTTCACCTTTGAAAAACATTCAATCTTACCAAAGACCGTAAATCTTACCAACATACCCATGCAATTTTACCAAAAGCTTACCGAAGACAACAAATGAGAGTCTATACTATGATCCCTAGGCAAAATCTTGCAAATAGTACAGTAATCTTTCTGAAATACTTTGATCCCAAGTCCTGAAGGAGGCAAAAGATTTGGGCAGTAACTATGCTCAAGAAGCCTAGAATGCAGACCAATGTTGTTATTCTTAAAATCCTGGATGACAAATAGTCATTTAGAAATTGTTCTTAAGTTGACAGATTACATTGATTCTAAAATAATGTTTCTCACATTTTAACGTTTCTGATAGATCTTACAATGTGTGACATCTTATAACTGATTAGTGGTTTAAAAAAAAATGATGTTCTAAAACAAATAGTGCTTTAGAGTCAAAGAAATAACAGGATAGGTTCAAACTACACAGTGCCAAATGGACAAGTGAACTATGACTGAAAGAATTTATATAGGGTATAATAAATCACAATCCTCCAACTCAGAATGCTTGCTACTAGATCTGCAATTAGTATCAGTTATGGGAAATAACCAGTTAGTTTCCCTCCTCCTGTTACGTGGCATGGCAACATCTTCTTTCGCCAAGTAATAATTATTTTCAGACTGCGGTATATAAGTAGTGTACCTAAACGACTAGAAAATTCGAAAAGACTACTTATTATTTTATTTATGTTGTTTATATATTACTAACATATGGAAAGATCAAAGTATACTTCTTGTATACTCATATACTAGAAAAGTTATTTAGCCATAATTTATAAAAACACCAGTTACTGAAAATAAATTTTCACTTATTAAAATCTGCTTAACTCTAAAAAAGTTGGTTGAAAATTTCTGAAACTTTCAATGCCTACAAGAAAAAACATAGTTCAATTCTTGCAAAACCAGTGGCCACATCAGAAAAATCTATAGAATTTCTTGACTAACAAGCTATGTAGAGCTGAGTTATATTCTCAATCAACCATAAAGATAAGTCTAAAATCAATAGAAACAATCCAAAGAAAACATCATCATCATCATCATCATCAGTACACTGATAAATGAAAGACTAAAGTGTCTAATTTTACCAGTAAAGCACATTTTGAAAACACTAAATAGAATGAGATTTAATTCAAAATTTAAACTGAAGATATTTACTACATTAGTATAATAACAACTGTCAAATTTGATTTCATCAGTTGGAGATTACAACTGTAGCAGTTAAGAGCAGAGTTACAAGCATGTGACCTTAAGCAAGTAATCTAATTTCTCTGAGTCTCAGTTTCCTCATCTATAAAATACAGATACAGTATTAATAAAACCTACATCTCATAGGATCATTCTGGTTACTAGCTTACAAGAAGTTGTCAATAAATGTTAGTAATTTTACCATAAGGTTTTAGCATATACTGTAAGCTGGGGTCATGTATCATATATCCTTATATAACACTATCAATCAATTCATCTAAAAAAGATTAATTTGACCTTGAAGGAAAAAATAAGCCAATGTATTTGGAGCAGAGTGAACAAAGAGATGGTGCAGAGGGGAAAATTGGCATTAGATGAAGATGATGAGGGGCCCTGTAAGACATGCTAAAGATTTAAAATTTTATCCTAAGTGCTATAGGAAATCATTAAAAGGTTTTAAGCAGGAGAGTGATATGATGAGATCTGAGTTATAAATCCGGGGAAGAGACAGCACAGGAAGAGAGAAATCCAGTTTCAAACTGTCTAGTGTCCTGGCCAAGAGACGAAGATTCTTTAAGCGTAGCAATGATCATGCAAAGGGCATGATAGTGGCAGTAATAAAAAGTAGAAGAATGTGGATTATTTTTGAACCTGAAGAAACAATTTCTAATATGTTAGGGGATGAGAGAGTAGAACAATATGACAAAGACCTAGAAACAACATATCCGTAAGTATATACATCTTTATATGTGTACACACACACACATACGCTAAACTATGTAAACAAGTCTAGGTGCTTAGTATTTCACAGGTATCACTTATAGAAAAATAAAAATATTAGAAGAAAGAGTAGACAAGAAAAGAGAACAAAGTAGAGATAAGGAAAGGGGGGAAGAAAAAAGAAAGGAGAGAGGAAGAGAAAGTTAAGGATTGGTTTCAGTTGTTGAGTGATTCTCTTGCTCAGAAAAGACTGTTGATCTGCAAACAGGTAGATTTGCCTATATGCTTGGTTGACATCATGACACTGAGGACATAGGAGCTAAATAAAGCGCATAAGAAAAGGGTGAATATGAGAGCCAGGAGACTCTTACAACAGTTACTGTTTATGTCAAGACCCATTTGTCTCAAGGGACCCATTTTCACATAATCTATAATTATCTCTTCGCTTTAATCGCCTTGTCATTCCTGAGGCTCTCATGGGCACTGGAAGAGGAAAAGCTCATTAACTAAACCTTTTTTCCTCTCTCCAGCCACCCATGGCTTTTAATTGCTTGGTGTGTTATTATCTAGGAGTGCAACTGGGATCATTTTCATAAGAAAGGGAGGTAGAGAGGAGGAAGGGAGCCATGAGTCCCTGAGGTATGCACCACAGACAAACCTTTGCTTTCTCAATTATTTATGCCAGCTGAGGTTTTACAGGCTGAATAAATCCATAACTCAAGTTCATTCTAAGCAGTCAGATTCTCAAGGGGGAGTTTTCCACTTGCCTATCCACACTTGTGTAGTCCTCAAAGAATAACCAGAATGTAACAAGACATATGTCATCCAATTTATCACCCATCACCAAAGTGTTAACACAATGTTGATCATGAGCAACACAGTGAAATAGGGAAGGATTTCACTATTACTGGCCAAACAGATGAAAGGAAGCAGGATAATCTTTTTGGTGCTAAGGGCAGTGGTGTTAATGGGACAGTGGTATCCCAGAGTGACTTAATTTATTGAAAGCATAAAAATCCAAATATTCAATAAAAAAAATATTACTGAAGCCTAAGAATCTTACAGATTTGTTAAAAATAGAAACTCCCACAAAAAAGATTGCTATAAGGCTCTGAATAAATAACTACATGGAATTTTATATCATTTCATTTTATAAGTCACTTACAATAAAATAATATTCATTGTAGCTTTTTCTCCAATTATACTCTTTTAGAGTATAATATTGTATAAGTGGCAGGCTTTTATACTACTTTTATTCAGTTTGTATTTTCACCAAAAATTATAAAATTAAAGCATAAAATAACCACATTCACTTTCATTTTTAATACATATATCCTCCATTTTATAATCAGAACTAAAGAGCAGCCAATGAAGAGTTATTTTTAAAGTATTTTCAAAATCCATTACTGTTTAAAATTGTTAACTTTTAAGTCAAAAAAGAAAGAATCTCTTTAAAATTCTACAGGCCTTTGTGTCTGACCACAGCACTGACCTCTGGTATTTTCTGCCAAAACGGTTCATTTGTCTCACAGAACAACTAATCAATTCTAGAGTCCATCAATCATTTTAGCTGTATACTGCTCTGGTCTTGCTTAGAGAAGGTCCAGATGGCTGCCTGTGTAAGTGGGATTAATAAAATTCTGATAGATTACATAGCATCAAACTACAAAATATAACAGGGAAGATCAAATCTTATTGCAGGGTGAGATGGATATTTACAAGCTTCGTGTATTATATTTTTAATTCTTGTCCTAATTCTAGATAAAACTTTATGTGCCAACTTCTAGATGACACCTTTCATGTATACAACTCACCCAAGTGTTTATTAAGTCACTATATGTAGTACAGAACCAAATGACTCTTTGCAAAGTCCTAAGCCAGAGCTTTTTCTGCCAGTCCTCAGTATAAATGAAACACAACTGATCAAGAATAGAATAAATGAACAAGATTTCTGACTCTCTTGCTTCTATAGTTCCAAACACAGATCTAATAGCATCGACTCTCCCTTCCCTGTTTTCCAATTTCTTCTGTAAAAGCAAACAACCTGTACCACATTCTATAACAGACTGACATGTGATTCTTAGCTCCTACCTAAGTCCTATGTCCTGTTAACTTTGGAGACTCTGAGTAACAATACTATTAAAGCTAATAGTGACATAGTAACTTATTTTGTGCCAGATACTGTTCTAGGATGCCTCTATGTGTGTATTCCTATAATATACATAAGTACTACATGAGAAAGGTACTGTAGTTATTTACCCCCCCTTTACAGATAACTTGTCCAAGGTCACAGAACTAGTAAGTGGCGGAACCAACATTTGAATGCTGGCTATTTGGCTCCATAAATTTTTGTACTTCATTAGCCTCACATTATGTCCCCTCCGTTATACTACAGAACCAATAACTAGCTTCAGGAGGAACTGGGTCAGGGATGTTAACATAGAGATCTGTACCTATGAAATTACATGATCACTTTCTCTGACAGAATGGAAATAAAGGCCAGAACCAAAACAGGCAGGGAGCAAGTTCAAAATTGGCCCCAATGGTCCATGGCTCAAAAACATTTACAATAAAACTCAAGTGGGCCCTTAACTCATCAGCTACAGTGCACATTAGGCAGAAAAGATGCCAGGACAATGGAGCCTTAAGAAACGGGTTT
This sequence comes from Lasiurus cinereus, assembly GCA_011751065.1. Lineage (NCBI taxonomy): Eukaryota > Metazoa > Chordata > Mammalia > Chiroptera > Vespertilionidae > Lasiurus > Lasiurus cinereus. The sequence continues at coordinate 21,826,979 of JAAGEH010000042.1, read as the reverse complement.
ATTAAAAACTGGTTTTACTGATCTTTAACAATGTGAAAAAATTTAGAGGTTTACATAGTTATGAACTTCAAAATACATTTTTAATGTTCTTTTAAAAATATAATGGTTCTATAGAGGAAAACTTTTCCTTCCCTTCAATTTTAACATTTTAACCATGTTTCTAAAACTCTAGAAACATGGTTACTTTGACCTTAGTTGAACATAACACTACCAAGACTGCCATTAACTTCAGTTAAAGCACCACATTCTCTCCGCAAAAGAAAACACCAGCTACTATATTTCACCAAAATACAGGCAATATTTGATTACATAAAAGCTAACAATACCCTGTTTCCAATGTTGCAACTATAGTGTTATACTTAATACACTGCATAACAGATCACGAGAATTCTTTCTTCACATTACACAGTGTTTTACAAAGTATCATATTTTAAAAAGATATTAACTTGTAAGAACATGTAATAAATAACTTTAAAATGCAATGGGTATTTAATTTTAAACATGCCTTTAACATTTATGTAAAACGTTTTTTGTACTTGTTCAATAGAAACTTATTTGGCCACTGGGTAAAGTTAACAATAAAACTACTGTTCTGCAATATGTTTTAAGAAACAATAAGGATTGCATCGGGTCCTTTACTGGAGTAACCCAGCATTTCAATGTAGAATAATTTTTATTGTGATCTAGTTTGTTAGCTGGAATTTTGTTCAATTATAAAATGAATTCTCTAATATAAGAAAATCAGTAATTGCTGTAATTTCTGACCTATCTATATACTAATATATAAAACCTTAATATGCAAACAGACTGAATGGCGGAACCGAACAACCAGTTGCTATGACATGTGCTGACCACCAACGGGCAGGCGCAGAACATGGAGGGCATGGGCTGCAGTGGGATGGTGGAGCAGGAGAGCAGGGGTGCCAGATCGGGGTGAGCCTCTAGTGGTTACTGAAAATTCTTTGCTCCTGCATGCTGCAGTCCCGCCGGATGCTTGCACCTGCTGCCAGCGCCAGCCCCGCTTGTACCATTGCCGGTGCCAGAACCACTGTGGGCACCCGCTGCAGGCACCTGGTACTAGCCCCGATTAGCCCTCAGGGCTTCTCCACCTCCCCGTGCTCCTGAGGGGTGATTGAGGCCGGCCCCACTTGCACCTGCTGCTGGTGCCAGCCCAACTGGTCGTCAGCAGGTGCAAGAGGGGCCAGCACAGTCTGCACATGGAAGCAGCAGTAGCGGGGTTACCGGCAGACGGGGACAAGGGGCCACAGCAGGAGGGGCTGGGTGGGGGCACGGAGGACAGGAGCTGCCCCTGTGCCCACTGCAGCCTGCAATTCCTTTCAAGGTGTACAAATTCATGCACTGGATCCCTAGTAGTAGTAATAAAATTACTGTTTGTAATAGTTAAAAGGCTTTCTGTGGCTCTCATATTCATATTTCTTAGTGTTTCGTATCTTAACAATATGTTCCGGAACACAAAAACCTAGATTATATCATAAGAAGACTAATATTTTGATGACTTAATGAAATAAGGCCAAGATTAACCAGTTTTGCCATAGCAGAGGCTCATATTTCATTCCAGTAACCAATGTTTATTAAACATGCATATAGATATAAAAGAGAACATACTATTAAAAGGTGAAGAAACTTAGAAGCACAATTATCTATAATGTTCTTATAGATTCACAATAAATGTGAGTTGAATGAAAATCTCTATATAAAAATGTGATATTATTTTGTTATGTTTCTTTTTAATTAAATCTTTATTATTCAGATTATTACATTTGTCTTTTTTCTGTTATGTTTCTTATGATCCAATTCTAAGTACAGGTATTGATTTAAATGTAAGAGTCACTTCTTTGGGAATTGGATGGAGGGTAATCAGGTAGGTTAACTCTTTCAGTGTAGCTTAGCTCTATATTAGGAATACTCCAAGTATCCAGACATTTACTCTTACTTCAATTGGAATACATGTGATTTGCTTTCTGTTCTGTAGAGGCACTGTAATTAGGTCACTGCACATTCCAAAAGAATAGTACTCAGCATGTCATTTTGAAAAATACTAGAATCTGGGAGCCCTTAAAGAAATCAGCACACAAAATAAGGATCATTACTACTTATAGATAAGCAATTGCTATTATTATAAAGTATGTATGGTGATTTTTAAAAAGCAAAGTCAAGAAACTATCTCAACTTATTTTCCAACTAAACTATCAGTTCCTTGGGGAAGCAGATTTGAACACTTAATAAACTTTGGTAGGGTTAGAGCTCTAAGATGCCATTTTTAAGTAGACTCTAAAGACAGAATATATAAATTAAGAACCTCAAAACATTTTCTGAATATATGAGTTAAGGGGCAGGGGAATTAAATTCTGAAAGTGGTTTTTAAACTCTGCTTCCTCAAAACTGTATGGGTTCCTCAGGAGTTCTCAGAGACCCAAATAGTCATCAGGATGGCAAATGTGCTCTAGGCCAGTATCAGCCTTACAGGGTTATCTTTATTCTCCTTAATTCCCATCAGCCTTTCCCTTTCATAACCCAAATAAACATTTAATCTTAACAAAAAATGGTATGCTTGCTATGCATATAGATTCAAGAAAAGACTCCTAGTATTAACTGACTGATCATTAACCGGAAACTATGAGCATTTAAAGTTTTTGATTCATTATGATATCAGTAACTTTCATCCCAGAATGCTACCTGGGAGTTCTCATGATCACTTCCTTATGTGATAGATAATGTGATCAAACTCTTTTGCGCAAGAGTGAAGCATAACAGTTTGGTACAATTTCCTCTTCATTCTATGTAAATAGGTATTTCCCTTCAATAAATTTAGGTAATCCCAATTTTCCACTTAAAGATTAGAGCTCCTTTATTTCACGTTAGTAAGAAAAATAACGTTCAGATAACTCAAAATGAGTAAGAACATCAGAGATTCCTATTTTGTTTTTATCTGTAAAGGAGCAATCTTAGAAGAATGTATCATATGACGTTAAAGCAGGACAGAATTCTTTTCCTGATTTACACAAACAATGCTGAAAGAAAAAGATTATCCAATAAATTTTATATATAACATAAAATTTAAGACCTTTATTAAATACAAAATGACCTTTAAAATTTTCTTGTTTAAAAACAAACAAACCATAACATTTACTATCTTAACCATTTCTAAGTGTACAGTTCAGTAGAGCTAAATAAAATCACATTGTTGTACAACCAATCTCCAGAACTTTTCCATCATGTAAAACTGAAACTGTGCCCATAAATAACAACTTCTCCCTTCCTCCAGCTCCTGACAACCACCATTCTACTTTCTATTTCTGTTGACTATTCTTGATACCCCAAATAAGTGGAATCATATAGTATTTATTTTTTGTGACTGGCTCATTTCACTTAACATAATATCCTGAAGGTTTACCCATGCTCTAGCTATGTTTCAGAATTTTCCTTCCTTTTCAAAGCTGAATAATATTCCATTATATCTACCGTATTTTGTTAATTCACCCATCAATTAACACTTTGGTGGTTCTATCTCTAGGCTATTATGAATAGTGCTCTATGAACATAGTATGTTAAATATGTCTTTCAGATTATCTTTCAATTCTTTGGGATACAAAACTAGAATTAGAATTGCTGAGTCACAGAATAATTCTCTGCTTAATTTTTTGAGGAACCCCCACAATGTTTTTCTTAGGGTATCATTTTATATTCCAAAGTGGTCTTTAATTTGTAGCTAGAATGAATTATAAAAGTTAAAATCTTTAAAATAATGGTATTTTGAGGAAAACAAACAACAAAAATCCAAAGCTTTAGATTCTCTGAGACACAAACCCTTGCCCTAACAAATATTTATATAGTAAGAAAGATTACTATGTAGCACTGATTCAGACATACTGATTTTAATGATTATACATCTTAAAAAATCCTTTCCTGCCATTTATTATCTTACTAGACATACCACCATATCAGTTTCAGGTTAAGAAAAAGATCTCCACAAATGAAGGTTTTCAGGATCAAAAATGTATAAATACACACATAATATATATCCAGATAGATACATATCCCTATTATCAAAGACCAGAAAAAAAAACTTACCTGATGATTTCTTCATGATACAGAGAACTAACAACTGGTCCGCCAAAACCGGTATTTGCTTCTTTTCCTTTCTTCTCTGGTAACTGGGGGCGATAAAAGGTAGAAAAAAAAGACACAAAGGTTAAAGCAATGTGTATTTAAACTGGTTACAAAATACTACTTTGCAAAGGATTACTAAAAGTTTGACCATCTACCATTTCTCCAAGGTACTAGTAACAATTTCAAGATGGTATCAAAAGGGCAAGTGGACTTTCAGGTCATCACAGCAGTGGAATGAATACCCACTAGCAAGCTATGCACATTCGATTAGTGCCTGTGAAGTCACCTAAAAGCCATTCCCCTAACTGATGAGAAGATGTTAGCTAAGTTCAAGGTAGAAAACATGGATGTTCCATGTGGAAAAATGAGGCCCTGGCCAGCTTTCTCAGTGTTTAGAGTATCAGCCTCCAGACTGAAAAGTCATGGGTTTGATCCCTGACTTCACTTGGGGCTTGTGTGGGAGGCAACCAACTGATGTGTCTCTTTCACATTGATGTTTCTCTCTTTTTCCCTTCCTCTCTCCCTCCCCTCCTTTCCATTCTCTAAATAATTTAATGAAAAAATATCCTCAGGTGAATATTAAAAAAATAAAATATGAAATAAAAGTGATCAGGAAAATCATATCTACATTAACAAAATTAAATCCCCCCAAAATAAAGAACTAAACTACATAATAAAGCCTAAAATTCAACCATAAAGAAAATATTTTTAGGTGGCGAAAAGGAAGAAGGTGGAAGAGAAAGAGGAAATGAAATCTAAAAGAAAAAAGAGCCAAATAAACTCTTATGGAAACACGTTCCAAAATCATATATTCAGTACTGTCCCTTGATATTTTTAAAAAACACAAGATGAAGATTAAATTTAGAAATAAGATTTTTCCAAAACATATAATGTGGAAGCAGTGAACTTGGATGTTATTACTGTCTGAAAGGTTTAAATTGCAACTTCTGCAAAACCCCACTTCTATAATATTGAGTCTTGACACCCTTATTGAAAATCAATTGGCCATAAAAATGAGGTTTTATTTTTAGACTCGATTCTATTCTACTAGTCAATCTTTATGCCAATACCAATGTTATAATGACTGTAGCTTTATAGTGTATTTGAAATAGCAAGTGTGAGTCCTCTAATTTTGTTGTTTTTCAATATTGTTTTACTATTCGAGTCCTTTGCAAATCCATCTAAATCTGAGAACTGGCTTTTTCATTTCTGCAAAAATGGCATTTAAAATTTTGGTATGAGATTGCATTGAATCTGTAGGTCACTTGGGTAGTACTGTCATCTTAACAATATAACACCTACCAATCTATGAATCTTTCCATTTATTTGGGTATTCTTTAATTTGTTTTAAGCATCGTTTAGTTTTCAGTGTAAAATCTTTCACCTCCGTGGTTAAAATTACTCCGTATTTTATTCTTTTGGATGTTATTGTAAATGAATTTTTTTTTAGTTTTCCTTTTGGGGTTTTCATTGGTGTATAGAAACACAACTGATTTTTGTATGTTGCTTTTGTATCTAATGAATTTGCTGAATTAACTTATTAGCTCCAGGAGTTTTTTGGGAGAGTCTTTCAATTTTCTGAATAAAAGAACCATGTTACCACCAAGACCAGTTTGGTTCACTGGATAGAACGTCAGCCTGCGGACTGAAAGGTCCCAGTTTCCATTCTGGTAAAGGGCATGTACCTTGGTTTCGGGCACATCCTCAGTGGGGGGTGTGCAGGAGGCAGCTGATCAATGTTTCTCTCTCATGGATGTTTCTAGCTCTCTGTCCCTCTCCCTTTCTCTCTGTAAAAAATCAATATATTAAAAACAAAAAAAAAGAGTCATGTTACCTGTCAACAGAGCTAGTTCTGCTTCTTCCTTTCGAATATGAATGCTATTTCTTTTACTTGTTTTATGGCTCTGGCTAGAATTTATAGTACAATGTTGAACAGTAGTGGTAAAAACAGGTTATCTTTGTCTTATTACGGATTTTAAATGGAAATCTTCCTGTGTTTCACCATTGAATGTAATGTTACCTGTGACTTTCTCATAAATCCCTATTATCATGGTAAGTAAATTTCACCATACAATTATGAGTTGATGGTTTTTTCCTTTCGATGTTGATTTTTAGGTTCACTTGTTGATAGATACGTATTTGTTGTCACTTAGTTGTTCATAATTTTTTTATCTTTACCTTTTTCTTCTCCTTCCTCTTCTTAGAGAATACCCTTCAGCATTTCATATAATACTGTTTAGGTAGTGGCAAAGTCCGTTAGCTTTTTCTTGTCTGTGAAGCTCTTTATCTGACCTTTAATTCTAAATGATAGCTTTGCTGGGTAGAATAATTTTGGTTGTAGATTCTTGCTATTCATCACTTTGAATATTTCTTCCCACTCCTGTCTGGCCTGCATAGTTCCTGTTGAGAAATCAGCTGGCAGTTGTATGGGTATTCCCTTATAGGTAACTGTTTTTCTTTTGCTGCTTTTAAGGTTCTCTGTCTTTTGTCCTTGGCATTTTAATTATGATGTGTCTTGGTGTGGTCCTCTTTGGATTCCTCTTATTTGGGGTTCTGTGCATTTCCTGGACTTGTAAGTCTATTTCTTTCACCAGGTAGGGGAAATTTTCTGTCATCATTTCTTCAAATAGGTTTTCAATATCTTGCTCTCTTTTTCTAGCACCCTCTTAATTCGGATGTGGGTGTGCTTCAAATTGTCCCAGGGCCTCCTTATACTACCTTCATATTTTTTAATTTTTTATTTTCTGATAGGGTTATTTTTTGCTTCTGTGTATTTCAAATCTTTGACTTGATTCTTGAGATCCTCTAATCTGCTGTTAAATCTCTGTATAATATTCTTTATTTCAGTCACTGTATGCTTAATTTTCTGATTGGTCATTTTCCATATCCTTGAAGGTCTCACTAAAATTCTCAGAGGTTTCTAGAAGATTGAGTAACCTTATAACCATGGTTTTGAACTCTATATCCAGTATTTTACTTTCATCCATTTCTTTAATTTGTGACTGTTTCTTTGTCTCTGCATTTTGGCTGCTTCCCTGTGCTTGTTTCTATGTACTGGGTAGCTGCTAAGTCTCTTTGAGTCTATAAGAGTGGCCTTGTGTGGTAGATGTCCTATAGGGCCCAGTGGCTTAGCCTCCCAGTCACCTTTTGTGGATGTTCTTGGTGCACTCCTTGTGGGCTGTGTGCACAGTCTTGTTGTAGTTAGCTCTTAATGGCTGTTGGTATCACTGGGAGGAATTGACCTCCAGGCCAATTGGCTGTGATGACCAGCTATGTCTACATTGGAAGATCTATTGTGCAGGAGACACCCTTATGGGGCAGGACTTGCTTCAGTGGGGCTTTGGTGCTCACCGGGTCTGCCCCTTGAGTGTGTCTCTTATGGATGTGAAGAGTTGTAACCCAGTATGGTCTCACTCTGACCACTGGGTACTCTGGCTTTTGGATCTTCAAGGAGGTGCAAGGTCAGCCAATGTCTGGGGCCGTACTGCAGGAGCTACAGAAGTATATGGAGATTCCTCCTCTTTGTATGGGGTTTGGAAGTGCCCAGACAAGGCCTAGCTATGAAGGCAGGCTGCTGCTGCTGGGCCTTGGGCCTTCTTTTGGAAGTTCTGGGGCTCTCTGACCCAGCTGCAGTTTGATAGGTTTTAGATGGAGAAAAGACAGGCCACTCATACGCAAAAGCTGATATGCACAGCTTGGGTGGGGTTGTAAATTGGGTGCAGAGGAGTCTCTGGGAATCACCAGGGCAGAGCAAACAGCAATGGCTGTCAGCCCTGCACCAGAGAGGTCCCTGGGTCTCCATGTCCTGCACTCCCATGCAAGAACAATGATTGCTGCGAGCACCTGAGAGAAAGCCACCCTTGCATTCCTGTCCCAGTGCCAGACAGTCGTTTCTCCCTATGTATGTGTCTGGGTCCCCCAGAGTCTCACCTCAAACTGGAATTCAGAGGAGTGGGAGCTGGTATCTCCCTCCCGATTAAAAGAGGTGCCAGCACTTTCTGCGCCTCCAAACCTCTTACCCGTCTCACTGTGCTTTCTTCACCTCTCTAGTTGTGGAACTTCCACTCAGCCAGCTTTCTCGCGGTTTTGGGTGGTAGCTGTTCTGCCTTTTAGTTGTAATTTTGATGTGGTTGTGAGAGGCAGCAAGTATAGGTGTTTACCTATGCCACCATCTTGGTTCTCTTTCTTGCTGTAGTTCTTACCTTTGTATCTTTTTTTTTTTCAATCTGGATGCTTTTAAGATTTTTTTTCACTCGTTTTTCACCAATTTGATTATGATGTGTCTTGGTGGTGCTTCTGCTTGGAATTCATTGAGCTTCTTGGATCTATGGGTTTAAGGCAGTGATTCTAAACTGGGGGAGATTCCCTCCCCTTTTCCTCCAAGGATCTCTAGCAATGTCTAGGGCAATTTTTGGTTGTTTGTAAGTGAATGGTCCTATTGGCATCTAGTATGTAAAGACTGGAGTTGCTGCTAAACATCCTGCAATATATAGTTCAGCCTTCTACAATAAAGAATTATCCAGCCTCAAATGTTAATGCTGCAAAGGATGAAATACTCTGATTTATAACATTCGTAAAATGTTTAAAATATCGGCTATCATTTATTAAATTGTTTTTTTTCTCTCTTGCTTTTTGTCTTCTTCTGGGACTCCAATATACTACATTGCTTGATATTTTCCCATAGCTCATTAGGGTTCTAACCAATTTTTTTCAGTCTTTTTATGCTCTGTGTTTGATTTTTCTTAGTTTCACTTGCTACATCTTCAAGTTCACTAATTTTTTCTTACGCAAGAGCTAAGCTTCTGTTAATCCTATCCAGTGTGTTATATCAAATATTTTCTTCTCTAGAAGTTCCATTTGGGCTTTTTGTATCTTCCATTTCTCTGTCCATTATGTTCATGTTTTCCTCTACTTATGTGAATATATAGAATATATTTATAATAGCTGTTTTCATCTCTATCATTTCTGCAGTTACAGGTGATATTCTGCTGCTGTCCTCAAATGCTTGAGAGACTTATTGTAAAATTTACACTATTGTTTGCTGCTTTTGTTGTGTACCTTTAAAATATCTTAGACTTTGTTTTGGCATGAATTCAATTATGTGGAATCAATTTGATCCTTTCAAGGCTCATTTTAAAGCCGTGTTAAGGTAGGGGCAAAACAGCCTTCAATCTAGAGCTTAATTTAGCCTCACTACTGAGATGAAATCCTTTTGAGGCCTCTACCATATGACCCATATATTACATTTTCTTTCCACTCTTACTAGTAGAAAATGAAATATTCTCAGTCCTATGTCAGCTCCGAGAATGGTTTGGCCTACTGCTTTCTTGTAATTCTTTTCCCAGCCTGTTAGTTCCCTTTCACACACACACAGATTAGTATTCAGTCAAAGGGACACTTCTGCAGATCTTTGGAACTCTCTCTCCCTCTGTAGGAACATCTCTAATATTTGGTCCTGCATTTTCTAGCTAAACTGGATCTATCCTCCCTTCACTGTAGCCTGCAAATTGCTTCCAGGCAATAAGTAAAGGCAATTGTAGAGCTCCTTTGTTTCCCTTCTCTCCTAACTTTTAGTGCCATTTCTAAAAACTATTGTTTTATCTATTATGTCTATTTTTCTTCTTGTTTTGGCAAATGGTAAATCTCATTCCTATTACTCTATGCTTGGAGCAGGAGTCCCACAAACATTAATTAAAAAACCAGCTTAACATTCCATATAGTAATATACAATAACTTACTTAACCATTATCTGATATTTACCTACATAGGTTATTTTCACTTTTCCCCTCATAAACATATGATGGATATCTCTGTACATAAAGCATAATACAGTTGTAACAAAATTTTAGGGTAAATAAGACTTTATAATTTGAATATAGTGTATTCTAAATATATTTCTCCTTCCTAGGATTAATTTTTCATTCTGAAGCAATAGCACAAAGCATATTAGAATGCTGCTGCTAACTTTTTTATTCCTGGGGGGAAAGGGGAAGATTATGTTTTAAGCAGAAATAATATTTCAAAAATAATCTGCCATTATCAGATTGAATTCAAAATAAAGCTGCCAAAGATGCATTAGTTTTCGTCTCCATCCACTTCATCTACAAGAAGGGGTAAACTTTGGCTACTCTAGCCTCTAGATTTCCACTCCAATGAAATGTTTCTCACAGAGGCTTTAAGAAGTTTATTCCATTTCTCTCTACTCAAAATCCATTAAGTTATTTTTATGTTGCATCAGCAGTTAAAGAAAGAGACTATAGTTTGGCAGCCAATAGGATAAAATTTGCCAATTCTTACATTGCCTCAGCCTATATTATTTGAGATACTGAAATGTTCCTTCACTCAGAGGGGAAAGGATAAGTTGTTGGCTGAATCTTTACTGTTTGGATTCAGATTCCACATTAGTCAGTTGCAGGGTCAAGACTTAAAACCTTGTGAAACTTTCTTTCCTTCTGAAAATAACTATTCCATATGTTATCTGGCTAATATATGCAAGGAGGGGGTTGAGTTTCTTGTTTCCACATACTACCTTTTGGCTTCTGTTTTATTGGTTTGTTTACTAAATTTGTTTATAGGTTTAGCTGTACGATAGAGTAAATAAATCTCTCTGCTTCAGATTTCTCATTTGTAAAAATAGGATTAGTTGCTATCTCATCTATTTAAAGCAACACACACACATACACACATATCATCACTCAGCACAAAGTGAACACTATATAAATGTTCAGCAATTTTTCTAAAATATTGCCATTTCTCCAAAGATAAAGTGTCTCAGCAAGACAGACACAAAATGTTTTGAGGTAGAAAATTACAATATTGAACCATGAGTCTTTATCTAATATTCTCCTGATCAAACAAAACTCCAAAATCACCAGAAAACCTAACAAAATAACTGTTATGAGAAAAAAAGGCAAAGTAAACTAGGACTTAATATATCTTCCTTATGCTTCACATTTTACATATATTTTCCAATTCAAACTTTGAAACAATTCTATAAAGTTGGCATTTATACTGTATTTCATTTAATTAACACATCAAATTATAAAGAGCAGCATTATTTTATGAAATGCTAAGAAAAATATACAGCCAATTAAATATAATATATAATCATCTATTTTAAGACACATCCAGAATTTTTTTTTTAAATATATTTTATTGATTTTCTACAGAGAGAAAGGGAGGGAGATAGAGAGTTAGAAACATCAATGAGAGAGAGACATTGATCAGCCGCCTCCTGCACACCCCTTACTGAGGATGTGTCCGCAACCAGGATACATGCCCTTGACCGGAATCGAACCTGGGACCTTTCAGTCCGCAGACCGACGCTCTATCCACTGAGCCAAACCGGTTCCGGCACATCCAGAATTTTTTAAATGTTAAAGAGAAGTACACAATGTCACATAGCAATTGGCAGAATTGAGATCTGGTATCTAAAGCCTGTGGTGTTTTTATTAAATTATGCCACCTCTCCAAGCTACTTTAGGAACTATTATCACATACTTAAAATATTCTGAATTAAAATTTTGTTATCTTTCTTAGATGAACATTTAAAAAATTTAAGTAAAGTTCAAAAGGAAACTTTAAAATTAAAATAAATTCCAATAACTATGAGTGATTTTTTTATGAAATGCATGAATGGGAATACACAAAGGAATAGATTAATACTAAATTAGATGTATTTTCATTCCATACCCCTTTCAATTACATTTGCCTCCATTCAACCAACTACCTTTATAAGATGGATGAGTTCATGAAAGAGGTTCAGAGATTGATAAAGAAAAATAAGTCTAGTGGATATTTTATTTGTAGCTTATCAAAGTCTTTGGAACACTATCTCAATGTTTTCATAGGTTTTCATATTTTTCTTCCCAACTTTACAAAAGAATCCTCAAAAACCTCATTTCTCAAATTCTCTTGCAGCTGGAATATGCAGGCCAAAGACCTAAATTACATTAATCAGATGCACAAACAAACCACTTGAATATATTATTGATCTACAGCAAATCACACTTCTTGACTCACAGCTCAAAATTTGGTTGAAGCCCTGGCCAGTTTGGCTTGGTGGATAAAGTGTCAGCCTGAGGACTGAGGGGTCCCAGGTTCGATTCTCGTCAAGGGCATGTACCCTGGTTGTGGGCACATCCCCAATTGGGGGTGTGTAGGAGGTAGCTAAACGATGTTCTCTCTCATTGATGTTTCCAACTCTATCCCTCACCCTTCCTCTCTGTGAAAAAAATCAATAAAATATATTTTTTTAAAAATTTGGTTGAAATAATCTAACAAAAATAGTTGACTCTTGAGCACAGTTTGAACTGCACAGGTCTGCATACATGTGGATTTTTTTCAGTAAATACTATAAATGTATTTTTTCAATAACACTTTCTTTTCTCTAGCTTACTTTATTGTAATAGAGAATTAATGTAACATACAAATTATGTGTTAATCAGCTGCTTATGGTGTCAGGAAAGCTTCCAGTCAACAGTAGGCTAATAGTAGTTAAGTTCTTGGGGAGTCATATGTTGTACATGGGTTTTCAAGTGTGCAAGGGATCACAACTTCTAATCTCTGTGTTGTTCAAGGGTCAACTGTAAGCAAAATTCAAACAACTAAATAAAACTTACCATATGAATTCTTATTTTAAGTACACAGGAGAGTATTAATTAATGTCATACCAAATTTCAAGTAAATCAAAGTTATCCAATTAAGTTTCTAGTGGCAGTCAGTCCCTGCTGTAAGTTCATTCTCCAAATCTGGAATCAAGGAGGTATTACTATAATAAGCAATCTCTAATCTAGAGCCACTGGATCGATTATAATCTGGCCCTATCACTATAATCATAAAATCAAATTAATTCTGGATATAACTAATATATATACTTTATACCAGCTTAGAATTAAGTTTCCTGAACTGCAGCCAATATGGTACTAATTCATAAAGGAAATGTATTCATAATTACTCAAAAATATAATTACAATCAATAAACCTTCAAATCTTTTTTTGTTATTCTCTTGTCACTGTCAGACGTACTCAGATCAGTCTTCTAAAAACAAAAAGGCTATGGTAATATTATAGATTTAAATTTTCAAAGTAGGTAAATTTATAAGCACACCTTCAAAAGTTTCAAAACTGCTCTTCTCATTTTCTAACTCTACATCAAGCCATGGCATGCATGATTGCTCCCAGGGTAAGAAACTTGTGTAGACAGTAATTGTATTTGACAGCAGCAATTACATGCAAGGTTGGAGATGAGAAGACTATTAATGTGTGGGCAGTAATTGATGTGGTATTTTCTCTTACTATTGAGGGTCAGCTTGAAGAGAATTCACAGTAAACTTCACCTTGGGTGCAGTTGATCCAAGAACATGTGAAAACACTGGTTCTAGAAACAGCAGGCATGCAGAACATTCTTTTTTTTAAGAGACTGATAAAGTATGAAATAAACTACTAACATACAACATTAAAAGGTATTTCCTTATACCTTTCAATTAATTGTGAAGAATTTCAGAAAAAAATCACATAATGAATTACACAGGCTCCTCAAATTATGATGGGGTTAATATCCTGATAAACCCATCACAAGTTGAAAATATCACCAGTTGAAAATGCATTTAATACACCTAACATACCAAACATAATACCAAAGCCTTCCTTAAACATGCTCAGAACACTTACAACTGCCTACAGTTGGGCAATTACTATCTCGAGTTTCATCTCAAGAGTGATTGCCTTCCTCTTTTCACCAGAAGCAGGGGACATAGTTGAGCATTTTTAAAGACATGATGGGATGTGAAAACACTAAACACAATATCCAATAAACTCTGCAACATTACACCGAAGAATACTGTTTATTTACCCTCACGATTGGTGGCTTACGGGGGGCTGTGGCTCACTACTGCTGCCCAGCATCACAAGAGACAGTATTGTCCTGACTAGCCCAAGAAAGATAAAAGTTCATAATTTGAAGTATAGTTTCTACTGAATGTGTATCACTTTTGCACATCATAAAATCAAAATATTGTAAGTAGGGGATCATGTGTATGATCAAATGCTGACATTTAGCAAGAGATCAAATAAATTATCTTTCATAACATCACACTATAACAAAAGCTTACTGAATATGTGAAAATTATATTAAATAGAAAACCTGAAAACTCTGTAACATCAGAAAAACAGCATAAACAGCAAGCTTATCCTAAAACAATAGGAAGATGGCAGACTAAACACAGAACATTGGCTCCCTCTTCCTACACACAGCATGCTGGAATAATTCAACAACTAAAATAAGCCTGAAATTATGAGTATACCTAGAAAGGATGGTCAGGACCTATCTAATTCGGAAGATATATTCTTTAGCAAGTAGAGAGGAATCACACCTGCCACTTGCAGGTCCTTCATTTATTTATTATTTTTTAAATATATTTTTTATTGATTTTTAGAGAGAGATGGGAGAGGGTGAGAGATAGAAACATCAGTGAGAGAGAATCTGCCTCTAACCAGGAATCAAACAGGCGACTTCTTGGTTCATTGGAGGACAGACTCAACCAACTGAGTTGCATCAACTAAAGCCACATGCAGGTCCTTTACATGTTGAATCCTGCTTGCTCTTTCAGTCCTAAACCATCCTGGTGGGCTGAACTGTCCCCAATCTCCTTGTTCAAGAGGGACCTACCTTTTCTTAGCATTCCCCTACAGACTCCTAAGGGAAAAAAAGGGTCTCTTATTCCATCTCACCTTGTCTCAGTGAGAGATCAAAAGTTACTAGTTCATTGGCCCATGAGATTAGAAAAAATTACATTTTCCTTTGCCAGTCGATTTTTGCTTAAAAGACCTCAATAATCAGATCAGTGCTAAGAAAGCTTACAATCAGTAGTCAGAGAAAAATTATAATCACTTCAGATGATTCAGATGAGTGGCTTCTCTTGAAGGGGACAAAAATTAATTGAAAAAAACAAGAGATTTTCATACAATAAAATGTAAAGATATATAGACATATATAAACACTAAATGTATTATTCCATAAAAATCTGCTTTACTATAAACATTGGCTTCTTATCAATGTTGATAATATACATCCTAGTTTAATATTTCTTTCCTACAGCATGGCTCAAAATAGCCCATCTATACATATAAAGAGGTAATATGCTAATTGTCTATTAGGATTTCCCAGTAACAACCAATTTGCATATTGACAGACCAGCAGGAGGCTGTATGCGCAGCAGGAGGCAGTTGGCTGGAGCCAAGTTTCCGGGGGTTCTGAGGAGAGTGCCTGACAGGAGCCCGGATTGCAAAGAAGGAAGAGTAAGAGGCCACGGGGAGCTCTTCCAATCCCCCTGCATGGACACCCTACCCCAGGCCCGCACCCCTGGGGGGATGGACGAACATCCTACCCCAGACCCTGACTCCTGGGAGGGTGGGGAGGCAGAGAGGCTAACTGGATGGGGAGAAGACCCAGCCTTGGGGGAGCTGCACCCTGCACCCCTAACTCCCCATCTCTTCCCTGCCACCCTTGCCAGGGACGCACACAACAATAGCATGCCAGCGACCATCCGTCAGCACCTCCAAGGCACCCGGGACCTGCGGCTTGCCGCTGCTGGGCCCCCTCCACTGGGGCTGGGCACGCCTCTCCTTCCTAGAACTCCACACCTGGGTGGAGGCAGGCCTGAGCGACCCCCCAAGGTCAGAGCCTTCCCCCTACAGCAGCAGCGCCATCTCCGCAGTGGAAGTGCGTTGAACCACACTGGGGTCTCGGTTAAGCCCGCCTGACTCTGCTCTGGTCTGGCCACCACCCCACCTTGATCAGGTACATTGCAAAATAGCTACAAATTTAAAAAATGGCACCAAACGGGAAGTTTTGACCGTTACTCCTCGCCACTCCCCTAGCGCCCCTCTTATGCCCTGCCCCTCTAAACCCCCCCACCCCCCAGCGCCTCAGGACAACCATCGCTATAGGGCTGCTGGCCAGAGCCCGCCATTCTGAGGTCTGCGAAACCCCCTGCAAAGCTTTCATAGCTACAGTCCCAGGAAAACAACCATGCCCTCCTCCCCTAATCAGCATCTGCTACCTTCGAGGGTACCGTGAACTTAAAAATAACAATACCATTTAGACATCACTTACTTGACGAAACATTTCTAGGTTTTATTAGCTCGGAACCTCCTCATGACAACCCAGTGAGGTAGGTGGAGAAGAGATTACAATTCCCATGGTATATGTGTATATATTCAGAAATGAAGCTCAGAGAGGAAAAGTGCCATACCCAGCGATTCCCAAGGTGCAGCACACGTCCCACGGGGGATGGGAGGGCGTAATTTGATTTTAAGTGGGGGCAATTCAAGAATGAGTTAACAGTGAATTTTTTGCATTTCTTATGGTTTTAGGGGGCCTCATCTACAACATATCCTACATAATAAAAGGCTAATATGCAAATGACCAAATGGTGGAATGCCCGGTCACTAAGATGTGTGCTGACCACCAGGGGGCAGACACTCAACTCAGAAACTTCCCCTGGTGGTCAGTGTGCTCCTACAGGGGGAGTGCTGCTCAGCCAGAAACCCGGCTCACAGCTAGCAAGCACAGCGACAGTGGTGGGAGCTTCTCCCACCTCCATGGCAGTGCTAAGGATGTTTGACTGACATCCCCCCAGGGCTCCCAGATTGAAAGGGCACAGGCCAGGCTGAGGGACCCTCCCACAAGTGCACGAATTTAGTGCACCGGGCCTCTAGTCAGTGAATAAGCATGAGTCAGTAACTGGAATGTTTTTAAAAAGACAATATAATTGTTAGAACCACATTCAAAGAGCATATGTCCACATAAAGAGGCATAATTTATGTTAACAAATATCCCTAACATTTTTCAGTTCCACTCAATTCAACACAGTAATAAACACTGGACTTATCACTGAAAGACATATAAATCAAGGTACCTGTTATCAAGACATTTGTTACCACGGATTCAGGATGTTAATATGAAAAAGAGATAAGAAACAATAGATAAGATCAAATATTAAAATGCATACTAGAAACAACATACATTGTTTATAAAAAGTGTGGATTGGGGGCTTCATGGAATGAACAGGAATTGACCAGGTCTAAATAAAAACAGGTAGAAACAGTACAGAAGGCAACTTGGTAGTATACCAGAATGCTTAAGATAATCCAGATATTCAAGAGAAATATCTAATACTAGAGGTTCGATGAACGAAGATTCATGCAAGAATAGGCCTTCCTTCCCCAGGCTGCTGGCACTAGCCTTCGCTCCAGCCAAAGCCGCCTTTCCACCTTCGTTCTGGCCAGAGCTACCTTCTGTCTCTCGCCTTGTTGCATCAATTCGCACATTCCCTCCTGATTAGCTGTGGGCACTGCCATCTTTGTTTTGGAGTTATGGTTATGGTCAATTTGCACATTCTGTTTTTATTAGATAGGACTTTAGTAATTTGGCCCCAGTCTACCTTAACATTTCTAATTTTAAAGTCAGGTTCAGTAATTTAACTGTTTTTGCACTTTTCTATAATTATAATTTACTATTCTCTTTCCTAAAATCTTCCCCCAATTATATCTCTACAGTTTGTTACCATCTTTGCATGTGAGGAAACAGCAATTCATCAAGCCAGAGATTCAAGTATTCAATCTTAACTTACCTAAGGAAATTCAGCTCATAATAACTAGGACTCATTGCTGATGATGACAGGCAAATGAGACTAGTCCTTTGTGACTATTCTAGTCCTAATATAAAGGTCTGTTTATTAGGGACTAGGAAATTCACTAATAGCTATTAGTACATTTAAAAGATGTTCTCATACATTTATTTTAATTCAACTATAATATTCACAGTGAGAGGACTCTGACTCCCACCTGTGATATATGTACAATGCCAAGATCTCAAGTTCCAGGGGGAAGAGGAAAAGTTTAAGTCAATTAGTTATTTATTTCATAAGCTCCTCTTACTCATGATTCTATTAAACGAAGGATGCTTGTACAAGGAAAAGACTGTTATGCATCTAGTTGTATTATGCAATGTTCTTAAATTTTATAAATAGAAAAATCAGACACACGTGATCTCAAGAAAAGATTTAAATCCAGTCAACTGCATATTTTTCATCAAGAAGTTACTTTGGGAGTAAAGGTTTAATTTAGTAAGCTCTGACTTAAAGTGCAAAATGAATGCATTAGCATATTATTTATTCTAATTATATTCAATTTTAAAACAGCAAATCAACAACATAAAATTGAAATATAAATACAGCATATTCAATAGGGATTTCCTGGGACTATTTATGACCATATTTCTATAAAAATATTTACTACACATGTGATTTAGAAGCAGTCTCTTGCAATGAGGTTGTAACCTCTATAACAATTAATAAATATGAAGTCATTTACTTTCAAAACACCCGTAACATCTTGTGAGTTAAAATAATGTTTCAAAGACTATAAAATTAAATATAAACAGTAAGCACTGTAGTATAAGAGAGTGACTTTTATACTACGTTAGCAAAAACATCAAAATTCCAAAGGGAAACTTATGAAGTTATTTCTTAAGTTATTATTAATTGACCACTTAACTTGGATCTATTTTATCACTTCTAAAACTGTCAGAAGAAAGGATAGTTTCAGGCTGTAATCCTAAAAAATCACACACACACACACAAACTGAAAGAATTTTGTGTAGTATAGTTAATACTCAAGGCATGAGCTAAAACTGGTAACCTGAACTGCCAGCCATTCCATAATATCTTTACCCTTAGTAGTTTTCCTTTTCCCTGGATATGCTGCTTGCTCCCTTACAGATAAGAGTGATGTTGTTCCTTCTGACATGCCATTTAGGCTAAGATGAATTATGATAGAATCTAGAAAATAAAGTGTATCTTACAATGCAGCTGAGCCAATAGACAGACTGTACTGGATACCAAAAGTTTATGAAAGAGAATCCTTCAGACCTTGCTGGATACCAAAAGTTTATGAAAGAGAATCCTTCAGACCTTGGTAAAACAAATATATCACAGATAGCATTACAAATTTAAAAGAGAAAACATCCTTGAATTTTTTCTATTTCTCTATGTTGATAAGTATGAGCACAATAAAATCATTAGAAAGAAAAATGAACATTTTACATATTTTATGATTATTTAAGAATGCACTTTTATTTACACTGTTATTATAAGAGTATATATTATCACATTCAGAATTCCAAAAAAGATTTAACAGTTTTTAAGTATATTACCTACATATCACTCTGTAATTTTCCTATAACAACCTACCATTAAAAATTGTAAGCACTATAGATACATTCACACTTTTCTAAGCTACCTTTGTGTGTGTGTGTGTGTGTGTGTGTGTTTTATTGAATTTATTGGGATGACTTGGTTAATAAAATATAGGGTTCAGATATACAATTATATAATACTTCATCTGTATACTGTATTGTGCATTCACCACTACAAGTCAAGTCTCTTCCATCATCATTTATACTCCCTTTATTCTTTCAAATATCATATAACAGTTCTATATATGAATTTTTCTAGATCAATTAACTAAACTTCTTACATTTAAGTGTAAATCATTACATTAATAATTCCCAAGTAATAAAATAAGGTCTGCCAAGTAGTGGGCATTTAAATATTTTTTAATATATGAATTATAAAATTTAAAAGCAAAATGTTTTCCTTTAAAGGAACTATAAAGGGTAGTGTCTCTTCACCCCACACAGAATTTCATAATGCTGCTAAAATAAGTCTAACCCTACTCTACAATCCATGTTTTCCTAAGTAATGACTGATACACATTAAGCTCCTCTCCATTTTCTTTATGTCAAACTCTCTTATATTTTTACTAGAGGCCCAGTGCACAGATTCATGCACCAATGGGGTTTCTCAGTCTGGTTTGCACCCTCTGGCAATCCAGGACCCTGCGGAGAGACGTAGTAGTATGCAAAGTGGTAGGCGGCCGGGGAGGAACCCAAGCCCGGAACCGGGAATGGGCACTGCTCCTGCTCATCCTGGCCCCACTCCTGCTCATCCTGGCCCTGCTGCACCTACTGCCACAGTTTGGTAGCGCTGCCGCGGAGGGAGAGGTTTGCGCCGCTATAACTGCACTCACCATGAGCCCAGCGTCTGGCGCCCATCAGTCAGCTGAGCGGTGCTCCCATTGTGGGAGCACACTGACTACCAGGGGGCAGCTCCTGTGTTAAGCATCTGCACCCTGGTGGTCAGTGCACATCATAGATACCAGTCAAATGGTCATTTGGTCACTTAGGCTTTTATATATATATATATATGCTTTTATATTTATATAGATAGATAGATTCCCTTATACTTC
The DNA here is from genome assembly GCA_011751065.1 of Lasiurus cinereus. Lineage (NCBI taxonomy): Eukaryota > Metazoa > Chordata > Mammalia > Chiroptera > Vespertilionidae > Lasiurus > Lasiurus cinereus. Next base: position 21,806,537 of record JAAGEH010000042.1, on the reverse strand, counting down.
TATCTGCTGTCTTTATAAAAAATGCGGTTATATCTTCTTCTTCCACTAATAAGTTTACTCAAACCATAAGACCCAGCCTAAAGGTTTCCTCTATGGCTATCAAAAAGCAGATAGGGATTCCTGTGATTCCACAGACCTTTGTTCACAATGTTATTAGTATTCTTCACACTCCATTGAAATAACCAGTTTAAATTGTTCTTCTCTTTCACTAGATTTTGATCTCTCAAGAGAAAGGATTACTTTTGTATCTCCAAATCTAACACTAATACCAGGCAAGTTGATTGAAGAAAAACAAGTAAATGAACAAATGAACATATTGTTAAATCTTGCTTTGTAATTCAGTAGCTATATCATAGTAGTTCAATGCAAGTTACCAGAATTCAATATTTTGCACACTACCTTAACATCTGCTAAATTACAGAATCTCATGATTGGGAAGAACATTAAAAAACATAGGAAGAACATCAAAAACATTTTTAAAGGAAATAAACGATTAACATAATGAATAAAAAATCAATAATAATAGTGAAATAATGATCAATATATACAATTTAAACCATGTCTTTCCAGCTAACCATTTTCAAGTATTTCAAAGACAAGGCATTATCATATTTCTTACAGTAAGAAAAATATCAAGTCCATCAACCTAATTACCCTAGTATCCTTTTATCTAAGTCTAGCTATAGATGATAGTTCTACTACCTAATTTGGATGAACATATACAGTATTTTAAGTATTCTAAATTAAGGATTTTTAAGTTCACAGGCTTTGGTGGTCACTGGCAATCTATCAAGAGATCTGTAAGTGGTTTCACAGTTTGAATATAATGCTCATTGAACAAGAGCCTGGCATTTTCCCAACATTTGCGGTTATCTTGACTTGGTGGAGAAAGAAATTAAGGATGTATTTTTGGGTGTACTTAAATTTTAAATAAAATACTTGTTTTATTATTAAAACAATTAAGAGAAATCTTTATTAAGATGTATCTTTATTAGTAGTTTACTTATGCCAAAAATAATAGACCAAAAAGCTTAAGATTCCAAAAGCTTAAGAAATTCTTTCTAATGGTCCAGAAAACGTGCTGCTTCTAAGTGATTTATTTTTATTTCCTAGTTGTTATAATCAAGTGTAGATAGCTTTTACTATTGAAAAGTGAAACCTGAAACATCTACACAGAGACTATCAGTGACAACTTAGACTGAGAATCAGCAAAACGGAGGTAACAACTCTCAAATACCAAGAAACTTGCCATTCACTTTATTCCAGACCCATCTAATTACTTGTGGTTTTAAGCTATGCATTTATAAGTTGGCTAAAGTAACCGGGAAACACTCCTTTGGGGCATATCATTTGTAATACTGATTTATTGGTTTGCTGCCTCCCAGGATAGGTCTGACCCTGAGTTTATAATTAAGCTGCATAATGTGGAAATAGAATGGTGGTTTACTATCTCACTTTATGGAATAGTACGAACATATAAAATGAAATTGTTTGATTAAATGAATTGAGAATGTTGGTTCGACTTATATAGCTTTAAAACATTTTTAGTATAGCATATGCCCAAAAAGCTCAGTAGCAATAGTTCTCCAAATGACCTAGGAAACAGTTATTATACTTCACTGTATATACATATATTACTTCTCATTTATCTATTAATTCAACTTACAGTCACTGCCTCCTAACTAGGAGTACAATGGTGACCTAGACCAGTGGTCGGCAAACTGCGGTTTGCCATTGACCAATGAGTTTGCTGACCACTGACCTACACAGATATGTTTTCTTAAACTTTTAGAGCTTCAAGTTTAGAGGAAGGTAGAGATAAGTATTCACAGGCAACTATTATGTCAGTAAGTACTATTAAAGGAAAAATATAATCTACATAGATTTTAAAGTTGTATTTCATTATTTCCCTCCAAATCCCATGGAGTAATCCTATCTAATAAAGAGGGAATATGCTAACTGACCATCACTACATCACAAAGATGGCTGCCTACACCTACAGCTGAAGCCAAGTTCCCATAAGGAGCCTTAACAAGCAATCAACAGGGACCTGAGGCTAGGCCTCCCCCTCCCTATAAGGCTTGACAGGGGACCTCAGGCTGCGCCGCCTGTCCTAGTGTCAGGCTGGGGGACCTCAGGCCACGTCCCCAACCCTGGTGCCAGGCCAGGGGACCCGAGGACAAGCCCTACGCCCGGCGGGGCTTGATGGGGGACGTCAAGGTGCGTTTCCTGTCCTGGTGCTGGGCTAGGGGACCTCAGGCTGCTCCATGCACCCCAGCACCAGGCCGGGGAATCTCAGACCACAACCCCTGCCCAGTGGAGCTTGATGGGGGACCTCAGGCGGTGCCCTCCATCCAGCAGGGCTTGACAGGAGAGTTCAAGGTGACCCCCAGGGCTGGGTCAGGGGAACTGAGGCTGCAGCCCCTGCCTGGCTGGGCTTGACAGGGAACCTCGGACCGCACCACCCACCTGACAGGTTTTGACAGGGGACCTCAGGCTGGGGGACACCAGGCCACACCCCCTGCCCAGCAAGGCTTGATGGGGAACCTCAAGATGCGCATCTCATCCTGGTGCTGGGCTAGGGGACCTCAGGCTGCTCTCCCTGCCCCAGCACCAGGCCAGGGGACCGCAGGCCACACCCCCCACCAGGTGAGGCTTGACAGGGGACTTCAGGCAAAAGCCCCCACGCCAGCACCAAGCCAGGTGACCTCAGGCTGCACCCCCCACCCCGGCACCAGGCCACGGGACCTGAGGCTACACTCCCATCTGGCGGGCTTGACAGGGGACCTCAGGCTGTGATCCTCACCCAGCGGGGCTTGACAGGGGACCTCAAGGTGCATCCCCAGTGCTGAGTCAGGGGAACTCAGGCTGTGCCTCTTGCAGGCTTGATGGGGGACCTGAAGCTGTGCCCTCCCCCCTGGCGAGGCTTGATGGGGGACCTCAGGCCATGGCCCCCACCCAGTGGGACTTGACCGGGAATCCCAGTCTGGGCTCATGGACCTCAGGCTACGACCCCTGCCTGGCGGGGCTTGACAAGGGTGGGACTAGCCACGTTTGGATCTAGCCCAATGGGACAGGGGCTAGCCGGATCTGGGTCTCATGTGATTTTGAGGTGCATGTGGATGGGTGGGGACTTGACTCTGGGTCCCGTGGTGCGCCCCAGAATCTAACAGGAGGAAGGTTTTCATATACATTTTACTAATTTTCTTTCACCTCTGATACTTCTATTATAGAGAAAGGGCAAATAGCAATATTAAATTATTTACTCTAATTAATCCCCTTTTAATGTGTATGAATGTCATGCACCAGACCACTAATATTTTCATATTTTGTTTCCATCCTTTATTATGAAGCAACTCTGGCTCAGTCTGCAGTCACAGATTTACCCAGAGGAAAATTCTGAAAATCACATATGGGCACAAACACTCCTGATTTGTCCCCTAGTGACCTGTCAAAATGGGGTCAAACTAAGCATAATGAACTGCACATTATCTGACATAATGTATCATGGACAACTTTCTGTATCATTCATTTTATTGCTAGAAAATATTCTATTATATATCATTATCTAATCATTTCCCTATTGATGATTATTTAGATGGTTTCCAACCTTCCACATACACATATCTTCTAGAACTTCCAAATACTTTTGTGGAATAGAGGCTCAGAAGTGGGATTGTTAGTTGCTTAGCCTATATTCCTTAAAGAAAAGAACCTGAGACAAAGCTTGCAAGCTCAGGAAATCTTAGGTGAAATACCATGGTATAAAGAATGAGAGGTAAAGGGAGGTAAGGAACGTAAGGAGGAAAAGCAAGTAAAAGACAGTATGGTTACTGAGCTGGCTTCACTGAGCTAGGTCACAAGGATATATGAACCACAATGTCTCAAAAGAGGCAAAAAAGGAAGAAAGGAAAAACAATTTCACTGCCAGTTCCCTCCATTTCCTACCTTTACTTGTCAAAGTTTGCTCACCTACCTCCACCCCAACCAGGCTTGCTACCTAACACCTCCAAGCAGCTGCTGGAGATAGAGCTTCTACCACACACAACCCATCCCATCATCATGGAAGGGATGGGAATCAAAACTTCCATGAGTCTGTTCATTTAGCCTTTGTATAGGTGGCTTCAGAAGGCAAAGAAACCATCTCCTACATGACTGCTGTCAATTCACACTCCAATAAAAGTACATACCATAACTCCGCGAAAAAGATGGCGGTTGCCCACAGCCAATAGTAAATATACTTAAATTATCAGTGAGCTTATATACAGCATCATAAAATCTTCACTGGTTATTGTGTCCACAGCTATAACAGAAAAGGACAAGTCAAGAACATGACAATTTCTTTATACCTGGTTTCCATCATTATATTTCACATGATTAGGGAAACTTCGGCATATGAGAAAAGTTGGCATTTTCATCCAGAATGCTTCAGTATCGGTCAGAACAGTGGTCGGCAAACTCATTAGTCAACAGAGCCAAATATCAACAGTACAATGATTGAAATTTCTTTGGAGAGCCAAATTTTTTAAACCTAAACTTCTTTTAACGCCACTTCTTCAAAATAGACTAACCCAGGCCATGGTATTTTGTGGAAGAGCCACACTCAAGGGGCCAAAGGGCTGCATATGGCTCGCAAGCCGCAGTTTGCTGACCACTGGGTCAGAACACTGACCCCTGTCTCCAAGCCAATCTAGCCTCACTCCCAGTGTCCAGTTTAAATTGTCTTTTACCGTAAGATAACCATCTCCAACCAGAGCACATATGCATAACCCATGGACATAGACAATAATGTGGTGAAGGTATGGGATGGGTCAGGGGCTAGGTGGAGGGGGAATGGGAGTCATCCATAATACTGTCATAAATCTACACTAATAAAAAAGAAACATGCAAATTGACCATCACTCTGATACACCAACCAGCCAATCAGGAGGGAATATGCAAATTAGAAGGACAAAGATGGCAGCCGCCCAGCTGCTCCAAGCACGGAATTGCCAGGCAGGGCAGGAAGCCTGCTGTAAGAGGGAGGGCGGGGGACGAAGGGATCTACAGGAACAGCACTCCAGCAGCAGTGAAGACCAAGACAGCAGACTCCAGCCAGAGCGAAGGCCTGGGTCCCGGGTGCTGGAGGAAAACTGGTGTTGGAAGCCAAGGGAAGGAAGGCCTATTGCATGCATCTCTTCATGCAACAGGCCTCTAGTAAATAAATAAATAGCCATCTCCAACACAGAACCTTTCTATACAAGGACAGGCACCTAGAAAGCCAACCCCAAATTTGTTATAAAAATCTTTTTCTTCTTATGCTCTTTTTGTCCTTTCAATTACCCTGAGCATGTATTTTTTAAAATTTGGTATTTTAATTGTACCCAAGAGTCAACCTACTCTCTCTTTTTCACCTCTGCCATACTCTAAATACTGAAAGACCAATAAACATCTAGTAGCTCTAACTGGAAAGCTGAAAATTTTGGTCTCAATTTATAAATTGTGTCAAATAGCTGAGAGTCTTACGTCACATGCATTGTGATGGGAATAATTGCATTGTGTCCACAAGCGGATTACTCTACAGACAGACTGAAAACATTGTAGCATTCAGTGTTTCAAACCCAAACCTTTGTAATATATTTCTTTTAAATGAACATATTTATTTTCAACTTGGTTAACAAAATCTAATTCATACAGCTGACAGATTCTATATATATGGAGAAAAACTGTATTTTCCAACACTAAATTAAAGGAATAAGACTTAAGACTTAACTAAATCAGTTCTTTATGATTCAGGGTTTGCAGCCACAAAAAAGGAAATGTATTAATTTTTCCCTCTGAATAATTTCTACCTAGTCATTTATCCAACATAGTCTACCATGTGCTATGTTATCACTCACTAACTTCCCCAGTTACACTAACATTATATCCCATTTATTTTTGGTAGCATATTAATAACATTCTTGCCCCTGTTAAATATTATAGTTGGTATAATAAAAATAACTTATTGTCATTACTCTCTCTAGTTTACAAACTCTTCTCTACATATATAATCTCAGTGAATTATAATCTTCCTTAACAACTTTAAAATATGACAATACACTATAAATTTCTAAAAGCAAATTATATCAAATATTGTAAGTAAAATTGTAATAATAAAAGACCAAAAGAAGTATAAAGAAATTAACCTGCCATTGCTTTCTTACCTTGCTCCAAAACAACTCACATTTGCACTGTTGGTTCATTTTCCTAATTTAAGCTTTTAGAAAAATACACACTAAATTGCCCTACATTGTATTTCAATCAATTGCCTAAGCTGAGGCTACGATGTCATAAATAAAGTACCCGATCATAAATTTCTCAAAGGACATAAAATCAAAGCCACCCAACACCTACAAATTAAATGCAAAAAACCACACACAAAAAATAAACAATAAAAAGAAGTTATGTTATGAAATTTAAGTGGATCAGTAAGTTAACCAATCTATTTTTAATAGACTTAGTCTTTATTCTCTATACTGATATTAAGATTATAACAATGCACCAAAATCATCTTGGTTTAGTCTTTTTATTTTATGTTTTCTTATAAATTATGGAGCTATGAGGGGAAAGTCAATCACCTTTCAGATATTTGACTGCAAAAGCACTACTTAGAATAGCAATGATATGAGTTATTTAAATACAGGCCTCTGCATGAAATGAGGGCTATCCATAAACACACATTACATTTCAAATACCTAGAAATTCTCAAGCCTCCATGATTCTGTATTTACACAGTTGACGAGGAACTCCAATACCCAGGAAAAAAAGAAAGTGGCCTAGAAAAGTGAGCAGCATAGCGTTTACTATTTTCATACAAATGCTTTATCCAAAGCATCTTATAACATCCAGGCATTGAAAGGCTATTCTGTTTGTGCTTAATATAAAATTTTTTTAAAAGACTATGTAAAGTTATGGTGAATAGATTTTTAAAGTATGTGATTGAAATGGCATTTAAACCAAATGCCACTGTGTGGAGGTGGGTTAAAATACTTAACCATTTTTTGGTTAAAATAAACCCAAATGTGTTATTTGAATAGAAGTATATTCTAAGTTTTCCAAAATTTTAGAGCATTTTGCATTAACCTGTGAAAACAACTTAATAGAAACTTGCAACTGCTGTATGGTTCACTTTGAAACTGTGTATTTTCTTGAGCCTAAATTATTTAAATAATCTAAAATTAATCTGTCATCTTGGAAAAGTGAGGTAAGTGACTTTACTCTTTTCCAACAAGCATAAGGCAGTAAAAAGACTACAGCACAAAAATGAAAACAAATTATTAAAAATACATGGTTTTTAGCCTTAGTAGAGGTTAATGCCAATGTATTTCCTTAAAAACCTCTTAGATATTGTATACATACAGCAGCGGTTCTCAACCTGTGGGTCGCGACCCCTTTGGGGATCGAACAAAACTTTCACAGGGGTCACCTAAGACCATTGGAAAACACAGATACGATTCAGAACAGTTGCAAAATTACATTTATGAAGTAGCAACAAAAATAATTTTATGGTTGGGGGTCACCACAAGATGAGGAACTGTATTAAAGGATCGCAGCATTAGGAAGGTTCAGAACCACTGACATACAGAGACACATACACACTCTCAAACACAGAAACCTGTTTACATTTCTAATTCTAAAGTTATGCTTTTCATGATATTATTTCTGATGTGCTGAAACTTTAGGAACTTACACATACATGTACCAAGGCCTGACCTGAGGAGGTTCCAAAGACAGTGTCAAACATTTCTTTAAATTAACATATCCTATAACATAAACATATTTACATAGCAAATATGTTAATTCTTCCATTACTTCATTACTCAGAGTTGTTTTACATGTTTAGATGACACCTGGCAAAAAGCTAGATTGTGAAAAAATGCTGCTGCACACCTTAATGATAGACAAGAATGAATGACTCAAGAGTAGCCGAAACTGACAAAACAGCATCATGACTTAGGGAAGAGTCAGCTGAAGCACCCATCAGGCATCCCTGGAAATCCCATATAAAGCCAACGGAGGTCAGTTGTTGGTCTACAGGAAAATAATCCCAATTTAAATTTTTTTTTAAGATACCACGAAGGAATAGGGGTGTGTGTGTGTGTCTCTGTGTGTATGTGTGTGTGCATCACCAATAATTTTTGAAAATCATAAAATCTTCTAACTCAGTATTTTTTTTTAAGTCACAGCCCAATAATAATGATACTGCCTGATTTCATTATTTTGCAGAAATGCCAGAGAAAAGTAAAAACTAAGTGATTTGGAATCTTGAATTTACTGGGAAAATCACATTCAAAGTGCATAAATTCTTTAAAAATTTCAGATGACATATTATTAATCATTATTATTATAAGATTTCAGTGGGATTACAGCATTACTTTATGCTAAGTAATGCAACCTGAAAGGCTCAATAAATCTTAGCTCAAGTGAATCTCAAAGGACAAATTAACATAGTCACCTCTAGTTTTACAACACAAATAGATCTAAAAAGAAAACAAAGACTATAGTACTTGGAAATCTAGAAATGTAGTGCAATACTGAGTAAAGAACAAAAACAGTAATCCCACAAAATAAAACATAAGAGAAATGCTCCATGGACTATAAAAATCAACATGTAGAAAGAACACAAGGGTTAAAATAGTAATAAAAGTTATTTAGTCAACTATTGTACAAAATACTAGACATTTAAAAATTCAATCTCTCTCTATATAAAACTTTTGTACATGATACAAATTTGGGAGACAGGGAGATCAAACTTAAAACTTATCTATCGCTGAAACCGGTTTGGCTCAGTGGATAGAGCATCACCCTGCGGACTGAAAGGTCTCAGGTTCGATTCCAGTCAAGGGCACGTACCTCGGTTGTGGGCACATCCCCAGTGGTGGTGTGTGCAGGAGGCAGCTGATCAAAGTTTCTCTCTCATCTATGTTTCTGACTCTCTCTCACTCTCTCTCTTCCTCTTTGTAAAAAATTACAGCTTACCTATCTAGGTTTATAATAAAAAATTGTAATATCCCAAAATGTTAAGAATTTTAAAAACTTTAAAATGGTGATACACTAAATTGTCCAAACATTTTTTGGTAAAGTACACAATAGAGATAGGATTATTTGACATGCAATGTTAATACCAAATGCAGGCACAACTTTGCTATTTTTTAGGTTTTAAATGTTATTTAATTTCTTAACATTATCAAACTATTGATATTAGATGCTAAATAATAGTAGGTAGTATGAAGGACATTTAAAAAATATACACACACACAATATGTATACTTGCACATGACAAATTAATACACCATCACCACCAAAACAGAAGCTTTGGATTTACCTGATTAAAATATTTCTTATAATCTTATACTTGCATTAAAAGACTAATTAATGTCTATATTGATATCTGTTTATATGTACATATACAGTTATATATAACAAAATTAAAACTATGAAACTATATTACTCTATATTGAGATTTCTCACTGTAAATCTGCACATAAATGTAGTATTTCCAGTTACTTCCAAAGACTATAAATTCTCAACAAAATATTACAGAGACATTTGTTTCAGAATAAAGAAAAAGACTGATTTGCTATTATTTTACAATTTCTAATCCTATGTAATGAAATGATAATATGCAACTTGACCCTCACACACTCACAAGATGGCTGCTTATAACCAGGCTGGCAGGAGGGTTAGTGAGAGATGACCAAATGACTGAACAAGCAGGCTGTGTGGGGCGATGAGGCCAGCAGGGGGATTAGTGAGGGACAACCAAATGACTGAAGCAGGCTGCATGGGGTGACCAGGCCAGCAGTGGGGTTAGTGAGGGACAACCAAATGACTGAATAGCAGGTGCATGGGGTGACCAGGCTGGCACAGCAGGGGGGAGGGCAGTTAGGGGCAAGCAGGCCAGTAGAGGCGGACAGTTGGGGGTGACTAGGCCGGCGGGGGTGGGGGGGGTTACACACAGTAAGGTGTGACCATGCCAGGGGGTAGGGGGCAGTTAGGGGTGACTAGACTGGCAGGGAGGAGCAATTAAGGTTGATCAGGTCAGCAGGGAGGAGCAGTTAGGGGTGATCAGGCCGGCACACAGAGGCAGTGAGGGGTGATCAGGCCAGCGGGGGTTATGGGGGCAATCAGGGACATCCAGGCAGGTGAGGGATTAGGAGCCAGTGGTCCAGGATTGTGAAAGGGATGTCTGACTGCCAGTTTAGGCCCAATCCTGGGATTGGAGAGGGTGCAGGCTGGGCTGAGGGGACCTAGCCCCCCCATGCACAAATTTTATGCATTGGGCCTCTAGTTTATTAATAATTCCATTAATACGAACTTATATCCAGTGAGAAATACAAGAATACTATGTTGTCAAGGAAGAACGCAAAGCTATAAAGCCATCTTGAAACAAAGTTGATGTATATTTCTGTTTAAAAAGTTCTAAAATGGAAAGTATATTAGGCTGGCTTAAAATATAGTGAAATCTATACGTACTTTTAAAAGGGTAGGTAGTACTAGAAAAGAGTATCAGGTTCCAATATATTAGGGTCAGATATTTGATGAATATTTAAGAAAAAGGCAGAAATAAAACAATACACCCATGAAAACATTTTGAGCAATGTGGGGTGGGGAAAATACATGTGTCTTAGACAAGCGCAGGTCTGACCTCTTGTTTTTGTATATTCTAGCTATGGGTTGGTTACTTAACCTTTTGGTTAAAATACCCTCTCTGAGCCTTAATTTCCTCTTCTACAAGAGGGGAATAATAATACCTACCTACAGCATTATTAAAAAACTAATGAGACTAAGAACATCTTTTACTCCATGTCCTTTATGCGTGTGTGCGTGTGTAAAAGATAAAATTTATCTTTATACAAAAGGAATTTGTATAAAAGATAAATTCTTTTTTTGGTATATTTTAGAATTAAATGAAATAGATTACATTTTCAAGCTCTACATTTAAAATGGTCCAGTGTTATAGCTGTTACATGATAAAATGCCATAATAAAACCTAATTATATGTTTAAAAGAGTAAGTAGGACACATCTTTTTCTTCTTCTTTATTTTTATTGATTTCAGAGAGGAAGGGAGAGGAAGAGAGATAGAAACATCAGTGATGAGAGAGAATCACTGATTGGCTGCCAGCTGCACACCCCATACTGGGGATCAAGATTGTAACCCAGGCATATGCTCTGACAGGGAATTGAACTAATTACTTCTTAGTTGATGGGTAGACACTCACCACTGAGTCACACTCAGCATGGTGGGACACATCTTAATGAAATTATATATATATATATCTTTCCTAAGAAACACTGTCCTCTATAGACAATTCAATTTATTAAGGGTTTCACCACATTTTTTTTGAAATATATGAAATGTTTAATCTGAAGATAAACTATAAAACTAAAAGATGACAAAACTTATTATGTCTCAGATTATGCAAGAAGAAATATCAAAACTAATACCTATCGTATTTCAGAATCTGGTTCCAGCATTACCTAATCCCACTATCAATGAAAACATGTTTATTCCAAACTAACTTTATGAGGTTTTTGGTGCAAAATTATGGTGTTATTTTAAAGATAAAATGTGAGCCCTAAAAACATTCACAAGTTTTGCTAAGTTATGCCACTAAGTTATTTATTTTTAATGAAGAATGAAGTTGTCAAAGTTTTTGCATAAACACACATATAAGGACATACTGCTTCCTTTCATGAAGTGACAAATATTCTATCTAATAAAAGAGTAATATGCAAATTGACCTGACCTCCGCTATATCCACAAGTCACACCCATCAGCCTATCAGGGCGAGTATGAAAATTAACCCAACCAAGATGGCTAGGGTCAGAGAGAGAGTAAGAGGGAGGCTTGGGTTGCCCCTGATGATGGAGGAAGCCAAGCTTTCCACACACCCTGGCCAGCCCAGGCCTCTGTTTAAGGCTACAAAGTTTCAATGGCTGTGCAAACAGAAGACTTGCTCCCTCTGTTCTAGGCTACAAAGTTTCAATTGTAGAAGATAAATAAATCCCAGATACCAGGGCCTCTGCTCGGGTTGCCGGGGGGCGTGGCCAGCCTGCAAACCACCACAGGCCCCTCACCCAGGCCACCCCACGCTCCAAGGGAACTCCCACCCTGATCCAAGACACCCTCCAGGGCAAACCAGCTGGCCCCCTCCCGTGCACCAGGCCTCTATCCTATCTTTTTATTTTTAATTGATATTTTTACAGAGAGGAAGGGAGAGAGAAAGAGTTAGAAACATTGATGAGAAACATCGATCAGCTGCCTCTTGCACATCTCCCACTGGGGATGTGCCCGCAACCAAGGTACATGCCCTTGACTGGAATCAATCCCAGGACCCTTCAGTCCACAGGCTGACATTCTATCCACTGAGCCAAACTGGTCTCGGCTCTATCCTATCTAATAAAAGAGTAATATGCAAAATGACCAGCACTCCAATACACAAGATGGCTGCCCCCATGCGGTCAAAAGATCCTGCCCCCAAGTGGACACAAGATGGCCACCACAAAATGGCCAACAGGGGAGGGCAGTTGGCAGAGACCAGGCCTGCAAGGAAGGGCAGTTGTGGGTGATCAAGCCAGCAGGGGAGGACAGTTGGGAGGGACCAAGCCTGCAAAGGAGGGCAGTTGGCGATGATTAAGTCTGCAGGGGAGGGCAGTTAGGAGTGACCAGGTTGGCAGAGGAGAGCAATTAGGGGTGACCAGGCCCGCAGGGGAGGGCAGTTAGGGGCAAACAGGCTGGCAAGGGCGCAGTTAGGCCTCAATCAGGCTGGCAGGGGAGTGGTTAGGGGTGATCAGACTGGCAGGCAGAAGCGGATAGGGCAATCAGGAAGGCAGGCAAGTGAGTAGTTGGGAGCCAGCAGTCCTGGATTGTGAGAGGGAGGATCGGGCCTAAACGAGCAGTCGGACATCCCTCAAGGGGTTCCAGATTGGAGAGGGAGCAGGCTGGGCTGAAGGACACCCCCCAACCCCCATGCATAAATTTCATACACCGGGCTTCTATTAACAAAATAAATAAATGCATGGAAAAAATGTGAAAATACTACCTATCAGATGAATATTAATTTGTCAATTTTTCTCTGAAGGAACAAAACATTACACATTTTAAAACCACAAATAGGGGCCACTGGATTAAAATGGCAAACACATACATATACACAACCATTCAAAATTCTATAGGTCCATAGTGGGCAACCCTCATAAAGCCAGTAGAACCATTTTATGTTTTTACTAATTCATCATGCTTTTCTGTATCAGACATTACTTGAATATGAAAGCTAACACATTTGACACAAAATGCTTTTTAACTAAAACAAATCCTATGTAATGAAGAGCTAATATGCTAATTAGACTGGACAGCAGAATGTTTGTCCAGACAACCTTCTGGATGAAGCTGGTGCTGTGAGGGCTAGCAGAGGCAGCTAGGGCTGCAAGGGCCGAGCCCCTTACACAAATTTCATGCATCAGGCCACTAGTATGAAATAATAACCCATTTCAAAAAGATTACTCTTCTGCCTATGGCTTTACTAATATAATCCAATTAGTCTACTCAAATGTGTAATTGCTTCACTTACAAAAATATATATCCTGTTTCACTGCACAAATAAGAAAGTCTTAAGATTTCTTTTGTAAAATAAAATTTTAGTTATACAAGATACCAATTTTCTTTAAATTTTCTAATAAACTTGGATTACCAAATAAAACTTACGTTGCTTATTTTTCTTAACTTTTATGATTTGAATAAAACAAAATATTTTCTCATTTTTAGTTCTCATCTATCATTCCAAGACCAGATATATTTGGATAGAAAAAATAATATTCTTCATGTTGAGACTATATAGTTATCTTTCATTAAAACATTACATTTTGATTTATTACTTACACTAAGAATTTTAATTTCTAACCTTACTATAATGTGTATCTAAAAAGTAAAGAAAAACATAAAATAAACACAATATAAATGTATTTTATCTTCACAGGAAGTTACAGTAACTTTAAAATGAGAAACACTGCCCTCTACAGACAATTCAATTTACCTAAATCTCAACAATAGTAAGCCAGACTAGGAATTTTGGATTTTCCTGCTTTGTTTTTGCTCAAAATCCTACTGCTCCATAAAGATCTTTTTCAAAAAACAGATTTATTCTATTGCAAATGTTCTTCAACCTCTTTTAAAGTATCTCCTTCTCTCTGGTTCACCCAAGATTCCATGTGTATTTAAAATAAGCCACTTAATAAGCAATGTTGAAGACAGGATTGAGTGGGACCAATACAAAATAGGAATAACATGTAGGAGATATTGCAACACCTAGCCAAAAGATGACGACGTATGAAGATTAAAGTAATAGGGAGGGGAAGAAACTGGTGAATGTAAAATATTTAGAAGGTAAAACTAGTGAGTCTTGGTAACTAACTAGGCCACTAAGAAGTAATAAGGAAAGTTCAGGGATTACTCCTAGGTTTCTCACTTGAACTAAATAGGTATATGGCAGTACCATTAAATAAGATAGGGAAGAGAAGAAAATAGTTGAAAGCAGATAAGGGGAATAAAGAGTTGATGAGTTCTATTTTGAACCTGAGTTTGAAGTACACCTGCGATACTAATGTAGAAATGCTCAGGAAATATTTAGCCATGTTAAACTAAAAGTAAAACAGGCAGAGCCCCTCAAGTTGAATGTAGCCTGTAGATATGGCTCACATTTAAGAACCAAGAGATTTCACATAAAAACAAGATTTCATATCCAATCTGGCACTACTGGGTACTCACAATAATAAGCGGCTGGAGCTAAAGTTGAATTCCCCTATTTAAATAGGGCACACAGTCTTCTGTAAGCCACAACTGCTATGACTGCACAAACTCCAGCCACTTCACTCATTTATCTTATCTTAATGGCTTGGTCCCTGCAGGCATTTTATTTTTTTAAAAATATTTTTTTGTGAACCTGGTCTAAAAACTCTGAGCCCTAATCACACAAAAAAAGGTCAGGGCTAAAAAGGAAATTTAGAATCAACATAGGCTATAGTTAAAACCGTAAAAATGGTAGGGAGAAATATCAACACAAGCTAAATCCTTGGGAAAAACAGTATTTAATCATGCAGGCTTCTGCTTCATAATATTTGTATCACCTTAAAAGTGGTGAATATTCAAATCTTAATTCAAAATTCACTTTCTCTATGTGTGTATATTTTACTCTCTTTTAATCATACATGCTGATTTTTCTACTTACTTCCAGGTAGGTTTTTTTAGACATTAAAAGCATCCTGCATGTGCTCTACAAATGCTAGCTGAATTAAACAAAGCAATCCCCCTAATACTGAGCATAAGTTATGCCCTGGATCTTGAAGAAACAAGAAAGGGGCCAGGAGATGTTTAGAATAGGTGCTAAGAGAAAAATGTAAAGGGGTTAGTGTTATTTGAAAAGAACATTAGAAAAATCTAAGAATTATTTAGTAGGCACCTGTACCCTTTGCTATACATTGTAGGCAGTACGGCCAGGACACAAAAGATGAATCCAACATGGTCTTAGGTTTTCAGAAGCCTATAGGCTACATGTAGTACTAGAAAGTATAAAAGTTACACAAGGTTCTTTCTGAAATGAGAGGTTCAATACATGAAAATAATGTACCTTAAAGAATAATTCTCTAGCATAAGGCAGCTAGTGAAAAGAAACCAAATTCAATACTAATATCTGATAATTGACAAATTAAATCTGAATGATGAAAACAATATCAAAGAAGATCAATCTTTGGGCAAAAAACAAACAAACAAACAAAAATCCTAATTATTTTTAGGATAGAAATTTCAAAAGTTACGACCAGCTTTATAGGTAGGTACAATACCTGTATGAATTTATCTACTCTGATATTCAATGACTTTTTATAGGTAAAAGATAACCTGTCAATGATGAATAGCACAAGTTTTATAAAAAGGCCAGATGGCTACTGGATAGCTAATAACCACTTATTTGGCTATCAGAACAAATGTGTGATTCTCCTTTTTATACTATTTATATTCATTATCAATACACAAATATAATACAATGATGCTATTCTAAGAGTTATCAGATCAATAAAATGAAGAGAAATAAAATTACTAGTAAGATCCCATATGTAAATATACAAATTTTAAAGACCTAAGGGATAAAAATAAAAAGAGCAAGAGACTAGTTAGGGAGAACCAAGGTATTAAAAATACTATTAAAACACACAGAAAGCCCTAGAATTTCTGAGAAAATCATTATTTTTTTATAATGAACTTTGCTCCCTCTTGTGGTCACAATAGGTATTACAGATATGAGTCGAAATGGAGGTAGAGCAGTGATTTTCAACCTTTTTCATCTCATGGCATACATAAACAAATTACTCAAATTCTGCGGCACACCAAAAAATATATCATACTTTTTGCTAATCTGACACAAAATAATAGGTATTACCCACTCTTTTGACTCCGAAGTGACTTGTTAAAAAAGCAGGTGCCTATACTTGTACATAAGAATTTCTGATACCCAGAATTAACCAATCAGATGCAAACTTCTACAACATGTCAAAGATGCAATTCTATATGACTTACTAGAGGCCTAGTGCATGAATTCATGCACCAGTGGGTCCCTTGGTCTGGCCTAAGGGATTGGGCTGAAACCAGATCTCCAATATCCCAGAGAGATCTCAGACTGTGAGAGGGCACAGGCCAGGCAGAGACCCCCCCAACGGTGCATGATCTGGGCCAGGGAGGGACCGCAGGAGGGCTCCAGGGCATGTCCAGCCCATCTCACTTAGTCTCCTTCAGCCGGACCCCAGCAGCATGCTAACCTACTAGTCGGAGCATCTGCCCCCTGGTGGTCAGTGCATTTCATAGCAAGAAGATGAATGGCCTTAGCATATCAGTAGCAAATTACATTTTGATTGGTTAAACAGATGACTGGACACTTAGCATATTAGGTTTTTATTATATATAGGATATATTTATGGTTTTAAGACAGGGCATTCATACCAGATGGCTACTGTTATGTTGGCTGTTACCATTTTTTAATTTCACAATAAAAGGGAAAAGAGGTCCAAGTGCTGCTGACTAGTCAGGTTTTGCATGTTTTAAAAATTCTTGCGGGATACCAATTGAAAATCTTTGAAGAAGAGGGTAAACAGAAATGAAACTGTAGGAACTACCCATATTAACCCTCATTTCTATGTCAGACAAATGTTCAATATACAAAAAGCATTGCTTTAAAAGAAAGAATTTAGAGTTTAGTGTTACAGATGAAGCAATGCAGAATTACAGAAACAGTCACAAGTGGAGAGACAGTTCTAAAAGTAGTATACAATAATGTATGGGGCAAGAAACTTTAAAGTTTCATTTTGTACTCTTTCCTTCTGTTGGAATTATTTCCATATGCCTATATTACTTTCATTAAAATATTTACTGCACAATGTAGAATACCTATCTTTTATAACTTTACAATCAGAGTATTTCCCTTGTCATTGAGAGTAAAAGCCATAATCCTTACAATAGGCTATTCCATGTGCTCCATCCTACCTCATTTCCTACTCCTCTGCCCCACTGCCCATCACCATATACCATTTTATATTTGGTTCAATATGAAACAGCATATCTCAATGAAGCTGAAGGAGAAAAAGTTAAGATATGGTCTGGGGAGGGGAGGCTAAATCCAATGACTGGTGTCTACATGAGAAAAGAGGAGGAGATTAAATATAGACACACATGGAAGAAGGCCATGTGAAGACAGTGACAGTGATTGGAGTTACACTTCCACAAGCTAAGGAATACCTGAGGTCACCAGAAGCTGGTCAAGGCAAGGAAGGACTCTTCCCTAGAACCTTCAAAGAAAGCCTGGCTCTGCTAGACCTTGATTTCAGATCTCTAGCCTCCAGAACTGAGAGAGTAAATTTCTGTTTTTTTTAAACTACAAAGTAACAGTTTGTAATTCTTTCCTATGGCAACTGTAGGAAACTAATACATCTTGAAACATCTGTGCCAGAAAGAAAATGCTCAAAGAATGATGGGGATATATCAAAAGGACACAGGAGCCATTGTGAAGGGGTTCATAGAGGCCAAATAAATAATAGTGGTAATAAATAATAACCCACTGACTAAAATAAAAATCCATGAATATACATTGATATAAATACTATATGAGTGTTGGGAGAGGCAATAGACCATGGACCCTAACTGTCCCTATGCACTCTTGTTTAGCATGCCAGGCTCTGACCACTCTTTACCTGAGTCATTTCTCAGGGCTGTGTGCAGTGAGCCAGGGATGAGGTAATGTCTTCCCAACCTCTGACAAAGAACAGGCTTTTCCACCTGCTATAAAAGTGAATTCCCAAAGCTCAGTGCTCCTTCCCTAGAGCACAACCCACTGCATATGCAGGAATCTATCTAGGCCCACCTGCGTCATCCTGGGAGAACTGAGGGACTTGAGAAACCAATACAAACCAAATGAAGCTCATGCAGTGTGCCATGCCATGAATAATCAAGTCCTTTGGCTAAGACCAAAGAGTCTTGTACCTCTGCCATCATCTAGGAAAAAACAGTAACAGGCTAACTTATTAGTTTGTAAGTAGGGTAATATACTAGACCTTTCACAGTTCTTAACAATGAATAAATAAATAAATAAATAAATAAATGAGGGAGAAGGGAAAGCCCATCCTTATAGTGCGATGGCAAATAATACATGTAGAAGAAATGGTGGAGTTAGAACATCATTAATGGATATTAAAATTAGTGGATGAGCCTTAGCTGGTTTGGTTCAATGGATATAGCACTGGCTTGCAGACTGAAGGGTCCTGGGTTCAATTCCAGTCAAGGGCACATGCCTAGGTTGCAGGCTGGATCCCCAGTAGGGGGCATGCAGGAGGCAGCCAATCAATGATTCTCTCTCATCATTGATGTTTCTCTCTCTTCCTTCCTCTCTGAAATAATAAATAATAATAATAATAATAATAATAATAATAATAATAATGTATGTGTGCGCGCGCATTTGCGCGCACGTACACATATATATAAAATGAAAACCTAGTGGGTGAAATCTGATTAGGAAAAGGATACTTATATAGTAGTCTCAAAGTTATCTCCCCACAAATTACCTACTAATTACAAAAGGAAAACAGAAACTTTACAGTAGAGAAATCTGGCAGACACCACCTTAGGTGAATGGTCAAAGTTAACATAACCAACACTGGGACAAAGAGACATCATGTTTCTCTTGGTATAATGTATTGAGAGGGATACAATTCTCTAGTATTCCCCCTAAAAATGTATGATCTGAATCTAATTATGAAGAATCATCAGACAAACCCAAAATAAGAGACATTTTACAAAATGACTGACCTGTATCTTCAAAAATGAAAAAGAAAAGTTGAGAAATTGCTCTAGATTAAAGGAGATTAAAGAGATAGGACCACTGGAAGATATTCATGATCTTGGATTGTGTGATGAATCAGAATTTTAAAAAATAATTACTAGGACATATTTAGCTAGATGATAAATTTGAATACGAACTATCAGTTTGCCAATAATACCTAATCAATGTTAACATTCCTGACTTTGAGAAAGAACTGCTGTACACTGTTGGTGGGAATGTAAATTGGTATTGCCATGACAGGAAACAGTATGTAGATTTTTCAGAACATTAAAAACATAGCTCCTGTATGATTCAGCTATCCCACTTGTGGGTATATATCTAAAGTAAATGTAATCAGGATCTCAAAGAGATATCTACACTCCCATGTTCACTGCAGCATGGTTTGAGCCAAGATATGAAAATAATTTAAGTATCCATCTATGAATGGATAAGGTGAAAAAAAAGTAAATCCTGCCATTACATAATCAAGATCATATATAGACACACACATATATAAAGCTATAGAACAGGGAGCAGAGAGATTAAAAGTGGGGCTCTATACTCATATAAGCACAGACCCAAATTCCAGCACCATCGTTTATTAGCTGTCTAATCTTAGACAAGGTGCTCAACTTCTCTGTACCTAAATTTCCTCATTTTTAAAATACAGACAATAGTTTCTAATTCTTAAATTCTTATGAAGATTTCAAAGGTGAATACATGTGTAAAGAGCTCAGCACATTTAGTATATGAGTTATTGTTTCACTGTTTTTAGAAATGAACATCAAAAGAAAATGAATCTTTTGCCCAAACCAGTTTGGCTCAGTGGATAGAGCATCAGTCTCTGGACTGAAGGGTCCCAGGTTCGATTCCAGTCAAGGGAATGTACCTTGGTTGTGGGCACATCCCCAGTAGGGGGTGTGCTGGAGGCAGCTGATGGATGTTTCTCTCTCATTGATGTTTCTAGCTCTCTATCCTTCTCCCTTCCTCTCTATAAAAAATAAATAAAATGAGACTGAGGTCATGCTCTGTCCCCTAACAGTAAAAAACAAAGAGAAAAAAACTGAGACAAAGGGGACCAGCTCAGAGTGTTTAAACTAAAAATTTAAATATAAATGAAACAAAATTCCCTTTCACAAGATTATGATGTCAAAATATATTTAGAACAATGTATTAAAGAATACTCTTTATATGAAAGTACCTTTGATTATGCTTGGTTTACAAATTAAGTTTATGTTCAATAAGTGAGATTCAGATGTTTTTTAAAAGCATCCTTAATGCCTGTCTGGATTTCCATAAGGAAGAATACCCAAATGCATGGACTCTGAAAACATTTTTAAGAGTCATAATTAAAAGAATTTTATTTAGTAATTAAGGTACTGAAGGTAAGAAATCATAAAATGTCATTAATTAGGAGTTATAAACTCAAATGTCTACATAGGCCAGGCAATGGAAACAGTCAAGCATAAATCAATAAAGAAGAACTGAGACTACAGTGGCAGGACCTGAAGAGCACATCTGAAGACATTCAAATTTTGTTTCTTTTGTTTTAAACATCATGCCATATGTGTTTAGGCTGAGTTCAGCTCAGAGAGTGCCTATTTTGACCACTGAATTTCAAGTTTTAAGTTCTTAGGACCATTATGATATACTAGAGGCCTGGTGCACGAAATTCGTGCAGGAGTAGGCCCCTCACAACCCCTGCTACATCGTGGTTCTGCCCCCCTTCCCCCTACCTACTGGTCATTCTGGAAAGTTATCCCAGAAGGTCGTTCTTCCCTCCAGTCTAATTACCATATTAGCTCTTTATTATATAGGATATTTGTATGCAAACTTGTTTTATAAAAGATATTAATAAAATGATATGTTTCTGAGAATACTCACGTACATTGAAAACATCAGGAAATGTTTCAATAACACTCAAATCACATTATCAAAGATATATGTTCCACTTTGAATTCACAGTTATGATATACTTTTACATGTCATAATACATAACCTTTAAGGTTCCTCATAACTAACATTTTAAGAATTTGTGATTAATGGAGCAAAATTCCTTCATACTAGTAATTAATATGTACCCATGAAATAACTTATCAGATGCACTGAAAATTGCTGAATTCATTCACTGCTAAAAAATTTGGCCTAAATATTTCTACTGAAAAAAAATACATTCAATTTGTATTTTTGACATGGTAATGATCCAGCCTTTATCCCACTGAAACACCCGCCAACCATGGCTTTAAAAATTTTAAATAAAGTAGCAACTCCACCTTTAATAAATTCTTTATAGATGTTCTCTAATAAGTATACTACAAAAAGTCTTTTAAGTGAACAATATCCAATGCCCCCAAAGTAATCTCTGCTTCCATTGGATTCCCTAGCACTTGGATGTTATTGTTTTATACAATTAATCGTATTTCAGTATGTTTCATCTTCTCTAATATACTTTAAACCACATGAAGGCAGAAGCATATTATTCATAGTTTATTCCTATCAATAATTATTTTGTACTTGCACAGAAGGGGCTCAACAAACAAACAAACCCCAAGAGATACCTACCATTTCTTAACAGTGATGAACTAATGTTAAACTCTTTCCAATTCTGAAATAGTTTTTACATGGTTGAAATTATTGTTATGCTTTTTAAAAGTCTCTACAATCCAGAGATGTTCTCAGTATCAGTAGCTGGTTATATTAATGTTTAAGCAATCGAATTATTAGGTAGATAAATACTACAATAAATTTAGACTCTTGATTTGAGAAAGTAAAATTTTAAGAATGTTAACTTAAGTATAAGTTTAAACATTTATTTGAGAGAAAGATGGTATGTTTTTGTAATAATTAAGTCTTACCTGAGTATTCCAACCTGGATCTAATTTTTTTACTGCTGCAATATACTCCTGCATTGCTTGACTCGGGCTGGAATCACCAAGGGCTTTCCATGCTTCCCTAGAATATCCCAAACAACCCATAATTAAGTATGTAAGTAGCACAAATAGCATGTTTCTTTTTATTTAAAAATTGGCATACACATTTTACAGGTCTGGGGATACAGATATAATAAGCCATAGACGAGCCTCTCTTTTTATATTTCCACTAGAGGCCTGGTGCATGAAATTCGTGCACGAAACGGGGGAGAGGGGTGTTGGGGTAGTCCTTCAGTCCAGCCTGCTCCCTCTCCAATTTGGGACCCTTTGAGAGATGTCCGAGTGCCCGTTTAGACCCAATCCAGTCGGACATCCCTCTCACAACCCAGGACTGCTGGCTCCCAACTGCTCACCTGCCTGCCTTCCTGATTGCCCATCACCACTTCTGCCTGCCAGCCTGATCACTCCCTAACCAGTCCCCTGCCAGCCTGATTGATGCCTAACTGCTTCCCTGCCATCCTGTTTGCCCCTAACTGCCCTCCTCTGTGGACCTGGTCACCCCTAACTGCCCTTCCCTACAGGCCTGGTCACCTCTAACTGCCCTCCCCTGCAGGCCTGGATCTCTCCCAACTGCCTTCCCTTGCAGGCCTGGTCCCTCCCAACTGCCCTCCCCTGCTGGCCATCTTGTGTCCACATGGGGGCAGTCATCTTTTGTGTTGGAGTGATGGTCAATCTGCATATTACTCTTTTATTAGATAGAATAGAGGCCTGGTGTACGGGTAGGGGCCAGGTGGTTTGCCCTGAAGGGTGTCCTGGATCAGGGTGGGTGTTCCCTTGGAGCATGGGGTGGCCTGAGCGAGGGGCCTATGGTGGTTTGCAAGCTGGCCACGCCCCCCGCCTCCCCCACCCCCACTCCCTGACCCAAGCAAAAGCCCTGGTAACTGGGATTTATTTATCTTTTACAATTGAAACTTTGTAGCCTGGAGCAGAGCCAAGCCTTCTGCTTGCACAGCCATTGAAACTTTGTTGCCTTAAGCACCCAGCCTGGGTTTGTGAAAAGCTTGGCTTCCTCCATTGGCCAGGGGCATCACAAGCCTCCTTCCTGCTCTCTGTGGCAGTAGCTATCTTGGTTGGGTTAATTTGCATACTCCCTCTGAATGGCTTGTGGGCGTGGTGGAGGTATAGTCAATTTGTATATTAATCTTTTATTATATAGGATTAGTTTACACAGATCTTCTGACCATACCAAAGGAATCTTTTACACAATTTTTTCTAATCACCTTCTCCTAAGAAATCTTAGTAGTTCAGATACAATATGTATCTGTTAAATTTTATAAGACCACAAACCATTGTAATAGCTAAGATTTTATAACTCCCCAAAACCAACTTTCACACCCTGTTGAAAATGTCTGATCTGTATATAGACCAATACAAGTAGTTCCCATCTTATAACTTAACTGTGCTTACAGCATTTCAGTAACATGGGAACTAATCATCACACTAAACAACATTCCCTGGAAAAAATGTCTCAAACTTATTTAAGATTTAAAAAATACACCTCCCCCTTTTGCTGTTACCTAATCTGCTAGTCATGAATCCCGAGGCCTCTGCAGAAACTTCAATAGTGAGGGCTGGTGAGGACTGAGTTAAGAATACACAAATGGGTAGGAAGGTAGGGACTTCCTAAGTATAAATACCAAGAGTAATATTTTAGGGTTTTTTTTTCTGCAAGCTGCCAAAACAGGCTCTTTCTTGGTTTTTCCTTGGCGATTTTACTTCCACCAGATATAATAAACTTACTGATCCACTGTGAATCAGAACTCAGACACACATTTTCTTAAACACCTTCCTGTTACACTTTTCTGAAATTTCTAAGTTTATTTTTACTGAATCTCTTGAGTGTTCCTTGTATACATCCTAACACTTTACCCATAAATATATCAGCATATATCAAACTGAGGAAATTTAACACCAATACAATAAAATTTCGATTTGCCAATAATTTCCTTCATAGCTTTCTTCTCCTAGATCAGGAGCCAATCATGATTCATACACAGCATTGAGTTTCATGTATCTTTAGCCTTTTCTGTCTTCCATGATATTGGTATTTTTAAGACTCCAAACGTGTTGTTTTATAAAATATCCCTCCATTTGGACTTATCTGATTGTTCCTTCACCAAAGAGTGTTCATGGCAAAAGCAATTAATCATGATTAGAATTGGGTTAAATATTTGGTCAAGAGCAATACATGGGTGACATGTCCTTTACAATGCATCCTATCAGAGGGCACAATATCAGCTTGTCCCATCATCAGGGATAAGACTGAGGACTTGGTAAAGACAGTATCTCCTGTTTTCTTCTTTGTAAAATAAGTAAATTGTAGGTAAGTATGAATAAAAATTGCTTCCCAATAGTTTGTCATCTCCTGGTTTTGGCATCCAATTTAGATTCTTGCCTGAATTTTATGAGCATGGTTGTAAAATCTAAGCTTTGTAAAATTACTTAAAAAAATTGAAACAGAGAAAAATAATGAAGTTATAAATTGTCAAATATTTTAAAAAGCATACCTCACAATAAAAGTTATGTCAGGTATTCTCTACAACAGTAATAAAGTGCAGTCGGAGAACTACTCGTTATCACCAGTAAAGAAACCTTGGGCCAGAATGAAAATCAAAGCACTGCGGCCTTCACTGAGATGCCCTACACACAAACAGGTCAGCGAAACCAAGCAGTGTGCTTGATGCCGTAACTGATTTACATTTGGCTTCAAGATCGGCCTCTCTGGCTGGGTAACAGTTCAGACAGGCAACCTGTCCAGGAGACCACATTTTGAGTAGCACTGCTCTAGAAAGTAAAATTACAATTCATGTTTAGCAGTTCTCTCTACAACCATTTTCTTTTTTTAAAAACCCTACCCTCTATACATTTAATTCCAGGGCTAATGCTTCAAAGTTCTTCCTGCTATAATTAAAATTCCCTAATGTGTCTAATTCCTCTTTTTTCATTCAGACAAGGTAAGAGGAAATAAGGCCTCATATGCTAAGAGGGAACCTCTGTATCTCAAGCAAAAAAACTGGGGAGGGTACAATCTTTTCACATATTCAATAAAGAAGTGAACTAAGTAAGCATCTGGTTTTTTCCCCCTTCTTCCCAAAAGATTATGGTCAGCACTTCCTTCCTGTGTTGGGTGGGGCAAGGAACAGAAGAGCACTAGAGATGAAATAAAACAGGGTCTGGGAGAACAGTAAGGACTAGGGATTTACCTGCTCTTCTCAGAGGAAGAAGTGGGGCCTGTATGACAGGAAGGGGAAATCTCCAGCAACAGCTCACATGGTCACTCTAAGAAGCTCTTCTTATGTAAGGAATGTTTTTCTGTTGTGAACTACTTACATACCAACATCCTGGTATAAAAATCCTTTAGGAGACTTAGCTAAAATCGGGTTCTTTTAATCTCTCTCTCAACTGTCAGCCCTTAGCAGTCTACGGCAGGGAGATCAATATAAAAATAATTCTTTAATCTGCTTATCCATTTCTAATTCCTAAACACCTAAACCATTTCCAACAACCCCAATAAAGTCCAGTAATTTCTTACCATTTTTGCTTTCCTTCAAAATCAAAGAAGCCTGGTTTTGGAGTATTGCAATTTCCAACTTTGACCTAAATGAAGAGGGAGGAAATCAAGAACTTATTTTTCAAAGAAATGCCAGAGAAACTTTTTTATTTTCAAAGTTATTATGTGTACTTAGTAACTACTGGTTAGAAAATATTTGCGTCCATATATGTTAACAAAATATAACATTTTTGCAAAAGCAAACAAAAAACAAACTTTAAATATAGGCTGGTTTTGTTTACTGCATGAAACAATTTATCTAATATTATAATACATTTAAAAATATGGGTGAAAGCCCTACCCGGTTGGTACAGTGGATAGAGCATCAGCCTGTGACTGAAGGGTCCCAGGTTCAATTCTGATCAAGGGCACATGCCAAGGTTTCAGCCTGCAGAGGCAGCCAATTAATAATTCTCTCTCATCATTGATGTGGGCATGCAGAGGCAGCCAATCTTTCTCATCAGTGATGTTTCTATCTCTCTCTCCCTCTCCCTTCCTGTCTGAAATAAAAAATTTATTTTTTAAAAATATGGGTGAAAAACAGTTGCATTCCTAAGTTAATAGACAAATTATATATGACAAATTATAGATTATGCAATCCTAATTACTATATATAATACAGAACAATTTTAAAGTTTTCAATAAACAGAATTAAAGTACAATTATCATAATTCATAATATTGTTTATTTACTAGTATACTGATGCTCATAATACTATAGCATTTTATGTCTCCCAAATTCCAGAATAAAACACACTATTTTTAAAGTGCCCTATTATGAAACTAATTAATATAAATTTATTTTGGAAGCTGTGCAAAAAATTTCAAGGATTTCTCAACAATATAAATTCATCTATCCCACAGTAATCTTTTCTGTTTGTGGTCAATACTTACTTTTAATCCAATTAAACTATGCAGTGATTAGCTTCATTGTGAGTAAACATAAAATGAAATTCACACAAGAGCAGAATTCACTATCCACCCTGATGCCCACTGCCAGAGTGATCTCCCTTTCTGATAAACTCTCATAACACTTACTCTATATAATAAAATCTAGGACAGTACTTTTCACTTTTATTTTGTATTAGAAAGTTTTGTGTAAAGTCTCATCCTTCTATTAGAATACAGCCTGCATGAAACGCAGGCACAGGGGACTGAATGTGTGCTGATATAACTCAATCATTGCATCTAATATAGTGCCTAAACTTAAGGTAAACAAGCTTGCTGACTATAGAGTGAATGTATTAAGCAAGTGTACAACAAAACACCTACTTTCCCTAATGCTAAATATCCAATATGACCCCAATCCACTTCTCAGGGATCTTCTCACTAACTCCTATTACTCTTCTACATTTGAATTTTGCTAAAATCAAAATGATGGTCTACTTGCTGACCAGATTGATCAACTCATTGCCTTAGGGATTTTTATTGAGTTTTGCTCAATGTAATTCCCCTTATCACAAATGCCTTTCCTTCTTCCCTGAGCTTTCCAAAATGCTACACCTCCTTCTCAAGGTTCAGATTCTAAGAACCCTTTCAGTCCACAATGATCCCATCCATCTCTGAAATCATAATTATCAGCCCTATTATTTGCTTAGCAATTTGTCATAATTAATCCGATTGTTACTAAAATGTACACTTACACAGGATCAGCCCTGTTATGAAGGGATACAGAGGTGAGAGAGCAGCAGCTGCATTTGGTGCACAAAAGCTCCACCCATGTTATATCAAACGAGCCACACAACAATCCCGTTAGATTTGCCATTACAAACACCTTTTATAAATGAGTACAGAGCAGCTGAGGAGAGTTGTTGCAATCTATACATTAGTAAATGCTAATCAGTAGTCAGAATTTGAATCCAGGATTATTTGACTCCACAGTCCAATATTCCTTTACTATAACGTTGTTTTATATGTTACACAGAATGTAGGCTTCAGTTCTGGCATCTCTAAAATCACCTGAACTACTGAAATGATAGAAATATTAAATGAGATTAACTATTGGACATTATAAAAATAGTGTTGTGGGTTTTTTTTTAACCAGACTTCAGCCAGAGGCAGAAACAAAAACTACTGTAGTATATATTCTCCATTTCTCCTACAGTAACAGAAGTCTCAGCCCTCACATGGTCATCCACCGAAACATTACATATAGCCATGCAACTCTTGCCCAGGCACAGGGAACTGAATGTGGGTAAAAATTATATAAGTATCTTTCTTAAAAAGAAAAAAAAAGAAAAAAGGCTTGTCCTTCCCTTTGCCCGGGCTAAATCATGCATGTGCTGATGGTGAGCTATCTCTGGCCACGGATAGAGGATCTTAGGGCAGCAGTTCTCAAACTTCTGGATCTCATGATCCCTTTACACTCTTAGAAACTGAGGATCCCAAAGAGTTTTTGTTTATGTGGGTTATAGCTACTGATATTTAGAAGATCCCTGAGAAGTAGATTGGGGTCAGATTGGATATTTAGCATTAAGGAAAGTAGGTGTTTAGTTGAACACCTGCTTAAAAGACATTTTAAAAATATGTGTTAATTCACCTTAAAATAATAAACTCATATGTTAACATAACAAAATTTTATAAAAAATAACCATCAGCCCTAACTTCGCTCAGTGGATAGAGTGTCGGCCTGTAGACTCAAGGGTCCCAGGTTCGATTCTGATCAAGGGCATGTACCTTAGTTGCAAGCACATTCCCAGTGGGGAATGTGCAGGAGGCAGCTGATCGATATTTCTCTCTCATGATGTTTCTAACTCTCTATCCCTCTCCCTTCCTCTCTGTAAAAAAATCAATACAATATATTTTTAAAAATAACCATCAGTCTAAAGCAAAAAGGATAAAACAGGTGACGTTTTACATTTTGCAAATCTCTTTAATGTCTGCCTTAATATATTCTCAGAAATCTACTTCTGCATTCAATATACTGCAACATGTTGCTTAGATTGAAGTATACGAAGAAAATTCAGCTTCACACAGATATGCTGCTAGAAAAGAAAGCTATTTTAGCAACGTTTTCAGATAATTGTGAATATTCTTCTTTAATGCCACACCAAAACTCAGCGACAGTTTAGGGTTAGTTGCAATCTGAAGTCATATGAGTGAATTTTTCACAGTTACATTCATTACAATCCATTGTTCTGACTTGCACTTTGAAAGGATTTTATACCCACACATAACTTGTAACATTATTCCATGCAATATTTAGGAAACATGGTTACTAAGTTATGCAGACTTTTCAAATGTTGACACATTTCACTATACAATAGCAAAAGTTCACAATCATTAAAATCACCCATACAATAAGAAAAGTGTTTCTGTATTAGGAAGCTGCCTTGGGGAATGGCTGAGCTACAAGATGGAAAAAGACCAAGCTTCTGGATGATCTCAAGAGGCAGAATCACCTCTACCAGTCCTAGATCAACTACCTTCAGACTATATATGAACTGAAAATAAAAGTCCAGCAGCTGACCTGTATCCCAACTGATACAGAGCTTTTGTATGCCAAAATTCAGTTCTGGATCCAGAAAAGACTGAGAAAATTAAAACTATAGGATTTTAGGACCATAAATAGCAGTTTCCAAATCATTAGATAATAAATCATAAGCCATAAAGCAGAGTTATAAAACATACCACTTTAACAGAGCATCTAAACTGTTTTCTCTGACATATATGACATATCCAATGCCCTTGAAACAGAATATTTCAATAAAGGTTGCCAATGGTGAATGCCAGTGAATCAAGTGTTCCCAGGTTAAAGTAGGAGGTTTTGTACTAGTGCTGAAGGCTCTTGACCAATGAAGCCAAAAGAAATTTGAAATTTTTATTCTCCTATTGTTTTTATAGGTGTCAATTATTTGTTGGGAGAATGTAGGCGAGTGCACACACACAAAAAAACAAAACACCTTGTTAATTGGTGTGACCTTTTTGAAATTTCACTAACAGATGATTTTGCAGCCACAGGCTTGAAACTAAAAGAGCTATTAGGTAAGTTTAAAGCTATACCTGAGAAAAAAGGTTCATATCTTTGCTCATTTTTATTACCTTCCTGCTGACAACTTTACTTCGTTCAGTCCCAAGTACAGAATGTAATTATTTTACGAGAAATTTTCCACCATGCAGGAATTATACTGTAGACTTTCAACTTTATTATTCTAACAAAGATGCTATTTTTAACAGGCTCAGAATTCTGTTAAAAAGAAATTATTTAGAGGATACTGAGGAAAACTGTATCCTGATGTCATTTCTAGGTAAGCATAATCTTATTCTGTAATAATGAAGAATTTTATTTTCCAGATACAGAATGTTTCTAGACACCCTACCATCAATCAAATTCTTGCAAGGGCGAGGGACATGCCTCTTCCAGGCTATCTGGATGGAGTGAGTACACCTGAGACAGAGAGGCTGACAGGTGACTGCAGCACACTGATGACTTAGAAATAAAATCTTTAATAATGATGACACTAATATCAATAATAAAGGTATGTCCTAGAAAGAAAGTTCTCTAGGGAATTTGGAGAAAATTAGTCTTATACTGCCCAGAGAATCATCAGTTAAACATATTACAATCCTAGCACAATATTCAATAAATTCTTGTTAAAATAATCAGAGATCTCCTTTTAATGTTACTTTAATGTAAGTGACCAAAGAGAAAATAGATATCAAAAACTTTTACAAGAAAGCAAATTCCAAGGCCAATTCAGGGGCAATTTTCATGCAACACGATGATTTATACCACTTGTGTCTACAATTGTGTCTCTTAGGTAAATTTAAACATTCAACAGTCTTCAAAAAAAGGGTTCATCTCTATTCAATATATTCAGTTGAAGAATACAGAGGGAGTCCACAACTATTAAAAAAAAAATACAGGGAAAAGTAGATACTAAGGCGCAAAAGTTTTTAAAACTTTAATAAAATAAAATGGGCTGTTATCTAGCACTTCACTGCTTCCAGTGGAGTTTTCCTGAATTGTTATTTAATGCTTGTCAGCACGTTTAAATCTAGACTCATCAAGTAAATTAGCCTCTTGAAGGTAAGTATCATGATGCTCTTGCTTCTCTGTATTCCCTGTAGGCATAATACCCACGAATTTTGCATATAAAAGATGCTGAGTAAGTATTTGTGGATTATGATAAAGCAATTATTTTTCCTTGTGGTACCTAACCCCATATCTCTTTGAATGACATATTAAAAATGTCTTAAATTATTTTTATTTCCACGTAAAATTCAGACTCTTAGGGTCAGGCGCTACAAGCTAGTTCTAGTTCTGACTGACTTAACCTGTATGAGTTTAGGCAAGTTACCCTACTCCCTTAGCATATGCGGCCAAAACATGTCTGCGGTATTTAGGGTTTTTTAAAAAAATCACAATAACAAAAGTAACAACACTTTGTTTTGTTCGGTGTTACCCCTTTTTAATACAATCGTATTCTTCTCCTGGACCTCACAATATGTTTTTTTTTTTAACCTTACATCCATATGACCCTTGGGCAAGCGTGACTGACAAGCCTGGTCACCCTCATTTTGTAACGGTTCTCAAGCTGGTGAAAGCTTAAGAGCAGCGGAGTCCCTGAGCGAGGCGGAGAAGACGTAGGAAAACTGTTGTCACTCAGTGTCCCGCTACCCATCACTCCTAGGAGAGCAGACAGGTCCTCTCCGCGTCCGCAATGATGCTAATCTTTAAGGGATGATGGAAAAAAACAAACAAACAACACACACACACACACTTCCTTACTAGCCATTTACCAAGCTCGTCTGCTCTTGCTTGTTGTGGGAAGAGAAGGCCTCTCCCGCATCCTCCCCTTTCCCGGCGACTTTACCTGCTTGTACCTGGCGTACAGATACAGGAGCTGCTCCCGGCTGGCCGCGTGGACCACGCTCTGCAGGTGCGCGGCCGCCTTCTCAAACAGCTCCGCCAGGCTGCGCGACGCCCCGCTCTCGGGGCTCGGGAGGGACTCCACGTCACCGGAGTCGTCCCCCGAGCTCAGCTCCCCACCACTGTCGCCCGTGGTGGTCCCCGCGGACAGGAACGAAGAGGCCATGTGTCCGCTCGGTCCTCGCTGGCTCGGGAGTCACGCCGGCTCGGGGGGGCCTGGCCGCCTCCTCCACGACCGGAGCCCGCGCTGGCGTCGGACCCCCGCTCACTTCCTCCGCGCTCCCTCCACTCCCTCTGCCTCCTTCCCCGTCTCTCCCGGGGCGTTCGGGGCGGACTCCGCCACCCGCGGCGGCTCTCCCCCGCAGACCCCGTGTCCTGCCGCTTCCCTGGGACTAACTGTGGGCTGGGGCGGCTGGGGCCCCTCCAGCCGCGCGGGGACCCGAGAGCAGCACGGCCCGCCGGTCCGGGAAGGGAAGCGGCGTGCGGCGGGGGCGGGGCGACGTGAGCGCGGGCGGCGTGCGCGCTGAGCACGCGCACGAGCATGCGCACGAGCACGCGCCCGGTTACGCTCGGCGCCGCTGGAGGTGACGGGCGCGGCTCCAGGCTCCGGCGCCGTCCTCTCGGGGGGGGGGGGCCCCCCCGGCCCCGCCCGGGGGGGAGACACCGCTTGGGAGAATGGTCGTTGCTCGTTGAGCTGAAGTTAGTCTCACACTCCGGAACCGGGCTCGGAATAGGCCGCGGGAGGAGGGGAAGGCGGCCTTCGGTTGGGTAGTGTAGCCAGAGGCGGGGAGTCGCGGGAAACAGAGGTGAGGACTCAGGTTCCGCCCGCGCCCCCGCCTCCCCGATTTTGTGCCCCAGGTGCCCCCAAAGAGGCCGGGGATCCCCGCGTCTGCTGTGGGAGAGTCTGGCTTGAAGAGATAAAATGGAGCGCTCCTGTCAAGCTGCTAAACTACTAAAATCAAGCAGGCTGAGTTATGAGGAAACGATTCTTCTGTTGTTTTTAACCAACCTGAACACGGAAACTTCTGAACTTCCCAGGCCTGCGAAAACGCCTGCCTATGCACCGGACTCTCAGATAATCGTCCGATAACTCCCTGAAGAGCAAACAAAAGAATGCTCCAAGATCACCTTCTAGAACCAACCCAGAGGCTAAGCATGCAGGGCTGGTTCTTTTCAAAAAATGGACTTTTGGCTGTCAGAACCGCCAGCCTTTCTGTTTTCTCTTGCCCAGGTGTATTTGTGGTTGAAACCTTGAATGAATCTCTATATTTTCTATCGAGCCAAAGCCTCCTCATTTCATTTACACTCAGTCGACAGGCTCTCACTTGAGCAATGAATGGAAAGTTGGGAGCTGGGCCTTCCCTGGCCCAAGCTGTGTGGTCTGCTCCTCTCCGTGGCTCCTTTGCTTGTCTGCAAAGCCCCCCCCCCCCCCAGCTCTCAGGGCCTTCTGGGGACCCCAGTCCCTCAGCACTTTGCCCCTGAGCTTTGCAGACACTGTAAAGTGAAACCAAAAAAGTAGAGTTCTGTCCTAAAGGAACTTACAAAAATACAAAAGCTACACCGTGATTATACTAGTTAACATTACTGAGTACTTATGTCCTAAAACACACACACTATATTCCTTTAGTACTCAAAACACTGCAATAAGCACCATCAGAATGGTACGAAGAAAGTGCTCCGAAAACTGGTTATTAATCCTTTGGGGTTAGGCTTTAGACAAGTGGGCAAGGGGGAAGGGTAGACAGGTTGAGAGAACAATGAGAAAAGGCAGGCAAATGAGAAAGTTTGGATCAGGATTCAACAAACATTAAGTATTGTCAGAGTTCATTAAAAACACAGGAGTAAAACCAATGGATCATTTAAGCAATAATCAATAGAAGTTTATTATGCACCCACCAAAACCTGGAGCTCTCAAAACACAGTGAGATTCAGAAGTATCTATATCTATCTATAATAATAAAAGGGTAATATGCTAATTACCCTGGACATCCTCCCTGTTGAAGCTGGGACTGGAGGGAAGCCAGCCAGATCCCAGGTGCCTGCAGGCAACCCAGGAGAAACCAGCCCGGGTCCCAGTTGCCTGCCATTGTCCGGAGAAGGGAAACCCAGGTCCTGGGTGTTAGAGGGAAGCCATGCCAGCAGTAGAAGGAAGGAAGGCCAACTCTTGCACAAATTTTCGTGCATCAGACCTCTAGTCTTACCTAATAAGAGAGAAACATGTAAATTGACCAAAACTCCACTATGCCCACAGCCAATCAGAGTGAGTATGCAAATTAACCCAACAAAGATGGCAGTTAATTTGCATACATACCTGGGTCCTAGGAACCTCCTTGGCACCAGGTTACCCCCAGCTGGCCACCAGGCAGAGGCTTTAGGCTTTGGAAGGGGCTGAGCCTGTGATTGGAGGTGCTGGGGGTCCCCCTTCCCAAGCCTAAAGCCCGGGGCAGAGGTTTTAGGCTTGGGAAGGGGCCAAGCCTGGGATCAGAGGGGAGGGGGAAAAAATCAATGGAAACATGTCTTCAGGTGAGGATAAACAGAAAGAAAGAAATCTCATATCCTATGAAAGATACACCTTGAAAATGCTTAAAGAAAGTTGTCATTTTTTCGTGGTGAAGGGACTGGAGTCCATGTTGATAATACTTTGGCAGCTGTGGTGACTGGCAGTGGCTGCAGCAGTGGGGTGATGGGGCTGGTGCCTTCCCCTGATCAGCCCGGTGGCCTCCTGCAAAGGGAGGCCAGACTGCAGCTTAGGTCCACTCCCAATGGGGAGTGGGCCTAAGCCATCAGTAGGACATCCCCTGAAGACTTCCAGTATGTGAGAGGGGGCAGGCTTGGCTGAGGGACCCCTCCCCAGTGCAAATTTCATGCACCAGGCCCCTAGTATATATATAAAAATGTAAACAACTGTTCAACCATTGACTGGTAGCTATGACACACACTAACCACCAAAGGCAGATACTCAATGCATAGGCATGGAAACATGGAACAGACAGATGAATCTCAGAGGGAAGCGGGGATGGCAGGAAGAGATTAACCAAAGATCTTACATGCATATGAGAGGCCCGGTGCACCCTCCGCCTGGCCTGCAGGAATTGGACAGAAACCAGCAGTTCGACATCCCTGGAGGGGTCCCAGATTGTGAGAGGGCTCAGGCCAGGCTGAGGGACCCCACCGATGCACGAATCTGTGCACCGGGCCTCTAGTATTATTATAAATTACACTGAGTGGCCAGATTATTATGACCTCTGAACACATAATAATCTGGCCACTCAGTGTATATCCTATATAATAAAAGGCTAATATGCAAATTGTCCCCTTGACCAGGAGTTCAACTGGCACTCAGGCCAGCCAACTGCCCATGTCCCCACCCCCTGGCCAGGCTGCCTGGATCCCACTCATGCACAAATTCATGCACCGGGCCTCTAACACACACACACACACACACACACACACACACACACACATACACACACACACTGAGAGGCCAGATTATTATGTGTTCAGTGGCCACTCAGTGTAGTCTACATAGTGTGGAGGCAGCAACTGCTGATTTGTCAGTGATTGGTTATAATTAAAATTTTCTTAAATGAAAGAGAATTGCTTAGTGGCTACCTCATCAATTTTGGGGAACAATTTAAGTTTTGCTTATGATTTTCAGAGGCGTAAGCAAAGAGTGAATCAGGTCAAGTTAGCCTCATTTGCCTTGCAAAATAAGCTGAATTAGCCTTTCTTCTATGACTAAACTGGTTTTGTCTGCCCAGGGAATTTTCAAGTCTGGTCTCCATTTGAAGTTAATTTTCACTATATCCAGGTGCGCCACTCTTAGTCCCTGTCTTGGAGGCACTCACAATCCAGTCTAGGGATAACTGATGAACAAATTCTTGCAATTAAAAAGTGGTAACTTACTGAATCCTCTGCTGTTTAGGGGACTTCATTCCTGCCACGTTAGGTAAGTAGAGTCATTTCCAGTTAGATGTAAAAAATCAACACAGAATAGATAAGTAACTTGCCCAAGGCTGCACAACTAATGACAGAGGCTAATAAGAGAAGCTAATAAGTAGAAAAAAAACTAATCAGAGAAGCTTGTGATATTCAGAAGCTGCCCTGGCACTCACAGTTAAGCCATATTATTCTCCTATCAGATGGAAATAAATTTATGAAATACCAAGTTCAAACAAGGCCATTCTGAAAACATGCAGATCAATATTGCGCTCTCACTTTGGTGTTTTTCTCTCCCTCTTCCTTCTTCTCTCTCTAAAAATAAATAAACTATGTGTTAAAAAAAAATAAGAAGACAAAACAGAGCACTCCACAAGTTTGCCTAAGCACAGACAAAAACAAAATCACTCTTCCAACCATAAAATACCAAACAACCCTTATTTTAGCCAAAATGCGTGATGACTACCTCTACTATTCCAGCTTTACTCTCCTCCTAGACTTCTCCCCCTACAGGTAAGATTTATTAAGATGCCCAATCAGAGTGTTGTCCCAGCTTTCTGACAGCATCCACTCCAGAGCAAATCCCCTTTGTTACCAACCAAAGCCCAAATCCGATAACAGCTTCCTTCTGAGCACCCTCTTCCTGTGACAGCCCATGCTTTCCTAGGGTTCTTGCTGCAACAAGTCGTAAGTACAACTTGGTTTACCACAGGGGCCTTCCTGGGGGTCTCCAGCTGGGGCCGTTGACACGTAAGAACCTTTGATTTCTTGAAGATTTAATTAAAACTCCCAAACTATCAGGGTCTGGTGACTTTGAGGAAATAGACCTTTTATAATTAGTGTTCCCATTCAAGCATTTCTTGCGTACTGTGGGGAATTGTATATGTTTTTGTGAATCTCAAGATAAATCACCTGAGAAATCAGAAAGGAGAAAGTATTACCATCCTACTAGAATTAAAGTTTAACCATTAACCTAGAAGGGCCACAAGGCAAAGGGATCCACTAACAAACGGAAAGCAATAGCAGGAAATGCTAACACTTGGAGTCCAAAGTGAGCCAGGGGAAAGAGCAGGCAGGAGAAAAGCGGTCAAGTTCTCATCAGTCTGACTTGCAAGGGTTGCCAGTTGCATGTATGTTCAGAACCTCATCTGCTGCTACCAGCAAGTCATTCCTGCAAATCAAATAAATATTACATGTGTAGTATACTTTATATAAATTCTCAGAGCCGTGTTCTAAGAACTAAGTTTTGGAGACAAAGTAAGTCCTTAAACTGGATATTTCTGTGATTCTGAATAGTGCTGTTCAAATTTGCTGAGCGATGTGAATGTTAGGTTATAAGACTAGTTACTATCCAGCAATGTTTGCCGGCATTTCCAATGCCTATATTCACTATCGGCTATAGTTCTTTGTAAGTACTTTAACGGAAGTGCAAAGAGAAGAAGCTGTGAATGGCCAGGTGAAATACTCCAACTCAGCATCCTGAACTAACCTGAAATCTGGATGAATAAAAGATGCATCTGTTTCAGTGCAAAACCAAGTTTGGACAAGCAGACAAAATATTTTCATTCAAAAGTAACTAGACTGGATTTAGTTTGTGAATTATTTGCATTTTTTACATCACGACAAAACACTCATTAATTTATCAATACCATGTTGATTCCTAATGTATCAGACACAGTGATAAGCCATAAGGATAGAAGGATGAACAAGATTATTTTTTCTCTCTCTCCCGCTACTCCAACCACTTGGGCCTCCTTATAGTTCTACAAACCAGGCGTAATCCAGCACACTCCGGTCTTAGTGCCTTTTCACTTGCTAGTCCCTCTTTCTGGAACACCCTATCCTCAGATATTTACATGGTTTATTCTCAACTCCTTCAGGACTTGCTCAACTATCATATTAGTCCAATCTCCTTTGGCTGCCCTATTAAAAATTACAACCTCGTCCTCACCAACACAGTCTGTCCCACTTTAACATTTATCGCCAACTAACTTACAATATATTTTACTCATTTATTATGAGATTTTTATATAAGTTCCATGAAGGCAGGGATTTTTTTTTTTGGTCTGTTTTCAGCATTGCTGTGTCCCCCAGACCTGACACATAGCTAAATCTTTACAGAATCAATAAATGGGATGCATGTATAAAAGACACAGTAATAGTTCTTTAAGGGCTTACAAATGGAAAATGAATTTAGGCAATAAACTATTAAAAGTGATGTGGAAAAGGCAAACCAGACAGAAGAAGTAGCATGGGCAAAGGCAAAGATGTATAAAAATAGCAAGCGATGTTGTTGTTTTTCACTTAATAATAATAACAAAGATTCAATAAGGAAACAGCAGAAATACAGTTAGCTGTTTTTCCTCTCTGACCCAGCATAAACTAAACATTGGAATAGATGTAACCTACTCCTAAGAGGAAAAACCTTGTTTAACAAAGACTGCATTTTTTTTTTGCAGATATTAAAAGAATAACGTTCTTATAGGTCAGTGACTTATTTTGTCACTAAATCAAATTGACAGTATTTATTTAGGACATAATCTTCTAGGAAACCCATGGCCTTTAATCCAATGCTTTAAGCACATTAGGGGGACTCTCGCATATAGACAGATAAGCAGGTAGAGAGAGAGATTAGACCATATTATCTAATTTGCATAATCTTGAAGTTCATTTGACCACCTTCAAATAAATAACCAGCAGGATTTTACTAAGTGAAAAAAAAAAAAAGATGGGGGTGGGGGAAAGGATCACAACAGGAAAATCAGACTCTTGATCTTGGAGTCTGTGAAATCTATATAATCAGCCAGGTTTAATTTTGAAAAAATCATATCCTCAAGTTCTCAGGAATAGTGAGACATTTCTTACTAAAAATTAAGAAAAAAACTGTGATTAATTTTGAGACCATCTCAGAGAGGTTGTTTGGTAATAATGGACCTTGATTCAACACGAATAACAGAAAGTTCTGGGGGATGGATTTGTGGGTTGAGAAACTCTATAGTAGAGTCCCGTGTAATGCTATGTATCATTACATGGGTACAATTATAAGGGCAAATCACATGCCACAAAACAAAAACACCACTAAATAAGCAAATCCTAGCATACTTTTAGATGTTGGTCCCAAAGAGGTTCCATTTTGCTTGATACATCTGGAGCACAAAGCAGTGCAGAAAATCAGTGGGCTCAATTAAGAGCTTAGTTCTGGGTGATGTCTGGCCCACATTTGGAACATTTGGGTGGTTCTTGTTAGTAAAGCAGCTAGTACATTAATGAAGTTTAGTGAGTATTCTTTATTTGTAAATGCATTTTTAAAATTTCATATTGTTATTTTGACTTGCTAAAAATTAATCCAAAAAGTGCTGACATCCATCTTTCAGATAATGTAACACAGTAAAAAGTACTTAGAAAAAAAGAAAAGCTGAAACCGGTTTGGCTCAGTGGATAGAACATCGGCCTGCGGACTGAAAGGTCCCAAGTTCAATTCCGGTCAAGGGCATGTACCTTGGTTTTGGGCACATCCCCAGTAGGGAGCATGCAAGAGGCAGCTGATCGATGTCTATCTCTCATCGATGTTTCTAACTCTCTATCCCTCTCCCTTCATCTCTGTAAAAAATCAATAAAATATATTTAAGAAAAAAAGTACTCAGGCTGGGGAGACAGACGGATATCATCCTTGTCATTAAGTAACTTAAATTTTAGTTGGAGAAGTAATATTAGGATTCATGAAACAAATAAGACAGTAAAATGAAGTGCTAAATCTTGCAATGCACATTGAAGTGAAAGAATGACAGGGGTTTTTAGTTAGCTATCTTCCCCATATAAATCCTCAGTTGAGGCCCTTTAAGCATTATGTGATTTGCTGTAGGCTTTACATTTAGGCAAGTGACCAAGGGCATCTAACACCCCAGTCTTCTAAGCAATTAGGGCCTTTTATAACTACTAAAACACACTGTGCTCAGAATTCATTAAATGGCAAGAGAACTATTAGTCAATTAGCAGAAGCTAAAATGAACTATTTGCATATGCATTAGAAGTCAAGATGTTTAAGGAAAGTATCTTTGAACTTGAAAGTATGAAACTAAAAATTTTTTTCTAAAAATTTTCTTATCCATTTCTGTAATCTTTTAGGGAAGTACAGTTACTGATTTGCAAAACAAAGGAGCCAAAAATAAAAAAGACATAACTGACATATTGTTTCTTTGTAAAATATAATTTCTTTTTATGAAAAATAAGTCTTGGGAGATTGTCTCTCCTTTCTGGGTGACTCAAGAGCCCAGAGCATAATATACATCTTGACCACATGATGGCAGCATAGAGCCAGGTTTGTTTTTTATCAGTGAGCCAGACTTGCAGGATTATCTTTGTCCTTTGCCGTCTTTATGTTTTGGGAGGACACAGACCTTGCACATCGGATGGCACAGTGAATGGAACAATTATATCTTTTTTTTTTTTTTAAACAGCAGCCAATCCTAATTCTGTTTCTTCTTTAAATGTGGAACCCAAGGACTGAGAATGAAGAGGGAAACTGGCTTTGTTAAGATATACTTATTTTTTTAGTATGTTCGGACTATCCATTTACTATCCTGAATGTCACAGTAAGAAACAGAGGCCATACAATGTATGGTGAGATAAACTTAGCTTTGCATTTACATCATCACCCCCTTTTGATTGCTGATTTTGTTTATTTTTTTCTTGAGTATTTTTAAATTAACAAATAATATTAACTCAAGGGCTACAATCCACCTATTAGCATTTGGTTGAATTGGTTTTTCTTCTTCCTTTTTCCTTTATCCTATTGTTCTTCATATTAATCCTTTATCTCTTTCCTTTATTCTTCACAATATTCTTGAGTATTGACCAGAAAAATTTATATTAACCTTTATCATATTGGAATATTTTATAGTTGCCCTGACCGGTTTGGCTCAGTGGATAGAGTGTCAGCCTGTAGACTGAAGGGTCCCAGGTTCGATTCTGGTCAAGGGCATGTACCTTGGTTACAGGCACATCCCCAGTAGAGGGTGTGCAAGAGGCAGAGCTGATCAATGTTTCTAACTCTCTATCCCCCTCTCTTCCACTCTGTAAAATATCAATAAAAATTTGTTTTAAATGTAAAAGAAAAGAAATACTTCAGAGTTATATCCAAAGCATATATTACAATTGAGTAATAAAAATAAATATATTCTAGTAGCTTCCTATTAAAACCTTTAAAATCTATCTAAAAATTCCAACCTTGACCTCCCTGGCAGATCTTTCCTGGCAGGTGCACACCTAAAAGAATCAACCCCCTTTACAGGACACCATTCACCCGTCTGAGGATTCTGCCCCATTAACATTGAGGGTGTTGATTAGTTGGTTAGTAGGAGTTGACATGAAGAACTTAAACTGCTGATGTCGATCACAACAGGACAGGTTATATATCAGTAACAAAACTCCCCAAGCTTCAATGACTTAACACCATACATCTTTGGTTTCACCCACTCTGTGCTCCTTGGCCCGTCAGAGTCATCAGGGACCCATGCTGACAGAACCAGTCTTGATGTCGGCTTCCGCCAATTTCTAAAAGCAGCACAAGAGAGGAGAATGTAGAAAAATTGTGCGCCGGGTCTCAAAGCTTTTACTCGGGAGTGTTGTAAGTCACGTCTGCACACATTTCACCAGCCAGAGTAAATCACACAGACAAACCCAACTGCCAAAAGGGCAGAGAAATGCAGTCTACTATGTCCCTGGAAGGAGAGACAAGCAGGCTCCTGGTGAACAGCTGCAGTGACATTCACTGTCTTACTCTTTTTTCCTTCCTTCTTCCCTGCCGTTCGTGAAAACGTATTATATCATCTCTAATGGAAAACTCCCTGCCAGGTAAGTCACTTGCTGAATGATAAGAGATGAGCTGTCGCCTTTGAAAGGTATTCTACACAGTATGTTATGGGACTAGAATATAATTTCTGCAAATATCGGCCAATTCAGAGACCATCTGCAGTTTATGGAAAATCATGGCACCGGGGTCACATGTCAGCAACATCTTCCTCTTTGCCATGGAAACCAGGGGACATTTTGCAATTTATCAACAAGTGTGCTGCCAGATTAGAGTTGAAGGCTTGCTTGTCCAGGCATGGTCCAATTATCCCTAATGCGTGGAAGAAATAGCTTTGTATTTCCCACTGCGCATCTTGAACTTCAGCGGCTGGCTGAGTCCTTGGGCAATGCGTTATGTTGTCATCTTCCTGCAGGGTCACTTGAGGGTTTTCTGTTTTCATTATGGGAATGAGGAGCATGTCTTCCCAGTCAGGAGGAGTTAGTTATTCGATACTTTATGGTATGTCAAGGGCACTGGCCTTGACATAGAAAGAGCTTTGCACAGGCTTGCCACCCATGTATGCTTACTTACTTCCTGCTACTAAAGTGATTTCCTGATTTGTTTTTCATTTTGCCACCTGTTGGTTTTAAATTTCTCTACTTTGGAATTCCTTCTAAACATTGTTACTTGTTGAGGCAGAAGGTCATGGATAAGGACCGGTAAGAATACACTTGAGTTGTTTTCCCCAGAAGGTGAGGAGTCAGGTCTGTTTTGTTTGCCACTGAATCCCCATCGCTTGGGATGGATTCTGCTATGTGGTGCTTGATAAATATGATCCTACATAATAAAAGGGTAATATGCAAATTGACCCTAATGGTAGAAGAACCAGAATGACCACTGGACCAGTCACTGTAAGGCACATTGACCACCTCTTGGTCCCTTTCCCTAGCTGTCAGGCACCAATTACCCGATGGTGAATGGGGAGCCAGGGGTTGGTGGTGGCAGAGGGTGGGGCCAGCTGTGGGCAGCTTGGGAAGATGGCCCTGATCGCAGGCCAGGCTAGGGACCTAACTCTGCCTTCAAGAAATATTTTTTGAATAAGCTCTTTTTGTATTCCTGGCCTACACGCATGAATTTCTTGCGCTGGGCCTCTAGTTGAATTAATAAAAGAAGAAATCACAGATAGATAGAGAAGACATTATTGGCTCACCTACATGGTAGTTCTTGATTTCTCTTTGACCAATGGCCAAAAAATTATAAGCTTCTGGACTGGAATGAGAGATGCAGAGACCTTTTCCACAATCAACTAAGCTAACCAGTTCACCATTTTTCACTCCATTATTTTAATTGCTAGATTGTTTTTATGTCGCCCCCCACTCCCTCATCATACCCAATATTCCAGCCCCACTGAACCACCAACTATTATCAGAATGGGCCTGCTCCTTGTTATGGGTTGAATTGTTTCTCCCTCCCTCCCCCTAAAAAGATACATGGAAGTCCTAGCCCCCAGCAATTCAAAATGTGACCTTATTTGGAAAAAAGCGTTGTTGCAGATGTAATTAGTCAAGATGAGATCATACCCTGTTTCCCCAAAAGTAAGACATTCCCCGAAAATAAGACCTACTTCCAGTTTTGCCTCTTGCTGTAATATAAGGCATCCCCCCGAAAATAAGACCTCCCTGATAATAAGGCCTCCCCAAACATAAGGCCTCCCCAGAATATAAGGCCCCCGAAGCTACCGTAAGGCGTCTGACTCCTGATTTAAAGAGACCTTGCACTGCCTGAACAGCTCCAGCTGCGCTGCAGCCAATCAGTGAGCTGGTTTGTGATGACAACTACAGGTAATAAATTTCCTTTTTTTTTGTTCAACAATAAATGTGTACCGTATTCTTCTTCGTGGAAAAATAAGACATGCCCTGAAAATAAGACCTAGCGCATCTTTGGGAGCAAAAATTAATATAAGACACTGTCTTATTTTCGGGTAAACAGGGTACCAGAGTAGGTTGACCCCTAATGCAATATGACGGGTGTCCTTATACGATGGTGAGACACACGGGACAGAATGTCATGTGACAATAAAGGCAGACACTGGAGTAATGAAGCTACAAGCCAAGCAATGCCAAATACCATCA
Source organism: Lasiurus cinereus (assembly GCA_011751065.1). Taxonomy (NCBI): domain Eukaryota; kingdom Metazoa; phylum Chordata; class Mammalia; order Chiroptera; family Vespertilionidae; genus Lasiurus; species Lasiurus cinereus. The sequence continues at coordinate 21,762,943 of JAAGEH010000042.1, read as the reverse complement.
GCAAGTGACCAGAAGCTAGAAGAGGCCAAGGACTCTCCCATCCTGGTTTCAGAGGGCGAATGGTCCTGCAGACACACTGATTTCAGACTTGGGGCCTCCAGAACCGAGACAATAAATTTATGTTGTTTTAAGCCACCCAGTTTGTGGCCCTTTGCTACCCTGGGAAACACACACACTCCTCAGGCCTATCAGCTTTGCCTCTGCTCTCTGGTCTTCATCCCGTGGTTCGTCTTTAATATCTCTTCTTGGGGAGAACAACTAAATCATCTCCAAAAGGTGAGACCGGGTGACTCTTCCTCCCTCCCATAGCATCTATGTCTATGGTGGGCCAGACAGTGGTGAGCAGGTGGGGAATTCTGAACAGGGGATTCTCAAGGTATCAGGGCTCGTTAGAAGAAATAAAATGAGTGAGTCAATTAGGGGAGAAGTATGTTGGTCATTAAGGCCTGGGAGGAAAATAAAGGTGTAGGCCAGGAATACAAAAAGAGCTTATTCAAAAAATATTTCTTGAAGGCAGAGTTGAGGCTCTAGGCAGTGCTGTGCTGCCCAGGTGAGCAGACACGATTCCTGGTTTCCCTGGCAAAGAGGCCTCTTCCGCTTGCTAATGACACATCATTATGAGAAAACTGCTTGCAATCGAAATAACTAATCGTTAAAGGCAGAGCTAGATACGCTCCAATCATTCCACTTGATTCAAGGATGGTCTGAGAAAGGGCGGGGGGCAGTGGCGAGGGGTTGTGCCACAAAGGGTGAAGGCATGCGATAAATATTTGAGTTACACATAAAAAGTAAACTCACGTTCGCGTGCACTTTGTTTTAAAAAATAGATGAAGAGAAGCAGCGGTAGGGAGGGAGGGAAGGAAAAGAGAGGGGATTCTTCTGAGCATGCCTGTTATTTCTCTCATGGCCTTTTGGTCAAGTCAATTAGATAATAAATTATGCATAAGCACTTCCACTGGCATTAAAACACTTGCAGTGGGGAATGATGGATGTTCTGGTGACCCCGGGTAAATTCGCTTGGGGTCAGAACAATTGTCGAAGCCTGTTGCTTAAATTGTTCTCCCGATCCCAATTATCACCCAGGAAGACAGGCCTGGCTAGAGGAAGAAAAGACTATTAAACAAAGAGTCCACACGTATCTCTCGTGGAATGCTTATCTCTTGGTGTTCTAGTCGTCTTGGTTGAAATAGCAATGAATAGCCATCCATTCAGAGAGAGTGAGTCAAAGAGACAAAACAGATACACTGGGACACACTATCTCGGAGGGACGGGGAGGGTAGAGGCAGCTTTACCAAAAGGAAAGAGTTAGAAGCAAGGGCTGAACTTGGCAGCTGGGCTGGTCAGTCCTTACAATAGGCCCTAAGGTCAACAGAGCAAGGGGTGGAGCTGGGAGGGGAGATGGGAGAGTGGGGGAGCAGACTTGCTTCACAATTAGGCAGACTAACCACAGGCTTTGTGCACTAGCAAATCAGGCCTCCCAAATATTTGGGTTGGAGGAGCATTTGACAGATAGAAAGAAAAAAGCATTTGAATGGTCATCATGTTTTTAAAAAATATATTTTATTGATTTTTTTACAGAGAGGAAGGGAGAGGGATAGAAAGTCAGAAACATCGATGAGAGAGAGACATCGATCAGCCGCCTCCTGCACGCCCCCTACTGGAGTCGTGCCCGCAAGGAAGGTACATGCCCCTGACCGGAATTGAACCTGGGACCTTTCAGTCCGCAGGTCGTTGCTCTATCCACTGAACCAAATCGGTCTTGGCTGAATGGTCATCATTTAATGCATTGAAGTTTATATTTATTTTATGATTTATAATTTTAAAATGATCGTTGATTTTTTTCCCTTGGAGTTTTAAAGGTTTTAGTCCTGCCCCAGATGTTTGAGATGGAAGAAAGCTGGGATGCTGTTCAAAGGAGTTCAGGGGTTGAAGCTGGGGATCTGTTCCAACACGAAGGACAGAAGGTCATGTGTGGAATGGACATTGGGGAGATGCAGGCGGTGAGGAGGACGCAAGAGGTCACTGATGGGAAAGCTAAGAATAGCAAATGAGTAGCAAATAAGCACGTAGAGGGTGGTTTGGGAAAATTCTGGAGATTTAGGCCAGATGCTGCAGAGGGCTTTCTAGCCACATGTGTGAGCAAATGAGAGAGGAGATGAATGACAGCAGTTTAGCTCATGCCCTTGATCTTGATAAGCTGCTGACCTTCTCCAAGACTCAGCTGCACCTGCGAGGAAGTAGGAGCCTGGTGATGGGGTGGGCCCTGCTCCCAGCCTTTAGAAAAGAGCTTGGCCCGGCCAGTGTGGCTCAGTGGTTGAGCATCAACCAATACACCGGGAGGTCACATCCTCGGCTTGCGGGCTCCATCCCCAGTATGGGGTGCGCAGGAGGCCGCCGACCAATCATTCTCTCTCATCCCTGATGTTTCTATCTCTCCCTCCCCTTCCCCCTCTGAAATCAATAAAAATATTTTTTATAAAAGGAAAAAAGAAGGAAGCTTGAGCAGGGGAGAGCCCTGCCCTAGAGGCGAGCCGGGGCGGGGGGAGGGAGGGTAGCGGCGGCGGCGGCGGCGGCGGCGGGCGCATTATCCGAGGGGTTTCATGAATTATTTCTTTGGTGGATGTGGGAGTTGGGGAGAGTCACTGCAGCCCTGCACACACACATGACAGCAATTGGAAACTGTCCTAGAAATCCTTCCCCGTTCCGAGCAAGTCATTTTGGTGAGAGTACCAATTTCTATTCTGCCTGTCCCTGAGGCTGGAGACCCGGGGGGAACTTCTTCCTGTCGCACAGAGAAGAAGGCTGTGTGCACAGAGCCACAGCTGACGCTCAGAGATGCTGGCTGTGTAAACTCAGCAGTGCCTGCTCAGTAGAATGTGCTAGAGCTGCTCCAGGTGAGTCAGTTCCACCTAATTGAATCAGTAAGTGATAAACTGCCTCTGGGCTGAGGGCCCTGGAGAGCCTTCCTGTTGACTCTGGGCCCTGTGTTGGTTAGTTCAATAAGTAGAGGTTATTTCCACACACATATATATATATAATTGATTGCAGAGAGGAAGGGGGAGGGAGCGAGAGATAGAAACATCAATGATGAGAGAGAATCATTGATTGCCTGCCTCCTGCACATTCCCTACTAGGGGTTGAGCCTGCAAACCCAGACATGTGCCCTTGACTAGAATCGAACCTGGGACCTTACAGTCCGTAGGCTGATCCTCTATCCACTGAGCCAAACCAGCTAGGGCATTTCCCCACTTCTTTGACAGGGGAGAGTGCATGTGTTAGTGTAACATGGATGTTACCAAGTGCACTGCCCGTCTTGCCTCTGACATTCCCAGTAAAAACGTTATTGCCTTTCTTAACCCCCCACCCAGTGGCTCCAGCTCCGGAGTCCGTCTCCTGCTCAGTCCTTGCTGTCTGCTCTCTGCTCTCCCACCACCGGCGGCCTCTGCACAGACCCGCCTGTCTCCTTTTTCTTGCAAAACACCTCTGACACAAAGCAGTTGCACAAAACAGACTTTTCTGAAGATGTGGCTAATGGGAGCAGACAGTGCTATTAGAGCCTGCTGCAGGAAATTCTTTCTAATGCAACATCGGACATCATCAGTCCTCGAAGGGCATTGCCCTTCCCCCCGCCATGAGGCATTTCTTTGTCTGTGTCCCTCCTTGGTACTCTCAGGGCACCCCAAAGCTCGAGTTGCTCTAAGAGACCAAGAAACATCCCATCCTTCCATAGGGATGAAACAACCTTTTATGAAGGGCCAGAGACTGCACTACCTGCTTGTATTATCTCACTTAATCCTCTCAACCACACCGTGGTAGACACACTTATTTTACACCTGAGAAAACGGAGAGTCAGACGTGGTAACTTGACCAAGGACACACAGCTAAGATTTGAACCCGGCTCCGGGCTCATGTTCTTACGGCTACAGTTGCTGCCTCCTTGCGTAGTTAAATTCTTCACATACCCCTTAGGTCATCAGAATTCAACTCTATTACTCATCCCTTACCTCAGCAAAGTGTTCTGTAGAGTCAGGTAAAAACATTTCCCTAACCTTTCTTCCCTGCCACTGAACCTTTCCCCCAAGACCTCTTACTCAAAAAACGACCCTCCACCTCCTGGGATAATTGTCATATCCGTTCTGGTGTTTCCACGGGATTGTTTCTGCTCACTTGCTCCCACAGAGAACTCTCTGCTGTCTCTGCACCCCTCCTCCCAATGCCTCTGCTTTGCCAGCTCTTCTGTGGAAAAGGCCTCAGCGAATCCAGGAACTTGGATCCATTTGCCCCTTCCTTCTTCTTCTTCTTATTTTTAAAAATATTTTATTGATTTTTTACAGAGAGGAAAAGAGAGAGAGATAGAGAGCCAGAAACATTGATGAGAGAGAGACATTGATAAGCCGCCTCCTGTACACCCCCTATCGGGGATGTGCCGGCAACCAAGATACATGCCCTTGACCGGAATCGAACCTGGGACCTTTCAGTCTTCAGGCTGACGCTCTATCCACTCAGCCAAACCGGTCTCGGCTGCCCCTTCCTTCTTAAAGCAGGTGAATGGAGCCCCATGGAAAAGGCAACAGGATGTTTGAGTCCCCTCAGGCCGGGCGGAAGCTCTCAGGTGTCTTCTCCTGTAGCGGGAGGGGTGAAGAGGGAGAGAGAGAGAAGCAGGGACCCTCCCCAACCTGAAGTTGTCTTTTCCTCCTTCCAGCTCCTTGGCCTTCTTGGAGCTGAGCTGAGCTTGGCACTCCACCAGGCCAGGACTCTCAGCCCTCCTGAATCCTCATAATTCTTCATCGCGTCCTTGCCACCGGTTGTGCTGACAGCCATAGCGGAGACAGCGCACATTCAAATGGAGTTCTAAAGTGAACATGTGCTTCTCCTCCCTGACCTTGCCTGGAGACACTGTAACAGCACCCCGGAGCCACACCCACAGGGCCTAACTCAACCTACTTTAGAGATTAAGTTGAGCAAATGAGTAAAGAGGACAGAGGAAACATATAAGGGAACGTGTGGTTTACAGGTAACGGAAGGTGGCTGCTTAAAGGCATTCCCATGCCACTTTTACAAAAACACCATTAGGTCCTGGCCCGGACTGTCTCTGGCAGCGGATTAGAGTGATTGGGTTGGCCAGTTGTCTGTGGAGATGAGATGAGCAGTTGAGGACAAGGTGTGGAGGTTGGGTGAGGGTGAGAGTGGGGATGGGGGCAGGGATGGGGCCACAGGGCAAATAAATGTTGCCAGAATTTATTTATTTATTTATTATTTATTCATTCATTCATTCATTCATTCATTCATTTGTTCGTTCCTTGGTAAGTCCGCAGTCCACCGCCTCCTTAAACCTCGGAGTGCTGAGAAATGACAGTTCTGCCACCTAAACTAATAGATGGTCCTGTCTCCAAGCACCGAGAGATTGGGATTCATGAACCAATCAAGAGATGGTTTTGAGGATCTATTTGGACTGAGGCACACGCTCGGGGACATTTCACTTTTAAGGAAAGGAAGAAAGATACGCCTGGACGGATGGGACTCGCAGCCTATTTCCGGAGACAGGATATAGAAGATAATTATCCATATTAGAGAGGACATGTCAGGCTGTAAGTGTGGTAGGCAGACAATGAGGGCTCCGGAGTTCAGGGGAGGGAGGCTGCACTGATGTGGGGGAGGAGGAGGAGAAGAGGCTTGGCTGGCGATGAGGCTGGCAGGCATGCAGCCTTTCTCGGCAGGCCAGAAGGGGCAAGGGCATCTCGAGGAGAAGGGCCTGAGCCAAGGTGCGGGGGCAGGAATGCGAATGATGTGTTCTAAGGACAATGAGTCACCCCTTTGGGCTTTCTTTACAGTTGCCACATCAGAGTGGGCACAGAACAGGTTATAATTTTTTTCCTCTTTTTAAAAAACCGCACAAATAAAGCGAGATCCAGATCCTCAATATAGAAAGTATATGACTGCGACGTCACTGCCCAGTGACGCCGAGAAGGTGAGAATTCCTGAGCCCAACGTGAGTCTGAACCCTGACAAAATGCTCACCCTTGTTTGGCTGGAAACCCCATTTCATGCTGTTGGACAGGAGTCCATTCTTTGGGAAAGCTGGGAAATAACCCAGTCACACCTTACCTTGATTCCTAAGCGCAGGGTCAAACGATTATTTTGGCTTTGCCATCATTGATCACAAACTTTTCCGCCGTGTTAAAGTGCTTGGAAGCTACCGGGAGCCAGGAAATGTCTCCATGAGGAAACTAATCCCGGTAACATTACCTACAAATGTCTGAGTGCTGTCCTGTCAGCAGTTGTTGTGGGGGAGGTGTGTGCGCTTTAAGGTGCATTTCCTCAGGATCTGGAGTGCTGTTTCTGATGGATGCTAGCCTGTGTTTCTGAATTTCCAGGCATGTATTCATGGCTGGCGTGGTCACATAGGCTCCCCAGCCAAGCTGAGGCATGTCCGCCTCTAAGATATAAGCAGGAAGATTTTTTTTTTTTTTGGTCTTTTTGGCCTTTTATAGAGGAGATGTTTTTGTTTTCCTAGTATTTCCTATTGACGAATATTAGCTGCCTATTTTGTGCCAAACTGATGGGACATTCTCCTTGATTGATCATCTTTTAAAAACAATTCTGAACCCACCTACCTCTCCCTAATAGTTACCATATATTTCCAGTGTCTTTAGAAAGGAAATTAATTCTCACTTCACGACTGTAGCAAAGCAAAGGTTACCAGAGTGCAGAAGGAACAACTACTTGAGGCATTGTGTTCTCTTAGTCATAGGCACATACTAGGAAAAATCCAACTAAGCCACCACTTGGGTGTATTAAAATAGCCCCTTTTTTTCCAGCTCAGAATCACATTTCAAAGGGTGCCTACGTGCAAAGCTAAGTCAAGTATAATCTAGTCACAACATAGTGCCAAGGGTAATACGTTGTTTTCCATTTTGTTTTAAACATCAGAAGGCAGCACGGAGCTGCTAAGAACACGCAGGGAACTAGTGGTGATCAAACCTGAGCAGCGGGGAGCTGGGTGACCTTGAGCAGGTCAGCTCACCTATCTGGGTATCCTCATTTAAAAAAATGAGGGTGGGGGGAGGGGGAAGAGGGAGAAATGCCATTGTACCTTACCACTTAATGACCCAACGAGAAAATATATGCAAAAGCACTTTGTAAACCAGACTTTTTTTTCTAGAACACTTAAAGGAACCATAGAGGTGGCTCTTTGGGGAAGATGAGGTATGTGCAAAAAAGTGATTTTAATATATGTCTTTGTAGGTGATTTAAATGTAGCAATTAGAGGATCATTCATTAGCACCCTGAGAAAACACCGTTATACTTATACTGTATTTTCTAAATGAACCATTTCTCTTGTTACTGTCGTTTGGAATTTTCTCTGTGGAAGAAAAATATTTGAAAGACAAATTACCTGGAAAACAAAGGGGTGGGATTTTTCTAATTTCTTCTGTTTAGAGACACAGGCCTTTCCTGCCGTACCTCAAGTGCACACTGCTTTATTTGACCTTATATATTTTTTCAAATAGAGTAAAGAAATAGAGGATATTTCAACAAGTCACAGGGAGGGAGGTGTTGAGAAGAGGGTGTAGGAGGAGGAGGAAAAAAGAATATTGGGGAGAGTTGACCAGGAGAAGTCTCAGCAGCCATCCTGGGCATCTCCAGAATGGTAGTGGGATAGGCAAGGCCCCTCTTGGTGAATGGAGCTTTTCGACAGGCCTCCATCTGCCTGTGCAGGTGCCTGGGCTTCAACTGGTACCACCTCTGCTCCCCACCGCTCTGCTCTTTTCTGAAGGCTGATCAATAAGAATGGCACAGAGCCCTTTCCTGAGAGGGTCTTGTTATTCAGGAGAGACAGCCCTTCAGGCAAAATGGATGCACCAATTTCCTGATACCTAAAGCACTAAACACGCAACAGTTCTCTGTGCCCACCTTATTTTACTCGAGGCAAGGCAACTGTGACTCCAACTGTACTAAGTGAAATATCCTTTTTCAGCTACTTGTTTAAATTCATTGATTGATTTTACGGAGAGAGTAAGGGAGGAAGGAGAGGAGGGAGAGGCAGAGATTTGTTGTTTCACTTCTCTATGCATTCGCTGGTTGATTCTTGTATGTGCCCTGACCGGAAATTGAACCCACAACCTTGGTGCGTAGGGATGACGCTCTATCTAGGCGAGCGACCCAGCCAGGTCTCAGATACTTTTCAATATTCCTTAACAGTTACCTTTGCCCATTGGCAGGAGACTCAAATGCAAGCAGCTCGGATCACACCCTATGATAGCTCTTTCACACAGTGATGGGATCCCACTTGCTGCACTGCTAACAAGCCCGGATTCAAAGTAATCCCAGAAATTCCCTTCCTGCCGTGTTGCCATGTGATGCCAGGAGGGCAGTGATTCACCCAAGTGCCGCTTTCTCCAGCCACCGCTCTCTCCACTCCAGCTGCTGGGATCTCATATCTGCAGGTCTAAAGTCCTGACTCTTTTTCATCCTTAGGGACCACAGCGACAGCTCTGAGACTGATTTTTTATTAGAGGGCAGATAAGAAAATTTCTATAAGTGGGATTTTGTCTAGCAACGGGAGATAAGTGAGATTATAACAACTTCCTGTATCTTGTTGGTATCAATGGAGTCCTACACCCCAGGAGCAAGCCTCAGATAAGGCCTGAGGAGGAGGGAGTTCATTGATGATGTTTACTGAAAGCTCCCAAGATTGCTTCCTGTAGATATAACCTGAGCACCACCAACTGCCTCTTCTAAAATTAGTTTCTTAAACAAATTAATTCCCCTGCTTCCCAGATCAGCTAACCAGACCACAGTGGAAGTAACATAGGAATATATCACTGAAAATAAAGCTTTTATGACCAAATGAAACAAATATATTCGTTCGCTGATTTATTTGACCAATACTTGTCAAACACTGCAGGGAACAAACGAGGCATAAGTATCTCTGTTCCTTAGGAACTTACAATCTAATTTGGAGAAAAAGTACACAATCATTGTGACCTAAGTATGTGGATTGGAAAAAAGTTCGACATTTTTAAAAAGTATAAAAAAAAGAAATTGTTAACTTTTAAAAGGGGCTCCTTGTAGTATTTTACTTCATTTTTATGTGCTTTAAACAAAATAAAACTATCAGACTATGCATACAGTTTTGTATTCTGCTTCTTCCACATACTTTCACTTATCATGAGAACTGGAAAAGGAAGGTTTTAACCCCTCTCACAACTCTACAACATATGTGATGAAAGGTTCACATCATACAGATAAGGGCTCTTAGCAATTAAGGGGAAAATGAAACTCTTCAATGTAATAGACAAAGAACTCATGAATAGATACGTCACCAAAGAAGAAACATGTGATTGATTATAGATATATATGTATGTATATAGATATACGTATATATATTTTAAATATTCAAACTCCCTACAAGTAAAAAAATGCAAAATAACTAAAGCCCTCTCATTTTCACCTTTCAAGTTGGCAAACATTTTTATAATACTCAGAGAAGTAGCATTCAAAAACCACTAGGGGAATATAAATTAGTATTGTGTCTCTAATTGGAAACCTGGCAATAATGAATCAAAAACCTTAAACTAATTATCTTTCTCCTCTGGAATTTTTATCTTTAAGAAATAAGCATTATAATTTACAAAAGGAAAAAAAATTAGAAAGAATCTGTTTGCATTAAGTGATTGCATATTCACCAATAAACATCATGTTTCCAAAGTACAAGTTTCATAATATTCACAACATATTGTTGAGTGAAAAAAAGCTGATTATAGGACTGTGCATAGAATGAGTTCAGTTTTGTTTAAAATATACACATTTACTTCTATATTTAAGTATTGTTATGTATCAAATAATTAACAGTGGTTGTTTTTGTGCTTTTATAAAATATCCAGGTTTTATACTGTGTTCATGTATACTTTAGTGATTAGGAATAAAAGCAACTAATTATACTTTAAAAAAAGAGAGAGATGAAGGTCAAATGCTCTGTGAAAGATCTCCTGATTTAAATCTTTATGCAAGTGATGTCTTTGATGTCCCTGTCTCCCTCAACTTGACCAGGAATTATAATATCATGTCTCAAATAACAAGGTGAAAATTATTATTATTATACTGTAGCTACCATTTGTATGTATCATTGCATTTAATTCTCACAAGTACCTCTTGAGATGGAAATTATTATTATTCCCAGTTTACAGATGAAGAAACTGAGGTTTAAAGAGACAATAAGAGGCCACCTAGCTAATAGGTGAGGCTGCCATTTGAACCCTGGGAGTCTGGCTCCAAAGCCTATACTTTTTAAATCTACACGTAATTCTTTCTCCTTTGCAAAGTAGTTGGAAGGCTCATCCAGTTAATACATGTAGTAAAATCAGGCTTGTGGTATAGAGAAGAGATAACAGTAATGTGACATCTTTCTATATGGATGATATGCAGTGATGTCTTGTTCAGTAGGAAATCGTGGAATTTTTATTTTATTTTAAATATATATATTTTTATTGTTGTTTTTTTTACAGAGATAAAGGGAAAGGGACAGAGAGCTAGAAACATCGATGAGAGAGAAACATCAATCAGCCACCTTTTGCACACTCCCCCACCAGAGATGTGCCTGCAACCAAGACATGCCCCTGACCAGACTCAAACCCGGGACCGTTGTGTCTGCAGGCCGACACTCTATCCTCTGAGCCAAACCGGTTAGGGCAGAGATCATGGAATTTTATATGAATTACCTGGAATTTTGCTTTAAGGCTACTGAAAACAGTGGCTGCCCTAGTTCATACAGCTAGTGTCAGAGCTGGGGCGAAGCCAAGGAGCTTGACCCAGCGTTTGCATGCCTTTGCCAGCCACTGCACGATGCCTCTTGGGGTGTCTGCCCAAGTCCCCATTTCTTGAGAGCATTAGGAGTGAAGAGATGTTTTCCACCTGCGATTCCATCTGGTCCCCTGATGTCCCCACCACCCAACTGGCAAGTACCCTTCTCTGGCACGAGGCTCTCCCAAAACCCTCGCGATTTCTACTGCATTTCTAAGTATTCAAGATGCTTATGTGTCCCACTTTTCCACCCATCCAGCTCCTGCCTCCAAATTTCCTCCCATCACTGCATATCATCCATATAGAAAGATGTCACGTCACTGTTACTAATCCAGTCCACATCACAGCGCCTCAGAAAGTGATTGCATGGTCTGGTGAGGCATGGGAAATGTGCTTTTGAGCATAAGGGTCACTGTAAGAAGACATTAATGTTTAAACTCAGAAGCTAACAGAAAAAAAAAATCACACTTATTTTCAAAGGAGGAAGTCCTAATGGGTTTCTGAATGCACAAATGATAGCTTGTGAGAAGCTTTTAAAAGCTTTCCTGCCATCTCTGAAGGTCCAAGGTTTGCTTGTGTGTGTGTTTTTGTTTTGAGGTTCCTTAATGGAATCTGAACACTTCCTTGTGTTACCAGCGCAACGCGTTGAATACAAAGTGGCAGGTCTGAGAAGGGAAGCCAGCAAGTTGGAGCACAATTGGACCGCATTTCATGCGTTAGTTTCCTGTTTTCTTTATGCTGCTTAAAATGCTCCTAGGAGAGATGAGTATTAGATCGTTTCCTTTTTTCACTACAGGTCACACCAGCAGGGTCATCCCTCTCCTCGTGCCCAAATTGCCACTGGGGGGCACTCTCATGCCTCCATCTCTTCCCATCTCCATTTTCCCACTTGTCTTCTCTACACAGGGTTCTGGGGTCCTTGACCTGGTTTCTGGACTGTCTTACAATATAATGGTCATTACCCATCTCAGCGGTTTCTTAAAAAGAATCAAAGGGTCACATTCTTAACATATTGGAAAGTAAGACACTCCACGCACGCAGCATTTCAAGAGGACGATTATTCAAAGGGACCTCCTGAGGGGGGCAGGGCAGGTCTTACGTTCACAGTTTTGGGACCAGACAACGTGGCTTGAGGAGGTTAGGCCAATGTTGAAACCCTGAGTCGTTCCGAAAAGCCAGGGATGTTTCCTCCAGGGATCATTCTGGAATAAGAGCCAACATTTATTTTGAAGGACGATAACTTTTTTTTTTTTAAATGAAGACATCAGAAAAATAAACAGCAGTAGGAATAACACGATAAAAAAAGAAAAGCACATAATCACATTTCTTTTCCGGTGTCTACTTACAAAATGGTTTCAACCTCAAGGAAGAAAGAAAGAAAAATCACACTCCCCCTTCAAAATTTAATATAAATTCACCTAAACATAGAACAGACGGCTTGTCCAGCCCCGTTCCCCACCCTTCCATCCACACTAAGCAATTTAATTAATGGCAAATGGCCCAGCGGCGGAGTTTTCTGATCGAGTGGCATGAAGAGTAAGATCCATCCTTGCATGGAGCTTGTTGGCACGGCACCCTGGCTGCATTACAAAAGCAGAGCAGAGTCGTATGGTTCCTGGAAAGTAGTTGTTTGGCAGGCTCTGGCTTTGGTTTCATTGATATAGGAAAGTGCTCAGGTGGCCCTCCCTGGGGCCAGGGCCAGGGTGGATGGCAGAGGGTGTGCACTGAATGTATGTGTGATGGTGTGAGATCCGGAGGTGGGGGGAGGAGGACACAGCAGAGGAATACTGAGAGACCCATGAGAATCAGACTATAGATCATTCCTGCTGCCTCTGCTCCTGCCAACATATGTACTGAGTATCTCTTGCAGGCTCAGCACTGAGCTAAGAGTTTTGCATAAGCAAGCACCAGAGATGAACTTTTAAAGGATTAACAACAACAAAAAATGCCTATGCTTTTGATAAGCTTCCAGTTCAGATGATGAAATAGGTTTTTTTTTCCCAAGAAGTTATTGAACATATGTCTACTGAGCATCTACTCTGTGCAATTGGGGGTATCTGACAAGCCTCGAGGCTCCAAATGGAAACATTGCTGCCTTAAAATGTGGAAAAGCAGCTCTAGAGCCTGCTTTATTGACGTGGTCAATGTCATACAGAAGTGCAAATAGGATTGCTTTTAAAGCTACTCCAAGATTGTGGTCCATTTTAAAAGTGTGCATCAACCAGAGAACAGTTTGAGGAATTGGCTAGAAGCCTTTCCAGGATTTTTACAAAGAAGTGGGCAGAAGGGCAAACGCCCAGCAAATTTAGGCCAATCAGGCCTTTGCCCTGTTCCCAACACTAGGGCTTGCTCTGAGAAACCTCTTCCCCCTTCGTTTCAATGTGTCTTACAAATATGAACCTTAAGCATAGTCAGCGTCATGTGACTCTCTTCACAGACATGACCTCAGCACTGTTGGCTGTAGATTCCATGTCCTTGTCCGCTTCCAGTGAATGGCAGCAGCAATTGCTCTTTGGCATTTTAAAGGGTCTCGGGAATCTCCCTTTTATGTGAAAATGCCTTGGAGACTGGAAACTTGTGTCCATGACCTCACACTCTGCAAACACCAGCTGGGAGCTGGTCAGGTCCTCTAAGCTGGAACCTTTGGGTGCTACACCAGTGTGTGCTGTGGCCGCTTCTATCCATCCCACATGTGAATTTTGCCACATGATGTAAATCTGGATCTATGCGGCATCATGCAGCGATGATGACAGCCACCAGAAGGCAAAGGCCAGCTTACTGAAGGTGCCACCTGACAACCCCAGCACTGCCCACGAGCTTCACCTGCATACAAGGACCCAGAGGTCCATTCAGCTTGTCACAAAGCCTTTCAAAAAGTCACTCTGCAAAAGAAAGGTCTTCACAGAGAGCAGAACATACCTTGGTTTCACTCGGTCCCTAGCTTGGCTTTAAGCAAGTTGCTTATCTTCTTTGGACCTTAATTTTCTTATTTGGGAAGCAAAGGGTAAGATTCATGAATTGTAAGCTCCTTTTCATCTTTAACTTCCTATAAGATGTAGATGCCAAAAGGTGGCAGGGGAGTCGGGCAGGAGCCAGCAAAGATGTTTCTGGCCTGAGCCACTAGAAATAGCAAAGATGTTTCTGGCCTGAGCCACTAGAAAGTTACGTTGCCATCCAGTGAGATGGGGAAAAGTGCAGTAGAAGCAGGTTGGGGGTGAGAAGCAGAGAGATGGGTGGTCCAGAGACTGGAAGTTTAGTTTGGGACGTGTTTGAGATACCCATTTAACCTCCAAATGTTGATGTTGAGTACGTAGTTGGATATATGAGCTTGTATTGAATCAACTTTTCATCATTCTCTGTTAAGATGGAGAGCCAGTTTCCACCAAGACTACTAAGAACTGATCTGCTCATTTCAGATCAAGGGTGATGTTAGAGTTCTTAGTCCTTTCACTGCTTATTTCTTTATGGCCCACCATGCCAAAGAGCGGGGGGGTGGTCCTTTCTTGACTAGCTAAGAGCTCTCCAAGCTCAATCCAAGCAACTTCCACCTCAGAAAGATCCTGGCTTTGGAAAAATGGAGGTAGTGTGGTACATAGCTCTCCAGACTTTTGGTGAAAATCAACTGAATGCGCTCATGCTAGATTTTGCCTTTTTATCTGAAGTTCTACCTATGTGGCAATTTAAGGAGGTTTTCTCCCAAGGGGAAGAAAATATATGGTAGCATTAGCTAATCCTGCTCAGGGTACGTGACAAGAAGCTCCAATCATGGAGTAGGAGAAAGTGTATGTTACAGAGGAGCCCAAACACCTCACTATAATTAACTGTTTTATCAGCTGCTTTGAAAACATATCATTGAGAATTCCCAAAAGAAAAATACTTGGGTTTCCCAGCTGAGACTGTTTGGAACCTGGTCGCTGGGGCTTCCATAAACTAAACTATCATTAAACATTTCTACCACAGAAGGGGGTCATTAGGTGTGCAAACCCACTTGATTTAAATTCCTACTTATTTTGGAGGTGGGTCTCTGTATAGATTTATGGCCCTAAGGCAGAAAATGAGAGAGTGACATTTACTCATCCTAAACATGTATTTTTTCAAAGGTCCAATGAATAGTGTAACCGGGACTGCAATCAATGGTGGAAGTTTATATCTAAATATTAGCATCAACAATGATTTCCTGTTTTATTTCCCAGTTAATAAAGATGACCAGGACCTGCCCAAGAGAAGCAATTCTCCCCTTGCCTTTACCCCCCTGCCACATAGCAGGGCTCAGCTCTGTGTGGACATGTACAGCAAGAGGAGGTGGGCTGGGGAAGGTGCAGGACTGCCTGCCCACAAGGTCGGTCCTGAGGGAACAACACTCGGTCCAGAGAGCAATGCCTTTGAGTCCTCCGTCACATCAGGTTCTCTGATCTTCATCGGAGGACAGATGGCAGACAATTTTACCAAAAGGAACTGTTCTATGTTGATTGGTGTCACCTTAGTTTTATGCCCCATTTTAAAAACTTCTGCTAGATTAGTCCTGGGGTTATTACCTGGGAGTCTAATGTAAGCAGGTACCTGACCTTGGACTGCCTCAACTTTACATTGATCTCGTGAACAAGATTCTAGTGTCTAGCCTCAGCTTTCCCCAGCACCAAACTCAGCCTGTCCCTGACTTTTATCTCCACAGCGTCCCCTAGACACCCTTACCCCTGACTTACCTCAAGTCCAGAGGTTTCCCTATGTGTAGGCCCATCTCCCATAGCACTTCTACCTGGAGTCCTTAGCGCCACCTTCAGTTGCCTTGATCCTCACTTTTCAAGGTCAAACTCTGGAGCACCTCAAAGTGTAGAAAGCAGTATTTAAATAGCACATGGCCTCCAAGTTTTGCAATATGGGCATTGCAGGGCTAAGAAACCAAAATTATTATATTGATGAATAACAATCCCATTACTCACAGGCTAAGTAATTCCAGCCAGCCCCTGCCACCACCACCGGTGATGAATCACCGAGGCGGCCGCCTGGGACGTGACATTTTGGGACCGTGCACATATGACTTCAGACACAAGACAGGGATGGGGGAGAGAAAGAATGAGACTTGTCCCGAACAAAGGATTAAAGGCCACTAGCAACCTACTCCTCCTTCTCCCCTGACCTCCCAAGAATACGTGTTGGCAGCGAAAAGAACATTCCCTTTATATTATTTTATATTTGGGAGTGGAGAGAAAAAGTCAGCCAGTCTTCAGAGTCTTTTGCAGCCACTCATGTTCCCTCACCTGACACACTCACTAGCTCTGCGACTCATTTAGATAGCCTTCAACCCAACCACAACAGACAGCCCTTTCTTTCCATTTCTCCAGCATCCTTAAATCTCCCAATGCAGTTACTTTTTTAAAAAATGAGGTAACTACATATGAAGCATTTAGAACAATGGCTGGCACACAGTAAGCATTGAGTAGGTGCTACCTGTAATTATTATTTTTGTCTCTCTTCTGCAGATAATCCAGTGCCATTTGCTTCCTCAGATGCCAATATCTTAACGCTCTTCTCCAGCTGCTCCCTCCCACCACCGCACACACCACCAGGGTTCATCTCGATGAAAAAAACAAACAACCATAACAGCAACAGAAACAACATCCTTAAGCATTATAATCATACTAGAGGTCCGGTGCACAAAAATTCATGCACTGTGGAGGGCAGTCCCTCACCCCAGCCTGCCCCCTCTCACAGTCCAGGAGCCTCGAGGGTGTTCGATGGGAGACCATCTGGCCGATCAGGGGAAAGTGCATCCCCATCACACCGCTGCTGCTGTTGCTACTGCCAGCTGCCGTGGCTACCAGCCCTCGGCCCTTGATCCTCACAGCATAGCTGCCGAGGCTGCTATCCCTTGGCCTTCACAACCGCTGCAGCTTTATCCGGAAGGATGTCTGGAAGATGTCCAGTCTATTCAGTCTAATTAGCATATTACCCTTTTATTAGTAGAGATATGGCACAGTATACTACTCAGGTGTATACAGGCCTTTTCAAAATGAGCTTAAAGCAAAACCATTCAAGGATGGAGAAATTAATTTTAGATGCATAAGTAATAGCCACAAGTGATGTGGAGACCTTGTTTGGGTCCTGACTCAAACAAATAAACTGTAAAAAGACACTTTAGAGACAGTAAGACAAAGTTAATTACAGAGTGGGTATTCGTGATACCTAAGTACCGTTGTTAATTTTGGTAGGTGTGGTAATGGCATTGTGGTTATGTTTTCAAAAGTCACTATTTTGAGAGTCAGAGGTGAAATAATGTGATGTCTGGGGTTTATTTTAAAGTATTTCAGCAAATTAAAAAAAATAAACAAAAATGGGGATTAAATCAAGTAAATATGGCATACCTTTAATAATTATTGAATATCCATGATATTTTTCTACTTATACAAAAAGAATGTTGCTGGTCAATAATCTTTAGCTTTAAGTTTTCACCACTGTGGGGCTATGACCAACTAATTAAGCAGCTGAAAATAATGAACGCAGAGAGATGCTGAAACCTGGACCAGAGGGAGGGTCCAGGGTTGGGAGTGGTGAGAGCTTGGGGTGACTTTGAATTCTGGATCACTGGAGTCTGGGGGACAGAGAAGCATAGTAAACTGAGACCAGCACCATGGCAGGAATTGAGGAAGAGGAGAGAGATCCAGAGGGAGAGGAGACCACCTCTGTTTATGGAGTGGCATTCAGGCCATTTTTCCTTCAGCCTTTTCTTCTAGTGAGCCACCCTCTTTCTATAGTCTAGTCCTTGGCTATTCTTTCCTCTGGGAATACTGGAAACTTGGAGGGAGTAAAAAAATAGGAATTACCACTTTTCCTGGAGTCCACATGCCCTAAAATGACAAGATTCTCTGAAGAGTGCTTTTAGGAATAGGTATGATGTGATTCTGGGAGGCTTGGGAAGGGCTGTCTCTGCTCCTCTCTACCTAGGTCCTTCATTTGCTATTTAGAGGAAAGTTAACAGTGTTGACATTCTTAGGTTATGGCTGTAGCTCATTCACGCTAAAGTGAAAAGGACCAAGATCACATCCTTCGCTCCCAGGCTGGTAGAAACCAGCTCCCAGCAGGACCCTGGGCCGGAGGAGGATGAAGACAAACTTAAATGACCTGTTTCACAACATTGCTGAATGCTGTTTACCTAGGTCTACTGGACAAATGAAAGCTGATGGACAGTGTGCAGCCTTGCCTGTTCTCAGAAAGCACCAATGATACAGGCTACAGTGTGCTGTGTGAGAGGTCATGTATTTTATGGGTGACTCAGGCAACCGTGAAGCCTCTTCTCTCCCAAGCCCTGTTTCGAACAAAAACGTTTTTTTTTCAGATGCAATTCAGTTTATTTACTTTTACAACTTATAAATCCAAAGGCTTAGCTTGTTTGTTGGCATGCTTTATTCGTTCAAATCAAGCAATCACATGTTCTAGCCCATCGTGATGATGCAACATCGAGCTCTTCTGTGCAGCTGGAACTCAGCAATGCATTTCATTCCATTCCAGGGATTCCTGAGACGCTCTCATGAACTCCAACTCCTCCTGCATGGCCATGATATGTTCTGTTCTGACCTTGCTATAAATGATTTCACAGTCTTTCTCTCTCGTCAACACGCTCATCCAAGGGATGTTCTCCTATTCAGCATACTTACTATTGCCGTGGTTCCTACTGCTGCGGGACCAGACAAGTTGGGATAGAGAGAGCTCTCGGACAACCTCGCTGTCCTTCATGCCTCACGGGTAAGACCTTTCTTTAGAACTCGAACTACGAACTTCTTCAAAAAGCCAAGCTACCTCACATTCTTCCTCTTCCAACCCACAGTTGTCTGAATCACCAGGATGCTGGACATATACATAGCAACCAGGGACATTCCTTGTGTGTCACCATGGCTTAATCACTTTTCTTGAATTTCTGAAATGGAGACAGAGAGAGGGAGAGAGAAAGAGAATACCATACTTCTATAGTTGCCTCTTCCCACTCTGGGATTTTATAAAAACTAATAAAATAGTGACTACACCTGGCCCCCTGGTGAAAGATACCTTATGTGTAGTGGAAATGGTGCCATTTTCCTTATGTATTCCTTCAGATGTCCTTAATAGCCTGATTTTGAGAACTATAAAGGAATTTAGGCCCTAACCTTTTTGGCTCAGTGGATATAGCATCGGCCTGTGGACTGAAGGGTCCCAGGTTCGATTCTGGTCAAGGGCATGTATCTTGGTTGCAGGCACATCCCCATTAGGGGGTGCCTCAGTGGGTAGAGCTTTGGTCTGCGGACTGAAAGGTCCCAGGTTCGATTCTGATCAAGGGCATGTACTTGGTTGCGGGCATATCCACAGTAGGGGGAGTGCAAGAGACAGCTGATTGATGTCTTTCTCTCATCAATGTTTCTAACTTTCTATCCCTCTCCTTTTCTCTCTGTAAAAAATCCATAAAATATATTAAAAAAAAGAAGAAGTTGGGGTCTTGTAAAAACACTGGGCTTGTGAGAGAGCACTGAGAGAATAGTTCACCCAGAAATAGTTCCCTTTATGTTTTGATAACTTAGTCCTTCATTTCTTTGGGGACTTACCCTTTGGGGACTTCCCTATCCCCTGAGATCCTAGGCACAACCTGTCAATTGCACAACAACAGTGCCCTATCCCTCTCCTAGCTATCCTGGGAAGTATGATGACACGAGCTAATCAATCTAAGGACATCATCATTCCAACCCTTCTCATTAACTCATAGGTAGACAAATGGCTTGTACAGGCCAATAGAGGTTGTCAAAGGCTGGCACTGCACAGTCCAACAGAACTTGTCTGTTCTGCGGTGATATCCTTATTGGTTTGGTGCAATGGTCCCCTGGTTCTATGATAAGGTAACACTTTTGGTGCCCATCCAGGGTAGCTACATCCTGAGGCCCCTCCTGTGTAGGTTGTATGCTAACCAGAGCATAGTCAAGGTTCCAGGGCCACAGAAGCTTCTGTGGTTGTCAAAGCCAGGCCTCAAACATTACTTTTGGACTTGCTGAGGTAAGGTGAACCAATCTACCAGAGGACAGATGCCCCCAAAGAGAAACTCACCAGGACAAAAGGAGGACTTAGGACTGGTGACTTGGGTTCTGTGCCAAGACCTAAATGCCCTTAAGATAAAGGAGTACCTTGATGGGCTTTTGCAGATCACAGAAAGATCCCTTTTGTCCTTTTCTCCAGGGTAACAGATGTCTGCATACAATTACACCTGGCTAACAAGGCAGGGACCATGCCAGGACCAGGCAAGAGAGAAACAAAAAATACTTCAAGGTGATCTGAAGTCACCTCAGACAGAATAGACAGTAATAACTTTTAAGTACCTTCTTCAAGGCCCACGGTGTTACTCCGTGAATACTTTGGAGAATAAGTTGTCCAGAGACAACCTGGTACCCAAGAGGTAGAAGCAGGGCCTTCTGTGGACCAGCATGAGAAGTCCTCTAGGACTTCCCATGAAATGCAGGGATCCCAGGTGGGTTAAGAATTTAGTGCCTTTGAATTGACTTCTGCTGGTGAGGGCTGACACGGGGGAAGAGAGGTGTTTTATTTTCACTGGAGGACATGGTCTACTTCCCTGGGGTGAGGTCCCATTGACATTTTGCCAGTTATATGTGGAATCTGGTGTTAGAACTTACCTGGCACCCTGTTTCTGCTTTATTCTGGAAAGTGTTCATTAGAAATTGGTACCTAAGTCAGCTGTCTGTCTGAACTGACCCTCAACCCAGTTCTGTATCTGTGGTTTCTTTTTTGCACCCTCTATGCTTCTCTGACCTTCTTTAAAGAGGTCCTGCTATCTTCCACTGGGAAATGGAATGTATTAGTAACAGAGCTCTGCCGATAAAGGCTAATCTGTGGTTGTCCCTGTAACTCACCAAGTGTTTGGGGCCCACTCTCCCGCCAACCTGTGTCCTGAGGCCTCAGATCAGGAGGTCCTGCCAGTGGTTATATTGCCTCACGTAGACCTTCCTGGATTTTTAATGAAAGTGAAAACTTCACCCAATTTATGACATCTTACTGTTAAAAATGTTGGCATGCCTGGCCCTTTGCCATCCTCCTGACTGGTAATAAAAATGGGCTGTGGCTCCAGTTGGTGGGCCATCTGAATCTTATAACTTTAAATGTTCTCCTGTCAAAGCAAATATCCCAGATAGAAAGTGTGACCTATGTGTCCAGAGAGGCAGAGAATGGTGTTCAAATCAGATTACTTAATGTAAAAATAAAATCACATTCTCTCATATGCATTTTGCTTTAAGCCCTCTTTAAGACACATAAAAACATTTCAGAGGTCAGTGGTAGGCATATGAATGCCCTAAATGAGCAGTCTTGAACAATCAGCTAGTAAAAAAGGGCACAAACCTGCTTTGGTAAGGATTTCTAACAGGAGAAGGCAACAAAAATTCAATTTCAGGTTCTGCCTTCTGAGATATAGCAAGATAAAACAGATTAGGTAAAAAAAAATTTTAAAAAGAAATAGAGCCATATTCATTTAAGAAATGCAGACGTAAATGGCCAGGAGTCAGCACCAGGCACAGGCAACATCACTCAGTGCAGAAGGTGACTAATTGTCTTGGTTTGCCTGGGACTGTCCTGGTTTTAGCTCTAAAAGCCCCACACCCTGGGAAACCCCTCCAGCCCAAACACACTGGAACATTGGTCATCCTAACGGGAGCCAAGTCATAGAACATAAGCCCTGGTCAAAATAAATAGACTGTTCAGACTGTTCAGGTATTTTTATGGCTGATGCATATTTGTCTCAATATCTTGGTGTTTTAGTCAAAGAAGGGTTAACATCCTCAACATCCCACTCAGAATTGTTATAAGAAATTGCCTCAATTCATGGCGAGGCAATTTGCAAATGCGCGATGCTATACAATTATAAATAATAGCTTGAAAGTGATTTTCCTGCAGCTTCTATGCAGACCTTACCTGGCTGATGCCAAGGTCTTGCTGTGTAACTCTGAGAGCTTTCCCTCTCGAGAAAATCTAGCCCATTGTGAGTAATTTTACATTTCTTTCCTCTTGCTAATGCTAGGCCATCTCTCGGGACAATACAGGGCAACCCTGGCTCCGATTTTGTTTAACCCAGCTGGATGCAGCAAATTATGGGCTTCTTTTTGGGTGGAGCATATTTTTGTGGGCTGTGGAAGACCTGTAATTTTTTTTTTATATATATAATGCAAAGCCATTTATAGCTTTGGGTGATGTAAAATCCACAGAGTGCCTACAACAGTGTCATGCAACTGAAGGACGTCCCACATGACCCATCTGGGACACAGTGGAGCCAGGGCCTCACCTAAGTCTCTGTCCACTCCCTCTCCACATCTTCTGCACTCACCCGCCCCCAGGCCGGGCAGTAGCCTGCTGAGCCTTTGATTTCTTTCTTCGAGGTGGTTCGGAGGTCTCAATTACCACCAGGTTTTCTTTTCATCCAGAGAAAGCTATTGTTTGATGCTGTGCATTCAACCATCCCTAAGCACCTCAAGTGCGTCTGACTTGTTAGCTTCAGAACCATGGCAACAGTATAGTTTCGTGCAAGAGTCCCCAATGAGGAGGCAAGCCTCATTGTTAGGCCCTGTTCTGCCTTGGCCTGGCTGATCTATCTCAAGCCAATTGCCCTACCTTACAGGATTTCTGTTCCTTCACCTGTTAAATTGCGTGGTTTGGATTAAATTAGCTGTAGAGCCCTTTAGCCTCTATAGTTCTGTGATTCCATCACGAGTGTTAATAGCTACTGTTCAGTTCTAAAGAGTTGGCTAGGCTATGGTGTAATTTTACTTCTCTCCCACATCACCCTAGCTTTCAGTAAAAGTGCTACTCACCAGCCTTCCATTGGGGATGATGTGGAAGAAAGATTACCATGAAGTAAAAAATATATATATAATGTTGTCATTGCATTGAAATCCATTTACAAATAGCTCATTTTCTCAACAAACAAAACAACTGCACTTCTCTAGCTCTCGGTGGCAAACCCAGAATGTAGCAAGCAGCCTTACAAATGCAAGTTCTTGGAAATCACTACACATGACATGATTTTTCAGAGAGGAAGCGAGGAAGCAGAAATCATCACAGCTGCTGGGCTGACTGTGATTCTGGGCTCTACAGCGCTGGGCCCATTGCTTGTAATTTAGGGACCCAAGAATATTACACTCTAAAGGATCTTGTTCATTGAAGCAGGCTCCTATTTGCCACCAGAACTCTTTAGTTCCTGATGTTATTGGTGGGCCTCACTTATTGCTACTCCCTTTATTCTAATTACTTTTTTGGGTATAATACATGAAGGAACAGAACAAATATATTGTCTCTTGGAGATTCTTTCATTCTGGGGTATGCAGGATCCCTGGGGGTATGCACAGCAGTAATAAAAATCTGAGAGCTACTTTTGCTATTTTCAAAGTTATATTGACAATCATTTTCCTGAGTCTGCTCTGTCTCTGAACCTTTGAATGTACCATCTCACTCATTATACTTCAGCAGGCACATGAAGAGATGTCAGGAATTTTTTCCAGTCCAATCTCTGTTTACTGTTTGATTCCACTGCTAGCTATTCTCCTAACTCTCTAATTCCTCCAAGGTTCAGGCACTTGGTATCTTACATTTGGACTGTAGAATTAAAAAAAAAACTTTTTATTATGGAAAAATTTATATACATGTATAGATAGGTGTCTAAATAGAGACAGACAGGGAGAGATGGAAAGAAACAGAGAAAGGAGGTAGTATAGTAAAACCCAGTACCTCTCACTGATCTTTGGTGTACATAATCAACTCATCTGATGCCCAAAACTTCCCTCTTTTTTTACAATGAAATTATTTTTGGTAATACATATGCAATGAAATAATAATAATGGCCTCCTGTGGGGTCTCAATAACTAAAGAAATACTAGAAGCTGGCATTAGGATTTGGAGATACACCTCAGATTCCCTAAGAAATGTTTCTTCTCTGGGCCAGCAGCAACTACTGAAATTGTGTTATGGTTTTACATGGTTGATGTACATCAGAAATGACTTTGTATGACCTATGTGTTTGCTGGCTAAGTTGACATAAAGAACACTCAGTTCACTAAATGTTCAGTAGCATTTACTTATTTTATAAGAACCTAAAACCGTGTCCTCCAACAAATTAGGTTACTGTCTAGCCTTAAATGGTAGTAAAACTCTTTTCTTTTAAAATCCATATATTATACATTTGAAAATAATAAAATAATATTGACTATAAACTGTAATTAAAAAATAAAAATAAAGCATTGCATTATTTTGAAAAGTGGTACGTAAAAGGAATAAATCAAGAGAAATGTAAATAGTAGACAAATTAATGTTTTTGGTATATTAAGTTGTTTTAAATATCTGCTTAATCTAACTTTTTATTTCTTTGGAAATATCTAAAAAAGCGATGCTTAAATTTTTTAAGGTTTCATATTATCAGTCATCTTAAGGTGGGAAAAATCTCTATGGGCCTTTCTATTTTCAGGCCTACCATGGGATTTGAGTCACCATGTTCCAGGCCCAAAGAATTAGTGATAAGAGGAAAGAAAACAAAAAGGTTATCAGGAAGCAGGGTTATCTGGTATATTTGTTCTGCTCTCTCCTGGCACTCCTCAGTGGTTACTCTTGCCTGAACACACTCCTCTTCCCCATCTGCCTCCCCCACCCCATCATGCCTTTGGAATGGAAGCTCCAAAGTCATTTCGCTGAGGGTTATTGGAAAGGCCAAGCTAAACCACAGTGGTGGCCAGATGCTAAGTGGCAGCCAAGCTACATGTATGGCAAGAAGTGGCGCCAAGGGAATTTCTGGGAATCCATTGGGGTGGCACAAGGACCTGTTATTCACTGTCAGGATAATCTAGCCATGGTACCAGGTGGTGTTGCAGAAGGTGGGCGGAATACACAGCAAGGATTTAGAGAACGGGGGCTCCATGGAGACCCACAGATGCAGATAGCTCTCAGCATCGGATTGTCTGGCAGCTCTGAGCTGGTGTTTTGCTGGGTATTTGGCCTGGCTGGGGTGTGTCCAGAGGACTCTCCCTGTCATTGTCCATTCTGAGATGTGAGAAGCTATAAGTGCCCCCAAAGGCTCCATGGAAGGATGACACCCAAACAAGTTGCTTCGGCAAATCCAAGACCAGTAACGGGGTAGAGTCATATAATTTAAATGATTTTGAAAATTAGAGTTCTCTTTTTCTCTCTCTGGCCTTATTAACCGGTCCAGGTGTCTACGGGGAGGCCAGCCATCCACGTTAATCATAGCAGTGAGGCAGGTGTGGAGGGTGGCCTGCAAGGACTCATCAAAGTTCTTATTTCTTTTCAGGAGGCAGCTGTAATGAGGCTGACGTGTGGACCAAGTAAGCTACTCAGGCATTCTTGGAGAGAGAGATAAAGTGGAGACAAGACTGACTGGCTGGTATTTTGGTTGAGAAGAAATAGGAGTATGAATGGTCCTCCAGGGCTGGTGAGATCTGACACCGAGTAATATGGTTGTGCTGTGAACACTGTCACCAGACAGAATGTTGCTCCCAGTTAGGTGACAGGTAGCAATAGGTAATTCAGAGTCTCCGATATAATGGGCTGAGGGGTCCCAGAAGACCAAAGATAAAAGAGGGTGCATCTCCTGTGCATCTTAGAACTTTAAGAATGCTGGAACTGCCAAAACCGGTTTGGCTCAGTAGATAGAGCATCAGCCTGCGGATTGAAGGGTCCCAGGTTCAATTCCGGTGAAGGGCATGTACCTTGGTTGCGGGCACATCCCCAGGAGAGGTGTGCAGGAGGCAGCTGATGGATGTTTCCCTCTCATTGATGTTTCTAACTCTCCATCTCCCTTCCTCTCTGTAAAAAATCAATAAAATATATTTAAAAAAAATAATGCTGGAACTTAGAAAGAATTTAGAAAGTCTTAAGCCAAGCAGAGGGACAGCTGGAAGGAGGGGCAAGTCTGAAGATCCAAGCAAGAAGCCAAAGTGAGGCTAATATCGGGCACTGAAGCTGAGGTGCTCTGGGAACACACGCCATCCCATGATGGATGGGGTAGGCACAAGGAGGCAGGCCGAGAACATCTGAATCAGGGCCATGGCCGTGGCTGGTCATGCTGAGGGGTCAAAGACGTGATGATGGCCAGTCCACTCCAGTTAGAGGGACAGAGACAGAGGGGCAGAATGACATGAACAGCAGTCTGTTTAGTACCCCGTGTTTCCATCTGGTTAAAGACTAACTTCCTAGTTCTAAACATGGAATGGAGAATAAATTCTTTTTCCTCTAGACCAGTGATCTTCTCCAGACAGATAAAGACACAAGTGAAAGAAACTACAAAAGCAACTGTACGGCTACTTCCCTTGGTCTCTGGATCTGGTGGGCAAGTAAGAGGAGCTGTCTAGCCGGGGGAGGAGTAAGGTGTGAAGCTCTTGCCACTCCCTCCAGGGTGCAGGGCATGCTGGTAGCAGAAGAATTTATCATCTCTGCTTCTTGCAGGCCCCCCACACAGCCTGGACCCACCTCCCCCAGTCAGAGAAGGGCAACAGGGAGGCATCAAGGTACGAGGGCTCTACCAAGAGCAGCCCAGATAGGCGCTGTTAAAATCGCAGGCTTCCAGGAATAAAAGCAGAGATAATCTCCTTTATAGGACTAACAAAGTATAAATAATCATTCCCTTATTGCACACAGCCAGGTATCTCCATTTGGGTCACCATGCATAGATGACAGCAAAATTTATCACTTAAACTAGATATCTTTTAGGATGAAAGGGAGCCTACCACTTCTGTGGAACATCTCTGGCAAATCAAGACCTAAAGCTACCCAACGCATAGACAGCAACCCAATCTTTTCAATTTTGTTATAAGAAGCTGGTCACACTCTTAAATTCAAACATAACATTTGGGTCTAAAGAAAGATTGCCAAATCAAAGACCATATGCCCTGTTAAATTTGAATTTAAGATCACCCAAAATAATTTGTTTAGCACAAATATGTTCCAAATATTGCATAGTGCCCACTTATCACACTAAACCCTGTTCCTTGTTTATTTGAAATTAGAACTAAATTGGGGGTTCTATATTGCTGCTACTGTGTGATATGCTAATTTCATCATACTGATTACGATGTAAAGCTTTTAGTCTTCGACTGATTTAGGGCATAGTCTGGTTGCCAAGAAAGAGAAAGTAGAGGGGACCATCCCAATTAACCCAGTCTCCTGAGCTACTGAAACCGGCTTCCTTCGATCTCTGGACTGGGAATAGGCTGGGACCAAGTGGGCCGTGCCTGGGATGAGCTGGGGCGAAGAGTGCCTGGGGCAGGACCAGAAGTTAAGTGGGTAAGCGCATTCTCCCTGCTTCCTGCTCACTGTTGCCTCACCGAGGCTGGCGCACTTGAGAATCACCTTGGGAGCTTTTACAACCCACGGATGCTTGGGCCCCACTCCAACCAATTAAATAAGAACCTGGAGGGGTGGCGTCCAGCATCCACAGACTGCAAAAGCTCCCCAGGTGGTTTTCATGTTCTAATGAGAACCATTGTCCTATGCCCTCACTCTGATCCCAGTGGCCTCTGTTCTGCTTACTTGGTTTCTCTTTTTCGAATCCTCTCCCTGTCGTATCAGCTATTTTGCAGTCTAGAAAACAGGACTAGAACACGTGTTCCATGTCAGAATGGGGGCAGAGATGAGATTCACCGGAAGGGCTTTTGGCCCATGCAGGACCTGTCTCCAGCTGACTCCTGGCTCTGTCTAGGCCTCACACCTACTCCTGCTTCCCTTTAGCTTTGGCATCCCCTGCCGCGTGCTTCTCCACTCGCAACACATCCGTCCCCATGTTGTAGCTGGTCTCCTTTTCTCGGGCCCACCTGAGGGCTGGCCTGTTTGGCTCGGACCAAGAGCCCCATCTGGGAACTATGCCTGCAGACCACGTTGATGGTACTGGCTTCTGCCTCAGGAGCCCACGTCCCAGATGGAGCCGTAGAGAAGACCCAGATTTTGTGTTTCCAGAACAAGAATCAGTGGACCCCTCAAAGCGCTCATTTCCTTTCAACAAGCTGGCAGGGTAAGCTGTGCTGCTTTCCAAGAGGTAGCAAGGAGGGCCTGGCCGTGGCACAGGGCCCATGCATCATTGAAAATGGACTCTCCCACTCCCTCTGGAATTTGACCCCAAGAACTCAGATGATCTTTGGGTAATGACCAACTCAAAGCCCCATGCGGGATACAGCAAGGCTTTTGGATTATTCATTCACTAAGTTCCTACCATGTGCCAAATACCATGCTATATGCCGAGTATACACTGGCGAATAAAACAGACCCGGTCCTCTCAAAGCCTATGAATTTGATTATCTAGTCACGGATAAATTGAAAATAAGATGAATATAGCGGAAAAACTGGGATGGAAATCCTGGAGCGGAATAAGGGTGGAAATGAGGTGCCTGAAACACAGTGCTTTAAAAAAATTTTTTTTCTTATATTTTGTTGATTTTTTTTTTACAGAGAAGAGAGAGGGATAGAGAGTTAGAAACATCGAAGAGAGAGAGAGAGACATCGATCAGCTGCCTCTTGCACATCCACTGGGGATGTGCCCACAACCAAGGTACATGCCCTTGACTGGAATTGAACCTGGGACCTTTCACTCCACAGACCTACGCTCTATCCACTGAGCCAAACCGGTTCCAGCTGAAACACAGTGCTTTTAAATGTAGCATTTCACCCAGCAAACAATGGACCACCCTGACTTTTTCAGCCGCCAAAGCCACGCACTCAAATTCCCTCATTGAACAATAGGCTGGTGCCCAGGAGCTCTTTCTTAAACCCAGCTGTTTACATGGAGGCTACAAATCTGTTGAGAAAGAACCCCTGCCCTTGACAACTGTCTATCGAACAGATGCTCAAGAGCAATTGTCTCTCACCACCCAGGTTTCGGTGAAGAGGGGGGAGCAGGTTGGAGCGTCTGCAGCTACTGGAACTTCACACGGGTCTGTCTGTGCCCAGAGGCTGCTGCTGGCTCTGCTCACAGAACAATAATGATTTTTAAAGGCCTAAGAAGGAGGGTTTGCATTGAATTATTAAACAATGGGCACTGAAGACGTGTTTTCTTTGACCGCTTTACCTCTGACTTTTACCCATCAGCGTTTTCTTTGTGTGGAGGCAACGATTTCTAGAATACTGCAGCAGCGTATGCCTTCCCTTCTTGGAGTGTGTTCCAAACTTAGTTTAAAAATCCCTGCGTTTTAAAAGCCCTGTGGTAAACTTGAAAACATCGTGTGCTCTCCTTTCATTTTCTGAAATGAATCGTAAATTTCCTGGGGGGGAACAAATGTGCTAGAACAAAGCACTGCTTTGTGTCTGAACCAGGCCCATAACCCGGCCCCTCTGAGATGCTGGGTGCTGATGGGGGCGCTCGTGGGAGTCCGAACTCCTTTCCCCCCTACTGCCAGTTCCTAAGAATCATTGTTCTACAGGGTAATATTAACAATTACTACATTTGTTTACGGGTAACATCCTATTGGCGTTTTCGGTTGTAAACATTTTCTCTGCAACAGAAAAGATGAGACGTGACCAGTAATACAATGTGACAGACTTGAGACACTTGAGTAGGAATGTGTACAACCCAATGAGCACTGTGCTTTTGAAATGGCCCCACTTTGTGGGTTAATACCTGTTTCTAGGGCTAAAGCCATTGCTAAAAAATTAAAAAAAAAAATTGTGGCGTGCTCATTTATGCGTAGCACGGGGCCAAAAGCCAGGGCTTTGGCGGCAGGTGACCTGGCTGCAAATCAAGTTCTGCCACTTTCTAACTGTGGGACCTTGACCGAGTTGCTTATCCTCTCTCTCTCTCTGGGCCTCAGTTTCCTCATTGGTAAGATGAGAAGTAGGATAAGAAAAAAAATGTATGTAAAGTGTTTGCACATCCCAGGAAGCCCAATAAGTATTGATATCACTTTTAGCACTAATGACATTGCATGAAAAGGTCTCTGCATGTGATATTTTTGGGGAATTTCCAAGTCCTTAAAGATAAATTAGTAAAATAAAAGTGGATTAAAAAAATGGGACTGGAAATTCTTGTTTTGGTGGTGGTGGTGGTGGTGGTGGCATGTATAGTCACAGGCCCAAAATTTGATGTGGCTTATTTAAGTGACTCTGAAGTTAATTCCAAAAGATGCTTCCAAAATGCCCTGAATGTCCACAGGCACCTTGGAGTTGTACATGGGCTCCTTGGGTGGCCACTTTGAAGTGGATACAAGTCCTTGGAATGTTTAAGTGAAGCACGCCACATAGCTGGACCCTGTTAAAAAAAAAAAAAGCTGAATTATTGTAAATCTGCCTTGTCATTTCCTCTAGGTCCTGACATGTGTTCTTCCTTTTTTAAAAAATATGGTGTGTAGTAACCAGTCCCCCACCTCCTTTGCTAATGCACTCCTTTTAATTTGCGAGCCGTTGTCACTGGAAAGGGATATCAGACTCAGTCCTGCTATCAGAAGCTACTGTCATCATTCCACAATTTCAGAAGGCTTTCATTTCAGGTCCCATTTTCCTCATCTCACCCCAGATGCCTGGCATACGCGATAGCAGCAGAAACAAAATCTGCTGCATTTTTGGAACATTATTAATGTGTAAGCAGTCCAGGAATTGCAACAGCTAAGATAGCGCTGCGCCACCCACTTTTTTTCCTTTTAATCCAGAGAGTAAAGAGCAAAATGGTGGGTGAGGAACTTTGTCTGAAAGAGTCACCCACATGCATTCTAATCCACGAATTTCCCCTTGTTTGGCACCCACCCCGCCTTCCACTGAGTCTCTGTTTCCCGATAGGAAAACCATTTAGGTATTAGACAATGATATTACACAATAGAACTATAAACCCAGTGTTTGTCTAGAATTTAAAAGGCTTTACAGAACTCCACCCTTCCTCCCATGAACAGCATCAGAAGAGTGAGGGGCTGTTAGTGTCTCTGAATGGATTTTAAAATTGCTTTTCCCCAGGGTCTTCTAGGGTTTTAAAATATGAAGGTGTTCATCCGACTGAAAACATTTTATGTCTATTAGCAATTTAAGCTTCAGCATGTCTGGCAAATCACTCTTTTTTTAAAAAAAAAAAAAGCATGAGAAAATGCAGTCCTAAATGTGAATATGTATGCGATGTAAGGGAACTTCTGAACCCTTCACTGTCATCTCTAAGTCTTTAGGAGAGGAGCTCTTGAGGATGGTGGATTATAAAAATCATTCTGTCATTTCTCCGATTTGAGGATCTCTCTCTGAGCATAACACATGCAAGATCACAACTACAGGAGCTTTGACTAATGAAAGAAAGATTTACCCTTAACAAAGACAATTCTATTTCTGTAATTAAAATTATAGTGTGTCTATTTTCACTAGACAACCCTATCCATCTTTCCCTTCCCTAGGCTGATGGGATTCATCTCCTATAGCCAGTGTGGTTGGCTATATGGTTTTCACTGACATGGTCAGGAGATTGTTTGCAGGGAAATTGAGCAATTAAGTAAACATATTGAGAAAAATAGGAGCCAGTTCTCATGGTTAGACAGTTCTATATGTAAGTTACAGGTACAGAAAGGAAGAGGCTGGGATAAACGGTGGTGCTGGATTGGAATTGAAGCTATCTGTGTGACCTCCTGGGTTTGATGTAAATAAATTAATTAGATTTATGTATATTTATGTGTGTCTATAAATAGATATACACTTACTTGCATAGGTATACATATATACAGACATACATACTATCTATCTGTCTGTGTAGCTTCTTTTTTTTAAAAAATATATTTTATTGATTTTTTACAGAGAAGAAGGGAGAGAGATAGAAAGTCAGAAACATCGATGAGAGACATCGATCAGCCACCTCCTACACGCCCCACAGTGGAGATGTGCCCGCAAGCAAGGTACATGCCCCCAACCGAATCGAATCTGGGACCCTTCAGTCCGCAAGCCGACGCTCTATCCACTGAGCCAAACTGGTCTCGGCTGTCTGTGTAACTTCTTGGTTGTTGGTGCACAGAGTACACTCAAGTAGCAATGAGCATACCTAGCATCCACAGGTTGGCTACTGAATATCATTCTCTATCCATAGGAATAGCAGGCGTTCATTCCAGAGTATGGAAGGCTTAAAAAATGGCCCAGCAATCGATATTCACATCCTAATCCCTGGAATCTGTAAATGTTACTATTTTTTTTTAAAAAGGAATGTTTGCATATGTGACTATGTTTCTCCTCAAGATGAGATTGCCCTGGGTTATCTGGGTGGGCCCTAATGCTATCTATCACAAGCATGCTTACAGGAGAGGCAGGAAGAGATTGCTGGCAGAGGAGCAGGAGACAGTGAGACCACAGGGGCAGAGATTGAAGTGATGCAGCCATTCGTCAAGGAATGCGGACAGCCATCCAAGGTTAGAAGAGACAAGGAAAAGATTCTCCCCAGAGTCTCCAAAGGAAGCGTGGGCTTGCTGACATCTAGATTGTAGTCCAATGACCTGATTTCAGACTTCCAAACTGCTGGCTTCCAAACTGTGAGAGAATAAATTTTTGTTGTATGAAGCCACAAAGTCAGTGATAATTTGTTATAGCAGCCACAGGAACTTAGAGTATACTAGAGGTCTGGTGCACAGATTTGTGCACTCTCCTACAATCCTGGACCTCTTGGGGGAGGTTAGAGAGCCAGTTTTGGCCCCAATGTCTTCAGGCCAGGCTGAGGGACCCCACCAGTGCACCAATCCGTGCACAGGGCCTCTAATATGCATATAAGATTTTTGGTTAATCTCATCCCGATCTTCCCCCTCTCCCCTTCCCTTGAAGATTCACCAGTCTGTTCCATGTTTCCATGCCTGAGCATCTGCCCCCAGGTGGTCATTGTGCATCATTGCTACCAGACAGCTAGTCAGCCTGTCAGCCAGTCAGCCAGTAGGTTAGGCATATATATATATATATATATATTAGAGGCCCCGTGCATGAAATTCGTGCACGGAGGGGGGTGTCCTTCAGCCCAGCCTGCTCCCTCTCCAATCTGGACCCCTTCAGGTATGTCTGACTGCCCGTTTAGGCCCGATCCAGGTAGCATCAGGCCTAAACGGACATCCCTCTCACAATCCAGGACTGCTGGCTCCCAACTGCTCACCTGCCTGCCTTCCTGATTGCCCCTAACCACTCCCCTGCCAGCCTGATGGATACCTAACTGCTCCCCTGCCAGCCTGCTTGCCTCTAACTGCCCTCCCCTGTGGGCCTGGTCACCCTAATTGCCTTTCCCTGCTTGCCTGATCACCCACAACTGCCCTCTCTTGCAGGCCTGGTCCCTCCCAACTGCCCTCCCCTGCTGGCCATCTTGTGGTGGCCATCTTGTGTCCACATGGGGGCAAGATTTTTTGACCACATGGAGGCAGTCATCTTGTGTATTGCAGTGATGGTCAATCTGCATATTACTCTTTTATTAGGTAGGATAGAAGCCTGGTGCACGAATGGGGGCCAGCTGGTTTGCCCTGAGGGTGTCCTGGATCAGGGTGGGTATTCCCAAGGGGCCTGTGGTGGTTTGCAGGCCAGCCACACCTCCAAGCAACCCAAGCAGAGGCCCTGGTATCTGGGATTTATTTATCTTCTACAATTGAAACTTTGTAGCCTGGAGCAGAGCCAAGCTTTCTGCTTGCACAGCCATTGAAACTGTTGCCTTAAGCGGAGGCCTCTGCCTGCCAGGCTTTGGGGAAAGCTTGGCTTCATCCATCACCAGTGGCAACTCAAACCTCTCTCTTGCTCTCTCCCTGGCCCTAGCGATCTTGGTTGGGTTAATTTCCATACTTGCTCTGATTGGCTAGGGGGTGTAGTTAGAGGGCATGGCTTGTGGGATATAGATAAGGATATAGATAAGGTCAGGACAGTGAATGGATCCAGAACATCTTGTTGTGCCAGAAAGTGAGTTAATGTTGAGGATGATGAGGACATATCAAAAGGACCAACTTGCAGGGTACCCAACTGGCCAAATTACGGGCAATTAAGAATCAAAATAAATAAAAATTAAGAAGCAAAATAAGTGGCAAGACTAATTATTACAACCCACTCTTAATAAGATGAGTCCATGTTAATCCATATAAAATGATATAAATAAGTAAATAAGAGAAAACTCTACCCCATAGTATAATGCCAACTAATAAATATAGAATGATCCTATCTAGTAAAGAAGCAATATGCTAATTGACCCTCACACTGTTGCAAAGATGGCAGCACCCACAGCCAATAAGGAGGGAATATGCTAATTGACTGCCCCACCTTCAAAGTACAAAATGCTTATTAATTGAGTTTACAGTAGAAAAATTTGGCAAAAGCCAGCATGACTAAGTGACCCAATTTAGCCAGTAATGAAACAAATCAACATCATGTACCCTGATATGATACACTGAGGAGAACAAAGCATTACACTGTGGTAGCTTTTTATCAAAAATGCATAACTGTCCTGGCTGGTGTGGCTGGGTTGGTTGAGTGTTGTCCCAAACCCTGGAGGGTTTTTGGTTTGATTCCTCGTCAGGGTACGTGTCAGGGCTGCAGGGTCTCTGGCACATGCAGGAGGAAGCCAATAGATGTTTTGCCATCACAAAGATGTTTCCTGCTCTCTTCCTCTCTCTTTAAAAATTAATTTAAAAAATATTTCAAGAGAAAATATCAGACATACCCAAATTGAGGGGTATTCTACAGAATAACTGGCTGTATTTCCTGAAAATATCAAATACATGCAGGACAAAGAAAGGCTGAGAAAGTATTCCAAATTAAAGGAGACCAAAGACACATGACAATAAAATGCAATGCATCATCCTGGAAGGGATTCTAGACCCATAAAGGATATTGTTGGGACAGATGGTAAAATCTGAATATTGTTTGTGAGTTAGATGGTAACACTGTATCAATGTTTGTACTGTAGTTATGTCAGAAAATGTCTTTGTTTTTAGAAAATGCATACTAAAGGATTAAATTATACTGGAGCATGTCTTTAACTTTCTCTTAAAATTTTCAGGAAAAATAAAAAGAATAAACTATATAACTATTCAGAGATAATGAAAGACAACTGTGGTAAAGTGTTAACATTTGGGGAATCTGGGTAAAAGGCATCTAGGAGTTCTTTAGAGTGTTCTTGCATCATTTTTGTATATCTGAAATTACTTCTAAAGAAAAAAGAAGGCCATTGTTCTTTCATGTTACCTTGTCACTTCCATTCAGAGAGTCTTTATGTACACAGCATCATATACAAAAGTGAATGGGCAATGGAGGGAAAGGCAGGAGATCTGCTCCAGCCACTGTGTGTCACCTGTAAACCTCAGTGTCCTCAGCTTAGCATTCTCTCTCTCTCTCTACAGCATTGGTATCACTACTGGGTTTACTTCAGCTTTAAAAGGGACAACCAATCGCAATGTTAAAAAAATCATTGCCTTAGAATGAGAGCAGCTGCTAAAGGACATCAAATTCCATTCCTTTCTTCTCCTCTTCCTACTTCTCTTCCTTCTCCTCCCCCTCCTCTTTCTCATTTTTGTTATTCCTCACCCTAGTATATTTTTTCCATTGATTTTTCAGAGAGAGTGGAAGGGAAGGATGGAGGAGTAGAGAGAGAAGGAGAGAGAGAAAGAACCATTGATCTGAGAGAGACATATTGATCAGTTGCCTCTGCACACAGCCCAACCAGGCCAGGATTCAAACCTACAACCCAGGCATGTGCCTTTGTCCCAGAATCGAACCTGAGATCTGTCTGTGCTCAGGCAGATGCTCTAACCGTGGAGCAACACCAGCCAGGGCTCAAATACCATTTCTTTTTTCAGGATAAAAATGTTGTTAAATGAGAATGTGGTGATGGTTGACTAACCCAGTGACAATAATGAAAAACACTGAATTGTGCACTTTGAATGACTGAACTATATGATACTAGAGGCCCAGTGCACGAATTCATGCACCAGTGGGGTCCCTTGACCTGGCCTCTGAGATCGAGTCAAAACTGGCTCTCTGACATCCCTTGAGGGGTCCTGGATTGCAAGGGGTTCAGGTCAGGCCAAGGGATTCCACTGGTGCACAATTGGGGCCAGGGAGGGACGTGGAAGGTTGGCCAGCCAGGGAGGGACCGCTAGAAAGCTCCAGGGAGTGTCTGGCCTGTCTTGCTCAGTCCCAATCAGCCGGATCCCAGCAGCAAGTTAACCTACCAGTTGAAGACTCTGCTCCCTGGTGATCAGTGCATGTCATAGCAAGCAGTTGAGTGGCCTTAGTATATCATTAGCATGTTACACTTTGATTGGTTAAATGGCTGACCAGTCAACCTGACACTTAGCATATTAAGCTTTCTTTATACAGGATGTGAATTCTCAGTGAAGCTGTTAAAACCATTGCTGTTCCTTTCCACACCCCACTCCCAGCCATGACTCTATGGCTAGAGTGGCACGTCTATGCCATTAGTGATGGTTTAATAGCTGGATGAATAGAGAAGACTTATTCTTATCTCAGAGGCAGCAAGGAAAGAACAAACAGCAAAGGAATCTTTCAGAAAGCACAGTCCCGGGGACCCCCAAGTGCCTGCCTTTCAGGCTCTGTCCTCGTCCTCTGCGCCTCTCATTCTGTGCACAGCCCCTGAGTGACAGGGTCCATGTCTGTGGCTTCACCTTTCTCCCATAGCTTATTGACTCTTCGTGCCATTTAGGATTAGATGCTGCAGCAAGTGGGAGAAAACTCAAATACGACTAGTTTAAAAGCTTTGACCAAAGAGTTTTGGATTTTCTCCTTCCTCATATAAATGTTGAGTAAATAGTCCAGAGCTGTTAGGAAGCTCTGAGATATCAGAGACCCAGGCCCTGGGCCTCCATTTACAGCCTCACAGGAAGCATTATGCACACATCCAGTATGAAGGATCCCTTCTGGAGGAGGGCAAAGGGATGGCCCTGCCCCGGAGCCTTCTTTCTTGTTTTTTCCTTTAAATGGCTTTAACCTCATTGTCCAAGATTGCAACATCTATTGTCTTCCAGGCGGGGAAAAAGGAGGAAGGGATGTTTGCAAAAGGAGGGGCCCCGGGTACACATGGACTGAATCTAAAGTAAGGTTTTCAGAACTTCTCACATGGAACTTCACTTGCATTTCCTTGTCTAGATCTTAGTCATATGATCACACCCGGTTGCAAAAGATGCTGGGAAGTGTAGTTTTTATTCTAGGTGGTCATGTAACCAGCAACAATATTCAGAAGGAACGAAGGAAGGAGTAAAGGAAGGTGAGGAATTCTAGTACCAAAGAATAACAAGCAATAAATAACTACTGGAGCAACTAGCGGACTTGGTTGTTCTTTCCAATTCACGCTTTTAATCCAGATGCCTACAGCCGATTGTCTCTTGGACACCTCTACCCGGATGACTCACAGACAGTAACACTGAACATGCCCTGAATGGAAAGCACCGTGTTTACCCACTCCACCCCCCTCTCAGACCTGCTCCTTCTCCTGTGATCTCCGTCTCAGTGAATGGCCATGTCATCCACCTGATTGGATGTGAATCATCTTACAGACTTTCATTTCCTTCACTGCCTTCCCCATATTCCTGCCCTGCAAGCTCTACCTCCTAAATGGCTCTTATATCCATCTCCTCCTCCCCATTCCCACTACTTGAACTCAGACTCTCATTTTTCTTTTTTTTCTGGTCTGGGTTACTATAGGGATCCCATGCCTTCAAGCTGCACCCCTCCAATCTGTTCCCCACATTACATTCAGGGTACTCTTTCTCAGCATAAACATTCACTGTTTGCCCCACCCCTCCGCTGCCCATACCTTTGGTGGTAAAGTTCACTTTCTTTATGCTGGGCACCCAAGGTTCTTCATGATCTGACCTCTGCCTGCCTCACCCCATCTGCTGCCTCTCCCCCTCACGCATACCTTTGCTCCAGTCTTACAGAACTATCTGTTGTTCCCTAAACAGTCAGCGGTTTCACACCACCCTGCCTGTGCACATACGGTCCACTCTGTCTGGAATGACCTTCCCATTTTTGTCCATGTAGCTCCTAATTCTTCAAAACTCAGCTGGGGCACTGCCTCTCCAGGAAGTGTTCCTAGGTTCCCCAATCTGATTTAGGCGTTCTTCTTCTTGCTCTCAGAATGCACCATCCATAAGTATCTCCATTATTGGTATTCCTTTCCCACTAGGCTATAAACTCTGTGAGGGATGATGTCTCTTATGCCTTTACATCCCTAGTGCCTGGCACATAAGCACACATGTTCATATACAGTATTTAATTCTCATGACACCCTAGAATGTATTCATTTTACAAATGGGAAATGAAGCTGAGAAGAACAGCAAGATATGGCAAAGGCCACAGGTCTAGTAAGAAGTGCAAATGGAGATTAAATCCAATATCTTGCCTCCCCATTGCTCCTATTTAGACAAATCACATTTGTGGCTGTTATGAACTGAAATATGGAAGTACTCACTTTGTTGTGGGTTGACCTCTTTCCTAAGTCCACTGTCAGAAATATCCATTTCTTCTCTTGCCCTAAATCCCTGGGTCCCCGAACACAATTCTCAGGTACTTACAAAGCATAGAGTCTAGAGACTCAGTTTCTTTGCCTCCTTCTGGGAAAATGCCCTGATTAAGCTTGGATCTGTGGCAGGGGAGTTTGCTTCTTTATTCATCCACTCTTCCAGTGACTATTAAACACCAACTATGTGTTAATATTAGTCTCATTCACAGGCAAACACACAGAAACAAAGATGTTTCAGCCTTCAGAATCTTTTAATCCTTTTGTTGGAGTCCCGGAGAATCGGCCTTGTCTAAGGATACAGCTGCAAGTGAAGAGCAAGCAGCAGAGCTGTGCTGTGTGTTCAAGGTTACATGTTATTGTTCCTCTGTAAGCAAGGCGTGGACTGTCCTCATATAGGAAACAGGTTTCAGGCACAATAGAGAATGTGCTCCCTTATCTCAGATGTACCTGGGCAGTTCAGCCAGTTGTTTACCATTTAGGTATTTCTTATTCAGCAGTTTTCATACAATAATGATATCTTTAAATTCCCTAATGCTCTACCCTCCCAAAAGGTAATAAGAAATCGAAACTGTGTGCTGCTTAAATGAATTCATTTGTGTGGAGAACATAATTATTTTTATTATACTCCTGCAATGCCCATTTGATTAGAAGCCAGAACATTTTACACAGGCAGCAAAATCCATCTCCTGGAATTGATTCAAGTTTTACCCAATGATGGAGTGAGGGGGAGAGCGGGGGGAGGAAAGGAGGGGTAAAGAAAAAGAAAGGCACGTGCTTATAATTGCAGTTGGAAGCAGTCCCAATTAGAAGAGCGGTTTTTTTAAAGTTATCCTTTTAATCTCACCTAAATTATCCTAATGGAGCAATCAGGTTTAATAGGAACAAGGAAAAGTGGGGAAAAGAAAGCTGGTTTTTATTTATTCATTTAACAAATGTTCAGGACCCACCACATTAGGACCTGTGGAAACATGAAAATTATTCACACAAGGCTTTTGCCTTCAAGAGAATACAATACAGCAGGCAAGTTAACAGGCGAACACACACACGCACACACACATTCATGCATGCAAGCACACATGTATGCACATGCTGGTATTACCCTCAGTATTCAAACTCTTTGCTAACCAAATTCAGGAAGTGAATAGATTTAGACACATTTTAAAATAAATTCTTCTCTTCCCAAACTTTACTACTCACTTTACAAAACTCAAAAACCTCAGGCAATCAGTATTTAACCTCCCTATGCAAACTGCCACTCTCCAAACTCAGGAAACTGTTCCATGTAGCTAGCAGAATACTTGGTACTGTGGAGACATAATAAGGGCTGTAAGAATGGCCCCAAATAGCAGAAAGCTTGGAGGAGTGGGTGCTATCTTCCAACAGGAGTACAATTTTGTTGAGAACACATTTTCATCGAATCCTGAAAGATGGGTAGAATTTCTTATCTCCAACCTCAGGGTCACTTGGAAATCTTTTCACTTGTCCCTGCATACTCTCTCTCCAAATCTCCTACCAGTTCTTCTAAACCTTTCACCACTCTTTCAAGGTCTCTACCGCTACTCTTCCCGACTCATTCACTTCCAGCAATTGACCTTACTTCTTACTTCATAGAGAAGAGAGGGGCTCACAGATGCAAATGACTTCATTTTCCTGACCATATTTTCCTCTGTCCAATAAAAGCCATCCACCCATCCTTTCTGTGTTCCATCCATCTGGATCTTATTCCCATCCACCTCAAAGGAAGAAATCCCCTAGCAGAGTGTCCTTTAAATTCATCCCCTTTCAAGTCTGTGGGTCCATCATAAGCATCTAGCACAATTTTGTTTTTCCCCTTTGTCCTCCCTTCCTTCTTTCCTTCCTTCCTTCCTTCCTTCCTTCCTTCCTTCCTTCCTTCCTATTTATAAAACTAGAGGCCCAGTGCATGAATTCGTGCACAGGTGGAGTCCCTCTGCCTGGCTAGTGATCTGGGCCAATAGGGGCTGGCCAGCCAGGGGGAGGGACTGCAGGAGGTTGGCTAGCTACAAGAGGTTGGCTGTGGGAGTGCACTGACCACCAGTAGGCAGAGTCTGTGCATTGAGCATCTGCCTCCTGGTGGTCAGTGCGTCATCAGAGTGACCGGTCAACCAATCATTTGCCCAACCAGTAATAACAGTCACTTAGGCTTTTATATAGAGAGATTTTTATTGATTTCAGAAAGAGGAAAGCAAAGGGAGAGAGAAATAGAAACATCAGTGATGACAGAGAATCATTGATCAGTTGCCTCCTGCACACCCTTTACAGGAGATCAAGCTCACAACCTGGGAATGTGCTCAGACTGGGAATTGAACTGTGAACTCCTGATTCATGGATTGTCACTCAACCACTGAGCCACACCAGCCAGGCATTCCTTCTTTTTTAACACACACCCCTGCCCCCCGTTTTATGTGCTCTGTCAATAATGTGACTCTGCTTTCCCTAGCACAAGGTGAGGCATAACCCAAATAAGGCCAATTAGAGTTTGTCTCAAGGATGGATAGGGCACTAGAAGACAGTTGGTTGGATTATTTTCTCTGGAATTTCCAGCTATAAGACCAATGTGAGTCTGCCTATCTTATTTGGAGGAAGCCTGACTAAGAACAAGGCTGAGAGAGGCAGAAGATGCCAGGAAATACAGAGCTAGACTACTGCTATGGATCAATGTTGGTGTCCCCCAAAATTCATGTCAAAGCCTGAACTCCCAATTTGATGATGTTTGAAGGTGCAGCCTTTGGGAGGCAATTATATTTAAATGAAGTCATGGTAGGGTCTTCATGATGGGATTAGTGTTCTTTATAAGAAGAGCAGAGACCAAAGTCCTTTCCCCTCTCTATCCTGTGAGAATATAGTGAGCAGGCTGCCATCTGCAAACCATGAGGAGAGCTCTCACCAGAACTTGACCATGACCATGCTGGCATCATGAACGCAGACTTCCCAGCCTCCAGACTATTGGGAAACAAATGTCTGTTGTTTAAGCCACCCAGATTATGCTATTTTGTTCTAACAGCCTGAGCGAAGACAAGTCTGACAACATTGCTTTGAAATTTTTGGATTTTTCAGCTATGCGAGCCAAATACTTTCCTTTTTGCTTAAGGTTGTTTGAATTGGGTTTCTGTTGTTTACCATCAAGAATTCTGATGAAAGTAGTTTTCTTTTTCCATCAATCAGCTCCCCCTCCCTCCAGGTACTCTGGTCTCTCCCTTCAAAACCTCAGCCTATACACATGCTGCAGACTCCACCTCCCAGGAAAGTTCTCTTTGGATTCTATAGCCACTGCCTGCTCTTCCTGCTTCTCTTCATGTACAGAGGTCAGGCTTGGCAGGTGACAAAGTTGCCACTGATCTGTGGCAAAACAACAGCAAAAAAAGGAACAATGCTGTGAGGTTTAAGTTTGGTTTACTGGGGTACAATTTAATACAATAAAATTCACCCTTTTACCAATAAATTTAATTTAAAAAAATTCACCTTTTTACATATATAGTTCTATGAATATTGAGAAATATAGTGTATAACCACTACCATAATCTAAATATAGTATATTAGAGGCCCAGTGCATGACATTTGTGCACTGGGAGGTGGGATCTGAAGTTCCCCTCAGCCTGACCTGTCTCTTTTGCAATCTTGGACTCCTTGGGGGATGTCTGACTGCCAGCTTAGGCCCATCCCCACAGTCAGACATTCCCCAAGGGGTCTTTAGGTTCCCACCACTGCCTCTGTGCTTGTCAGCCGTGAGCCCACTGGTAAGCCCAGCTTCTGGCTGAGCAGCACACCCCCTATGGGAGCACACTGACCACCAGGGGGCAACCCCTGTGTTGAGCATCTGCCCCCTCATGGTCAGTGCACATCATAGTGCCTGGTCATTCTGCTGTGTGGTCAATTTGCATATTAACCTTTTATGATATAGGATTGTCATCACCTTCTCCCCCAAATTCTCTGTTGCCCCTTTAAAGTAAACCTCTCCCCTAGGACCTGGCAAACACTGATCTAACTTCTGTCCTTATAGTTTTCTTTTTCAGAATGTCATATAAATGGAATCAGACTGTAATTTATCTTTTGCATCTGGCTTCTTTTACTTGGTATTATAATTTTGAAATTCATTCATGTTACTGTGTGTTTCATTTGTTCATTTCTTTTACTCTGTGATTTTTTTTATTCTTAATATATGCTGGTGAATAGTAGAATAATTTTTATTCTTTTATTTATTAATTATTTAATTAAATATTAATTTATTATGCACTGGTTTTGAGTGTACAGCTTAGTGGTTAGACAATCATATACTTTACATAGGGTTCCCCTTCATATTTCCAGTACCCCAATAGTCACCGAACATAGTTATCACAATATTACTGGCTATATTTCCTATGCTTTACTTATTCCCTCATTTATTCCTTTTTTAAAATAGCTATTCACATACCATACAATTCACCCATTTAAAATATATAATTCAGTTGGATTATTTTTGTTTATTTACAGAATTGTGCAATCAATATCACAATCAATTTTAGAACATTTTTTATCACCCCAAAAAGAAACCCTAAAGCAGCCACTTTCCATTCTCCCTAAACCCCAGCCCTAGGCAAGTACCAAACTGTCTCATGGACATTTCATATAAATGAAACATACAATATATGGTCCTTGTGGCTGGCCTCTTTCACTTCTTTCCAGCCTACTATTTTTAAAGTTTATCCACATTGTAGCCTGTATCAGCACCTCAGTCCTTTTTATTACCGGATAATATTCCATTGTATGAATAGTATATCATATTTTACTTATCCATTTATCAGTTGGTCGGCATTTGGGTTTTTTCCCCTACTTTTTGGCTATAATAAATAACTATAAACATTTTCGTCTAAGTTCTTATGGGGAAATATGTTTTCATTTCTTTTGAGTATATTTTTAGATGTAGAATGCCTGTCATTAGTTCATTCTTTTAATTCCTGAGTAGTATTCCATCATATGGTGGTACCACAATTTGTTTATCCATTCATCAGTTGATGGGCATTTAGATGGTTTTCTGTTCTTGGCAATTATAAATAAGATGCTTAACCATTTGTGTAAAGGTCTTTGTGTGAACATATGTTTTTATTTCTCTTGAGTAAATATTCAGGGGTAGGATTGCTGCATCATTTGGTAAATGTGTGCTTCATGTTATAAAAACTGCTTTTCCAAAATGGAAATATTATTTTGCTTTACTTCTAGCATGTGTGAGAGTTCAGGCTACTCTTCATTCTTGTCAATGCTTCTTATTATCAGGGTTTGTTTTCCTTTTTTTTGGTTGGTTCATTGGCTGCTTGCTTGCTTTTTGCCATTCTAATGGGTTTGGAGTGATATTTCATTGCAGTTTTAATTTGCTTATCCTTAATAATTAATGGTGTTGAGCATGTTTTTGTTGGCTTGCCATTTATATCTTTTTTTTTAATTAAAAGATCTTTTGCCCATTTAAAAATTGAGTTGTTTATGCTCTTGTTGCTTTGGGGGAGTATTTTATATAATCTGGAAACAAGCCATTTATCACATATATTTTTGACAAATACTCCTAATCTGTGCCTGTCTTTTATTGACGTTCAAAAAGGCAGAGTTTTAAATTTTGATAAAGTTTAATCTACCAATTTTTTTATGGTTTATGTTTTTTGTATCCTTTCTAAGAAATGTTTGTCAACCAGTTGTTTTAGTTTTTGTTTAAACTAAATTTATTTACTAGTAACTCAAAACATTTTAAATTTACTCTGAGATTTTGCTTCTCTGTTGGAATTAAAGTATCTTTTTGAAAATACTATAATAAAATGATGACAATAAGAATAGAGAGACGTGTGTGTGTGTGT
Organism: Lasiurus cinereus; assembly: GCA_011751065.1. Classification (NCBI taxonomy): domain Eukaryota; kingdom Metazoa; phylum Chordata; class Mammalia; order Chiroptera; family Vespertilionidae; genus Lasiurus; species Lasiurus cinereus. The sequence continues at coordinate 21,718,855 of JAAGEH010000042.1, read as the reverse complement.
GTGTGTGTGTGTGTGTGTGCGCGCGCGTGCACACGCGCCTAGAAAAATAGAGTTGATTAATGATATTATGTTGGTGTCATAGGTCAGGTTCCCCAGGAGACAGACATAAATTTGCATGTGATAGATCTCTCCTTGACCAAATCCTGCTGAATCTGCTCCAAGGACTCATCATCATTGCATGAATGATGCCCAAGCATGTAAATTAAAAACAGCAAAACATCATTTTCCACACACCCTCAAGACTTATTCTTTATTAAAGTTCTCATAAAAAGCCTTGCTCACATCCCCTAGGATTCAGAGAAGTCTTTCCCTTGTGCAGTTTCTTTAGTATCCAGACCTGCCAGGTGCAAAGGGTAGGACTCTTCTCAACTAGATGTTGACCTTTGATTTCAGTCTGTCCTTGTCAGATTGGCAGCACTTAGTTTTAGCAAGAATCCTGTTAAGTTAATTTAGAGACACCCCCTCCTCTCACCAATACCTGATTCCCCTCAATATCTGATCAAACTCTTCATCCCCTAGCATCTCCCTTGTGGTGTGTAACCATCCTAAGCTGCCTTCAGCAAGAATTCTGTTAGGTTGGTTTAGTTAGAACTCCCTCTTAATTCTGATGTTTCCTATTAGTAATTTTCCATGCCATAACCCCCAACCCTCTGCTATTTGGCTATAAAACCCTACTTGTCCTTTTTATATTCAGAGCTAAGCCCTGTTTTATACAAAGATCTCTTTTCTCCTGAATATTTCAATAATCCTGAATACCCCTTTAACTACTGTCCAGCTCTGTTTTTTCTTTGACACATACAGGGATTTTATTGGGTTTGGGGGCTGGGAGGGTGTCTACCAGAAACAACACCTCTAAGCAGGGAGTGAAACAAGCAGAGGGAGAGACATTGAATTATGATGCAGTTGCCACTGAGGCCTCAGCTAATCCCATGGGGAGCTCTGGAACTGGGGTGGCCTTTCAGAATGGCCCTGAGTACAAGGAAAAATCTGGACCCCTGCATCCCTCAACCCTTCTCCCATCAAGTGAGATAATGTGTGAGATTTAAAATGTGGTATAGAAGTGAGAGAGATTAAGTATTTGAAGTGTAGTAAGTCTCGGTGAGCAATTCTTCTATAAGGAGAATAAAACAAAACTAGTCATTCTATAAGGAGAAATAAAACAAAACTAATTAGTCATCTGTGAAACCCTCTCCATGGTTCTGTGACCTCTGCAACCTAGCAGCTATGTATCCTGGCAACAGTCTCTGGGCTTTATGCCTGCTTTGCATCATTCCCCACTGGGGTGAAGACTTCACTGTTACCTGCTCCATTTTTTTTTCCCCCTGAAGCAAATGGCTACCCTTTGCACCTGGCAGGTCTGGATGCTAAAGAAACTGCACAAGGGAAAGACTTCTCTGAATCCGAGGGGATGCGGACAAGGCTTTTTATGAGAACTTTAATAAAGAATAAGTCTTGAGGGTGTGTGGGAAATGATATTTTGCTGTTTTTAATTTATATGCTTGGGCATCATTCACGCACCACTGGGCTCTCCACCCCCAGTGCAACCAGTGGTGCAGCCAATATCACAAGCGAACATTGTTGTCAGTCTAAACGCGAAAAGGCAGACAAATGCTCAAAGCCGCCCACCACCCAGCTCTTGGCAGGTAAAACTGAGGCTCCACTAGGAAAAGAGAGGTTTTTCCTTCCCCAAGGCGGTCCTCCTGGCCCCTTTCAGTCCTGTAGGCAAATGAGCTCCTGGAAGTCAGAGCTGTCAGGGGACATGAGACCTATCTGCTTTCATGTTTTCGATCTGACCTCCTTGAAATGCAGAAACTAGCCGAGGACTGACTTGCGGCAAAGCCAGAATTAGAGTCAGATCTCCTTTCTCTCAAGTCAATTGAGCCAGAAACCTCGAGCTAGCCTTGATTCTCCTGCCTTCTCCACCTCTCACATCCACTTAGTCATTAAGTTATGTTAGTTTGACTTAAAGCTAGCTCTCAGACGTTTCCCCTTCTCCCTAGTTGTCATTGCCACTTCTTTTGCTTAGGGTCTCCCTAATCTCTTGGACAATTGCAGAAACCTGTCTCTGCTTGGTTTCTTCCTTTGCAGCCCATTCCACACAGTGCAGCCAGAGTCTTGGTTTACAAGCACAGAGCCAACAACTCAATCCCTTGCCTAAAGCTTTCTGGGGCTCCCATTCATCTTCATGATAAAGTCCAAACTCCTCAGCCATACCTACAAATGTCATCCTTGGCAAGACAGCAGTTGTGACAAATTTGATGGCAAGCACAATTAATAGTGGCTTTAACCACAGGATATTTGTGTTCCCTTAGCTCAGGGATGGGGAAAGTCCAGCCCTCGAAATCATTTGGTCTGGCCCTGCCAAGGCATTAGGGGTGAGATAATTAAATGTTTGACCAAATCTAGCAGGCTAATTTTTAAGGTATTAATTTGTATGTCCCAGGAATGATGTTATACAAATATATCCAAATGGCCCGAGCAGAAAAATGGTTCCCCACCCCTGCAAAAGTCCTAAGGCAAGCAGTCTTACAATTGGCTAGGGCAATTTCCGACTTTCTGTCTGTTCTCTTCCATCCTGTGTCTGGTGTCCACCCTCAGGCTTCTCACTAAGGTCACAGATGACAACTCTAGATATCACATCCAAATCACACAGGGTGGGAGGAAGGGAGGGAAAAGAAAACTCTTCCTGGTATAGAATTCATTTCTTTTCCTTTCTCCCCCTCCCTCCCTCCCTCCCTCCCTCCCTCCCTCCCTCACTCCCTCCCTCCCTCCCTCACTCCCTCCCTCCCTCCATCCTTCCTTCCTTCCTTCCTTTCTTCCTTCCTTCCTTCCTTCCTTCCTTCCTTCCTTCCTTCCTTCCTTCCTTCCTTCCAATCAGGGATAGCCCTAGCTGATTTGCTCAGTGGCTAGAGCATCAGTTTTCAGACTGAAATGGTCTTAGGTTCGATTCCAGTCAAGGGTACATACTTTGGTTGCAAGCTCTATCCCCAGCCCTGGTCAGGGTGCATGCAGGAAGTAACCAATTGATGTGTTTCTCTCACACAGATGTTTCTCTTTTTGTCTCTCTCCCACCCTTCCACTATCTCTAAAAATCAATGAAAAAATGTTCTCAGATGAGGATTAACAAAAATAAATTAAAATCAGGGATGAAACTCTTTCCTCACTACCTTCCAACTGAGGGCCATACCCAGTCCTAGACCAAGTGTTATCATCACATGTAAGGGGGACTGCTGCCTTTGGCTTAGGTCAGTGGTTGGCAAACCACGGCTTTCGAGCCACATGGGGCTCTTTGGCCCCTTGAGTGTTCTAACGCCACTTCTTCAAAATAGACTCGCCCAAGCTGAAAACCGACTTCTGTGCATGGGCCACAAAGTTTTGATTGCACTGTACGTGCACATCAGCACGTGGAAGAGCCACATTCAAGGGACCAAGGAGCCGCATGAGACTCGCGAGCCTCGGTTTGCCAACCACTGGCTTAGGATAATTGTGATTTGTGTTCTGGCCCTATGCATTTTACCACCAGGACAAAATCAAAATTCTGTTAGCAAGGAAGAAGAATGGCACACTTACAATGTGCATCCCAACCCCGAAAGCCTTTAAGAGTTAGCCTCCACCTACCGCTTTAGCTTCATCTTCTGCCATTCTCCTTTATTCTGCCTTTCACTCCAGCCATATGGAACCACGCACAGTTCCCAGGACAGTCCTCCATGACTTTGCATTTGCTGTCCCCCCTGCTTGGAATATCCTTCTCCCCTTGATAATCTTTTGAATTCTCATTCTTCTCTGAAAATTCAGCTGAAACGTTGCCAGCTCTGTAGCACCTTTTCCTGATCCTCCCAAAGCAAGAAGAAAACAGATTCCAAATTAAAGAATGTAAGGAAAAAAATAAAAATGGAATGAAGAAAGGCTGGAAGGAAAGAAAAAGGGAAGGAATGAAGGGAGAAAGGAAGAGGGAAGAAAGGAAGAAAAGAAGGAAGGAAGGAAAGAAAGGATGGAGAAAGGAGGAGAGGGAGGGAGGAAGAAGGATTGAAGCTTTGAGAGATAAATAAGATGTCTAAGTTGTTTAGATTGTCACTTCCTGGAATCTCTGCCTAATTTCTTTGAAATGTGTCTCAGGTTCTTCCCTCGGGGCATGTCTGTTCTTGTTCTGACAGAACTTTAAACTGTTTACTCCATACTGCGTCCTGCAGCCTCTCCATTATTTGTATCCAGACATCTCCCTGTGGGCAAGAATCACAGATGATCAGATACCTGCGCATGCACACCTGATAGGGGCAAAGTTTTAATTCTCTCATCACACGGCCGTTCCTCAGCCCCTCCGGCTTGGGCTGCCTCCACGGTCTTTCATCTGCTTGGTCCTCTGTGGTCTTTGGTTCCCAGGGAATATCCGTAGCTGAGGGCTTGGCTCTGGGGGCCACATGGGCAGAAGAGGAGGACTGGGTTGCATGCGATCCTTTCGGTTTAAGAAAGGTTTGTCTGGCCATCTTAGCCAAATGTTCTTCTGCAAGTTTGAAAAAGGGCTTGCCTTCTGAAAATCTTAGATGGGAGATTCTTCAGGGTGCCCAGCAAGGAAACCCACGCAAAACTGCAGTCTGCTTTGGCTGTAGCCATGTCCCCGTGCTCCCTCCAGGCACCCGGTGGCCTCCATCATCTCTACAGGCCACTCAAAACCTGTCCTTGGGAATGGAGTTAAGGAACTCATTGACACAACTGTTCTCCTGTTAAAGGTCGCTTGGTGTTCAAAATAAATTATGAAGTCTCTTCTTTTCTGAACCGAAACACCAGAAGACACACAATCAAGTTCACTTTCATTGGGCACTTACTAAGTACCAGGTATGTTGCTAAGCACCTTACAGTATCTTCTCAAATGTAGGTAGAATATCATTTAGGATGTTCTTGATTTACCTGAATCAAGTAGATATAAATCAGTGGTTCTCAACCTTCCTCATGCCTCGACCCTTTAAGACAGCTCCTCATGTGGTGGTGACCCCCAACCATAGAATTATTTCCGTTGCTACTTCATCACTGTAATTTTGCTACTGTTATGAACTGTAATGTAAATATCTGATATGCAGGATGTATTTTCATTGTTACAAATTGAACATAATTAAAGCATAGTGCTTAATCACAAAAACAATATGTAATTATATATTGTGAAATATTTATTTCTAATTACAAATAAATGAAATTTTGTCTTGAATCGTGGTGTAGCATGGGTAACAGTCTTAATATGACAACAGTAAACTACATTGCTACATTTTGCTACACCGAGGAGTGGTGTGTTGGTTCCTAAGACCATGGGAAATAGGTGTTTTCCAATAGTCTTAGGCAACCCCTGTGAAAGGGTCATTCGACCGCCCAAAGGGGTCGCGACCCACAGGTTGAGAACCGCTGGTATAAATGCAAAGAGTTTTTATAGGCTCACCGGACTGGGAAATCCAGCTATAGGGCTGGCTTTAGACATGATAGAACTCACACAATGTTATCAGAACCTTGTTTCCCTTTTCTTCCTGAAATGGCTCCATTTTCCTTTGTGCATTTTGGCTTTATTCTCAGGTTCAATGTCGGGGCAGGTGGCTGGAGCTGCACCAGACAGTCTTTCAGTGTCTCTGTTCTCAGCAGGAAATCGAGACTTTTCTCCTACGTGCTCAAATGCACTCTAACTAGATGGGATCATATGCTCATCGTAAATAGATCTCATAGCCGGGGCCACAAAGAGTCTCTCTGAAGTCATTCCAGTTTAATTGATGAGGAAACTGAGGCTCAAAGGTTTAAGTAACCTGCCCAGGGTCACTGCTAAGAATTGGCAGAGACTTGGATTCTGTCTCTCATATTTAACAAGCCATATTTATTGTTCCACTTATTCAGAAGAAATGTGTTTACTCTTTAAAGAAATAAAAACAAGAATGCATAACTAGCCGAAACTGGTGTGGCTCAGTGGATAGAGCGTCGGCCTGCGGACTGAAGGGTCCCAGGTTCGATTCCGATCAAGGCCATGTATCTTGGTTGCGGGCACATCCCCAGTGGGAGGCGTGCAGGGAGCGGCTGATCTGTCTTTCTCTCATCCCTCTCCCTTCCTCTCTGTAAAAAAAAAATCAATAAAATATAAAAAAAATGTGTAACTAGAGTAAATGAGTCAATGGCAAATTTTCCATAATGAAATTATACCCAACTTATCCTGCAAATTTATCCCAGGGGACAGGCAAGAAGCTCTCTGAGGAGGCATAACTCTTTTTCCAATATGCCATTGCCAAGTTCAACTGCCCAGGAAGGAAGGGTGTGTGGCCATTTATTAAAGGTATAAGAAACGCTTCTGATGTCATTATCAGAATGACTTGAACCAAAAACTCTGTTTGCTTCAAGAAAATCAACATGTGCAGTGAATTCTTGATATAATTTTTACTTTCTTAGATACTTCAGATGGCTCGGCTGCCTCCTGGAAGAATTTTGAAACAGTCATCCAAGAGGCCTGGTCATTGTTGATTTTGTGCTGAACTCTCAACCACAAGTGGCTATAAAGTCTGTTATTAATGGCCTTATCATACTGACACAGGGCCATGTACTCAGTAAGATAGCGAAAACCACGGTGTTCACTGCAGGATGGAACATTCGATTTAGAGTTAACAGAGTCCTGACTCTGGCACTAATTAACTCTGTAACTGCACACAAATCGCCTGATCTTGCTGCTTCTCACGTTCTTCTTCTATAAAACCTTTAAAATGATGACAGCACTTCTTTCAGAGGATTTTGTGAAATTCAGATAATATATTGTATTTTAAAATTCCAGACTATCTGCAAACCTTTAAACCTTGCATAAATATGAAGAATTATTGTCCTTTTGATCTAAGAATCTTAGGACCTCATGGCTACCTATTAATATTAACAGTGGAGAGTGCCAAGAAACAGACAGGTCTACATCAAATTAGAAATGAAGTCTGCAACTTCAGTGGCCTGTTCTAGAAGGATAACAACCACCTGTTTAATAAGGACACATGGCTTTCAGCAAAGCAAAACTAAAGAAAAACAAAACCCACAAACGTGTTTCATTAGATTGAAATGCAAAAAATAAATAAATAAGTAAATAAAAAGTGATAGAAGTTCTGAAGCAAAATTAGCAGTTTCTTGAACTTGGTGTGATTCAGTTTTGTCTGCATATAATTTCTAGAGTTTTCACTTTCATCAAAAAGGTCCCACAGGAGCCTTAACTCCCCAAATCCATCACCCCAAATATGATCAAACCCCCTTAGCAGGGTTCAGGAGAAAGACCCTAAAGAGTCAGAAACCTAAAGAGTGGTTTACCAAGACCAAATTAGAACAGAACAGCAGCCTACACCAAGGACAAATCATTCTGATTTCAACGTCTAGTTCAAGTAAAAGTGGTCTCTGTTTGGACAGGTCAGTGGCCAGACCTGCAGCTGGTCAGAGGATGAACTTCATCAACACTGGGGAGCCATCATCTTTCCAAAGCCTTCCATGGTATCCTCTGCCTCATGTCAGCGAGGCACAGAGAACTGACGTCCTTTCATCATCTCAGAAAGATGACCAATGACTATGTTTCTAGGCCTCTCCTGACTTCACTCACTTATGAAACTTGGACTGATCATCAGCCATCATTTGTTTATGACGGTTTATTTATAGGTTTGGAAACCAAGTGTCTGTTGTGTTACCCGGTCACAGGCACTAGAAATACCAACTGGAAAGCCCAAGTTTCTGATCTAAATGAACTCGCCAACTGAAATTTCTTGGAACCTGCAGAGGTGGTGGCTGAGCTGAAGGGTGGATCGGAACCAACCCTTCAGACAAGGGTGATTGTGAGGGATGATCTGGGCCAAATGAACAATGTGATTTGAGAAAAGACACAGGAGACCATGATGCATTTGGAACCTTTATGTCCATATGGCTGGACTATAGGTTGTGTGTGGCTGAGAGGAGGCTAGGAGAGGAGGCTGGAGAGGTAGGCAGGGGCTAGATTCTGAAAAGCCTTGGAAGCCATGTTTTAAAACTAACCTTTATCGTGAGGGCAAGGCAAAGGCATTGAGGGGTTTTAAGCATAGAAGCGATAAGACTAGATGTGCATTTAAATAATAGCAAGCAGCGTGTGTTCCAAATAAAAATTGGAAAATCAGAAAAGCACAAAAAACACATAGTAGATTTAGCGAATGTACTGGACATTCAATATAGAGATATAGCTCTAGGAAGAGGCAACTTTTTACTCTTTTTTTAAAATATATTTTTTATTGATTTTTTTTTTTTTTTTTTTTTTTTTTTACAGAGAGGAAAGGAGAGGGATAGAAAGTCAGAAACATCGATGAGAGAGAGACATCGATCAGCCACCTCCTGCACGCCCTCCGCTGGAGATGTGCCTGCAAGCAAGGTACATGCCCTTGACCAGAATCGAACCTGGGACCCTTCAGTCCGCAGGCCGACGCTCTATCCACTGAGCCAAACAGGTCTCGGCAACTTTTTACTCTTTCTCCTGCTGCTTTAGAAAACCCATGCATAATTTTTCTGATCCTATTCCATCACAGGAATATTCTCATTTGAATACTGCAAAAGGTCATCTTCAATCTTTTATTTATTTTAAAACTCCTCTCATTTTTCCAGCTAGGCTTGCTTCAATCTGGGGAGCTTGGAGTGAAGGAGGAGTGCATGGTCTGTCTTTTCCTTTCCTTGAATGATGTCCCCTTTTCCCCCTCCACTGACCCCTCCACCACACCTCCATCCCACCCCCAGGCCTTCACCGCACTATTGTCTGTGTCCATGGACTATGCATGTAAGTTCTTGGGTTAATCTTTTCTTTTGGTAACCACTAGCTGCTCTTTCCTTGGGCCCTTGAGGAAGGATTAAGGGACAAATGGCCCAGACCTGTGTGACTGATACAGTTGTCATCTGCTGTGGCACCTGCACCTTGTGCAGATCCATCTACCAGGGACCCCTGGCCCTAGTGCACTTCCCTCAGGTCTCTTCATCTCCCAGGTGGTTCTCTTGGGTGGCATCCTTCATGCCATTCAGTAGCCCATAGATTTCCTCCATTCCATGGCCCACCCATCAGTGAAGGTGCAGCTCCCTACCACTGAGTCTTCTTTCTTTTCTTTTCTTTTTTTAAAATATATTTTATTGATTTTTTACAGAGAGGAAGGGAGAGGGACAGAGAGCCAGAAACATCGATGAGAGAGAGACATTGACCTACTGGGGATGTGCCAGCAACCACGATACATGCCCTTGATCGGAATCGAACCTGGGACCTTTCAGTCCGCAGGCCGATGGCTCTAACCACTGAGCAAAACTGGTTTCAGCTGAGTCCTCTTTCTTCATTCTGCCACAAGGCAGGCTTCCCCCACCAGCCTTTCACCTTTAAGCTTCTGGTGAAAGCCAGGCCCCAGTCCTTGTGTCCCTCGAACTCCAGGAGGCCCAGGTCACGATCTCCAAATGGTTTTTGTGAACCCCTCTCACGTGGTTTAAGATGAGGGCTGTATCCAATGGCAGAGCGGGGGATGAGGTGAGTTGTGGCATACAGCACCAGAACCACGCTCTACAAAGTCCTAATCTGGCCTCTCACACCGCCCGCAGGCTGCTTCTAGCTTCTCTTCCATGACCCGAAGGTGGATAACACACTGGCACTGTCTGCATGCCCTGCATAGCTAGGGGGTTTGGCACCTGCTTTTAGAATGTGTTCACTGAGGACCTACTATCATCTTTTTAGCCTTTGTGGGGCTTGCGATAATAGGGGAAGCAATTTTCTATAAAAAATAAAAATCCCCTGCAATCCCACTAGTTTTTCCTCCCTTCAAAGTGTGGAGATTAAAGAGTCAACGTCTCTTCCCCTCCTTTAATCTTTAGCCATTTCGTGTGTCTTTTTAAATTTGTGCCTATACAAATCTAGAATATAGATAGGTAGATGTTTTAAAACATCACTCCAAAATTTTTGACATTGTTCCCATCTAGAGGTAGAATTTATGTGCCTTCCCTTGAATTGAGGCAGGCCTGTGACTTTTGACCAATGGAATACTACAGTGGAAATGACACTATGTGACTTGGGAGACTCATCCCCAAAGGGTCATGAAGCTTCATTTCATGTTAGAAAGTTCGTTTATCTTCACCTGGTAAGGATAGAGTAGCATAGGGCAAGATTAGGGTTAGAAAGATAACGTACAAGGCTTTTGCAATAATCCACATGTGGAAAAAGTGTTCAATGAAGGCAGCAGTGGTAGGAAGGAGAGACAGGGCTCAGCACTCTGTCCCCCTGGCCAGCATCAGGAGTCTGAAGCCTAGGAGATGAGGAGAAGGTGCAGGGCAGGTACCCTGGGCTTTTTCCTCTGTGTGCAGAGTCGGCTTACCCCAGGCTGTAATTGCATGGTTTAGTTCCACAAATGGGAGGCCTGAATCCTAGGCTATAGATTACTTAATCAATTTATTTTGTTTTATCTTACATGCTCACTTAAAAGCCTCTTATACTTAGGAAGAAAATATATGCAAAGATATGTACAAATCATCTTAAGCAGAGCCGTTGTACGCTGTCAGTGAACAAAAAGGCCCCAGGGTGAGCAGGGTCCATCTATATAGCATTCAACCTCCCTGCAACAGGGCGGTGAGGCCGGGTGGGAAAGACGGAGTGTACGGAACAATGGAAAGATAGAGAAAATTTTCCCACAGCCTGTAGACCAGTATGTGCAGTAAGGTATAGTTTGCATCCTAGAAAAGATATGCACAGGAGTGAGTATGTTTATAGACAAGAGATCCGAAGCATACATGCGAAAATGGTAAGGTTGTTTCTGAGGGGTGGGATTAATTCTGATTTAGTTTGTTTGTTGGGTCCTTTGTGCTTTCTTATGTTTTCCAAGTTTCTTGCATGTATGTTACTTCTGAACATGAACAAAGCAACAGTTCCGTTTAAAATCATCAGGCCTTGACAATTTCATCCCATTTTGCCCATTCTTATCAATACTAATGTTTCCTCCTGATTCCACCTTAGATCAACCTCCTATTTAGCTTACTAGAGGTCACAAATACAACAAGGGACTACTTGACACACAATGTTTAGGAGCCTTTTGATTCTCCCTTTCAGAATTCTTTCCCAAACCCTCTGTTACACTCCCACTGTTCTCTGATTGCTCGGGACAGCCCTCCCTCCACCTCCAATCTTCTTTACAGTGCCCCATCTGTGGTCTTCAGTAACCACTGTCTGTGCTCCCCAATCTCTTCTCTGTCTGGCATTTCCTGTACTTTCCCATTCAAGTGCCTACTTCCCAGGTAGCTCTGTTAGATGTTAGAAAGTCAATAAATGTTAAATTAATTCACATCATTTGAATAGCTAATAGCTTCATACTCCCTGGGTTTTAAAAGAGGTTGCTGCTGTGTCTCTAATTGTCTCTAACCTAAAGCTTCAGTTAAGTGCAGATTTTCATGCTCCCGTTTTACCACGTGGAAGCAGGTCACAATCTCTTTTAGTCAAGCCGGGAAGGTTTCCTGTAGCCAGGCGCCATGGCCATTACTATCAGATAGAGCAGCAACTAATTCAGTCATGTTGATGGATGCCGAGAGGGTGCCCAGACTCCATCTACAGTCAGAGCTACAGAGCTAGAGTGCGAGGAACTAATTTCTCCCTAGCCTAAAGTGCTCTAGGTCACCGCTGTTTGCAGGGAAAACGGCATGAGTCACTTGTCTCCTGACTCAGTTCATTCAGAACATTGTGCACAGCTAAGACAACCAATAACAACAGGTATATGGGGAATGTATGTTGTCTCACCTGGCTAGTTCCAGGGATGGAACTCTGATTCCCCAGAAAAAAAAAAATGGTTAGGAAAACTGAAAAAGGCGTAGTTATTAAAGCATTTCAAACCAATACCCACTCACTAGGGGGAGAAATGCAGACAAGCTTCTGAACTCCAGCCAAAGAGCCAACTGAAAACAAGGCTGTACCTGCCCAAGCGAATCCCTCCCTGGGGGACCTTGAAATGGTTTGGAGTGTTTTCTGTAGCTTCTTTCTGTGGAGTAGAGATGGGACTTCTTTTCTTTCCTGTATTTATGTCAAGGTTTTATTCATTAAAAAACATTTTACAGTACCTACTATGTGTCAAGTATTATGTCAGGCACTGATGTTTCAGATATAAATACTAATCAGCCTCTGCTCCTAAGGAAGCCACGTCTAGTTAGGAGGTAGCAGAGGGGATTGGAGCAAATGATGAAACAAAGAAATAAAATAAATGTGGCCCTATAAGAGAGTACAGGAGAAGAGAGAGGAAGTGCTTAATTTAAGAGTCTTCCTGCCAAGGAGGAGGAAGAGGTGGTGGACATGGGGATTAGTAGGTGGGAGGGGGGGTGGGAGGAGGGTTGGGAGGTAGCAAAGAGCTGGTGACCCTGAAGGGAAACCTTAACTCCGAGGATAATTGTTAACCAAGTAGATAGGGAGGTGCAAGTGTGGAGGGAGAAATGAAAATTAGAGCATGTTTATCTATGAAAGATAGTTCCAACTCTAGATTTTTGTATTAGCTTTTTTTTTTTTTTTTTAGTTTCTTGTTTCACTCCAAAATTAAAACTGAGTGGGAACATTTTGTAACCCTTGAAAATTGAAATGGTGCAATTTGATCCGTTAGCTTCACAGTGAAGTTTCTTCAAACCTTCATTCACCTTCTGTGAGCCTTTAGAGTCACACTTGTCCTAGAAGACAGAGCAGAGAAATGACAGGGAGAGAAAAATGAAACTCCATTAAAAACAAACAAACAGTTGGTTGATATTTTATAATCTATTTCCACAAGAGATTCAGAAGAAACAACTAATGTATTTATTTAACTGATCCAGTTAAAATGATTGTGAAAAGGTTGGAAACAAAAAGCTAGAATTCAACTTTTATTTCCTCAATTATCATGATAATTGGGAGATAACAATAGCATGTACTCACAAGTATATTTGCAGGAAAGATGCCAAAGATCTGGCTCTCTAATCTTGCTCTGTAAATAAAGAAGTCCTAGATGCTCCAGATGCACTTCTGAACTTACATGGCAAACTGATTTGACATGTATTTCTTTTAAACAAATTTCTAAAAAACATTATAAGCAATACTAGAGGCTCAGTGCATGAAGATTGGTGCAAGAATGGCCCTTCCTTCCCCTGGCTGCTGGCACTGCCTTTACTCTGGCTGGAGCCGCCTTTCCACTTTCCCATGCTGCCCAGAGGACCCAATCATCCCACCCTGCCCCCAACCGCCCAGAGCCTGTGTATGTAAATTACCCCTCTATCTTTGTTGGGTTAATTTGCATGCTTACTCCTGATTGGCTGGTGAGCATCACAAAGGTACTTGGCATGTTTTTCTTTATTAGTGTAGATATGATTATGGGTTAAAATAAAAGTACAGAAGGGAATAACAGTCACTCCCCAAAAGTAGTCAGTCAAGAGCTTTGAGAATCTTGGTCCCATATACATATTACAACAGGACTATATTGTAGGTTATGGTATCTCCAAAATTTCTATATTGGAAAGCCTTGGGAGGGGCAATCTGGTTAGACAGAGAATTTCATTTGCATAGTAACCAGTTAGTATTTAGGTTGATTTTGCTTGTTGTGGGTTGTGGGGACAGGAGCTGGAGATTATGGGAGAATTTAAAGGCTTCTCAGGTCTAGCCATAACAAGCAGTGCCATATATATCCCTACACAATTGGCTTTTTAAATTTGAAAACATTTCTTGGACATTTAACCATATCTTCAACACATAGAGACATACTCTTCTTTTATAATAGTTACCAAGGATTCCATTGTATCTAATTAGACTATTGATAAACATTTACATTTTTTTCTGGTTTTCACTAAGCATTCTTATGTGTGCATGGGCTGACTTCTGATTGTGCCTCTGGCTTTCTCTAGCAGGAGGAAGACAGAACTCACCAACTATGCTGAAATCCACTTCTGACTTCACTGAACCCCAGTTTCAGGCGAGACCCTGGAGATCCAGACTCATATGGGTTCCCGAAGAGCACGGAAACTCAGGGGAGCTGGAAAGGTAGAGGTCTGGACACATGCACTTGTGTGCACAGAGAGTACTGCAGTGATTACCGAGGGACACTGAGACCCAGGGGCTGCGTAGGGCAGGGCTGATGGGAAGCCAAGGCTGTCTGCTCAGCCCTGAGACTCCACCCCATCCAAGCTGAACACAGAGGCTTTTGCAACTTTGCAGGTCTTGTATCATAAGACTGACTCCAGCATAGAAGTTCTTCAGGTGGCGTAGTCACAACTTATCCTCACAACCAATTGGCTTGGAGGTCAATTCCCCCCAGGGATACCAACAACAATCAAGACTTAATTACAACAAGGCTGTACACACAGTCCACAAAGGGGAGCACCAAGAAAGTCCACCTCAGGTAACTGGGGAGGCGAAGCTACTGGGCCATATAGGACACCTAGCACACAAAGCTACTCTACCAACTCAGAGAAGCAGCGAAAATGTGAAGACAAAGGAACAGATCGCAAACGAAAGAATTGGAGGAAAACAAATGACTGGATATAGAGTTCAAAACCACGCTTATAAGGTTTTTCAAGAATTTCCTAGAAAAGATGGATAAATTTAGCAAGACCCAAGAGGAAATGAAAAAGGATCAACTAGAGATGAAAAAGGACCAACTAGAAATTAAACATACACTGACTGAAGTAAAAAATATTATACAGAGACCTAACAGCAGACTAGAGGAACGCAAGAATCAAGTCAAAGATTTGAAATACAAAGAAGCAGAAAACACTCAACCGGAAAAAAAAAATAATCCAAAAATATGAAGATAGTGTAAGGAGTCTCTGGGACAACTTCAAGCACACCAACATCAGAGTTACGAGGGTGCCAGAAGAAGAGAGAGAGAGCAAGATACTGAAAACCTATTTAAAGAAATAATGACTGAAAACTTCCCTCACCTGGAGAAATAAATAGACTTACAAGCCTAGGAAGCTCACAGAACCCCAAACAAAAGGAATCCAAAGAGGACCACACCAAGACACATCATAATTAGCATGCCAAGAGCAAAAGACAAAGAGAGAATATTAAAAGCAGCAAGATAAAAACAGTTCATTACCTACAAGGAGGCACCCATACGATTGTTAACTGATTTCTCAACAGGAACTATGCAGGCCAGACGGGAGTGGCAAGAAATATTCAAAGTGATGAATAGCAAGAACCTACAACCAACATTACTCTACCCAGCAAAGCTATCATTCAGAATTGAAGGGCAGATAAAGAGTTTCACAGATAAGAAAAAATTAAAGGAGTTCATCAGCACCAAACCAGTATTATATGAAATGCTTAAAGGTATTCTTTAATAAGAGGAAGAAGAAGAAAAAAGTAAAGATAAAAATTAGGAACAACAAATACATAACTATCAACAAGTGAACCTAAATATCAAGAGAATTAAAAATCTGATGAACAGAATATACTGGTGAATATAATAGAATCAGGAGCATAGAAAGGGAGTGGACTGACAATTCTCAGGGTGAGAGGGGTGATGGGGGTCCAGGGAGAGACTGGACAAAAATCATACACCTATGGATGAGGACAATGTGGGGGTGGGAGAGAGGTAAGGGCAGAGGGAAGGGTGGGAGCTGGGTGGAGGGGAGCTATGGTGGGAAAAAATAGGAACAAGTGCAAAAATCTGAACAATAAAGATTTATAAAATAAAAAATAAATACAATAAAGCTAAAGATAAAAAAATAAAAATATGTGGACTTAAAATATTGACAGAAAACTGTCATTGTTTAATATACAGTTCAATGTACAGTTGTTCCATGACCTTACTTCCATTGTGATGGCAGAATACTGTCTTACATAATTAATAGAGTGTTCATATAATTTTGTGCCCAAACCAGAACACTTTTGAAAGAGGAAGTGGATGCTATTAATAATTATACTGTACTACAGGCACAAACTAGGATTCTCCTGGGCAAACTGGAACATTTGGTAACTCTAATAATTATTAACATAAACATTATTAATGAGAATAATATTGCAGAAAATGTAAGACAGCCCTGCAAATAGCTTAAGATATTTCAGTTATCCTCCTTCTATCCTTCCCAAACCTACTTTTTAACTCTCACAGTATTACACTGAGAAAGGACACGAATTTTCCAGTAACCTACTTGTTGGATCTTGTCTTAATAACAGCAAACCAAAAGATTAGGGAAAAGAAGGAAGGATTACCTTCTAAATATTTTGCACTTTTAAACTTTTCATTTGAAAAAGAAAGATTACCAGACAAGGAATTATATAGTTTGATATTAAAATATCTCATGGAGTAAAGAAATACTATGGAGAAAAGAAAAAGTGTTTTGAAAAAATATCAATAAAATATTATCCCAAGCTCTGTATAGGTGGTTCACTTGGTTGAAGCATCGTCCCATACACGAGATGGTTGCAGGTTTTATTCCCAGTCAGGGCACACATATGTAGGTTGAGGCTTAGATTTTATGTTTTGACCTGAGCACATATATTCTCTTGGGTGTCCTATAAAATGCTGACAAGGCTCTAACCACTTTTTTGGTTCACTCCACAATGCAAGACCTGGGATACTAGACACATGGCCTTCTGTGAGTATGATCTATCACATGTGTCACTTCCCATTTCTAAGACAGCCGGGGGAAAAAAACTCATCCCGCTCCCAGGCAGGATCAATCTATGGTGAAAATCTGTTTGTTCAGGAGAAAACTGGTTGCTCCAGAAGCAAAAGGAGAGCCCACAGCATGCCTTGTATGTGTGTGTTCCCATCCCTCCAACAGCGCCCTTTGTTATTCATTAAGGATTACATTTCTTTTTTCTGCCTGTTATCCTGGGCTCAGGAAGAAAGCCCTTGATGGGTTAATGAATTGCACACCACACTGAATCATCTGTCTTGTGCTTCTCACTGAATGAGAGGCTTTAACAGATCAGCACTGAGGTGTTGCGAAGTGTGTTTCCAGCTAATGTCAAGCTGTTGAAAATGCCTCAGAGTTTACAATCCACTACCTGAAGGCAACTCCCATGAAGGGGATATTTTCCAAAACATTCATTTCCCCTCTTGTCCATTGGCTGCTCATTCAAAAAGTGGCCTCCCACCTCCATTTTTTTTTTTAAGGCTGAATTAGTTACAACCACATGCTGTTTATTAGCAGCAACTATTAACCTACTTTGATTTTTTTTCAACATATAGCACTATCCCCACTTTCTCACGTAGCTTTGTTTTGATTAAGGTGAGCATTTGCAAAACATTTGAAATTCATTCTATTTCTGTGAAAGGGATGTTTTCTCTTTTGTCAAAAGTTACCCAAAGGCTGAGATCAAGCTATAGATACTGACAAAGAAAAATAACTAAGATGTTTGTCAAAAAGAAACAAAGTCATCAAACAGTATGTATGACAGATCCCATTTATGTAAAAATATGTATAAATATAATGTGTGTTGATTATATGAATAGAAGAAATTTGACAGTCTATGTACTACATTGTTAATAGTTGTTATGTCTGGGGGTGGAATTGTCAGGATTTTTTACTTTCTAATACATCTGTATGATGTGTCTTTTATACAATAAGCATCTGTTACTTTTTCAGTCCTAAAGATTGGGTGCAAAAGTAAAGTTACTCAGAAGAATTGAATTGATATCTCAGTCCTATAATAAATTATGCTGAGCTAACCAAAAGCAAACATAAAGAGCTTAGCGGGGAATGAACAGTGCATGATGTGGAAGGCAGCATAATTATTTATAATAGTATGTAAAAGTCAAAATGTCCTCCCTGGAGTTTGACCAGAAGACTAGTAGGAGTACTATCAGTTGCTATGTTGTGCGATGACCACCGGGGGGCCTAAATGTGGGACCTAGAGTAGATTCAGGCCCTAGAACTGAACGAAGGGAGGCCCCAGCTGGCAGCCAGAATGCCCTAATTGGCCCTGATTGCTTGCCAGGCCTAGGGACCCTACAAAATTCATGCATGGACCTCTAGTAAATGAATAAAAATATATGCTTCTCAGGAAAAAGACAGATGCCAGAGAGACCAAATTTTCTATAGGTATTACACATTAAAAATAGAATTGTTTTTAAAAAACCTGCTTAGAGCCAAGACCGGTTTGGCTCAGTGGATAGAGCATCAGCCTGCGGACTGAAAGGTCCCGGGTTCGATTCCGGTCGGGGGCATGTACCTTGCTTGTGAGCACATCTCCAGTGTGGGGTGTGCAGGGGGCAGCTGATCGATGTCTCTCTCTCATCGATGTTTCTGACTTTCTATCCCTCTCCCTTCCTCTCTGTGAAAAATCAATAAAATATATTAAAAAAAACAAACACCTGCTTAGAGAACTTTTTCAAACTCATAGAATTATTCATTTTGGGTACATAATCTGAACTCTCAGTTTAGAAAAAATGTTTAGCTAGAATGTGTCAGATGTTAGTTGCTAGTACCTAATGGCAAATTATTGGTATGTAAGTCAATTATATCAGATCTAACATACTATTTTGTGTCATCCCAGTGTGGTGTAGTGGAAAGTACATAGGTTTTGGAGAGTCAGCCTGGATTAAAAACTTTTCTTCCTCACTATACTTGCTATTTGCTCTTGAATAAGTTATTTAACCCCCTTGAGCGTTGATTTTATGAGTTAAGTGTATTTGGTAAAATACACATTGTATAGCATGATCTGTAAAATGTACTTTATTACTTGTAAAATGCTCTGCATAGAGCAGACTCTGAATATTGAATGAATGAATGAAAGAAGGAAGGAAGGAATAAGATTATTCTAGATTTTCTTAAGCGTCCATATCAAAATGAGAGAAAGAGAGGTAAGACAGGAGGAGAGAGAGAGAGAGAGACTTAGAGACAGATGCATTCTAGTTCCCTCAGGTGTGGAGTTTCTTTAAAAAAAAAAAGAAACGTATTTTTATTGATTTCAGAGAGGAAGGGAGAAGAGAGAGAGAGAGATAGAAACATCAATGATGAAAGAGAATCATTGATCGGCTGCCTCCTGCATGTCCCCCCAATGGGGATTGAGCCCGTAACCCAGACATGTGCCCTTTACTGGAATCGAACCTGGGATGCTCTATCCACTGAGCCAGACCAACTAGGGCAAGTGTGGAGTCTCTTAAGAATTAAAGAGACTCTTAGATTTAGAAAAGGAAAAAAGTAAACAATAGTTTCACAAAGGCCTCAGATTTAGAATAATGCAGCAAAATTCTGCAGTTACCTCCATACCCACCCCACACACACTACATGCAGCACCTATCATCCTTTAAATCTATCTCAAATGTCATAGCCTTTTCGAGGCCTTTCCTGATTTCCCAGGCAGAGGTAGACACTCCCTCCCAGTGAGGGCCTGGCATGACAAGATGAGATGTGCCAAGGAGATCTCTTTCAGAGGAATTAAAATGAACTGAATAAAAGGAATTTGCTGGTTGGAGAGAAGAAGCCCACGTACAATATGAGTCCCTTAATGAAAGTGCCCCAAAGTGACAGTTCTAGGACCTGAATCTACTCTAGGTCCCACAGTTAGGACAGAGGTAAAGTCGGCCATATACTCAAGGGTATTTAACAGGCAGCTTGAGAGAGTGTAAGGCACCTCAGAGAGAAATGGAACCATCTCTGCTCTCTTATTATTTATTTATCTAATTTATTTTTAATTAGTTAAATGTATGGGGGTGACACTGGTTAAAATCTCTGTTCTTTAAAAATAACTTGATCTGATGGCTTGTTTGTAGAAGCCACTCATGACTTTTTCTTCCTTATCCTGCAGCCTTTCCCACTCTTTCATTCGCCACATGACTCTTCTGACCAGCAATGTTGACACAAGTAATATTTGAGGGACCCCAGAGCCCAACAGTTCAGTTGTGAGTCTGATGGCCTAGAGAGAGAGAGAGAGAGACCAAAGTTTTAGATTTGTAAGTTAACATCCAAACTTTCTGTTTAACACCCACAAGCGTGCATTTAATGTGGGCTTGTCCTCTTGCTCTCAGAAACAAATCCTGTTGAAGCAGGCCGCCAGGCCTACTTTGAGCAAAACTCGAGGCCATCATCCAAAACTTTTAGAAATTGAAAGAATTCCGTTTTTCATTAATTGCCTACTGTGTGCCCAGAAACTGTAGGCATTTTATATTAGTTATCTTGTTAACCTTCATGGCAATCCTGTAGTTTTTACAGTTGTCCAAGGTCACAGATATAGTCAGTGGCCTCTGCATATGGGCCCAGCATATGGGCCCAGATTTTACAGGCACCGAAGTCCAGGTTCTTTATACTGCACTTGGCTATCTCCCATGGGAAAAGGGAGAGGGTAGAATGCTGGTACTTTGGGGGGCATCACTGTGCTTGAAGGAGTTGGTCCAGCTTTTTGAGGATGAGCTTTGGCTTCTGGAGGATTCTCTTCCAGGCCCTTCAGGTCCATACATTATCTCCACCATTCACTGCAGTGGCCTGAACACCAAGCAGAAGAGTTAGAACGCTGGTGGTGAAGAGAACAGGAATCTCTCTCATTTTCTCAGGTATTTGTTTGTTCATTCATGTATAGCGTTTAATTAAGCCCTCCTCCTTCGCACCCCTGAGCTCCCAGGGTAATTGTGCCTCTCTCTTTCTTTTAACCTCCTCTTTGTTCGTCCAGGGCCAGCAAAATCAACAGTACATGATGAAAAGAAAGTAAATTATTTCAGAGTAACATGCATTATGAAATGAGATTTCAATGTATTATATAAGAAAGTAAAAATGAACTGTTCAGCCAATTATCTTGTTTGTCCAAGAATTATTTTATTACTAGATTCAGCCACAGGTCTGTATAATTATCTGTTATCAGATCAAACAAAAAGGGTCATAATTAAGTGGAAGCTGGGCAATGGGGTTGATGATCCTGTTTCCATAAGGTTGTGATCTTGGAATATGTGTCAGTTCATAAATGTATTTGACGCTTTGTCTAAAACATAGTCTGAAAAGCTGGAGCTGCAAGTAACCTTGGTAACAAAGCAATAAGGCAGACGGCCTGTTTGTGGAATCCAGAGATTCTAGAGCTGAAAGTTTCATGGTGCTCATCTAGTCCCGTTGCCTTGTTTGACAGATAAGGAAACTGAGGCTGGGAGATAGATGCCGGATGAACTTTCTAAAGCCACCTAAGTCATTAAAGCTATAAGCCCAGGCCTTTCCCATTACATCCTATTATTCTGCCTATGGTTTATTTATGGAGGTTATTTTTGTTTACTTGCTTAATTATGTTGCAATTTTTTTATTTTCATTTTTTGTTGTTTTTAAAACTATTAAAGTAATATATACTTATGGTAAAGAAATTCAAAACAGAAGTATGCTGAGTAAAAAATGAGTATTTCTTTGACTTCTCTCTCCCAAATACATTTTGTCTCTAGAGAAACCCTCTGTTAATGAATTAGAATGTATTCTTCCTGATTTTTTTTCCTATGCATTTACAAACACAAATATAACTTCCTTTTTCATAAATGGAAACATATTATTCATATTATTTATGAGGTTTGCTTTTTTCATTTAACATTTTCTTGTTGTGGTACCAACCTCATTCTTTTTCTAAATTAAGATACAATTCACATAACATAAAATTTCAGCATTTGAAAGTATGTTATTCAAAGGTTTTTAGTATACTCACCATGTTGTGAAACCATTACTACTCCCAATGCTAGAACATTTCCATCATCCAAAGAGATGGAACATTTCCATCATCCTTAGTCCCAATTCCCCTGTCCCTTCAATTTCCTGGAAATAACTAATATATTTTCTGTCTCTCTAGATTCGCCTATTCTGAACATCTCTATATATAAAAGCCTAAGCGACCAAAGGACCAAACAACTGAACTGGTCAACTGGTGGTTATGATGTGCACTGACCACCAGGGGGAAGATGCTCAATGCAGAAGCTGCCCGCTGGTGGTCAGTGCACTCTCACAGTGGGATTGCCGCTCAGCTGACCTCCAGGCACCAAACACAGGGCTCATGTCTGGGTGCTGCAGCCCGGAGACCACAGCAGAGTGGCAGAGAGCCTATCGGGCAAGCTGTGATGGTAGGCACAGCGGGGCCAGGATGAGTAGGAGTGGCAGACAGGAGCGGCAGGCAGCATTGAACTACTGGTTTCAGCCCAATCCCTGCAGGCTACACTGAAGGACCCAACACGAATCGGTGCACTGGGCCTCTAGTTTCATATAAAAAGAAATCATGCCCTGACCGGTTTGGCTCAGTGGATGATAAAGCATCGGCCTGAAGGGTCCCAGGTTTGATTCCAGTCAAGGGCATGTATCTTGATTGCAGGGACATCCCCAGTAGGGAGTGTGCAGGAGACAGCTGATCAATCTTTCTCTCTCATTGATGTTTCTAACTCTATCCCTCTCCTTTCCTCTCTGTAAAAAATCAATAAAATAAATATTTTTTAAAAAGTAATCATACAATATGTGGCCTTTTGTATCTGGCTTCTTTCACTTAGCATAATGTTTTCATTCACATTGTAATAGGGGTCAGTACATCCTTCCTTTTTATGGCTGAATAATACTACATTGCATGGTTAGACTACATTTGGTTTGTGTATTCATCAGTTGATGGCTTTTTGGGTTGTTTCCACTTTTTGGCTAATGCTGTTGTGAACATTCTCCATGTTTTTGTGCAACTATATGTTTTCAATGCTCTTGGGCTCATTTTTTGAATTACTGCAATATATTCTATAATTTGAACTTACCACATAACCATTTCACCCATTGATAACCATTTATGTTTTATTCATCTTTTAAAAATTACAAATAATGGTGCAATATGTATCTCTATGCATATTTTTCTGAGAAAGACAGCAAGAATTCTAGGTCTGAATCCCTGCACTTAAAGTCATGTTAACTTAAGCAAGTTGCTTAGACTCTTTGCCTCTGTTTCCCCATTTGTAAAATGAGATAAGAATAGAACTTAATTTACAAGGTAAATGATTAATATAACTAAAGCAGTTAGGGCTTGACACATGGTAATATTAGAGGCAAATGTTAATATTAGAGGCAAATACTTCTATAGGTTAGGTTCTTAGAAATAAAATTTGGGAATAAAAAATTTATTTTTGTAATTTTGAAAAATACTGTGTATTGCTCTTCAATAAGGTTATACTAGCAGGAATGAGAATGTCTATTTCCTCACACTCTTGCCAATTCTGGAAACCATAAAGCTTTTTTCATTTTTAGTTTAAATTTTGTCTATTGAATAGACAAGAATGGCTTATTTTTCTCCAATGAGCATTTCCTTAATTGCAACAGAGCTTTAAGTGTATTTTAATTTGTTTACTGGTGACTTATATTTCTCCTGCAAAATTTACATTTGAGGCACACATTTCTATTGATTTGCAACTTTTTATTATATGTTTCGAAAATATTTTCTCTCAGTTTCGTTCTTGTCTTTTAATTTTGTTAATGGCACCTTTTGTCATGTCGAAGTTCTTAATTTTTTGAAGTCTAATATATCAATATTTGTCTCTGGAAGCTCTCCCATAGACAATTAAAGCTCAACCTGGGAGTGACACAGATTACTTTTACATATACCTCAATGGTCAGAATTGGTCACAAAGCCCTACCTAACTACAGAGGGACCAGGAAGTATAGTCCTAGTCCAATACCAGAAGGTGAAGAACTGGAAATATTCAGAGAGCAGCTTGAATATCTGCCACGATGGTTTATTAAAACATATATTTTATTGATTTTTTACAGAGAAGAAGGAAGAGGGATAGAGAGTTAGAAACATAGATCAGCTGCCTCCTGCACACCCCCTTCTGGGGATGTGCCCACAACCAAGGTACATGCCCTTGACTGGAATCGAATCTGGGACCTTTCAGTCCACAGGCTGACACTCTATCCACTGAGCCAAACCAGTTAGGGATGCCACGACGGTTTATATCAGAAAGAGACCACGAGAAACAAGGGGAGAAAAATGGAGGGATTAAGGAAGTGTTAATATGCCTCCAGGTATTGGGCAAGAACACTGTGATCAAATAATACAGAATTCATTCCAATTGAAATAGGGAGATGTGGCTTCAGGAAGCCGTTTCATATGGAAAAAGGGCTACATTTTTCTGAAGGAGTTGATTGAGCTCTTAGTATTCAAAGAGTGAGCATAGAAAAACTGTTTTGCTTTGTTTTTCTCTTTAGCCATTGATTTAATCCTGATGTGAGGGGTTTGTATAGATCATCCAAATATTAAGTCACCAAGCCAGAGGGTATTTTGAATGCATTTGGGGAATGGCAGAGCTGTCTGTTCTTAAATGCTGCCCAACCCCCGTCCTCTGTAAGCCCTCTTAGTATGTGTGTGTGCACTTCTGTGAGAGGAAAATCAATACCTTCTTGGATGAATTGAAATTGAGCTATGTCAAGGCATACATGCATTGTCTGATAGCATCTTTCTGCCAGGAATCTAATATATTGATCAAATCTCTCTAGCAGAGAGTCCATGCAATATACAATAGCAAGACAGGCTAATGCAGGTGTGTTGGCTGTACAATTATTTGAAATGTCTCTTTTAACAACAACAACAACAACAACAAAAACCCAAACAAACAAAAACATCAAAGCTTGAGATCACCATGCAGGGCACTGTCTCTCCTGATGAGTGTCCTAATCTCCTTGCAGTTTCTGGCAGGGGTCATGGACAACACGCTCCCTGATTCTGTGGTTCACCTGCTCCTGACTGAGGGTGAAAAATGATTTTCTCAGTTGGAACACTCCTGTCAAGGACAGGCTCTGCCTCCTCCTCTCCCTGGCCCCCACCTTTCCCTCCCTTTTCTTTGAGCCAAAGCAACATTTCCCCTTTTCTCCCCCGCAGTAGCCGCGGCAAAGGCGTGGGCGGCGATTTGGCTGTAGCTCGCTATACCAGTAATGACGGAAGTTGTACCTTTGCACTGTGCACGTGGGGTTTAGATGGTTAATAACCCTGGTTATTGTCATCGTTGCTAAAAGGCGAGGCAGAGGACAGGCTCCCTGCCTGGCTCTTTCAGACGTGCCGGGTCGGAGTGATGACACACAAGCACAAGGGCCCCTGGCTGACACTGTTCCTGGTGGATGCGCCTGCCTTCAGCCGCTCAAGAGGAAGGGACATACACAGCAGAGGGGGATGTGCCTGCATTTTTTCAATAAACCGTCTTATGATGCAGAAGGCTTATGAGCCATTTCAGGTATTGAACTCCAGAGACATGGAAAATTACTCACATGCCTTTATATATATTTTTCGCCTAATGAGTCTACTGATCCAAAGGGAAATTATTCCGGCTAAATGACTCATCTAAAACACGTTTTTATTTTATTTTTTTTCCCTCCTGCATCTTGGGCCATGAAGACTCTATTCAGAGGCAAAAATTTACCATTTATCACTTGGACAGGTCCACAGAAGTCTATGTCATTTGAGTACAAATAAAAAAGAAATGGGCTATTTTTATCAACTTCTAGATGTTCTTGGCAGAATCTAGGCTAGACTTTGTTAGGGGAAAGAACAGGTTTAGGCTATTTTTGTTTAGGCTTTCAATAAAGATTTGATCATCAAAATCATATTTTAAAAGAAAAGCCAAGAAATAGCCTTAGAAAATGTTATGAAGATGTGATTAAAGGATTAGCAAGGGAAAGAGAAGGACAAGAAAGAAGGAAGGGAGGGAGGGAAAGAGGGAAAGGAAGGAAGAAGAAACTGCACTGGAACGAGAAATAGTTTCACCTGAAATAGATAAATTGTAGTACTTTTTTAGTTCATTCCAATTATTGCATAGATTGTTAGAGGAGATTTCATATATTGTAATACGCTTTTATTTCCCCGTAATAAAATATTTATCCTTTAGAGATGAAAAATACCATCCTATCAGAACTCTATCATTCAAATGTGCAACAAATCTAATAAGGGATTTTATATTTCACAATGTTTCAAAAAATGTCACATGTTACTTTATTTAAGAAGCAGGCATTCTGAAGAAGAAGAAGAAGCAGTAGCATGTGTTCTTATCCCACTAGATAGGGCATGCATTATTGTTCCTGTTTTATTGACGAGGCAATGATGACCAAGGTCATATAGCAAAATAATAAAGTTGGAACCCACCTCCTTAGCATCAAATCTACTGCAACATACTGCCTCTTTAGACCCAAAACTTACCATATTTTTGGACATACACTTGCCTTCATTTTCTTTCTTTCTCCCCCCTTCACCCCCCCCCTCCTCCCGCCCCAGGGACTGAGTTTGAGCCCATAGAAGTCCTTGATGAGTTTTGTTTGATATATAAAATTTTTATCTTTCTTCTGAGGGAGTGACAAATGACAGTTTTGTTCTCTTTGTTGTGAAAATGGATATTATGTTGTGTTTTGAAGGACTGAAGGGGAAGAATTGGCTCGATTTTATCTTATATTCCTTTCCAGTACCTTCTACTTGGAGTAACTTATACTTGGTAAATTACATAAGAACGGAGGAACTTTAAAGTAGGTATGTCATGATAATTGAACAAGAATACTCATAAATCCAAAATCAGAGTTTGAGTATGATACTGTTATGCAACAATCTGATTTTTAGCTCTCTTACTTTTCCTATGTTATGCAGTTTAGTTCTTCACTATCATATATGTTTTGTGTTTAAATCTACTTTTGTCAACACATTGTACATAAATTGAATATAGGACTTCTCATTTCTCTTTTAACCCTACAGCTAAAATGGGTAACCTTTGGAGTTCTTTTGAAACTTTTTTCACTTAAAAATATTCCATGATCTTGATGGAACTGGAGAGCATTATGCTAAGTGAAACAAGCCAGATGGAGAAAGATAAATATCACGTGATCTCACTCATATTGGAATATAATGATCAACATAATTTGATGAACAAAAATAGATCCAGAGACAAATGGCAGAGGAGGTGTGGGGGGGTGGTGGTGGTAGTTAGAGAGCAACCAAAGGACTTGTATGCAAGCATATTAGCATGTTAGCATAACCAATGGACACAGACACTGGGGCAGTAGGGGCTTGCCTGGGGTGGGAAAGGCTCGGGGGAAGAGGTGGTCAATTGGGAAAAAGGAGACATGTAAAACTTTAGACCAAAAAAAAAAAAAATTCCATGCTTCATTTTTGCTGAATGCTCTATATTTATTGCCTGCCATCTTTGCTGAATTTATTATACTCTGTAACTAGCCATGCTAATTCATTCCTTCATTAATTCTTTTGTTTATACATCTATATATCTAGTACAGCTAACATACATTGTACTCCCATAATAGTCACCACATTATATAGCAATTTTCTGTTTCTCTTTCTAGATTTGAACTGAGGACAAAAGGTATGTGTCTGTAATATTTTCATTTCAGAAAGTGTCTGATACATAGTAGGTGTACAATGAATGTATTTAGATGTATGGTATTCAGTAAAATGCCACACACCTGACAGGCAATGACTAAGTGATACCCCGTGGTGAAGACACTGATTTCTTTTACTCTCTGTTTTAATTATTTTCCTTATCAATGAAAGGTTTGAAATATTTAAAAGAATATGACATCACCGTTTGAGCAGATTTTAAATTTTCATTGCCATGCAAAATCCGATTTAGATAAAACAAACAAACAACCTATTTGCTGGGGCGGCGCCCCGGGAACGGGGGGTGGCTGGGAATTGAATGCCTCTAAAACTATTCCATATTTTATTGCTATACATATATTTTTCAGAAGGTTGACATATGCATGTTATAACGGTAAGAAACCTTAGATGGGAATCAATATATACTATATTTTAAATCAAGGTAGAATAAACAGGAAATAATGGAGGAGGGGGGGAGAAGCAATTTGTTTCTATGTTCATTTGATATTCCGCCTCTGGTTAATCCAAGCAGCCTTTTCAAAATCATTGCAACAATAATAACATGCCACTAAATGCTTTCGCTTGTTCAATTTTTCATTTGCAGAAGTAATCCATGCTTTAAAACCTGGAAACCTTTGAAATATGCATCAGGCAGGAGGCTGGTGTGGAGATTGCCTGGAGGTCAGGGCTTTCAGCTCCTTGGTTGCTGAGTCTGAGGTTTCTGCCAAAGGCCACGAAATATCCCTTCATTAACTGGTTCTTGGCGGCAAATATAATTAAGAGCTAGCCATAGACCAGAAAGTGGGAAAAGAATAGGTGTCTCTTGTGGTGTGCAAACAGGGCCAAAGATGCTGATCCAGTGACAGGAGCCCTGTGCAATCACTACCCTGTAGTTGGCGGGGATCTGATTTAACAAAATGGCTAGGAACAAAGCAGCTTGGTGACGCTGGTGGTTTCTGACAGATAGCGCAACCTTTTGTGGGGCTGGCATGTGCAGAGCGCAGCGGCTTGACTGCACATGTTGGCAATTCCTCTGGTTTCCCAGAGCCCTTCCCCAAGGACGCTCATGTCAGGCCAGTTAGGTGCATGTTTGTACAGGTGGTGGATCAGCTGTTTTCCCTGGAAGTCATTCCTTTCTCTTTCCAGTTTTCCTGTCGTGGGTCACTCAAGGGTGACAAGAAGTGGACTGCTCCTTGAAGGCTGAGCCTGCTGTTGCTGTGGCTGCCAACGCACAGCCACAAAGAGACAATGATTTGAATCTGCCTTGCTGACTGCTCTCCCTAGAC
The DNA here is from genome assembly GCA_011751065.1 of Lasiurus cinereus. Lineage (NCBI taxonomy): Eukaryota > Metazoa > Chordata > Mammalia > Chiroptera > Vespertilionidae > Lasiurus > Lasiurus cinereus. The sequence goes on along the minus strand of JAAGEH010000042.1, from coordinate 21,690,322 downwards.
TCCCTGGCACCGCTCAGTTTAGGGTAGAAAAAAAACATACCTGGTAGCATTCAAGTCTAGAATTGTAATGAAGTGAGGGTGTCCAGATGTACGCTTTTCAAAGGGATTAACACAGAAGCCTTTGGAGGGTAATAAATTATTTACTTTTTCCAAAGGAGATAGGAATAGGAAATCTTCAGCTGTGCTCAGAGAGATTAGAATTTTAGATAGACCTTTTTGGAAGGGAGGAGGTAGCTGTTTGTGTTACATGAAACATACCCACAGTAGATCTTTGTTTTCACCTGGGTCATTAGTGCATGCTTCTGACTATGCCAAGGTCCCTGGGCATACCAATTACACTTTGCTGAAGTCTGCTCTAAGGAAACTTGGATGATGTGGTTAAAAGAAAAAAAATCCCAAACCATCTTGGGCTGGGTAGGAAAGATTTTGAAGTGCTAATATTTGCCTTTGCAAGATTACATGCTGCTGATAACCCTTTCCATCATGCGAGTCTCTCTTCCTTGGGCTCATTAAAAAGACCTGAACCATCTGCCAAAACCTCCCTTCACACCCTTGACACTAGTCAAACCGGCTTCCTTGCCATTTCCTGAGCACAATATCAAATATATATTTATCAAGTGTGCCAAGCACTGTGTTATGTGTTTTATATACATGAAGCTCTTTGCATTCTTTTATTCAATCAAGAAATACTTCATGAGCACCTACTATATGTCAGGCATGTGCTCGGAAGTGAGGATATGGCCATGAACAAAGCAGGCATGAGCTTACAATCTAGCAGAGGAGATAGATGTTAAATAATAACAGCGAGGGAAGGCTAGGAAGGCATGAAGACAGTAAGCAAGGAGACCTGACCTGGAGGAAGGGATATTTACCTTGAGACATAAAGGAGCCGATGGAATCAGCCAAATTAAGAGGATGGGGATGGATGTTGGGGATGAGGGGAGAGCCCACAAAAGTGAGAACAAGGTCAGAGTGGCACAGTGATGTGCATTGCACAGCCAGTATTCCTGGTTCAAATCCTGGCTTACCACTACTTTCCTTATAACTTTGGGCCAGTTACTTAGAGTCTGTGCCTTTATTTCCTTATCACAGTACTAAGCTTATAGGTTTGCTGGCCTTACAAATGAGTTGCTATGTGCCCAGTACATAATATGAATTATTTACATATTAGTTATTTTAACAAGGAAGTGGAGGGATTTTGAATTACTTTCTAGCCTAGAGTATAACATATAAAAAAAAAACACAGAGAAAGAAGTGAGGTTAGAAAAATTGATAAAGCTTGGATTATGGGAGTTTGGTGGAGGTCTTGTAAGCATGTGAAGGACTTGTTGAATCTGTAGAACTGTAGGAAGTCACTGAAGGGATTTGAGCAGACAGTGACACAATCAGGTTTATATGAACCAAGCTGGTGGCCATGGCGATAACCCAAAAGTATGTGGACTGGCAAAATATCTAGTAAGTAGAATGAACAAATATCTAGGAAGTAGAGTGAAAGTGTGAATGAGGAAGAGGGACGATTGAAACAGAATCACTAAACCCAAAAGAAGCCAGGGCAGCCCTCACTGGTTTGGCTTAGTGGATAGAGCATTTGGACTGAAGGGTCCTTGGTTCAATTCCGGTCAAGGACACATGGGTTTGGTCCCTAGTGTGGGACGTGCAGGAGGCATGTCTCTTATCATTGATGTTTCTATCTCTCCCTCCCTCTCCCTTCCACTCTGAAATCAGTAAAATATATATGAAGCCAGGGCATCTCAAATGCCCAAATAGCAGGGTAGCTATGGACACATTTGGGCTAATAGGTTTGGTGAAGGGAGTTGGCATTGTTTTTCTAAGGGCTCCTCTTTTTTCTGTGCTGGGAATTGAGCTCACCTGCTGGGAGTAAGAGGAGAAAAGCAGAGGGTGGAGGTTTAAAGAGGCATCATTTGAAATACGTACTGGTTGTAGAAAGTGGGGAGAATATTTACTAGGGAAACCCAGGCAGGGTGGAGGACTTCGGTGGGGATGGTGATGTTTAATTTTTAATGGCACCTGACTGCCTAGGTGTGAGGTTTTCTCAGCACCTCCCGGCAGCTCTCAGATGCAAAAGAGGGATGAGCTGCTGAGAGCTAGCTCTAGGATCAGAATAATGAGATGATGACAATAATGATTCTACCTAACATTAATAAGTTTGCGGGTTTACCAGGTGGCTGGTGCTGTTTTAAGAGCTATCAATACCTTTTTCTTATTTAATTAGACATAGGCTAGCTCTTAAAGTTGCATTAAATGTACTAGATAGTGCACAGCAAATTAAAGCTTAGAATCCTGGCATTTTACTTATATGATGTTATATAGAAGTTGTGTTTCTCTGGACTCACTAATCTATGGGGAAAATTACTGTCAAAATAACAGCAGTGAAATGTCATCTCTTTGGCTCTGTCCTATTCACTTTGGAAATCTTGCCTCAAATTCTGTATTAGTTTCCTAGGGTAGCTATAACAAAATACCACAAATGGAGTGGCTTAAAACAACAGAAACTACCCAAATCAAGGTGACCTATGCTTCCTTGCCTCTTTCTAGCTTCTGTGGTGCTCCTCAATCCTTGGCATTTCTTGGATTACAGTTGCGTCACTCCAATGTCTACTTCTGTCATCACTTGCTGTCCTGTTGGTGTGTCTCCATTTTCACATGGTATTTTCCACTTCTTATAAGGACACCAGTAATATTGGATTAGAGTCCACCCTAAGGACCACATCTCAACTTGACTGCATCTGCAATGACCTTATTTCCAACAAGGTCACATTCTGAGGTACTGGGGGTTAGTATTCCAACATCTCTTTCTGGGGGACACAATTCAACCCATAATAAATTCTTTCCAAGTAGCTCTGCAAGTCCTGGATGGTCATGAACTCATACTTTTTGTTTCCATTTACTTTTCTCCTTAATGCTACTAGCATCCAGTGTCCTCTTCCACACCTTCTCTGATCCAGTTATAAGTCGGTCTACCGTGTCCAACAATGTGACCTGACCCCCTACCTGTGCCTCCCCACACTGTTGGTAGACAGATCTACATTATACTTTGTTTTTGTCCACCATATGCAAGTCCTGCTCCCTCAGCTTAGCTGGAATGGAAGACAATGACAAGGACAGATGCTGTTTGGGACTTAATCATCCCTTCCACTAACAATGACCTTGAAACAGAGTCTTTGAACCAATCTTATGAGGCTTGCTTCTCTTTGCCCCAGTCTAATGGCTGTTATCATGCCCCTTGGTACAAATAAAACTTCTGCTATACCTGACATGCCCAGAAATATCAACAGGAATACTAGGGTGAATGCAGCTTAGCTTCTCAAGTCAAGTCTACAGCTTCCTATGATGATTTTATACAAAAATTAATCCACAGTATGATGCCAATCATTGGGCTGTCTACTGAATCTGCTGCTCAAGAGTTGAAATATCCTCTGGCCTGATAGAAAGGGCTTTTCCCATATTTATCATATTTACTCTTTTCCTCTTTCTAAGCCTACTGAGTCCAGTGAGTTTTGATTTCAGTCCACAGCCCCTTCTAGTCAATGATAGTCTCTCACTGCACATAATACCACCACGCCCAGTAATATTCAGCTATAGTACGTCTTGATTTCTTCTTCTTATAAAAGGCCCTATTATTAAAGTAATTATGTTTGTACCTAATTCTCACTATAACAGTTTCATTTTCACCACAGTAAGAAAAGGGTTGACTGTAATTATGCCTGGGTGCTGTGTTTGCGAACACATGTGTTTCTCTTTGCTTTTTATTTAAGTAAAGTTGACGTAATATACCTGAGAGTCTTTGATCCTAACCTGCCTCCAGGTGTGATACCTTTATTCCTACCCAAAATATCAATCTAAAGTTAATCAATCAATAGTATTTAACGAGTGTGTTGTTTATATGTTCTATATTAGTAGAAAACGGACAAAAAAATTACATTTTTTGGTAATTATTATTATTATTTAAAAAATGTATTTTTATTGATTTCAGAGGGGAAGGGAGAAGGAGAGAGAGATAGAAACATCAATGATAATAGAATCACATTCCCTACTGGGGATTGAGACCGCAACCCAGGCATGTGCCCTGACCTGGAATCTAACCCAGGACTCTTCAGTCCCCTGGTCAATGTTCTATCTACTGAGCCAAATCAGCTAAGGCTGATAATTATTATTATTATTATTTTAACTCTTCAAACTTAAATAATTTAAACCATCTATTCAAGAAGTACTGAAGACTTACTATGTATCAGGTACTGTGCCAGGTACAACAGAAGCAAAACAGATACAATCACTATCTTCTTAGAATCTGCCATCTATTGGGAAACCTGGACCTTAACAATCTTACAGATAAATATATATTCATCAATGTTAATAAAAATGCTAAAAGAAATGTACAGAATGCTATGTATAATAAGGAGAACCTAAGTGAGATTGAAGTGGATGGTCACTGATACTTAAGCTGAAGTTCAAAGGGTGAGTGAAAAGGGAGGAGAATATCTTATGCAGAAGAATTGCATATGGGAAGGCTCTGGGGTTCAAAAGAGCTTGATGATGCCTCAAAGAAACTGGAAAAAGACTAGTGAAGCTGGAGCACAGTGAATGAGGAGGAAGGTGAGTCAAGATGGAGGAGAAGGAAGATGAGGATTTGATTCCAAATGGCCATGTAAGGATTCCGGATTCCAGCATATGTGCCAGGGGAAGCATTGAAGGATTTTTAAGGAGAATGGCATGATGAGATTTAAAAGATGCTCTGACTGTTGTGTGGACAATGATGTAAGGCCAAGAGGGGACACCAGCTAGGAAACTGCTGAGATAGACGATACAGTGACTGGTGCTTTGGAGACGGGAAGAAGTAAAGAGATTCAAGAGATATTTTGGAGATAAGAGTCAACAGGTTTCTTTTTAGGGGAGTACAAAAAGAAAGCATCAACCAATACACTACTGAATTATTTTAATTTCTAATCCAAATAATCTGGAAGTTAATCACTGGCTCAGCACTGAAGTCCCTAGGTGGAAAGTCTGTCCAATTGTGTTTCAGGCAATATAGCATTGAGCAAGACCCAACCCTCCAATTCACATGCAGACAGAAGAATCAACTTTCATTTTAGTACATACTTTGCCTGGGGCTGTTTGTCTCACTTCAGGATTTCAGGAAGTGAACAAATAAAATTTATGGGGGTGTTTTGGCTGTCATCAGAAAACAGTTTTTAGAGATGTACAAAGAGCAGCAGCGGGAAATGATGAATGTTTTTCTTAATTAAGTAGACAGTCTCCTGCTTGGTGTCTCCTCCCCCCATTGTTTGCTTCTGCCTTGGCACACACTAGCAAGAGCCCATCAGAGTTATCTTCAAATTACTCCTGACCAGTCTACACTCCTTACACACTCCCAGACATACCAACACACCCCGCTTTCTACACACACACACACACACACACATACACACACACACACACACACACCCTTCTCTCTATCTCTCCACTTCTGATTCTTTTCTTTGCTAACTTCCCCATCCTCTAGCCAGATCCTGGCTCTCAAAGGCTAGCTGAGAAGAGGTGAGATGGAATGCACCGTAAACTGGTGGGAAGGATGTGCTGGGCCTCCCTAACTGGTTTTTCTTATTAGAATCTGTCACGCAAGAAGGAGGAACTCCTTCCCTTGGAGTCAAGACAAAACATCTCTTTGTTTTAAGGGCCAAGTCAGAGGTTTGGGGTAGCTTTGGAGGTGCCTTGTGAAGGGGGGAAGGGGGTTCTTGCCTCAGAGACCTGTACCCTGATGTCAGGAACACTTAACACTTACAAAAGAGCGATACATTTCTGCTCTAACCTCTCATTTTCTCTAACTCCTTAATTATGTTAACTTTAAAAGACAAAACAAATAGGCCCAAAGGTTGATAGTAGATCTTCCTAGCTGATAAAATGACAGTCTATTTTTTCTGTTTCTTTATACTTTTCTGTAGTTTCTAAATTCTTTACAATTGATGTGTATTAATTTGACAATTAAGAAAAAAATACTAAAATTAAAATCAAACCTCCCTGAAGTTGGGAATTTTTTCATTGCATGTACTAGCAATTAAACAGTATACAAAAGGCTTACATATCTCAGTGGGACTTTTAACACATTTGCTAACAAAGCCCCACTCCCCAAATGTTTCAAATTTTTTACTTTCCTGGGTAAGTCTTACACCTTCCATATAGGTCTCTCACTCTACCTTTAGTTTCCAGTTATCACATGTGCTGATGAAAAGTCCAGATTCTGATGACATCCTATACAATAAAAGAGCAGTATGCAAATTGACCGTAACTCTGCTACACACAAGCCACACCCACCAGCCAATCAGGATGAGTATGCAAATTAACCCAACCAAGATGGCTACAGCCACAGAGCAAGCAGAAGGCTTGGGTTTCCCTAGTAATGGAGGAAGCCAAGCTTTCCGCACATCCTGGCCTGCTTTGGTCTCCGTTTAAGGCTACGAAGTTTCAATTATAGAAGATAAATCCCAACAAAAATGGCTACAGCCATGGAGCAAGCAGGAGGCTTGGCTCTGCTCAAGGCTACAAAATTTCAATTATAGAAGATAAATAAATTCCAGATACTAGGGCCTCCGCTTGGGTCGCTGGGGGGCATGGCCAGCCAGCAAACCACCACAGTCCCCTCACACAGGCCTCCTCATATCCCAAGGGAACCCCCACCCTGGATCCAGGACACCCTTCAAAGCAAACCAGCTGGCCCTCACCGGGGCCTCTATCCTATCTAATAAAAGAGTAATATGCAGATTGACCATCACTTCAACACACAAGATGACTGCCCCCATGTGGTTAAAGATGGCTACCCCCATGTGGACACAAGATGGCCACCACAATGTGGCCAGCAGGTTAGGGCAGTTGGAAGGGACCAGGCCTACAAGGGAGGGCAGTTGGGAGCAATTAAGCCTGAAGGGAAGGGCAGTTAGGGGTGACCAGAATGGCAGAGAAGGGAAGTTGGCGGTGACTGGGCCTGCAGGAAAGGGCAGTTGGTGGGGACCCAAGCCTGCAGGGAAGAGCAATTGGTGAAGGGGGAACCAGGCCTATAGGGGAGGGCAGTTAGGGGCAAACAGGCTGGCAGGGGAGCAGTTAAGCATCAATCAGGCTGGCAGGCGAGTGGTTAGGGGGTGATCAAGCTGGCAGACAAAAGTGGTTAGGGGCAATCAGGAAGGCAGGCAGGTGAGCAATTGGGGTCCCAGATTGGAGAGAGTGATGGCTGGGCTGAAGGACACCCTCCCTCACCCACCCTCTCTGCCCCCTGCCCTGCACGAATTTTGTGCACTGGGCCTCTAGTGTTTTTATAAGAATGGATCTGCATGGATTCCAAAATTGTCATGCTTATCACTTCTGGGGTGAAAAAGAATATATTTATATTGCTATGTGGAATCTACTGTGATAAGTACAAAGAGTGAATAAGAAATGGTCCCTGTCCCTAAGGATCTAGCTACAATTTGGGAAAGGTTCTTTCTCCAACTTTAAAGATGTAAGTGTTGGCAGAAAACAGTGATTTGTCTTTGATCAAAACATCTGTGAGACTCACAAAAGACAAAGGCATGTCAGAGTGAGCCACATAATAGGAGCCACATAATAGCCTACAGCAATTTTTAGAGTCTGAATAAAAAGCAAAAACTCTTTCCAGTAATCCAAACAAATAATCTAGGCCACTATCCCACAATCATTTTGATTCAATACAAAAAAAATAAACATGTCTTATATTGTTTGCAGCATTGTTTTGTTTGTTTTGCTCTTTGGTCAGGGCTTAGGTACAGATACAGAAAACCACTGTAGCAATTTTAAGCAGGAAAGGCTGAAGACGGAGAACCAGGTGTTTACAAAGTCATTGGAGGGGTTGTTACGAATGGACTGCTGCCTGAGAAACTGGAGAGGCCTAGAGGAACTCCGGCTCCAAAGGGGATGTCCATGTCTCTCTAGTTTGGTTATAGTATCACCTTCCTACATTGTAACCTGAGATCTAACTTATAAAGCTCACCACCTCCAACACAGTAATACAAAATACTAGAGGAAAACGGAAAGGCAAGCAAAAAATGTGTTACTCGATGTATAATAAAGCAAGGGAGAAAATGGGATAGCTAATACAGACCTTATTTCTGCATCTGACCCCAAGCCCATAGCTGGTATTTATAACTTTCTTCCACTCTCATCTCATATTCCTTTTTGTACCTTCAGCCAGCACCTCAGTTAGTCATGCTATTTTATCTGATGGGGTAACCCAAGCTTTCATTCTAAGGGGTCTGAACCCTTGGTGATCTGTCTGTATTGGGTTGCTGTATCTTTAACTTCTGCCACTGGACAGAGTAGCAAGGGTGCCCTAGAGATTCCTCTTGGTTTTAAAACCCCTCATACCCATTATTTCATTTGTTGTAGAAATTCTGTTTCCCCTTGAAAACCATGACCAACCATTCCAGCAATATAGGATTCCCCTTTTACGTGTTGATTTAACATTAGGAAGAGCCCACATTGGCCAAGTTGCTGGCTCAACTTCCCCCTTAATGGAACTGTTGTTGAGTCTTTGGGTGGGAGCAATCTTTCTCTGGGTTTTAAGCCTTCTAAGCCAGGAGAGAGCCAAGCATCATAAAAACAGATGTAAAAACTTTGTGATTAGGTCCTTACATGTAATAAAGATTCTACTCCTTGATCTAGATTCATGTAGCCTGACTGGGAGAAGCATCACCATAGATCGGCTACTGGTCAGAGCGCAGTCTCATTCTGTAACACAGCACTCTAATGACTCAGAGTGGTGTCTCCTGGCTGTTACTGTGACTGAGTCTTCAATAAGTTATAATGTCATTCTGTAATGGTGTGTGTTTGTAGCTGATGAGATACATGGTGAGATCAGGGAAATCCATGGACATTTTTCCTTTCTCTCAGTTCTTTAGTAGAAGCAATAGTTGGCTACAAACAAGATACTATGATACTGGTTAACTTAAACAGAAATAAATTTTATTGGATGGCTTTGGTTGCTCACAATATCAATGTGAAGACCTCTAAACAAATCCAAGAAAAATCCAGAAGCCAAGAAAAACTCAGAACCAAGAACACAGCAGAGGTCATGTCAGAGAAACAATCAGGTTAGGACAATGCCTTTGGCAGCCCAACTTTGGACACTCACTGCCATTTTCTCTGCTAGACTCTTAAGTCTGTTGCAGCCTCTGACAATATATTCTACTTATGGCTGAGTCTTTGAGTACTTCCATATGAGGCAAGATCTATGGCAGAAGTATCTGTTTGGCCAAATCTGCTTCCTGTCAAGGCTGTGAAATAGGAATTTCTGCCCACTTTAGGCCTAGTTGGAGCTGAGATCTTGCCTCCTAACAAGACCTAAGAGGTAGAGGATCCTTCTATCTAGGAAGGCAGTTCCATAATCTGGCAAATGCCCACCATGTCCTCTAAGCCTCAATTTTCTCACCAATACAATGGATATTATGATATCTTTTTATAATTCTTATCCTTTGCTATAATACTTTAACCTAAAGTCCTTTCAATCCTTATCCATTGCTATGAAGATTAAATTTAATAATGCATGTGAAAAAAATGAATTGTTAATATTTTGTTTCCATTAGCACCTCCATGTCTTTATCTCCTTTTCCTGAAGCAATTCCTAATCTTGGAGCCATCCCACTATTCTTTCCCTCATCTCCTACTCCTAGACTGCTGAGTACAACTGGAAAAATTGATAAAGTCATCCCATTGATTCCATTACAAATAAATAGTTCCCAAACTCAAGGTATTACTTGCATACCTCTTCCCTATTTCTGCTCCCATTTCCTTAAGCAAATGGATGCACTTGTCTCCTACAGAGAGCAAAGAGGGAGTGCATATGTAACAACTTTAAACTTCCTTCCCTCCAAATACAAACTCATGTATGTCTGCCCCAATCATTACTCTCCCCTTTACCTCTGAGTCTCACGTGATATGTCTCTCCTCAAATGATGGCAAAGGCTAATCTCTCCCTTTGTCTGTACTCTTCTGCCTTTCCTGAGTCCTTGCTTGAATTTCTGTCTCCTTAATTTTCTGTATCTCCTAGTCCACTGGTTTTTTCCCTGTGGCTTGCAGTGTCTAATACTGCAGACTCTCTTTCACACTCATGGGGCATCACTGGGTCTGGGTTATTTAAACAGCTAACACTATAGTTTTTGGTAGATTTGATAAATGCAACTTGTAAAAATGGAAATCAACACAGAAAAATACAAGGAGTAAAAACCACTTGAAATCTCTAACCTAGAGACAACCATGCTGAGTATTCTTCTAATTCGGCTTCAGTGAGAGGTATAGCATAAGATTTAATCCTTTTGCAGGTCAGTTCCTCACCCTTCAGCATGATTGCTAGTCTCATTTGCTCAAGCAACAGGGCAATATTTATATTTATCACACATAATTCTAAGTTTTAGAACAGTTACTTTGTGGTAAGTATAACTGTTCCCAAACTTAGAATTACATGTGATAAATATAAAGTGTTCAGACTCAGCACTTATGAATTTCTAGATAAATAGCTTAGTATGCTATTAAATTTTCATTCCTGGTGGCTCTACAACTTGTACACAGAATAAATATAATTTAGGATACACAAAAACAAAACACTATTCACTGCTCAGCTTTCTGTAACCTTTCATGCTATCAAAGCCACTGTCTCTGAGGTTACTAATGACTCTTTAATTGCTAAACCCAAGTTACCCTACTCAATTTCTCTGTAGAACCTGACTTTTTTTTTTTTATCACTGCCTCCTGTATGATAATTCCATCTTTTAATGGCCTCCTTGACACTATCTCTCCTAATTGTCTTGCTAGGCCCACTCTGGCCATATCCAAGTGTCTTTCTTTTTTTATTTAAACTATATTTTATTGATATTTTACAGAGAGGAAGGGAGAAGGATAGAGAGTTAGAAACATTGATCAGCTGCCTTTTGCACACCCCTACTGGGGATGTGCTCAACCAAGGTACATGCCCTTGACCGGAATCGAACCTGGAACCGTTCAGTCCGCAGACTGACGCTCTATCCACTGAGCCAAACGGTTTTGGCACCGAGTCTCTTTCCTTATCCCATCTTCATTATCAGGATGTTCCCTTGGAACCTTTTCTATTTCAACATATGCTCTCTTTCTGGGCAGATTTACCAGTACTTGATTATCCCCTAAATGTGAATGGCTCCTCCATCTTCAGCAATAACATCTCTTTCCCAAGCTCTAGTTCTGTATCTTTCATTGGAGTACTGTATGTCTCATGAACTGCCAGCCATTGAACACATGCAATAATGTCCCAAACCTGCCCTCCACTTCCATTCCTTATCTCAGTCCATGGCAGCAGCATCTACCCAGGCACTAGAGTTAGAGTGACATGCCAAACCTCCTTCTCTCCATCATTATGACTGGTGTGGATTGCATCGACAATCAGCATAATGCAGTGGTCAAGAGCAAGGACCCTGGCACTGGATTGCCAGCATTCAAACCCAGCTTACTACTTACTAGGTAGGTGACCTTGAGCAAGAGTCTTGTTTTTTTTTTTTTAATCCTCAACTGAGAATATTTTTTCCATTGGTTTTTAGAGAGAGTGAAAAGAGGGAGGGAAGAAGAGAAAGAGAGAAAGGGAGAGGGAGAGAGAGAGGAAGAGAGAAACATTGATGTGGGAGACACATCAACTGGTTGCCTTTGCACATGTCCCGACTGGGGTCTGGGAGTGAACCCACATCTGAAATACATGCTCTTGATTGGAATTTTACCCAGGACCACTTGGTCCATGGGCCTATGCTCTAACCATTTAGTTAACTAGCCAGGCAAGATTCTTAACTGTTCTGTCTCAGTGACTCATCTCTAAAATGAGGATAATGATAGTAGCAATCTCTTAGAGTCCTTGGGAGGATTAAATAAGTTTGTATTTGTAAAGCACTTAACATAGCATCTGGCACAGAGTAAGTGCTACATAGGTGCTTGTTAATTAATTGGTCTCTGGTTCACTCCCACTGTAGTCCATTTTTCACACTGCTAACAGGTTTTTGAGGGGTTGCCAATTTTTGAGTCTCAAGGAGAGGCCAGTCATTGTGCTAAATGCTTTGTATGCAGAATCTCATTTAATCCTCATAACAACCTGTTTGGGGTGGGAGTTGTTACTATCCTCATTTGAGAGATGAAGAAACTGATGTCTTTTTTTAAAATATATATATATTTTATTGATTTTCTACAGAGAGGAAGGGAGAGGGATAGAAAGTCAAAAACATCAATGAGAGAGAGACATCGATCAGCCGCCTCCTGCACACCCCACACTGGAGATGTACCCTCAAGCAAGGTACATGCCCATGACCGGAATCAAACCTGGGACCTTTCAGTCTGCAGGCTGACGCTTTATCCACTGAACCAAATCGGTCTCAGCAGAAACTGATGTCTTAAGAGCTAATTTACTTTAAAGATTATAAATGCCTGAGTTCAAGTTTTAAGTCAACCCTGTGTACTCCATGAGCCTAGTGTTCAAAACCAGGAAGCTACTCTATACCACTTTCCCAAGGCTAAGTCACTTACTACTTAAACATTTTTAAAGACCCCACATTGCCTGTGCTGACATAATCTATTCCTTCACAATGTCATTCCAATTTAATTATTTTTTCCTGTAACTTCCCTTCATGTGGACTGTCTTTTCCATCTTCCTTCTCTTTCCCCCTTCTTTCCTTCCCTTGTTCTTTCAACATTTATTAAATGCTTGAATGCCAGCCAGTCACCATGCTAAATTGGAGAAAACAAGAGAAATGAGCAATTTGTCTTCAAGGAGCTCACAATCTGACACAAAATATTGTTGGGAGTGCAATGAATGCTGTGCACCAGGTGGATGAAGGGCCAGACTGAGGAAGGGAGAAGAAGGGATAGGGAGATTTTCTTGGGGGGGGGCATTTAATTGCCTCAAAGGATATTCTGGTCAGACAATTTCTTCCCATTCTTTGATGATCCTGACTTCTTGGTTTTTACCTTTGAGATTGTTGGATGTCTTTCTCCAGGTCAGATTGATGTTTAATACTGTGTTTAAAAATCACCTTCTCTGGGTGACCATCCAGTTGGATGTGTGTTTCCTTGTACATACCTCAATTATGATACATATCACATTATGGTCTAGATATTGATCTATCTGTCTTACTTTCTGACTGAGTTGTGATGTTCTCCAAGGAAAATATAGTCATTTTATTTTTGCACTTTCATTGTCAAAGTGATATGACTGGCATAACATAGTGCTTGATAAAGTTTTAAGTGAAGAGTTATTTGCATATTTACAAAAGAAAGTGGAAGGCCTGGGACCCTTCTGATCCAGAGTAAAACTATTCAGAATATCATTCATAGTACATAACCCAGTGCTCTATAGAAAGTACCTACTTTCAATAAATGCTATTTGATGGCTCTGTCAGTGAAATATCTGAAGTAATGCTAGGAATAAGGAAATTTATTATTAATTGGTCTACTTCTTTAGATAAATTAGGCTTTTTTATGTCCAATTGTGAATGGGGGCTCTCGATCAGGCATTATAAAAATTAAGAATTGTTGGTTATAGAGCTAATATTGAGGATTTCTTTTTTTCCTTGGCTTGGGCCACAATTCCAGAATCTTGTGTACAGCTAAGGCATCAAGATATGATGCTGTTGGGAGCAGGATACCATAGTATACAGGAGTTGCTGCCAAGAGTTTACCATTCTAGTCCATTCTGGCTAACGGCCTAGCAATCTTGTTTGCAGCTGCTCCTGGTTCTGTCTTCTTAGACACACCGTGCAGTTATTTCTTCTCTGTGGTTGTGCCTTCTTCCTGGGAGCATTGCTCTCTTTTTTGTCTATCTCTTTCTCCTATAGAGAGGCATTGTTATGGTGGGCAGACAGTATTTAAGGTGCTGGGGCAAAAAGCGTCCTCGCTGCTCCTCCTCCTCTTCGTCGTCTTCTTTTTTTTTTTTTTTTTTGACCTTGATTAGCCTTCCACCAGGGTTTGAGGCTTTTGTGTCACAAAAGTCAGAAAGGCTCAGAGCCTATGCCTATTTTCCATTTGCTTCATCTCTCTCTTGAGAAAATGATTGCAGAACCCCTACTGGCATGAATTAAGAGGAAGGGAAAGGGGAAAAATACATGTAGGAGAGAAAAAAAAAAGCCAAAAGTAGAGACTGGCATCTCAGAATATTGTCCTGGTCACAGTAGTCCTCTAGTCTCTGGGTCTCATCAAAATTGTGAGAATTAAAAATTAAAGTACATGTAAAGAATTTGAAATTGTGTTTGGTACACGGACAGTGAGTGCTTAATAAATGTTAGCTATTATTATCTAGGACTTCTCCACTCAGGGAAGGACCTGAGTCTCTGCCCTAAATCAGGTCTTCCAGGACAATTACTCTTACCCTCATAGTAGTGCCATGCTGTGTGAGTGATCTACACCCCATGCTCCTAGAGGACAGTTGAGCTGCATGCACGTCTAGTCTCCCCTGGGGGTGAAGTTACTACTACACCTAGGGGATTTTCTTTCCTCTCCACATTGGTTTCCCTTTCCCTACCCCATGAAGCTTACTCAAAAGTCCAGTTGGTACCGCATCAGTTCTGGTTGGAGTCCAGGTGTTGTTATTGGCCTTTCTGGTAGAATTGGGACTGGATAATTCCATTGAAATTCAGAAGCAGCATGCAATTTTTGGCATTGATGTCTTTCATTAAATCCAACAAGCATTTACTGAGCACCTAAAGCTTGTAAAAATGTGGTTCCTTGAAATACATTTGGCTCTTAACTCAATTTGGATGAATTCTGATCCCAACCTTAAGGGTTTTATGAAGAGTAACTATTAAAATGGAAACTATTTGCACAATTCTTTGCAAATATAGACGTCTTTTATGAATGACTGTTGCTACAGTATTAATATGAATTGTAATAACAACACTGCAGCTTCCCAGGCGGGCGGTAGAGAGCAGCTGTAAGAGCAAAGGGAGCCGGACGGAAGAGGTCAGGGGCGGTGCCTCCAGCACGTCCGGCCCAGAAGAGGCGGGGCCTTCAGGAATGTACTCAAGTCCCACCCCTTACTCGGCCCCTTCCGTCGGTGCGGCGTAGGCGGTTACCATGGCGATGACGTATAGTGGGCGGAACGGGGCGGGGCTATGGAGAGGAGGAGGAAGATGGCGGGAGGGCGGCTCTGAGGAGACCTGGGCGGCGGCGGAGGAGGAGAGAAGCTCAGCGCCGCGCCGCGCCGGGGCCCATGTGGGGAGGAGTCGGGATCGCTGTTGCCGCCGCCGCCGCCGCCGTTGCCGCCGCCTGGAGCTGCTGGACCGGAGTGGGAGTGAGGGGGAAACGTCAGGATGAAGTTCGCTGAGCACCTCTCCGCGCACATCACTCCGGAGTGGAGGAAGCAGTACATCCAGTATGAGGTACCGGCGGCGGCCGGGGTGTGGGAGGACGCGGAGGGGCCGCCGTCTCGCCAGCCCGACCTCCACGGCCGCCTTCCGCTCTTGCTGCCTCCCCGCGCCGGGGCAGACTTTGACCCGGAGCCGCGGGGAGCCACTGCGGCATCCCCGCCGCGCCGGCCCCTCCGGGCCCGCTGACCTTCCCCTCCCCCGCAGCCCCGCTGCCGCTGGGGTAACGGAGAGGAAGGCGGCGGGCCGGGAGGGCGGGCACTGCCCCGCCGGAGCCGGGGCACGGCGGCGGAGGGCCAGCCGCAGGTGGGGGGCTCGGGGTGCGAGGGCGGCCCGGGTTCCCTCATCCCCTCTCACCCCGACCTGCCGTCCCTGCCCGGGGCGGGCGCCCCCGGCGCCAGGTCTGCTCGTGTTTCCCTCTCACCTCTCACCGAGGACTCCTCCTCCCGGATAAGCCCCTCTGCCGGTTTGCCTCCTCTCACCGAGCCCTCTGCCTTTCCCCACCTGCCCACTGTTGACAAAGGCTTTGTAACTGGGTTGAAACTTGATTTAAATGTGTATCACACATGCCGTGTTAAAACAAACGTCTGACCAACTCTTCAGTTTGGATAATAAGATTCGTTTTACGGATTGCATGAAGTATACAAAGTAATCGCATGTTGGGTTTTGACTCTTGTGTTGTTTTGGCAGGGAGGGTAGGGGGAAGAGGAAGGAGGAAAGAGGAGCATTATTAAAATTTTCAGGTTATTTTTTTTTTTGCCCCTAGGATTTTTGTTAACTAGGGAGAAAAGTGCTATATTGTAAACAATGTACTTTTTTTTTTTTAAGCCATACATGCCTATTACAGAAATCATGGTCCCCTTCCCCTCACCCCCCCAATTCCTGTGATAACCTGTAGGGTACTGAATTGATATTGGTAAGGACACTTACATTAATACAGGGAAAAGTAAAGGTAAAGAGCCCATTTATATATTCAGAAGGTGAGATACCTGAAGGGCTTTAAGCATTGCAAGAGGTTATTCTCAGTAGCTGGCAATTCAGCTCCTGGATAGAGAAAGACTTCCCTGGAAGCTCCAGGCATTCACATCTATGTTATGTGCAAGAACAAAGAGTATAAAATCAATATGAACACAGCTATGCTAGCTATATTTTATGAAATAAAATATTTTAGTACTCTCAGTTCTATTTAAGTTCAGTGATAGGGTGTTTAAGCAATAGTATGAGTTTATTTAATCATATAGCAGTTGTAGTAATTGAAGAAGACAGGGAAAGGGATGTAGATAGGTTAAACAGAACCATGGAAGATTGTAAAACAAATTCACCTTGTAACATACAGCATTTCATTATGGCCAGAAACGAAAGGCCTAAAATTATTAATGCTTTTCTTGTCACTTAATTTTCTTAGAGTGTTTTGTGGCTACATTTGTAAGAATGAAATAAGAAGATAGCTTTTCGGCGTGGAGAGTTTTTGATTTATGGTTCCTAATAACATTCAGTCAGTTTTAAACCTTGGCTAGAGTCCAGATGATGGTTTTTATTGAAAGGAGGGTATTGGTCTTTCATCTTTCTAGTAGTAGTAATTTTCAGCACCACTGCCAGTTCTTCATAGAGGCATAGAACATAGCATGCTGAGGCAACATCTTGCACTTGCTGTATAGTATGGCATGCTTGATTTGGGCAGAAGTAATAGTGGCTGTTTGCTATGATTCATTTTAAGTATTGCAACGCTTAACTGTTTCATAGGACTGTATTAATTTGGAATATCTGGGGTTGGAAGTGGAAGCGTACGATTTAGTTTGAAAATGCAATTACCTCTTGATTTGTAATGTCAGCTTTGTGGCTTGAGTGACCACAGTAATTCTGGGACTCCTCATTCACTTACTCCACTCGGGTACTAGTCTTAAGTGGTTATTCAAGGTTGATTACAGAGGGACAAAATTCCTGAGCACATTTGTGATTGTATTATCTTGCCCAGGCCAATTAGAAATCATTTTTGGAAAAATTCATTTACTGTGGATAATTGAAATTTTATTTTGCACAGAGTCCCTACTATGTGACTCCTGTCCTGGATAAACTCATTGTTTGGTAGGCAAAATTAAATAAGGGGCACTTTTCTTTGTGCATTGAAGCAATTTAAAGACATTTAGAAAAACAGGCTAGGATTTTTATGTGGTATATTGTTTCTCAAGAGCTGGTGCTGGTCCTTGGAAAATACTTAAAGAGAAATACATAAGAGTGTTTTGCATTCAGAAATTTTGGCAGCTTTAAAACTTAGGTGGGGGGGAGGAAGAACATCATAAAAGATGTTAGTCTTTGCTAGAGAAAAGAACCTTCTTGTAATGCAATAAAATGTAGTTTCTCATGTATGAAGGTGATTCTCTTGAACACTCTTAACAGAACAGACACTTGCATTTGTTATTCAAGCACTGGTAGTGAAATTTTGGTATATTACCCCTGATTTCTAGCCTAGGGAGGTTTCTAGTGCTGAAGCACTATGTTTAGAGCATTACATAGAAGCTGACAATTTTGTTTTATATCTTTAATTATATGTATTATTGGATATACCTGGTCACACAGTAAGTGCTCCTTTTTGTATATATTAGCCATAAGACCTTGTGGACAGTCTTTTGGCCTTTACATGACTCTTTCCTCCTCCATAAAGTAAGACTATAGGCCCAGAGCTTTTTAAGGTTTGTGGTAGTTCATAGTTTTTTTTACTTAACTTTTAATTGTTTTTCTTCCTTGGATTGTTAAAATTATTTGATAGTGACCCATCAATATCCTGAAAATTATTGGAGTTTTTAATTTAAAAGTAAATTGTAGAGTTCCTAGACTAAGTCTTCATAGACAGAATAATAAAGCACAAAAGAATAGAACAACATGGAGAACCGTATAAAGAAAACCTATTCCATCCACTTCTGAATAGTTTTTACAAGGAATTAAAAAAAAATGAGCATAGACTGTTTTGAGTAATCTATTTGAGTGTAAATCTTGGCATGTAAAATAGAACATTAATAAATCTTTGTAAGAATATTTTTTAAAAATTTAGAATCAATGATTGTATAGAGTTCTGGAATTGATTAATCAAAATTAACTTAAACCAGTTTCAACCAAATGGATTAGTCTGACTATGTTAATATTTTACAGAATATTAACAAAAGAAGCAAATATATTTGGTGCCTTAGGCTGCTGACTTGTATTTTCTTCCCTAGGGTCCTGTGGTTTGGTTTCTCGGGAACCAGAAATGGTTTTTGTCAGTGTATACTTTAGTTTTGTAAGATTCTAAAATAATGAGGCACCTAAGTTTTAGGATTTTAGACTTTAAAGGAAATTTAGAGATTATCTGTCTCTTTGTTTTTTTTAGGCAAGGTAACTAAGGTCTAGAGACATTCAGTCACTTGTCCAAAATCAGATATAGATAGTCTCTTGAGCACAGATGTTTAAGCATTGGGAGTCAGATCACCCTAGCCTAGCTCTGTGACCCTGATTAAATCACTTTTTCTTTCTGGGCTTTAGGTTCTTTGTAACCAGAGCCAACTAGATTTGATGGTTTTTAAGTCACAGCTCTATATTTTCTAAGGACCCATCTGGCTCTAAATTTCTGTATATTTTTATGGTTTAATTTGATAAATGAAGAGGAAATAATTTAAAGGAATATTATTAGTAATTTCCTTTGAATTTGTGTTCTTTCAAAAAATTTTATGATATTTTAATCTGTGAATGAAAAGCTGACTCAAAGAAACTATTTTGTTTAAATAAGCAGTGATAGTCATGGATTAATTTTTTTGTTGCAGGATTTGGGAAAGGAGAGATTCTGTGTAACTGCACATCCCTTATTTTCAAATGTAAGGAAACATTGCCATACAGGATTGTGCTTTTCATTTATAGAACTCTCCCATGAGAACACTTGTATTGTAGGCTTCAATTTCCCAAAGGTGTTGTGCTGATTAGTTAGGGTTAACTTGCCTTGCTGGAACTTGTTTGAAATTTCCAGTTTGGCCACCCGATGGGGCACAAATCACACTTTTTCTTTCAGTGCTTCTGTAAATGAAAGAATATTTAAGATAACAGTAGTATATGATTGTGTCAGTAAAATGCCTAGCATTTACAAATGTTTCTTAAGTGAGTGAATAAATATTGTATAAGACAGGAAGGTATTACTGTTCATTATTATCTTCCTATAATGAAATGTGTTAGGGTAAGGATGCTGGGAAGATTATATTTGTCCATTCATCCCTGCAGTTTGGTTTTTGGAACAGCTTTTGGGTGAAGGCCAAGATCATAAGAACCTAAGAATCTTATTTGACCTGCAGTGACCATGGAAAATTAGTCCTAGCTTCAAATCTAGTCCTAATCTGGAAAGCATTTGAGAGACTGATTGAGTTGTACTTTTTAGGGGTTTCAAGTATATTTGCATCATAGACCCTAAAGGAGAGTACTTCTAATTTCCATGGAGTAAGAGAAGATAGTATTAGATAGTAGTAGCTATACTTATTTTTATGCATAAGAAAAGGAAGAAATAACATTTTACTAAAAATGGATTGATGTGACCTTGATGAGGAGGTATTCTTAGGGGATTTTCAGTGTATAGTCATAATCAAGTTTCAAAATCAACTGAATTCTGAAGTTTGAATTAGACTACTATATTATAAATTTATTAAGTCAAGATTTTAAAAAAATGAAGCTTTTCAGTTATGTTGTTCTCTAAAAGTGTTATTATTGATACTTTCTTAGATTAAAAATATTTTTGTAGTATTCACAAATGAAAGGTAAGAATTATTTTATCATTGTCTCATCTTTTAATAACTTCTATTTTAAAAATTCTATGTTTTGGCCCTGGCTGGATAGCTTAGTTGGTTAGGGCATTGTCCAGATACGCCAAGGTTATGGGTTCCAATCCCTTTTAGGGCACAAAGAAGAATCAACCAATGAATGCATAAATAAGTGGAACAACAAATCCTTGTTTTTTTTCTTTCTCTCCCTTTCTCTCTCTGAAATCAATAAATAAAAAATTCAAAAAATTCTGTGTTTTATAATGTATAAAGTTTTAGAAGGATATCATTTATAAGTAAGTATATATATATAGGCGATGGGTTTAACATAAAAAATGCTTGGAAGACTGCTCAAGTTGCACAGCTTAACCAAAGCTGGGTTGTGGGTTGCCTGGTATTGTATTGGCTTTTAGGATTGCGAGAGTGTCAGAATTCACTAGGGTTCTTGCCTTTTCAGGTCTTTCCCTTATCTAGTAAATGCTAAAATAAGCCAAGTAGCCCTAACTGGTTTGGCTCAGTACATAGAACATTGGCCTGCAGACTGAAGGGTCTCAGGTTCGATTCCAGTCAAGGGCATGTACCTTGGTTGTGAGCACATCCCTATTAGGATGTGTGCAGAAGGCAGCTGATTGGTCTTTCTCTCTCATTGATGTTTCTAATTCTGTATCCCTCTCCCTTCCTCTCTGTAAAAAATCAATAAAATATATTTAAATAAAATAAGCCAAGTAGACAAAGCTCATGAACATAAATAACTTAAAAATTAGTCATTTATTTAGCCAATATTTAGAGGGGTTTTACTTTGCTATAGGCTCATTTGTTTTATTTGTTTCATTATCTTTTTTTTTAAATATATTTTATTGATTTTTTTTTACAGAGAGGAAGGGAGAGGGATAGAGAGTTAGAAACATCGATGAGAGAGAAACATTGATCAGCTGCCTCCTGCACGCTCCCTACAGGGGATGTGCCTGCAACCAAGGTACATGCCCTTGACTGGAATCAAACCTGGGACCTTTCAGTCCGCAGGCCAATGCTCTCTCCACTGAGACAAACCGGTTTCGGTTCATTATCTTAAAAATAGAAAAAAAACAGTATTTGGGTGTGTGTGTGTGTGTGTGTGTTTCCTTTTACATTTCAGTAAACATACTGTTTTCAAAATTAAAAATTGTGTAGAAAGGGAAGATTACAGATCGAGATCTTGGGACATAGTTATAAATTTGGGTCATTTGTGTAAATGATATGGAAAACTTTCACCTTAGTTTTTCAAACTCTTTATGTTATACATCTTTAAATCTAATTTGTTTATAGGAGGAAATAATTACCTATTTCTTCCCATCACCAAGCAGGTGTATGGTATCTATAGGAACTAATCAGAAAATTCTTTAAAAATTGTTTGTTTATTTGGAGGTCAGAGGGAAGTATAATTTACATGCTGTTAGCATAACTTACAATTTTGTTATCTCTGTAACAAGAGGGACAGTATGTTGATTGAGAACCTAATCATTTCTTTTTTATTGAGGTTGACCTGCAGTATTTAGACAGGCCAGGAACAAGGAGATATAAGTCCTTAGATCCAGTTCTGTCACTGACTATTCATAAATAACTAGTAAGCAAGTGATTTTTTTTGAAGATTAAAGGGCTGAAATGTAATCAGACAGGAATGTAGGGAGTTTTTAGATGATTGTGTGAATTACTTATTTGGGCTAAATTGGAAAAGTTGTAATTCACAGAATAAACCATGTGCTCTGAGGGCTTTTTCTATATCTCAGAGCAGTATTCTTAAACTTTTTGATCTCAGGACCAAATTGAAATTCTTAAAAATTATTGAGGATTCCAGTGTCTATTGATATATGCTGTATTAGAAATTAAAACTGAAAAATCTTAAAGATACCAAAGTATACAACCACACTTATTAGTGATCAGAGACATGACATCACACTTCATGTAGCCTCTGGAAAACTCCACTGTGTACTCTTGAAAGAATGAGAGTGAAAAAAAATGTATGAAGAAAAATGAATGAAGTTGTAGTATTATTATGAAAATAGTTTTGACCTTTTGGATTTCCTGAAAAATTTCTGATTGTTGCTTTCTTATAGTATAAGACTCCTATCAGAAAGTAAGGAGATGGCCTGAGAAAAAACTGTCTAATCTTAGGAAGCACATTAAGAGGATAAGGGAACCCCATGGGTGAGGAATGGGGGAGGATTCTTTGGTATCTCTCTCCCTTCATATCCCCCACTGCAAAGGACAGTTGGCTTCCTGGGCTTCATTCTTTCTTCTTTGAATTGAATTAGTGGAAATGTAGTCAGTTTGTCATTAGGAGAAAGGAGTTAACATTTATTGAGCAGTTAGGAACTAGCTATCAGCTGTTTTACAAGATAGCTGATTTATTATCTCCATTTTACTGATGAGAAAACCTAGACTTAGTGGAGCCAGAATTTGAAATAAAATCTGTCATATTTTGGAGCTCTAGCTTTTATATGGGAACTAGAGGCCCAGTGCATGAAAACTCATGCATTGGAGTGGGAGTCCCTCAGCCTGGCCTGCCCCTTCACAGTCTGGGAGCCCTCAGGGGTGGCAAGTGATCAGGGGAAGGTGATACCCCCATCATACCTCTGCTGCTGCCACTGCTGGCAGCACAAGCCTTGGCCAGCCCTGGTTACCTGAGCCTCAGGCAGCCCTGGGTGGCTGGGAAGCCAACGTCCCAGGCTTGCCTGTGCTTTGGGCCAGCTCTAGGTGGCTGGGCAGCCAACATCCGAGGCTAGCCTGTGCCTTGCGACAGCCCTAGGCGACTGGGCAGGTGACATCCGAAGCTTGCCTGCACCTTGGGCTGGCCCTGGATCACTGGGGGACTCAGGGGACTGGGCGCCACCATCTTGTGGCTGTGGGTGCTGCCATCTTTGAGGGTGTGAAATTAGCATATTCCCTCCTTATTGGCTGTGGGTGTCGCCATCTTTGTGTGGGCATGATGGTCAATTGCCATATTCTCTCTTTATTAGAAAGGATTGTAAATAATAGGCTGGTGATGGCAGTGACAATAAATATCAACTGTATTGGGCACTGTGGTAAGTACTTTAAAAACCTTTTCTTTTTATAGATTGGGAAATGGAAGTCCAGAGAGGTCTTAAGTGATTCAAGGTCACATGACTTGGTTAGTGGCTGAGTTAACAATCATCCTGATTCATTTTATTACTTTTTTTTAACATCATATACTAGTATGTTAATAATTTATACAAAGAGCAAACTCTGAAGCCAGACCGCCTAAGTTCATATTCCAGTTCTAAAATTTATTAACTGTGTGACCTCAGACAAGTCATTTAACCTCCCTGTGCTTCAGTTTTCTCATCTGCAATGTGGGGATAGTAACATTAGCTTTATAGGAGTTTGGTGAGAATTAAATGAGTTAAAATAAGAAAAGTACGTACCTAGAAAAATGCCTGGCACGCAGTAAGAACTGTGTGTGTGTGTGTGTGTGTGTGTGTGTGTGTGTGTGTGTGTGTATAATATTAAAATAACTTTTCCTACAGAGCTAAATTGATTAGATATTAGGTTAACAGTATCTTTGTGAGGGAAACCGAGCCTCAAAACTTGTCCCTCTGGGTTTGTCCAGTTCAGGTTTTCTTGGAAAATGACTTTGATGATTTTAGCTATTATTCCTGTTATCTGTAATATTTATGTTAATAAATTGTCCTTAATCTTTTTATATATAGTAAGAAAACCAGGTAGGAAAAATTAGGGGTTTTGAAAAATTAGTTCACTTTGGTTACTTATAACTTCTATTCATTTTGATTCTATACTATATCTGTGTATTTTTTTTTAAATTGGGGTGAAATGCACATGTGTCTAAACTAGAGGCCTGGTGCATGAGAATTCATGCACTGGAGTGGGAGGGGTGGCTCAGCCTGGTCTGCCCCCTCTCACAGTCCGGGAACCCTCGGGCAGGAGGCAACCTGGTGATCAGAGGAAGGCAATGCTCCATCACACCTCTGCTGCTACCACTGCTGGCAGTGCAAGCCTCGGCCTGCCCTGGTTACCTGAGTCTTCAGTAGCCTTGGGTGGCTGGGCAGCGCCATCCGAGACTTGTCTGTGTAGTGGAGTGACTGAGGGGACTGGAGGACTCTGGAGGCAGGTGGTGGGACTGAGGGGACATGGCGCCACCATTTTGTGGCTGTGGGTGCTGCCATCTTTGAGGGTGGGGTGTCAATTAGCATATTCCCTTTTTATTGGCTGTGGGTGCCGCCATCTTTGTGATGGTATGAGGGTCAATTAGCATATTCCCTCTATTAGATAGGATAGCTTAAATGAGTTATTTGAATTTTTAATGAGCTATCTAATTTGAGCTCTTCTCAATTTTCTAATATAATTTAATTTTTAATACTAGAATTGATTTTAGAGTTGAAAATAAACTTTTCAGCACCTCTGTTTTATAGATGAACTAGAGGCCTGGTCAGCAGATTCATGTACTGGTCGGGGGCGTGGCCTGTGGGGATCAGCTAGCTGCAGGAGCATTGCTCATCAGAGTCAGCTCCTGCATTGAGTGTCTGCCCCCTGGTGGTCAGTGCGCATCATAGCGATTGGTCGACCAGTTGTTCTGGTCATTCCCCCATGTGGTCGCTGGGCTTTTATATATATACACAGATAAGTATGTTCAGTCTCACAACTAGCTGATAGCAGAAGCTGCATAAAGAATATTGGCCTCCTGCTCATTGCTGGACCTTGCTGAGTCTTATTATTGCCGTACAAATATTTCTTTGCTTTTAAATTTTAAAAATGAATTTTCTTTGTAAGAAATAATATGGATTTAAATGTTCTTGTTAATGATTACTCAAATACTCTCTGTTATTATATTTAATCTGAATCTAATCCAATAGATCACATTAACCACCTAACATAGTTTGTCTGTGTCAATTAAAAGACTGAGTAAATTATGAGACTCAAACATTATTATTATTGTTCACTTGACTACAGACCCCTGTCTGTGTAGGAACCTATCTGATGCAAGGAGATAGGACTAAAGAATTATGGTAAAACTTGAGGGGTTAGGTAGAAAGTAAGACTTAGGAAAGTTGAAGAATCATTTAGCCATTTCCCTGTACATAATCTATGTTTGAATGTTAACACAGGTTATGTGTGTTACTTGTACATGAAGAGTACACTCCCATTTCTTGTGACACATTATGAAGCAAAGTTGGGGCACATATGATATGACTAGAGAAGATAAGAATATGTATTAAAACAATTCATTAAGTATTCTTAAGTGCCACTTTACTTTTTAAATTTATTTTTAGTTTTTTTTTCTCTCACTGAGGATATGCTTTTTATTGATTTTAGAGAGAGAAGGAGTGAGAGAAAGAATCATGTGAGAGAGGAACATTAATCAGTTGCCTCCTGTAAGTGCCCTGATTGGGGATCAAACCCGAAACCTAGGCATGTACCAGACTGGGAATCGAACCCACCACCTTTAAGTGCATGGTACACCAACCTACATTGGTTAGGGAACCTTCCTTTTTTTTTTTTTTAAAGTAATCTATAATAATAAAAGCATACTATGCTAATTAGACTGGTTGTCCTTCTGGTTGAAGCTGAGGCTGCCAGGGAAGCCCAGATCCTGGGTGCCAGAGGGAAGGAAGGCCTACTCTTGCATGAATTTTGTGCATTGGTCCTCTAGTTAAACAATAATGATGATAATAACAGCAGCTAATGTTAATTGAGTGTTTCTGGTGTGCCTGGCATTTTACATTTAATCCTTACCTCTAAGGTAGGTTTTGTAATTTCTGTTTTAAGAAGACATTGAGTCTTAGATTGAGTAGGTTACCCAAGGTCACAGAGCTAGTGAGTTGAAAAACAACAATCCAAAATTCAGACACAGATGTGTCTTATTTCAGAGCCTGGATTCTTCACATGGTGTGACATTGTCAGGATCATGCAAGGACCAGAGATGTAAAGATAAGTAAAACCCTGCTCTAAGAGAAGTTCATAACTTGTGTGGCCTCCTAATCATAGTATTATGTTCTAGAGGGATGAACAATTGATCTTGCCCTGGAAATCAAAAGTATTTATCTTGGAAGTATCACAGAGATGGTATTTGAACTGGCTATTAGAGATTGAATAGGGTTTGATCACGTGGTGAAGAGGGAAAGGGCCCTGGGGGCAGTCAAGGTAGGAAAGGTAATACTGTATAAAGGCATAGATATGTGTAAGTATCCAAACATAATAATGAAACCTGGTTTAGTAGATATTGGAGAGCTGATAGGTGAGGTTGGAAAGGTGGACTGGAAGGGATCAAAGGGTGAAGGCCTCAGATACCTTGCTGAGGGGTTTAAATGTTTCTTGGGTGTGAACCATCACAGATTTTAAAGAAGAGATTGGGGGGAGAGATCAGTGCCCTGACTGGGAATTGAAATGGTTCATGGTTGTTGCTCAACTACTGAACTACACCAGTCAGACAGGTTTATACATTTTTTATAAATTTCTTTTTGAGTAGAGTAAGCTTTTGAAATATGAGTATTTCAAAATATGTTGCTATTAGATATTTGTTAAAAAAGAAATAGTTGCAAAATGTTTTCTATAGGATTTTTTTTGGCTTAGTATTATGGACTTAAAAAAAATTCACTTCTTTTTTTTTTTTTTTTTCATTTCCTCATCTTTTTTTTTCTTTTTTTTAAATTAATTTTTATTAATTTTTTATACATATCTCCCCATTGCCCCCCCTCCCTCCCAGGCGTACCCCAACTCCCCAGTGTCTGTGATCATTGGTTATGTTTATAAGCATGCATACAAGTCCTTTGATTGATCACTTATTTACCTCACCTAACTTTAATCTTTCTGCTATAATTTCACAGTCTGTTTGATGCTTTATGATTTTTGTCCTCCTGAGAATTATCAGTCTACTCCCTTTCTGTGCTCCTGATTCTATTATATTCACCAGTTTATTCTGTTGATCAGATTTTTAATTCACTTAATTTTTAGATTCACTTGTTGACAGATGTGTATTTGTTGTTCATAATTTTTTGTCTTTTACCTTTTTCTTCTTCCTCTTCTAAAAGGGTACCTTTCAGCATTTCATATAATACTGGTTTGGAGTTGATGAACTCCTTTAGCTTTTTCTTCTCTGTGAAGGTCTTTATCTGCCCTTCAATTCTGAATGATAGCTTTGCTGGATAGATTATTCTTGGTTGTAGGTTCTTGTTGCTCATCACGTTGAATATTTCTTGCCACTCCTGTCTGGCCTGCATCGTTTCTGTTGAGAAATCAGCTGACAGTCGTATGGGTGCTCCCTTGTAGGTAATAAACTGTTTTTCTCTTGCTGCTTTTAATATTCTCTCTTTCTCTTTTGCTCTTGGCATTTTAATTATGATGTGTCTTGGTGTAGTCCTCTTTGGGTTCCTTTTCTTTGGGGTTCTGTGTGCTTCCTCGACTTGTAAGTCTATTTCTTTTACCAGATGTGGGAAGTTTTCAGTCATTATTTCTTTAAACAGGTTTTCAGTATCTTGCTCTCTCTCTTCTTCTGGCACCCCCACAATTCTGATGTTGGTACGCTTGAAGCTGTCCCAGAGGCTCCTTACATTATGTTCACATTTTTGGATTCTTTTCTCTTCTTGCTTTTCTAGTTGAGTGTTTTTTGCTTCTTTATATTTCAAATTTTTGACTTGATCCTTGCCTTTCTCTAGTCTGCTGTTAGTACTCTGCATAATAGTTTTCATTTCAGTCAGTGTCTTTATTATCTTCTCTTGGGTCTCACTAAATTTATCCATCTTTTCTAGCATATTCTTGCAAAACCTTATAAGCGTGGTTTTGAACTCTATATCCAGTCGTTTTTTTTCCTCCATTTCTTTTGCTTGTAATCCCTTCCCTTGTCTCGGCGTTTTCACTGTGCTGGGGAAACTTCTGTGCTGGATTCAGCCGCAGAAGCCTCTGCTGAGCTTGGGAGGGGTGGAGTCTCAGGGCTTAAGGGACCGCCTTGCCTTCCAGTCGGCCCCGCCCTCCACGGCCCCTGAGTCTCACGTGACTGGGTAATGGCTAGAGCGGTCCTTGTGCCCGCGCGCACCCGCAGCGCCTCTGACCGCTGCCTTTCCGGCTCCCCTGCGAACCAGGACCACACGAGTCTAGGTCCCCAGGGTTTCGCCCAAAACAGGGGCCCAGTGGACTCAGAAGTGGCGCAGTTGGGAGGGTCTGTCTCCCGCCCACTCGCGAAAGCCAGCGGCACAATCAGCAATCCGTCCTCCGCGTGGTGCCGTGCGCAACCAGACCTCCGATCCTTTGCAACTCCCCTAAATTTCCGTGCACCTCTCCCTTTTCACAGTCCAAACTCCCCCTGTATGAGTTTCGGCTGGATCTGGGGTTTAGTGTCGCAGGACAAGGGGTTCAATGCCTTTGAGAGTCTCCGTCTCCCTCCCGCCAGAGAAAGCCAGCCAGGTACTCCGGCACCCGCTCTCTCAGCGTGCGCGTCTCCGTACCTCAGCTTTTTGCAGCTCCTCTGGGTCTCCGCGAGCCCCTCTCTTTCCCTCTAGTTGTAGAACTTCCACTCAGCCAGCTTTCGTGTGGTTCTGGATGATGTCCGTTCTGTCTTTTAGTTGTAGTTTTGAAATTGTTGTGCGAGGCAGCAGTATAGGTGTTTACCTATGCCGCCATCTTGGATTCTCCAAAAATTCACTTCTTGATTGAGAAATTAGAATTGAAATTGTGATAACTCTGTGAGCTTGGGCAAGTTATTTAGCCTTTCTGTACCACAATTTTCTCATCCTTAAACTGGGAAAAATAATAATGCTACTTCTGAGATCATGTAAAATGAAATGAATTAATTATTGGAAAGCACTTAGGATAATAAGTATAATACTAGTATAGCTATAGGGGGTGAAGGAGGGAAGAATTCAATAATGGTTTAAACTAGGGAAACTGGAAAAGAATAGTTATTTTGGGGGATGGTAAACTCTAGAAATTAGTTCTTTTTTAATATATTTTATTGATTTTTTTACAGAGAGGAAGGGAGAGAGATAGAGAGTCAGAAACATCGATGAGAGGGAGACATCGATCAGCTGCCTCTTGCACACCCCCTACTGGGGATGTGCCTACACCAAGGTACATGCCCTTGACCAGAATTGAACCTGAGACCTTTCAGTCTGCAGACCGTTGCTCTATCCACTGAGCCAAACAGGTTTTGGCTGAAATTAGTTCTTCAATATGCTGATTTCATGTGTGAAATATCTTAAGTATAAATATGTAGCCGGAACTTAAAAAACTATCAAAAGATAAAATAGTTTTAATTGAGATAGAAATTAAAGAAACAATTTACTAAGGGAAAGTAATATTAAGGTAGAAAAATAGAGACACAATAGAGGAAATCTTGGAAAATATAGTCACAAGAGTCAGGGGTCTTAAGGGTAAATGGATGATCAGAATTGACATTATAAACAGGTCAGTGAGAATGAGGATTAAAAATAGGACTTTGGATTTGACAAAAGGTGCCCATTGGTGAATTTTTAACATTGTCT
This sequence comes from Lasiurus cinereus, assembly GCA_011751065.1. NCBI lineage: Eukaryota > Metazoa > Chordata > Mammalia > Chiroptera > Vespertilionidae > Lasiurus > Lasiurus cinereus. The sequence goes on along the minus strand of JAAGEH010000042.1, from coordinate 21,660,679 downwards.
TTTGCTAACTTTATTCTGGATTTTAAAAGGTTAAAGTAATCAAGGCAATGTATGTAGTTTTCATTTGAGAAATTTCTCTATTAACATGAAAATAGGATAGAACCTTTAGGAATTCTATCTAATAAAAGAATAATAAGCAGATTAACATCACTCCATTACACATACAAGCAACACCCACAAGCCACTCAGGAGTGAGTATGCAAATTAACCCAACCAAGATGGCTGCGGCCACGGAGAGAGCAGGAGGGAGGGTTGGGTTTCTCCAGCGATGGAGAAAGCCAAGCTCTCTGCACACCCTGGCTAGCCCAGGACTCCACTCCAGGCTTACAAAGTTTCAGTTATAGAAGATAATAAATGGCAACAAAAATGGTGGGAGCCTCTGAGATGGAGAGAGGAGGAGGCTAGGATTGTCCCCGGTGATGAAGGAAGCCAATCTTCTGCAGCCCTGGCCTGCCTTGGCCTCCTCTTAAGACTACAAAGCAAACAGAAAGCTGGGCTCTGCTCCAGGCTACAAAGTTTCAATTGTAGGAGATAAATAAATCCCAGATACTAGGGCCTCCACTTACGTTGCTGGGGGCATGGCCAGCCTGTAAACCACCACAGGCCCCTCACCCAGGCCACCCCATGCCCCAAGGGAACCCTCACCCTGATCCAGGACACCCTTTTGGGCAAACCAGCTGACCTCTATCCTATCTAATAAAAGTATGCAGATTGACCATCACTCCATCACACAAGATGGTTGCCCCATGTGGTCAAAGATCCTAAAATAAATGTCTATTGAATAAATGAATAAAAGTTATTCCTCTGGTTTATTTTTAATGATGACAGAAATTAACACCTATATTCAAGTACCTTCTACAGGTCAGATCCTTTGGTGACACTTCCATGTATTAGTATATCTAATCCTCACAATATTCTTGAAAAGTAAATATCATCTACATTTTACATACACACAAAAAAACTGAAGTTCAGAGAAATAAAATAAGTTTTTAAAGGTCTCACAGCCAGTAAGTGAGATAAATGTAATTAAAGCAAAAGTTTATATAAAAGTAAAGCTACTTTTTCTACTAGCTTCAAATCTGAACAGATCTCATATCCTGAAGGGACTCAGTCTTTAGTATTACAAGAGCCTCTTTCACTGCATGACATTTCTTGGAAATGATGGATTTTAGAATCCATTGCTTGAGAATCTATATTCTGATAACATGAATTACTATATTTCATGGATTCTGAGATGCATATTCCTCTGTTCCACGTTTTAGCACCTTTGAATTTGGGACTCATCATACAGAGGTCATAGTTTAATTGGTAATGTTTTTCTTTCTTAATGGTACATAAAATAATGGTATGTCTTATAGTTAACCAAAACTAAAGATAGTATTTTGTTAAGTACAAGTATCCTCTTATTCATGGAAATATTATTTAGCTTACAGAGAATATCTTGATTTATTAAAGTTTTTTTTAAAAATCTTTATTGTTCTGATTACTACAGATATTCCTTATTTTCCTCCCCATAGCTGCCCTCTATCTGGTTCCCACCCTATTCCAGGCTTCCCCTGCCCCCTGCCACCTATCTGGTCCATAGATGTAAGCTCTTTGTCTAATCTCTTCCTGCACCCTCTACACACATCCTCACCCCCGCCCCGAGAATTGTCAGTCTGCTCCCTTTTCATGCCCCTGATTCTGTTAACATTCACTAGTCTGTTCTGTTCATCAAGTTTTTATTCATTTGATTTTTAGGTTCACTTGTTGATTGATATGTATTTGTTGTCACTTAGTTGTTCATAATTTTTTATCTTTACCTTTTTCTTCTTTGTCTTCTTAGAGAATACCCTTCAGCATTTCATATAATACTGGTTTTGTGGTGATGAACTCCTTTAGCTTTTTCTTATCTATGAAGCTCTTTATCTGACCTTCAATTCTAAATAATAGCTTTGCTGGGTAGAGTAATTTTGGTTGTAGATTCTTGCTATTCATCACTTTGTATATTTCTTGCCACTCCCATCTGGCCTGCATAGTTTCTGTTGAGAAATCAGCTGACAGTCGTATGGGTGCTTCCTTGTAGTTAATTAACTGTTTTTCTCTTGCTGCTTTTAATATTCTCTTTGTCTTTTGCTCTTGGCATGTTAATTATGATGTGTCTTGGTGTGGTCCTCTTTGGATTCCTTTTGTTTGGGGTTCTGTGCGTTTCCTGGACTTGTAAGTCTATTTCTTTCATCAGGTGAGGGAAATTTTCAGTTATTATTTCTTCAAGAAGGTTTTCAGTGTCTTGTTCTTTCTCTTCTTCTGGCACCCCTATAATTCTAATGTTGGTATGCTTGAAGTTGTCCCAAAGGCTCCTTACACTATCTTCATGTTTTTGGATTCTTTTTTATTTTTGCTTTTCCAGTTGGGTGTTTTTTGCTTCTTTGTATTTCAAATTTTTGACTTGATTCCTGGGATCATCTAGTCTGCTGTTGAATCTCTGTATATATTATTCTTTATTTCAGTCAGTGTATGCTTAATTTCTGATTGGTTCTTTTCCATATTCTTGAGGGTCTCACTAAATTTCTCCAAAGTTCCTAGAAGATTCTTGAATAACCTTATAACTGTGGTTTTGAACTCTATATCCAGTATTTTGCTTTCATCTATTTCTTTTCTTTGTGACTTGTTTCTTTGTCTCTGCATTTTGGCTGCTTCTCTGTGTGTTTCTATATACTGGGTAACTGCTAAGTCTCTTTGAGTTGATAGAATGGCCTTGTGTGGTAGGTGTTCTAAAGGGCCCAGTGGCTCAGCCTCCCCAGTAACCTCAGGTGGATGCTCTTGGCGTGCTTTTGGTGGGCTGTTTGCACAGTCTTGTTGTAGTTAACCCTTGATTGCTGTTGGTATCACTGGGAGGAATTGACCTCCAGGCCAATTGGCTGTGATGATCAGCTGTTTCTACACTGGAAGTTCTGTTACACTGGAGACACCCTTATGGGGCAGGACTTGCTTCAGTGGGGCTTTGGTACTCACTGAGACTGCCCCTTGAGTGTGTCTCTTATGGATGTGAAGAGTTGTAATCCATTCTAACTGTGACCACTGGGTACATTGGCTATTGGATCTCCAAGGAGATTCAAGATGCACCATTGTCTGGGGATGCCTAGCAGGAGCTACAGAGACATCTGCAGATTCCTCCTCTTTGTATGGGGTTTAGAAGTGCCCAGACGAGGCCCAGCCATGAAGCAAGGCAGGCTGCTGCTTTTGAAAGCTCTTGGACTCCCTGACCCAACTGCAGTTTGACAAGTTTTAGGTGGAGAAAGGACAGGCCATTCATATGCAAAAGCCAATGCGTACAGCTTGGGTGAGGTAGTAAATTGGGTGGGGCAGGTCTCCGGGAATCACCAGGGTGGAGCAAACAGCAATGACTGCCAGTCAGCCCTGCACCAGAGATGTCCTCGGCTCTCTGTGTCCCGTGCCTCTGTGCAGGACAATGATCTCTGTGAGCACCTCTGAGAGGAAGCTCCCCTCACGTTCTCGTCCCAAATGCCAGACTGTCCAGTTTCTCTCTATATGTGTTTGGGTCCCCCAGAGTCTCGGCTGGAACTGGAGTTCAGAGTAAGCGGGAGCTTATATCTCCCTCACAATTAAAAGAGTAGTACATCCAGGTGCCAGCACTTTCTGGGCCTCTGCACCTCTTACCAGTCTCACTGTGCTTTCTTCACCTCTGTAGTTGTGGAACTTCCACTCATCCAGTTTTCCCATGGTACTGGGTGGTAGTTTTCTGCCTTTTAGTTGTAATTTTGATGTGGTTGTGAGAGGCAGCAAGCAAGTATAGGTGTTTACTCATGTCATCATCTTGGTTCTTAATTTATTAAGGTTTTACAGTATTGAAATTGGAGCGGTGAAGTGGTCTTGAGACCTATGGATTAGAAACTTTTTATAGGCATATAAGAAACGTTCCAGATAAACTTGTCAAACCGTTACTAAGACAAGTGAGAATTTATGTTGCGATCGATAACTCTTACATTATGTTTTACCAACCTGTATAAACTTTATATGTAAATGAGGGCTAAAAGTCAGAAACGCTAAGAACCTTTCTTGGGAGTAGTAAATGAAAAAGTTTTGAATTTTGTTTAGAAATAAAAAATAATGAAAATTGTGAAAAATAAGGTGATATATTTTTAAAAGGTGATTTTTTCAAAAAGGTGATGAAAATAGGGAAAAATAAGAAAGGATGTGGCATTTTTATATTTCATGAAACTGGAAATGCTATAAAAATCTATCTATTTTATAAAAAGCCTGTGGTCATCATGAAATCACATCATAATGACCAATCAGCAGGAGGCTCTGTGCAGAGCAGATGCATGTGGGTGAGTGGAGCTGCATGCGTGGCGAGGAGCACGGGGGGGGGGGGGGGGAAGGAGGGGCGTAACTCTGGAGGACTTTACCGGAAGTGTGGATGGGTTTCTGGTTATTGCCAGGGCTAAGGGCAGATTTCTGGAGCCCAGCTTCCATGGTGGTGGTGGTGGCAGTCGCCACGGGACTCTTGCAGTGACAGTGGTGGTGATGGCGGCCATAGAACTCTTTCTGGGTGCCGCTAAATCGTGTGCGATTTCGCCGCACTGGGCCCCTAGTAATTCAATAAAAAATAACAATACCTAACACTTAAAATTTAACTAATATGATGTTTTGGACATTTAGGTTTTGAATTAGAAAAAAATCTGTGCGATTTACAGACATATTCTGAATTTGTACTATGCTAGATGCTGTAGCTTATAAAAATTGAAGTGCAATTTTCTGCCTTCAGAGAATTTACCACTATTTCCACAATAAGTAAATGTAAGAATGAGATTTAATTAGTTAGAAGAGAGCATTTGTTATAAGCTTTATTGTCAGAATAGGATCCTTAGTCAAGGAAGATGCTGATTATTCTTTTCTCAGATCAGCATCAGCTCAGAAGTGTGGCTATCTGATTTCTCAAGGGCATTCAATGTGAATTAAATTACAATGTTGGTAGCTTTGACATATGGGAATATAGTTTTGCTTATTATTGCTAAAATGGAATTTGTTGTAGTTTTCCTTTCTATAATTTTGTATTTTTATAGGAATAAACAGCTTAGCTATGTTGATTAAGACAGGCCAAAGATGTTGGTTATGATCACAGAATAACGTGTACATTCTGTGATATGAAAATGATTCTCAAATATAGCCTTATGTGTTATCGTTGTGTAACAAATCAACCCAAAACTAAGTAGCTTAAAATAATAATAAACATTTATTATTTGGAAGCAGCTTAACTGGGTAGTTCTTACTCAGGGTTTTTGTGAGGTTGCAGTCATGATGTCAATCAAGGTTTAGTCATCTCAAGGCTTGAGATTGACTAGGGCTGGAGGTTGTGATTTTAGGATGGCTCACTCAAATGAATTTCAGATTTATGCTGTTTTTTTTCAGACCTCAGTTCCTCACCCCTTAGACCTCTCCAAAGGGCTGTTTTAGTTTTTTTCATGATTGACTTCCTCCAAAGTATGTTGTTCCCAGATAGAGCAAGATGAAAAAACTGCAGTCTCTTTTATGGTATAGCCTTGGTAGTAGTATTCTGTCATTTATGCAATATTCTATTGATTATACATGTCAGCCCTATTTAGTATGGGAGGGGATTGCACAAAAGCATTATTTCCTGGGAGACAAGAATCACTGGGGCCCTCTCAGAGGCTAGTTACTACTAGTATACCTGATGTAAATATCTAATGGTTTAGAAAAGTTTTGAAAGTAAAAGGGAGAGTATTAGGAAATTGAGAGGCCAAAATCAGAAGTAAGTCTCAGAAAAGAAGATTTCACTCCATATAGTGGGGTACATATCCTTTTCTCAGAGAAGCACAGCTTATAGAATGAGAAATACTTGATGTTTTAATAACCTTTTTTAGTCTTAGATCCTCATTGGTAAAACAAGAATCATATTTACATTTAAGAGTTGTGAGCCTTTGTGAACATAAAATGTTTAAAATACTCAAAACAATATCTGATAGTAGGCAGTCAGTAAGTGTTATTTACTTTTATTATTGATTAGTATTTATTGCCATCATATCCTTAGCTCTCATGTGCACTCAATTCAGTCTAATCTAGCTTCTGTCCCATCACTCTACTGAAACCATTTTGTGAAGGTCACCAGTGAGCTCCTGATCCTCAGTTGTAATTACCTCCTCTTAGTCTCTTCCTCTTTGACTTCTAAACAGCCTTTTTTTAAAAAAGTTTCTTTAATGTTTAGCTTGCTTTTCTTTATTAATCTTAATATGGATTGTTTACATTAGAGGCTCTAAAGTAGAAAGTCAGAGTCTAGGCATTCTAATTGAGCTATTTTTCTCTATAATTTAGTTGCAGCATTCCAATTAGATACATAGATAGATACATATGTAGACGAGGCATCTATGGTCACCATCGAGCTCAAGAAACAGAATAACTATTGCCTGGCCGGTGTAGCTCAGTGGTTGAGCGTTGACCTATAAACCATGTGGTCATGGTTTGGGTTACTGGCTCAATCCTCAGTAGGGGGCATGCAGGAGCGGCCAATAAATGATTCTTATCATTGATGTTTCTATCTATTTCCTCCTCTTCCTCTCTGAAATCAATAAAAAAATATATATATATATATTTTTTTAATATATTTTATTGACTTTTTTTACAGAGAGGAAGTGAGAGGGATACAGAGTTAGAAACCTCAATGAGAGAAAACCATCGATCAGCTGTCTCCTGCACACCTTCTACTGGGATGTGCCCGAAACATGCCCTTGACCAGAATCGAATGTGGGATCTTTCAGTGTACAGAATGACGCTCTATTCACTGAGCCACACTGGTTAGGGCACACATATACTAAAAAAAAAAAAGAAAAGAAAAGAAAGAAAGAAACAGAATTACTAGTATAAGGAACCTTTTCTTATTGTTTTTTAAACTCAGATGTTCTCATTTATCTTTATATTTCCAGCTCTATTGAGATATAATTAACATATAACATTATATAATAACGTTATATAAATGTAAGGTGTACAACTTGTTGATCGTTGTATTACCATTTCTTTTTTGTGGTGAGAACATTTAAGATGCACTCTTTTAAACTTTAAAGTGTAAAATACAGTATTATTAACGATAATCACCATGTTATACGCAGAACTTGTTAATCTTATACTGGAAATTTGTATACTTTGACCCATATGTGCCCCTTCTTTTACCTCCTCTCCTACCCTTACGTCAGCCCTTGATAACCAACTCTCTCTACTCTCTGAGTGCAGCTTTTTTAGATTCTACATATAAATGATAACATAAAGTATTTATCTTTATTTACCATAATGCCCTCAAGGTTTATACAGTTTGTTACAAATGGCAGGTATTCCCTTCTTTCTCATAGCTGAACATTCCTCTCTGTGTGTACACATACATACATACATACCATGTCTTTTTTGTCCATTCATTTATTCACAGATGCTTAGGTTATTTCCATGTCTTGACTATCTACATATATAAAAGCCTAAGTGACTATTAACGATCAGTCGACCAAACAACTGGTTGGTGACTATGTCCTGCACTGACCACCAGGGGGGCAGATGCTCAATGTGGTCAGCCCACTCCCAAGGCTGGCCAACCTCCCACGGTGCCTCCCACACCAGCTGGATGTTCATTGAACTCCCACAGCCAACCTCCTGCACTGGCCAACCTCCCACAGTCCCTTAGCTGTCCAGGCCAAGGGACCCCACCCATGCACGAATTTGTGCACCAGACCTCTAGTTGTTAATAATACTGCACTGAACATGGGAGTACAGATATCTCTTCTCTAAATAGCTTTTGATAGTTTTTAATATCTCAATGTTCCTTCTTAAAATGCTCCTTTAGTTTTTGTGGCACCATATACATCTGATTTTTTTCTTATTGCTGTGTATATTCCAAAAGATTCTATCAATGGCCCACTCGTCACTTTCTGAGAAATTTTATTTATCTAGACCATACACAATTTCAAATCACCTTTATATAGATGATTTTCAACTCTTAGCCACTAGCTATGACCTATCTTCCAAACTGTTGATCTCTTTTTTTCATCTGTTTGTTGATCATCTCAGTTGTCCTGTGGATACCTGAAGTGATTTGTCAACCCAAACTTCTATCTTTTCTTTGCCCATATTTTTTCTTTGATGTTTTTCCAACTCAGTTAATATTATCAATAATCAACTTTCTTTTTACCTGGGCTCAAAATCGTGAAGATATTAATTTCCCTTTGTTCTTGTTTAGTTGTTTGTCTAATTTTTCTGTTTCACTTCATGTTATCTTTCTTTTTCCATTTTCATCTACTTTTATTTTTTCACTAGGGGACCAGTGCATGAAATTCTTGCACTTGGGGCGGGGGGGCTGTCCCTCAGCCTGGCCTGCACCCTCTCACAGCCAGGAGCCCTCAGCGTATGTCCAACTAATAGCTTAGGCCCGCTCCCCACGGCAATTGGACATCCTTAGCGCTGCCATGGAGGCGGGAGAGGTCCCTGCCACTGCGGCTGCGCTTGCCAGGGGGTAGCTCCTTCGTTGAGCGTCTGCCCCCTGGTGGTCAGTGCATGTCATAGCAACCAGTCATTCCACCATTCAATCGATTTGCATATTAGCCTTTTATCATATAGGATTGCTCCTGCCTTAGACTTTCAATATGCTTTTACTTCATATTTCTTTTTAGAATTTAAAATTATATTTTAATTTATTTATATATTTGTCATCTCCTTGTTTTATTCATCATTACAGTTGGCCCTCAAACAACTTGAGGTTAGGGTTGCCAACCCCCCACACAGTAGAAAATGAGTATAACTTTTGACTCCCCAAACCTTAACTATTAAATAGCTTACTGTTGACTAGAAGCCTTATTAACAACACAGTCAACACATATTTCGTATGTTATATGTATTATGTATAGTATTCTTATAATAAAGTAAGCTAGAGAGAATAAAGTCATAAGGAAGAATTAATACATTTATTGTATTTATTGAAATAAATCCATATATAAGTGTACCCATGCAGTTCAAACCCAGGTTATTCAAGGGTCAACTGTATTTCATTAGAACCTGGTATAGTGCACAGAATAGACATCCAATAATGTTCATTGAATGAATAAAGCTTAGTAACTTCCTTAATAATAATATTAAAATACAAATATATTAGGTGTACCAGTTAATAATGTGGATTTTTTTCAATAGACAGAGTTATACCTATATTGGTAACATATGCAATTTGATATGTATGCTATTTTGTTGTATTGACAGCAAGCTTCAAAATTTCATATATCAAATTTGCTGAAGGTGTTAACATCATAGATATTTTTATGCTTGAAAATGTCGAATTTCGTGCCCAGAAAAGAGCATTTGTGGGAAGTTTTAATTCATTACTTTATTTTGAAGAAAAGTGCTGCTAAAAGTTACCGTATACTTTGGGAAGCTTATGGTGAACATGCTCCATCTCAAGATACTTGTGAATACTGATTTAAACACTTTAAAAGTGATGATTTCGATGTGAAAGACAAAGAATGTCCAGGTCAACCGAAAAAGTTTGAAGACCAACAGTTACAAGCATTATTGGATGAAGATGCATGTCAAACTCAAAAACAACTTGCAGAAAGATTAAACGTTGCTCAGCAAACAACTTCTGATTGTTTATAAGCAATGGGAAAGATTTTAAAGAAAGGAAAAGGAGTGCCACATCAACTGAATGAAAGACAAATGGAAAACCGAAAATTCATCAGTAAAATGTTGCTTCAACAGCACAAAAGAAAGTATTTTTTGCATCGAATTGTGACTGGCGATGAAAAGTGGATTTATTTTGAGAATTCCAAACGCACAAAATCATGAGTTGATCCAGGTCAACCATCAACATCAACTTCAAGGCCAAATCACTTTGGAAAGAAGACAGTGCTCTGCCTTTGGTGGGATCAGGAAGGTGTGGTGTATTACGAGCTTCTAAAACCAGGTGAAACCATTAATACTGTTCGCTACCAACAACAAATAATCAGTTTGAACACGCTTTGAACAGGAAACGACCAGAATGCACCAGAAGACACGGCAACGTAATTTTGCTTCATGACAACCCACCATCACACACTTCAAAACTGGTTAAAGACACCTTAAAAGATCTTATTTGGGAAGTGTTCACCAGACCTTGCTCCTTCAGATTACCACTTATTCCAATAGATGCACATACACTATTTGAGCAGCACTTCAAAATGTACAATAGAGTGGAAAATTGGGTCTCTGAATGGTCTGCCTCAAAACAAAAAAAGTTCTATTGGGACAGTATCCACAAATTACCTGAAAGATGGGGGAAATGTATAGCTAGTGATGGACATTACTTTGAATAAAGCACTTTTAATGTCTCTCTTGAAATTATAGTATATTTTATTTGTTTACAAAATTATTAACTAGGACACCTGATAAATCTTTGGCTGTTGGTGATTGAACTCAATGTTCAGCCATTCTCCTTTCCTCAGAGGTCTGGGATGGGACTAAAAGTTTTAACTTTCTAATCAGGTTGATGATTTTTCTGGAGACCAACCCCTATCCTAAAGCTGTCTGGGGCCTTCCCCACCACTCCTCCATCATTCCTTTGTAAAAGATAGTAAATTTCAAGGGTTTTCAGAGCTTTGTGTCAGAAACCTGAAACAAGGAGCAAATATATTTTTGTTATAAAATACTTGTATTACTGTATTGTCTCAAATTCTCCATAAATAGTGAATCTTTGGAAGTCTTTTTTTAATATATATTGTTAAGGTCATTTAGTCATGGAAGTAATAGGTTGGTCACTAATCTAAAGCAATGGTAATTCATTTGGGAAGAATATCACTTACTAGACTTGAGTACAGAGTAGGTTACCCTGGAGATATATTCCTTGTGATGGGGGGAGGGGGCTTTAATATGCTTGAATGACTTTAGGCCAGTAGTTCTGGGAAGAGGTGATTTTGTTCCTCTGGACATTTGGTAGTGTCTAGAGACATTTTTGGTTGGCACAACTTTGATGGATTGGTTGCTACTGCTATCTAGTGGCTCCCTAGATGCCAGGGGTGCTACTAAAATTCTTGTTATGTACAGAATAGCCCCTCACAACAAATGGCCCTAAATATACATAGTTTGAGGAAAGCTGGTGGCCAATTTAGGAATCACTAATAGTTAGATGGTATTTGAAACTTTGAAGCTGTGGAACTGGATATAGTCACCTTAGCTAATGACCAGCTCTTCAGCTCTGGAGCCTTATCCACTTAATTAATTCTACCATTTTGATAGATATGAATAAATCCTTTTTATTCCTGTTCCACAAACCACTTAGAGAGACCAAAGAGCAATCATTCATATTATCTAAATATGGTTGTTAGTTGATTTTCTGATTTAGAAAAAAAAACAATAAAACCTTTACTCTCTTTATATCCTAAACTGTTAGGGAGGACTTTCCAGACCTCTATTGAAAAGTATTTCTACCCAAGATGAAAAGAATTCTGGAAGTTATCTACACACAGTGTGAATGTATTTAACACTATTGACTGTACAATTGAACACAGTTAAGATGGTGAATTTTATGTTATGTATATTACACAATTTAAAAAATTTTTGTCTAGTGTTTCATATTTTCTTAGGTGGTGTTCCATTGTATTTCTCTGGGACTCTTGTTCTCGGTTTCTATAACTATTTTCTTTTAGTCAGAAAGTTTATGTTCTCTCAGGTGATTTTTCAGGGGCATTTTTCAAATGCTCCTTAATGTTTAAAGTGTACAAATTAGTCCTTGTCTTAAAAATTAGTATTGGATTGGTATGAAAATATTTTTTTAAACTTATTATAGTTAATTGAAGTATTTCACTAGATTCCTTTTTTCTTAATTTATTTTTCATTATTGACAATATTAGAGATGTCCCCCATTCCACTCCCTCTTTTTCTTCCCTTCACCCAGCCGCTGCCTCACCTCAAGCCTTTGTTGCACTGTTGTCTGTGCCATGAGCTATGCATATAAGTTTTTTGGTTAGTCTCTTCCTGAGATCTGTCAGTCTGTTCTATGCATTCATGCCTCTGGACCTATTCTTTTCATTTTTTATTTTATTTTTTAAAAATATATTTTATTGATTTTTTTGTAGAGAGGAAGGGAGATAGTTAGAAACTATCGGCTCCTGCATACCCTCCACTGGGGATGTGCCTGCAACCAAGGTACGTGCCCTTGACCAGAATCGAACCTGAAATCTTTCAGTTCGCAGGCTGCGCTCTATCCACTGAGCCAAACCGGTTTGGGCTGGACCTATTTTTTTTTTTTTTGAGATAATACATTTATTTATTTATTTATTTTTTAAAGCAAAAAATGGGAATATTTAGTAAATTTACTCAAATGAGCTTAAATGATACAGAATTGAAAATATTAAAAATCTATATACAATAGAAAAATGAATCTAAATTAACCAACTCTATGAAACATTTCCAGCTAAGCATACATACAATACATATTCACCTCTTTTTTTTTTTTTATGGAATATTGCTTTCTTTTTTTTAAATTAAATCTTTATTATTCAGATTATTACATTTGTTTCTCTTTTTTCCCCTCCATAGCACCCCTCCACCCAGCTCCCACCCTTCCCTCTGCCCTTACCTCCTTCCCATTGACCTCATCCATAGGTGTATGATTTTTGTCCATTCTCTCCCTGTACACCCCTCACCTCTTTTCCCCTGAGTATTATCAGTCCACTCCCTTTCTGTGCTCCTGATTCTATTATATTCACCAGTTTATTCTGTTGATCAAATTTTTAATTCACTCAATTCTTAGATTCACTTGTTGATAGATATGTACTTGTTCATAATTTTTTGGCTTTTACCTTTTTCTTCTTTCTCTTCTAAAAGAGTACCTTTCAGCATTTCATATAATATTTGTTTGGAGTTGATGAACTCCTTTAGCTTTTTCTTCTCTGTGAAGCTCTTTATCTGCCCTTCAATTCTGAATGATAGCTTTGCTGGATAGATTATTCTTGGTTGTAGGTTCTTGCTATTCATCCTGTTGAATATTTCTTGCCACTCCCATCTGGCCTGCATCATTTCTATTGAGAAATCAGCTGACAGTCATATGGGTGCTCCCTTGTAGGTAATTAACTGTTTTTCTCTTGCTGCTTTTAATATTCTCTCTTTGTCTTTTGCTCTTGGTATTTTAATTAAGATGTGTCTTGGTGTGGTCCTCTTTGGATTCCTTTTATATGGGGTTCTATGTGCTTCCTGGACTTGTAAGTCTATTTCTTTTACCAGATGTGGGAAGTTTTCAGTCATTATTTCTTTAAATAGGTTTTCAGTATCTTTTTTTTTAAAATTAATTTTTATTAATTTTTTATACATATCTCCCCAGTGCCCCCCCTCCCTCCCAGGCATACCCCAACCCCCCAGTGTCTGTGATCATTGGTTATGCTTATATGCATGCATACAAGTCCTTTGATTGATCACTTATCTACCTCACCTAATTTTAATCTTTCTGCTGTAATTTCACAGTCTGTTTGATGCTTTATGATTTTTGTCCTCCTGAGAATTATCGGTCTCCTCCCTTTCTGTGCTCCTGATTCTATTATATTCACCAGTTTATTCTGTTGATCAAATTTTTAATTCACTTAATTTTTAGATTCACTTGTTGACAGATATGTATTTGTTGTTCATAATTTTTTGTCTTTTACCTTTTTCTTCTTCCTCTTCTAAAAGAGTACCTTTCAGCATTTCATATAATACTGGTTTGGAGTTGATGAACTCCTTTAGCTTTTTCTTCTCTGTGAAGGTCTTTATCTGCCCTTCAATTCTGAATGATAGCTTTGCTGGATAGATTATTCTTGGTTGTAGGTTCTTGCTGTTCATCACGTTGAATATTTTTTGCCACTCCCGTCTGGCCTGCATCTTTTCTGTTGAGAAATCAGCTGACAGTTGTATGGGTGCTCCCTTGTAGGTAATGAACTGTTTTTCTCTTGCTGCTTTTAATATTCTCTCTTTGTCTTTTGCTCTTGGTATTTTAATTATGATGTGTCTTGGTGTGGTCCTCTTTGGATTCCTTTTATTTGGGGTTCTGTGTGCTTCCTGCACTTGTAAGTCCATTTCTTTTACCAGATGTGGGAAGTTTTCAGTCATTATTTCTTTAAATAGGTTTTCAGTATCTTGCTGTTTCTCTTCTTCTGGCACCCCCACAATTCTGATGTTGGTACACTTGAAGCTGTCCCAGAGGCTCCTTACATTATCTTCACATTTTTGGATTCTTTTCTCTTCTTGCTCTTCCAGTTGAATGTTTTCTGCTTCTTTATATTTCAAATTTTTGACTTGATCCTTGCTTTTCTCTAGTCTGCTGTTAGGACTCTGTATAATATATTTTATTTCAGTCAGTGTATGTTTAATTTCTATTTGGTCCTTTATCATCTTTACTTGGACCTTTTTCATGTCCTCTTGGGTCTCACTAAATTTATCCATCTTTTCTAGCATATTCTTGAAAACCTTATAAGTGTGGTTTTGAACTCTATATCCAGTCATTTTTTTTCCTCCATTTCTTTTGTTTGTGATCCCTTCCCTTGTCTCGGCATTTTCACTATGCTGGGGAAACTTCTGTGTTGAATTCAGCCTTATGATACCAGACACAAAACCGAAGAAGCCTCTGTTGAGCTTGGGAGGGGTGGAGTTTCAGGGCTTAAGGGACCGCCTTGCCTTCCAGTCGGCTCTGCCCTCCACGGCCCCTGAATCTCACGTGACTGGGTAATGGCTGGAGCAGTCCCTGTGCCTCTAACCGCTGCCTTTCCAGCTCCCCTGCGCAGCAGGACCACACAAGTCTAGGTCTCTAGGGTTTCGTCCGAAACAGGGGCTAAGTGGAGTCAGAAGTGGCACAGTTGGGAGGGTTTATCCCCCACCCACTCGCGAAAGCCAGCAGCACAATCAGCAGTCTGTCCCTGCGTGGTACCAGGCCTTTGATCTTTTGCGACTCCCCTAAGTTTCCGTGCACCTCTCCCTTTTCACAGTCCAAACTCCCCCCGTATGAGTTTCGGCTGTATCTGGGGTTTAGTGTCGTAGGATAAGGGGTTCAATGCCTTTGAGAGTCTGTTTCCCTCCCGCCAGAGAAAGCCAGCCAGGTACTCCGGCACCACGAGCGCGTCTCCATACCTCAGCTTTTTGCAGCTCCTCTGGGTTTCTGTGAGCCCCTCTCTTTCCTTCTAGTTGTAGAACTTCCACTCAGCCAGCTTTCCTGTGGTTCTGGATGATGTCCGTTCTGTCTTTTAGTTGTAGTTTTGAAATTGTTGTGCGAGGCAGCAGTGTAGGTGTTTACCTATGCCGCCATCTTGGATTTTTTCCGGTTTTCAGTATCTTGCTCTCTCTTCTTCTGGCACCCCCACAATTCTGATGTTGGTACGCTTGAAGCTGTCCCAGAGGCTCCTTATATTATCTTCACATTTTTGGATTCTTTTCTCTTGCTTTTCCAGTTGAATGTTTTCTGCTTCTTTATATTTCAAATTTTTGACTTGATTCTTGCCTTCCTCTTGTCTGCTGTTAGGACTCTGTATAATATTTTTTATTTCAGTCAGTGTCTCTAGTTGGTCCTTTTTCATCTCCTCTAGGCTCTCGCTAATTTTATCCAACTTTTCTAGCATATTCTTGAAAAACTTTATAAGCGTGGTTTTGAACTCTATATCCAGTCGTTTTTTTTTTCCCTCCATTTCTTTTGTTTATGATCCCTTCCCTTGTCTTGGCATTTTCACAATGCTGGGAGAACTTCTGCGTTGGATTCAGCCTTATGATACCAGACTTGCAAAACTGAAGAAGCCTCTGTTGAGCTTGGGAGGGGTGGAGTCTCAGGGCTTAAGGGACCGCCTTGCCTTCCAGTCGGCCCCGCCCTCCACGGCCCCTGAGTCTCACGTGACTGGGTAATCCCTGGAGCGGTCCTTGTGCGCGTGCACCCGCAGTGCCTCTAACAGCTGCCTTTCCAGCTCCCCTGCGCACCAGGACCACACGAGTTTAGGTCTCCAGGGTTTCGCCCAAAACAGGGGCCCAGTGGACTCAGAAGTGGCACAGTTGGGAGGGTCTGTCTCCCATCCACTTGTGAAAGCCAGTGGCACAATCAGCAATCTGTCCTCTGCTCAGTGCTGTGCGCGCCACCAATCCTCTGATCTTTTGTGACTCCCCTAAATTTCCGTGCACCTCTCCCTTTTCACAGTCCAAACTCCCCCTTATGAGTTTCGGCTGGATCTGGGGTTTAGTGTCGTAGGATAAGGGGTTCAATGCCTTTGAGAGTCTCCGTCTCCCTCCCGCCAGAGAAAGCCAGCCAGGTATTCCGGCACCCGCTCTCTCCACGCGCGCGTCTCCGTACCTCAGCTTTTTGCAGCTTCTCTGGGTCTCCGTGAGCCCCTCTCCTTCCCTCTAGCTGTAGAACTTCCACTCAGCCAGCTTTCTTGTGGTTCTGGATGATGTCCATTCTGTCTTTTAGTTGTAGTTTTGAAATTGTTGTGCGAGGCAGCAGTGTAGGTGTTTACCTATGCCGCCATCTTGGATTCTCCTGGACCTATTTTTTTCGTCAGTTTGTTTTGTTCATTAGATTCCACATAGAAGTGAGATCATGGATATTTGCCTTGCTCTGGCTGGCTTATTTCACTTAGCATAATAATCTCTAGGTCAATCCATACTGTCGAAAAGGGTAAGAACTCCTTTTTTTACAGTTGCGTAGAATTCCATTGTGTAAATGTAACCCACTCATCTACATGGCCACTTAGGCTATTTCCAGATCTTAGCTATTGTGAATAATGCTGCTAAGAGCATAGGGTTGCATATATTCTCTCAGGATTCTTAGGATATATTCCTAGAAGTGGGATCGCTTGGTTAAAGGGCAGTTCCATTTTTAAATTTGAGGGAACTCCATACTGTTTCCACTGTGGCAGCCCCAGTCTGCATTCCCACCAGCAGTGTACTAGGGTTCTCTTTTCTCTGCATCCTCAACAGCACTTATTGTTTATTTATTTACTGATGGTAGCCATCTGTAATAACTCATTGTAGTTTTAATTTGCATCTCTCTGATGAATAGTGATGATGAGTAGCCACAGCAATCTTGAGAAAGAATAACAAAATTGGAGAGATCACAATACCAGATATCAAATTAGACTACAGAGCCTTTTTAATAAAAGCAGCCTGGTACTTACATAAGAGCAGGTTTATAGATCAGTGGAACACAACAGAGACCCCAGAAATTGACCCACGCCATTATTGTTAAATAATATTTGACAAAGGAGACAAAAGCAGTCAATGGAATAAAGACAGTATCTTCAATAAATGGTGTTGGGAAAATTGGACAGGTACATGCAATGAAACTAGATCACCAACTTACACCATATACAAGAATAAACTCAAAATAGAGAAAAGACCTTACATTTAAGTCATGAACCCATAAAAAATCCTAGAAGAAACAGAGGCAGTAAAATGCAGACATCTCATGTAACAGAGTTTTTGCTGATACATATATTAAGGCAGAAAAACAAAGGGAAAAATTCACTAAATTAATTTAGCGAACCATATGTAGTCATTGTGTGGATATTGAAAAAGAAGTAATTATTTAGCTTCAAATGCTTTTAATATAAAGATTATTCAATTTATGTCTTCCTTTTGTTTCTTCTTCCTAATAGGCTTTCAAGGATATGCTGTATTCAGCTCAGGACCAGGCACCTTCTGTGGAAGGTAAGATGCATTAACTCCTTCCTACATGTAGTCACATAAAATCTCTTTTTAAGAAACAGTATTTTAATAATATAACCTGTCCTATTATGTAGATCTTTTTTAGTTTTCATTATATATATCATAATTACATTATATTTCAAATAGACTTTTTTTTGTTTAGTTCACATTTTCCCTATGATGAACCTTGTAAATGTCCTTAAATCAACCTTAGCATTGTGAATCATACACTGGCTTAGAGTCAAATTTCTTATTATCTGTCATTTTCAACCCCTCCAAATGTATTTTCTTGTTCTTTTTTTAAAATTCTTTATTGTTGAAACCTCCAGAATATTTTCATCTTTCTCTTTATACATCAACCTTCAGTGGATCCTTAGTCCATAATTAATGTGGCCAACACACCTTTTTCTATTTATGCCATGTCTTTAAACAGGGACTAAAACAACAGAGCACAATTACTGTGTGTGTGTGTGTGTGTGTGTGTGTGAGATAAGCATTTATGCGTATGCAAGTATACAGTGTGGCAGTCATAAAACAACCTAAGGACAGTGGTTATCTCTCTAATTATCTTTATTGATCCTTCTTTTTCTGTTACCTCAGCTTCTGCTCATAGCTCATTCTTTATGGGTTTAACCTTTGATAGGTTTGGAGAGTTCTGAGTTAAAGTAGTATGGGTTCTTGTGTCAGTAATTAATTAGCTAATTCAACAACTATATCTTGAGGGAGTGTTATTTCTGAAGCTGGGTATTTATCACTTTTTTTCTTTAGGAGAGAAGAATGTGAAAAAGAATTTACTAAGAATATTCTAGATTAATATCTTTATGAAATACCAAACTGGTATTTTATGAAGTCATTCTAATAACAAGCTTTTTCAGGCTTATTTTTATGACATAGATGCTGAAGTTGTTTAATAAAACTATGTATGTATAATCTAGAATTTTGTTATTTTATATCTTTCATTTCTAATCATTTTGAATTGAAAATGTGCTTCCTTCAATACTTCGAAATCTTTACCAGGATATTGGCACTTAGATACTAGTGTTATGTCACTGAATTTTGGTTTATAATATACTTAATTCTTTAATATTTCACTGAAGACGTTTAAGATTTATCAAAATGTTTAGTTCTTTTTTGGCTTATTATCTCTTATTTAATTATCTAAAGAGTACCTCTTTCTCAAAATATTGTCTGAAGAGTACCTCCTCAAAATATTTTAGGAATGTTAGAAAAATGAAATTACATGGAAGTTAAATTGATTTTTTCACCCTATGTAACTTGCTTTAAATAGTGATTCTTTTGATTTTATTTTCAAGGTTGTGCTACTTATCTTTAATTTTTTTCTTTTTTAAGTTTTGCCATCTGGTTCATAACAAAGATACTCTGAGATATGTTGGAAATTCTGATGATCTTTCTTCAGCTCTTTATGCTGGATCATGCTATAATTTTCATACACTTTTAGCTTTTATAGGAAACTGGAGTTCTGTGAAAGTCTGCTAAAATGAACATTATTTAGAGTTAAGAACTTTTTCTTTATCTCACTGCCCAGAGATAGTGAGTTTCATAAAGCTATTTCTTTTACAGTCCGAGGGCATAATATAAATATTTATTACTCTGACCTAGAAGGTCCTAAATAATCTAGTCCTTTGTCCATGACTTTACCTTCTGCCATTTTCTTTCTTGCTTATTAGACTCCAGATACATTGCCTTTCTTTATGTTCCTAAATCAGCTCAAGCTTGCCATTGATTTATTCTCTTGAGACTAATGTAAGTCCTATGTGACCAGATATTTTGTCCTAGTATCTAAATTAGCCACATACTTTGACATATACTTAGAAAGTGCTTCAGTGGGTCGGAATAAAAATAAAAATAATTATTTTCCTCAATCTTTCTTAAAATCGAGGTATTGTTTATGAAAAAAGGGAGTAAATTAACCTAACTTGCATCTTTTTAAAAATGTTAACTTTTCTTAATCTTTAGATACAGAATTTTCCTTGGTGGGTAGATGGCTAATTGTATTTTTTGTTGTTGTTTTATAATGTTGATACTATAATTTTATAAGGTATAGTCTGAGGTAACACATTAGTGTTTCTTTAAAGCCAATGGAGAAACAGATGATATAAAGTCCTAGTTTAAAGATTTTGTGTTTTTGTGCATTTGTGTTGTCTTGATGCCAAGTATAGAATTCCCTTTGATTGCTGAGGAATCATATTTTATAAGCTATTGGGTTGACTGTATATTTTTTGTAAGATACTAAACCATTTCGTGTTTTTACATGTCTGATATGCCTCCTTTCAAAGATACATGTAATAGGCATAGATTTGAAAAATCATATATGAATTGTTGAAGAATTTTTTAAAAAAAGTCTACTCAGTGGAATATATTTTTTAGATTATTTAAATTATAATGGAAAGACCTCCAGATGCTTTGATTGTTTTCACATTTGGCCTCTCGTTATAAAGTATTCCTTTATTTTTTATATTTTTAAATCTTTATTGTTGACAGTATTACATATGTTAAAGTATTCCTTTTGATGGAGAGTGTACCTAACTAGTGTTAGTTAGCTTAAAACAGCTCTCTGAAATGAAACGAATAGCTATAATTAAGGACATAAGCCACTGACCACTACTACAGTGGTTTCTGCTTTTCTGCCATTTCTTCTTTAGTCTCCACACCTACTCCTCAATCTTATGAACATGTTTTGTTGGATCTTTTTTGCTTAGGTTCCCTCTGCATATTCAACTTGGTTAGTAGATGTGTTACAGTCTCCCTAAGCTCCTTAGAATTCAGCTCTTAGTAGCATTGAAGATTAAAGTATGCTTGTAAATTATTCATTCTGATTATACGCTTGAGTTCACTTTAGGCATCATCTTCTACCTCACCTCTGTCCCCAGGTCTTTGTTGTTCTAACAGATGTGAGCTTGCTTTTTAGTTCTAGAGGATGGGAGACTGAATTACCTTTCTAAAATCTGTGAAGTATATTATCAATACAATACCTAATCTTGTTTAATCCCCCCCATTGTTTTGAAGCAAATTTCAGAAATTGTATCATTTTATCTGTAAATATTTCTAAAGGATAGTCTCTGCCCCATCACATATAAAAATATTAATAGTAATTTCTTAATGTTATTAAATATCTAGCAGGATTCATATTTTCCTAATTATTTTATTATTTTATACTTTATAAAAAAGATTTATTAGTTTGAATAGGACCCAAATAACATTCATTTTTTTGATATATTGTGATTGATTAAAAATCTCTTAGTTCTCCTTTGATCTATAGTGGCACTATTCATTATGGTGCCCAGTAGCCAGATATAGCTATTTAATTCAATTGAAATGAAATATTCCAATCCTCAATCATACTATTTAGCCACATGATGTTAGTGGCTATTGTATTGACAATAATAGAATATTTCTCTCATTGGAGACAGTTCTATTGGTCAGAGCTCATCTATAGATTTCCCCTCTAACTCTTTATTTTTCTTCTATTTTCCTTTAAAATTTTTTATTAATATCTGGTAGAACAAAGAAGTTTGTTTACTTCTTTTGGTCTTTCAGATTCTGGATTTTACTGATTATACTTTTGTGGTATACTGTACCTTAACATGGTTTCTGTTTTCTGTAGTTACTGTTAAATTTTAGTTAAATCTAGGGACTTGTAATTCCGATTAAATACTGTGCACACATCGCCAGGACTGGTTTGGCTCAGTGGATAGAGTGTCAGCCTGCGGACTGAGGGGTCCCAGGTTCAATTCTGGTCAAGGGTATGTACCTTGGTTGCGGGCACATCCCTAGTGGGGGGCGTGCAGGAGGCGGCTGATCAATGTCTCTCTCTTGTTGATGTTTCTAACTCTCTATCCCTCTCCCTTCCTTTCTGTAAAAAAAATCAATAAAATATATTTTAACAATAAATAAATAAATAAATAAATAAATAAAAATAAATACTGTGCACACATATTTTTTCCCCCTCAGAACACTTTATAGGTGCTGATGTGTACTTCTATTAGGAGGAATATATAATAGCAGGTTGTTTCTCTCTTTATAATCTTACTAGCTATTGACAATTATTGCCTACCCTAGATTTATGAATTCAGTAAGGTTTACAAAATAGTGATACTCTAATTCTCCTGTGTTATCAGAATTCTGTAAAGAGAAACTTCCCTTTCCTTTAGTTACTCTTAGCTATACAAACTGTATAGGAAAGGTAGGATAATTGTCTAATTCTTTCCCTTTAATGCTAGTTTTCAAAATAATACTGGTTCGCTAACATTTTCCAGAGTTGACCAATGAAACTTTTTAAAAGTATCTTAATGAATTAATATATTTAAACATATTTGGTATGTTTTGGTACAGTATAGCTTTTTATCCTTATTAATGATCAGATTTTCATCTTTGGCTTAGTGGGAACCTCTTCAGTTAATTTTCTCATTGCTTTTGATATGACCCTCTTAGTTTTTGATAGTTTCTTCTTTTACCTGTTAAGACAAAATTTTCCAGACTCACGTATTTCCAGCCTAGGACCTGGGATCAGGCATTCTGCCAAGGAGTCATGGTTCTTTTAGTGATAACCAGGGAATGTTAATTCCTTTAAAAGCTACATACTGGCAACTGGGGCTGTTACTCATTGCTATTTAGTTATTCATTATTGTAGACTTTTTCAGCAGCAAGAAGTACATACATATGTATCTACACATGCATGCACATGCACACACTTGTATATGTGTATATTTTTAAAAGATAAAATATCTCATTCTTTAAAGGACAGATTGTTAGTATATTTTGAACTTGAAAGTTCTGTTCTATTTGAAAAGATGAACTGTGATGATTTTTAGGATTGAATAATACTCTTAGACCTGGTTGATCTCTTTGGGATTAAAGTGTTGAGGAGTAGTGAATACCAATACTGATTAAAATTTCATTTTCTTCATTGAAGATTAAGAGGTGGAACATAGTTTATCACCTACTAGATTGAGTGCCAATTTATGGTTCCTGATGAGAAATTGATCAGCTATCTTTTTGTTACAAGAAATATAGTTAGTGAGCTTAGAAAAGGAAATTGAATTTACTTTAGTGTGTTACCACATGCAATTAATTTTGCATGTACACCAAAAATACATCTTATTTGAAGTTGAAATAGCTGTGATTTGAGTCAGGGCATTACAAATCTAGTGTGATTAAATATATTTAAGAGTTTCTGTTGTTCTACAATTGCAGTGTAAGTCCAAGCAATATGTTATTAGGTTATTCACAAAGCAATCTTTTGGTTGTACAGTGAGAAAAATGAAATAGCTAAATTAGTGCATTCCTTTTACAAAGGATGGAACAGAACGAAGTACTTTATATTATATGGTAAGATTTATTATTTTTATACTGTTATTTTTTTCTGTTTGGGATCTCTGTCTTTTTAATAGAACAATGGTTTGTTATCTCTTTTAAAGCCTACAACCAGTCTTTCTAGTCTGTTCATTCATGACATGTTAAATAAATTTAGTATTTACAGGAGAGAGGAATTTTTAACAATGCAAGAGAACACAGTATACTAGGTAGATATCCTCAGAGCAGTTTGTTCACAATAACTATAAAAGAATCTTTATGAATGAAGTTGTAAGAGAATAATTAATTGAGGAAGTTAGATTTGAGTTGGGTCTTGAAGCATAATTATAACTGTAGGTGAGGGCTTTTTAAACACAGAGAAGCAACCAGGACAAAACCAAAAGGGTGCAAATGCATAAGACAATCAGGTGATTCAATAGAAAAACATTAAATGAAGCAGAGGGTTTTTACTGGAGAGAAGTGAACTGTAAGAAAAGGCAAAATTTCCAAGGGGCTTACATTTTCTTAAATGTTAGACTTTAGATTATAGCCACCTGCAAAAGAAAATGTTTCTCTTTATAATGGGGCCAAATAACTGGTGACGGAAGATGATTTGACTTTAGATGGTGGGCACACAATGCAATGTACAGATCAATAGAAATGTACACTTGAAACCTATATGATCCTATTAACCAATGCAACCCAACTGCCCTCCCCAGCCAGCCCAGTCGCCCCTAACTGCCCCCTGCCCCCCGCCAGCCTGGTTGCTACTAACTGCCCTCCCCTGCAGGCCTGGTCCCCCCCCAACTACCCTCCCCTGCAGGCCTGGTCCCACCCAACTGTCCTCCCTTGCAGGCCTGGGTTCCCCCCCAACTGTCTTCTCCTATAGGCTGATGGCTCCCAACTGTCCTCCTCTGCCAGCCTGGTCACCCCTAACTTCCCTCCCCTGAAGGCCTTATTGCCCCAACTGCCTTCCCTTGTAAGCTTGGTGCCTCCCAACTGCCCTCCCCTGCAGGCCTGATCACCCACAACTGTTATCCCCTGCTGGTCTGATAGCCCACAACTGCCCTCCCCTGCTGGCCATCTTGTGGTGGCCATCTTGTGTTCACATGGGGGCAGCTGTCTTTGACTACATGGCCATCTTGTGTGTTGGAGTGACGGTCAATTTGCATATTACCTCTTTATTATATAGGATAGAGACATAGAGTAGAATTTCTGTAGATTTGCAGTTTCCATTGTCTTAAAGCCTTTTGGAAGCTTTTCTTTCTTCCCAGAAGTACTAGAGGCTCAGTGCATGAATTTGTGCACCAGTGGGGTCCCTCAGCCTGGCCTGCGGGATGGGGCCAAAACCGGTTCTTAGACATCCCCCGAGGGGTCCCAGATTGTGAGAGGGTTCAGGCCAAGGGACCCCACTGGTGCACAGTCGGGGCCAGGGAGGTTGGCCAGCTGGGGAGGGACCAGGGGAGGGCTCCAGGGTGTGTCCAGCCTGTCTCACTCAGTCCCGATCAGCTGGACCCCAGCAGCAAGCTAACCTATCAGTCAGAGTGTCTGCCACCTGGTGGTCAGTGCACATTATAGTAAACAGTTGAGTGGACTTAGCATATCATTGCCATATTACCCTTTGATTGGTTGAATGGATGACCAGACACTTGGCATATTAGGCTTTTATTATATAGGATAATATAAAAGACTTGAAGATATAGGCCATATTATTTATATACTGTACAATAAAAGATAATTAGAAACTGTTAACATAAATAGCATTTATAATTTGTGCATGAGGGAGTTGGGGGGTTTTCCCCTCAGCCCAGCCTGCACCCTCTCCAATTCAGGACATCTTTCTTATAACCTGGACCACTGACTCCTAATTGGTCACCTTCCTGCCTGCTTGGTTGCCCCTAATTGCTCCCCTGCCGGTCTGGTCACCCCTTACTGCCCCCCTGCCAGCCTGGTCACTCCCAACTGCCCCCCTCTGCTGTCATGGTTGCCCCTAACTGTCCCCCCTGCCAGCCTGATTGCCCCCAACTCTCCCCACAGCAGCCTAGTTGCCCCTCACTGGACCCCTACCAGCCTAATCATCCCCAATTCCCCCCTCCCCCCGGCCAACCTGGTTGTCTCTAACTGCCCCCTCACCTTCTTGATAACCCCCAACTGTCCCCCGCCCACTGTCTTTGTCACTCCTAACTGCCCCCCCCCGCCGGCCTGGTTGCCCTCATGACCTTCCCCCCCACTGGCCTGGTCACCCCTACCTGCCCCACTGCCACCTGGTCGCCCCCAACTGCCCACCCCCACCAGCCTGGTCACCCCTCATAGCCCCCCTGCTGACTTGGTCACCCCACATAGCCTGCTTTTTCAGTCATTTGGTCATCCCTCACTAACCTCCCTGCCGGCCTGGTCGCCCCATGCAGCCTGTTTGTTCAGTCATTTGGTTATTCATCAGTAACCCCTTTGCCAGCCTGGTCGCCTTACGCAGCCTGCTTGTTCAATTGTTTGGTTGTCTCTCACTAACCCACCCTGCTGGCCTTGTCGTAGGCAGCCATCTTGTGAGAGCATGATGGTCAATTTGCATATTACCTCTATTATATAGGATGAGTCAGAGCAATCTGAGGTATGATTTCATGTGTAGGACATGAAATTGCATGTTATAATTTAACATTATTATATCAGTTATTTTTAAAATGTGGTTTCTTGACCTATACTCATCAGCATCACCTAGGAAATGTAAATTTTCGAACTCAGCAAAGACATACTGAATCAAGGAATAGGCCTGGGCTATTTATGTTTTAACAAGCTCTTCAGTGGCTTCTGATGTATGCTAAAGTTTAAAAACAAACATAGAATGTTACTGTTCTTTCTTGTACCAGCCAGTAAATAAAATTCTGTTTAAGAATTGTGCCCTTATAGAGTGCCTTAATCAAGTTAAACTATCCATATCATAATTTTTAAAAGGTAGAATTGATAAAAGTAAAATCAGAGCATGTGGTGGTTAGATGGCATTAAAATTTAAAAGGGTAGTTCTCCATTCTATGATGACACTGGAGAAATCCAGGTTGTAAAATTTCAGTGTTCTAGATAAATTTATCTTCCCTTTTTTTTTTTTTGGCGGGGGTGGGGGGAGTACCATTTATTTAATCAACAAGTCTGAGAATTTTGAGATTGACTGGCTAAGGATAAGCTTAGGTAGTTGTTAGTAATTGCTTTGGAATGTCACTTAGAATAGTATCAAAATAGGTCTCTGATAGAGGTGAGGAAAGATTTTGTGCCTATTTTAGATTTGAGCAGGAATTGAAACCATTTTTCCATGGTTTTTGTGTGTCTCAGTTTGAAAATCATTGTCCTAATATAAATGTCTCTTTCTCAGACACAGTATTAGGGTTAAGATTTTTGCTATACACAAATGAGCATTTAAACAGGTGTTTAAAGGAGAGAATTAAACCTTAAACTAGAAGCATTTACAGTGTTACTTTAATTTATACATTCAATTATATATTTTCATTTTATTTAGAATTTTCATCTTAAGAAAAGACTAAATGAAACTAGAAATTAGTTGAGAAATTAGCTTATGGTGTGAAATGATCTGATATATAATGTAATTTAGTTGAACAAAAATGTAACTTTGTTTTTAAGTGATAAGTTAATTTATAATTATTAACCTGAAGTTTGAATGGTCTTTTGAAAAATCCTACATAAGACAGCTAAATGCTTGACCATCAGAACACTGGTCCCAAAATAGAGTTCAGACTGTTTTTCAACTTGACACAGTTGTCTCTCTTGCTTTGCTTTCCTCCTGATATGATGTTTCCATTTTGGGGATGGGAAGAGCTATGATTATTTATAGGCTAGTGTGTTTTGGACAGGTGGTGTGTTTACACAGATCAGAGGAATTATCAATGTTTCACAAGACCTTTATATGAATACATTTTGTTTTATCATCACTTTTTGTATTTAAAAGAATGAAGTAATTACGTTGGGTAAATGGAGAACACTCCCTTTAATTTTATATTTTAACACAGAAGGTGTCCTTAATATACTAGGAATTTTCCAGAGTTTTGAAATAATATTTATAGGTAAGTCATATGACTTTGAAATTAGAAAAAAAATTTAAAGGATGTGTTTGTGTCTTCTTAAAGAGTGTAGAGCCCTGGCTGGTTAGATAGAGCGTCAGCCTATGGACTGAAGGGCCCTGGATTTGATTCCAGTCAGGGGCACATGCCTGAGTTGCAGGCTCCATACTTAGTAGGGGGCATGCAGGAGGCAACTGATCAATGATTCTCTCTCCCTCTTCCTTCCTCTCTAAAATCAATAAAAATATCTATACCAATAAAAGGATAATATGCTAACTAGACCAGATGTTTTCCTGATGTCCTTCTAGACAAAGCTACCGTGACAGGGGCTGAGGCAGAGGTGGTTAGGGGCCATCAGGTCTGCAGAGGCGAGCAGTTAGGGGTGATCAGGCAGGCAGGCAGCGTGGTTGGGGGCAGTCAGGCAGGCAGGCAGTGAGCAGTTAGGAGCCAGCGGTCTCAGATTGTGAGAAGGGTGTCCTGCAGGATTGGGCCTAAACTGGCAGTCGGACATCCCCCAAGGGGTTCCAGATTGGAGAGGGTGCAGGTTGGGCTGAATTTCATGCACCGGGCCTCTAGTGTATGTGTGTGTGTGTGTGTGTGTGTGTGTGTGTGTGTGTGTGTGTATAAAGAGTATAGGAATTATAAGCATATTCTTCCATTCCCAGTTTCTGCTTTTTATTTGACAGGTTTTTTTTAGGGAGTTTTGTATTACTCTAAAGTAGTGGTTGGCAAACTCATTAGTCAACAGAGCCAAATATCAATAGTATAATGATTGAAACTTCTGGCCCGACTTCTGCACATGGGCCAGAAGTTTAAATCGCACTGTATGTGTGCACCCACACATGGTATTTTGAGGTAGAGTCACACTCAAGGGGCCAAAGAGCCAGTTGGCTTGTGAGCTATAGTTTGCCGAGCACTGCTCTAAAGTATTCATAAATTATTGAAGCTTTACATATACAATAATTCTGAAATTATAGTAAAGTCAGAAAGTAATTACTGGCAATGCTACAATATAAATTTTTGAAATTAGCATATCTACTAAAATCATTGTTATATTAATTATGTAAGTAACCCTTTATTATAATAGGGCCGTTTTTGCCACTGTCTTCTCTGGTGAAGAGGAGTTCACATACAGACCTGCTTTTACTTACTTCTTTGCAATAGACAGGAAGTACTTTCATCTTATTCCTTTTTGAGAGCCCTGCCTTTTGAGAACCTATTCCCATATGTTTTGAAACTGACTGGTGTCATATAGTGCCATATAAAAGATATTGAGAGTAAAATAGTTGTCTCCTTTTTTCCTTTCCCTTATCTGTCTTCATTTCCTTCTGGAACCTTCTATATCCATTAAGCCCTGATCATCCAAACCTATCTTAAGGTTTCTCTATTCTTTATTATACTGAATTGACAACTCATTGTAGGATCATCCAGATACTTCATCTACTAGAAGTAGTTAGTTAGCTTGCTGCCTCTTGAGACATTTGGCTAGTTAATGATCTGTATCAAATAGTTAGAAATCTCTTTCTGTCTGGATATTGTGTGACCATTAGTGCTCATCAGTCTTTTCTGTTCCTATTTTACCCATCTTTCTACAAACAAATATGGGGAGAAGAAGAGTGGGTTCTCCTAAATATGTTAACACATAGTTTAAGAAAAAACAGAATCATGTACCAAATTCTGGAGGTAAGAAGGAGTGGTAAAAAAAACCCCACCAAAAACAGAAAAAAAACAAACACAAAAACCATGGTCTAATTCATTGAGATAAATATTATGAGAGAAAAAATAATTAAGTGCCTTGAGATTAAGAAGGTGACATTCTGCCTTGAGGCAAATTTGAGAAGAGATCAATATCTAGAAGAGGTAACTTTTAAGCAGCTCTTGAAGCAGGGCTGACTTTTCCATTAGGTATGTAAGTTTAGCTCCTCGGGCCCATGATTCTCTAAGGAGACCATAAAATCTGTTTCAATTTTAATTTATTTTAAAATCAGAAGAGAAATGAGTATAAAGTAATGAATATATAATGAATCTGACCTGGATTATATTAATCTTTATGTAATACAGTTATAAAATATAATATTCAATGTTTTTTTAAAATTGAGGTAGTGGCTTCCAAGGCAAAAGTGCTTGGGACTCGTAAAAGTCATAATGTGGCCTGCATTGTTGAAGGCTAAGGGTTTGTTGAGGCTGGAGACTGAGATTGGCAAAATCTTGAGTAAGAAATGGATAATTAGCCCAACCAGGATTTCTCAGTGATTGAGCATCAACCCATGAACCAAGAGGTCTTGGTTCAATTCTCAGTAAGGGCACATGTCCCAGTATGGACTTGATCCCCTGAGGGGCGTGTCAGGGGAAGCATGTATGCAGGAGCCAGCTGACTGATATGTCTTTCTTATTGATGTCTCTATCTCTCCCCTTCCCCTCTCTCTAAAATCAATAAAGACATATTTTAAAAAAGAAATTTATAATTAAACCACAGATTCATTTTCAGGAACTTAAATATGGTTTCTCTTACACAGGCTGCTATTAGCTGAATCTCAATGATGACTGAGAAATAAACTGAGTACTTAGCTAGAATAAACACCACTTGATAGTCTAAACCCCAAATAAAGATGCCATTCTTAATCAATGAATTAATCATTATGTTGAGAGGCAGTATTTATTTTAATATTTCCTAGGTTATCATCAAATTAATATCAAGCTTTTTAGACAAAAACTGTTATAAAATGTACACATCATTGATAACAGAAATGTGGTTAAAATATGGTAAAATGGAAAGTACGTCTTTGATACTAATAAGCCCTGTAGTTTTTTGGGATCCAGAAATCCACTGCCATAAAACTCATATTTCAACATAGAATAAATCTCTGTGGTGAAGCAGGGATTGACCATTTCAAACCTTGATTTTAGGCGCTATGATACACTAACTGGGATAGTTATAACTATTACTAGAGGCCCAATGAATGAAAATTCATGCACTAGAGGGGATGGGTGTCCCTCAGCCTGGCCTGCCCCCTCTCACAGGCTGGGAGCCCTCAGGGGCAGGAGGTGACCTGGGGTAGGCGATCACACTTCTGTTGCTGCTACTGCAGACAGCACAAGCCTCAGCTGGCTCTGGTTATCTGAGCCTCCGGTGGCCCTGAGTGGGCTGGGCAGCGCCATCCAAATGTTGCCTGTGCCTTGGATATCTGAGGCTTGCCTCAGGCTGGCCCTGGGTGGCTGGGGGCACTGAGGGGACTGGGGGACTCTGGAGGCAGGTGCCACAGGGGGGCTGAGGGAACTGGGCGCCGCCATCTTGTGGCTATGGGTGCCTCCATCTTTAAGGGCATGGCAGTCAATTTGTATATTTCCTCTTTATTGGCTGTGGGTGCCACCATCTTTGTGAGGATGTGATGATCAATTAGCATATTCACTATTTATTAGATAGAATTCCTATTTTACAGATTAGAGAAACAGTAAAGAAAAAGATTGGAATATCTTTTCCAGGGCCAGATACTTAATCAGAAAGAGGCAGGGCCAGTATTTTAAGTCAGGTAGTCTTTATTGCAGAGCCTTTATTCCTAACCATTACACACTTCCAAGTTACTAAATTCAGATTTGGATATGGTGAGCTTAATGTGTTTGTGGGACAGCTGATGGCAAATGTTCAATTTGTTTTGTGAGTCTGGAGCTCAGTAAGTAGTGATATGGGCCAGAGTTAAAGATTTTTATATTCTTCTCACGTAGAGGTAGTCTTTAGTAGGAAGAACCTACCATTGAAGATTATTATCTTGGAAACCAAGATGGAGGGATAGGAACCATAAGTTCATCTCATGAACTATTAAGTCAATATTGGAAGTGGGGTCTCAAAAGATAAGAACTGAAAATAAGTTTAAGTCAAATAATTTTTTTAAGAAAATTCTATACTAGGTAATATATAACCTATATTTTTCCCTCATTGCCTTAGCAGCAACAAGAATATCATTGGTGTCTATGGCAAAAGTTAAGGTTTTATTTAATCAGCATTGCTTCTCTGTATTAGAGGGGATGTTGGAGCAGAAAAAGACTAACTCAGAATATGACCTCATTTGGAAATAGGGTCTTTGCAGATGTTTTACTAGTAGTTAAGGATCTGAGATACTTGTCTATAATGAGCCAGTCAGGAATAACAAAGATACAATTCAAAGGGAGAACTGATCTTTAATGAAGTTTTATTGTGTTTCATTGAATAATGCCTGTTGAAAAACAGAAACACACTTAAATTCCAAAGTACATATTGTCAAACAGAGTGTTTCTGTTTGGTATTTAATAACTCAACTCTATTTGAAAACTAATCAAATAATGTTTTTTAAATGTTTTTAAACAGATTTGGGTATTACATTATGGCTCTCTAGACATTTAACTTGTTTAGACTTAGGAAAAGTTGATTTCCAATTAACACCAGATTTCATAAGGAAGAAAATATTAGCTAAATAATTAATTCCATGAAATGACATGTATTCCAAACAAACAGGCAACATCTGTTAATTCAATTGGGAAGACAAGATTGAGCTTGATCCTTTTATTTTTAAATTAGGTATTGTTCAGAATTTTTATTTTAAGCACATTTTAAGTACATTTAGTGACTAATACTCTATCACATCAGAACTTGAAATATTTGATTTGTATATAGTCATTAAGTATTTTATTGATTGGTCAAATGGTGAGAGCTGGTCAGTTTGTTGTTCTGTATATAAAATGCCCATCTAATTAGCTCTAAAATATATTTATTTTATGCATCATGGTTTATAATTCATATTTTAAATTAAAGCCTAATAATTGTATTGTTTTTATGACAAGTGGTCTTTTATGCTAATCATTAGTAATTAATACATGTTTGTTTAATGTTTGCAACAACTACTTCATTTAGTATTTTTGATCAAGGGATCTGAGTATTATATAATTTTTTTGGGGGGGTCCTCAAAATAGTGTTTGTTTTTTTTAATTGTTCAAAGTATTACACATAATAGTACATATGTCTCCTTTTTCCTACATTAACCTCCCCTATCTCCCATCACATGCCCTCATTCCCCCCACCCCCCAGTGTCTGTGTCCATTGGTTATGCTTATATGCATGCATATAAGTGTTATATAACTTCATTGCCTGAATCCAAAACTTAGAAATTGGTATACTTAAAAAAAAAAAAAGAATGCAAGTAATGTTAGCAATTTAGCCTCATGGTATTATTGTAGTTGCCTAAAAACAGTTTTTATCTTTTTGGCTATCAGGATATACACTGGCTTTCAGAAGATGTTAGGAGTATGGAACTTAAGAAACTTTAAGACACTTATGTTCAAAGATCTTATCCATTCATTTGGTAGTGAATTGTTTATTTGTACTTTAGCCCATAAAAGTTCACGGATTAATTTTGTTTGTAATTTGTTTTATTGTTAGATTTTAAGGTTCTTAAATACAGACATTATTGTTTCTTTAGTATTTACCATTTCCCACTCATTAGATACTCAGTAAGTTATCTGGAATAGGGAAGACTATTACTAATTAAATGTGGGATGATACAGAAATATTCTGATTTTTAATTGAACTCTGTAAGGCAGAAAAAAGTGAGATAATGCAGATGTCTATGTAGAATAAACAGAGTACATGTACACAGAAAAATAAGGTCTGTCAGTTGCCATGGCTTTCCAATTCCCATGAGATATACCTCCATCATGATTTATATGGGTGGGTCCCTAACTTTCCAACCAAACTTAGGTTAGTGTGGCAAACCTTCTCTTATTTAAAGTGATTAGATTATCTGCTCTTTGAATTTAAAGGAATATAATGAAAATAGATTTCCACTTAAACATTTGCAAAGAAAAACATTCTTATATAAATTTTCATATTAAAGTTTATGTAAATTATAACCTTGATAACCTGCTATAATAGAACACAAATTAAGCAGTCATAACCTGGCTTGAATCACAGTATTACCATTTACCAACTATGTTATCTTTTTTTTTTTTTTATTGTTGTTAATCCTTACCCAAGGATATTTTTCCATTGATTTTTTTGGGGGAGAGAGTGGAAGCGGGAGAGAGTGAGAGAAAGAAACATCAATGTGAGAGACACTTAATTGGTTGCCTCCCACACGCCCCTGACAGTGGGGGTCAAGCCTGAAACTGAGGTACATACCTTTGACCGGAATTGAACCCGAGACCCCTCAGTCTGGGAACCAACTCTATTCACTGAGCCAAACTGGCTAGGGCTCAACTACGTGATCTTGAACAAATCATGGCTGAGTTTTAGTTCCCATTTTTGTGAAACATTTATATCCAGCCAGTAGTGTACTGGAGCTGATAGTTACATTTTTAGAAATATTAAGAGCTGTTAGACAGCTATCATTAAAAATTAAATTTATAATTAAGTTACATTAAAAGGCAATAAATGCTCAAAACTCATCACTTGCTAATTATTTTACTACATTGTATTAGTATTTATGCCTATTATAGCTATGGTGAAATTACTATATAATGATGTGCTTTTGTATATCTCTTCCCAACTCTGTGTTCAATGCTAACTCATTCATTGGTAGCTTGAAAGCTGTCGTGCCAGGAAATTCTTAAATACTATAAACCGGAGCTTGATTTATTGTTTTGTGGATTGTCTTTATTTAACAAAGTGTCAGTAAGGTGGTTTAAACTTGAAAGTTTATTGAATTTATTGCCTGTTATTGTGAGTAGCACCAAAAAATTGAGGAAATATTCTAAACTATTAACTACTTCAGCAAAAAATTGCTCATATCATTGATGAATAGGTGAGGTTATGATATACACCCTTGTTGTTTCACTTTATTTTTTATTTTTTAATGTAAATGAAAGTATCAAATAACATAGAAGTAGTGACTATACTCATCAATTGGCAAAATCAAGAGCATTCTGTAAGAATCAGTTGGGTCTATGAAATTTATGATAAAGAGTATTGTAAATTTTTTTATACTTTAAAAAATTTGTCCTATACATAATAAACATATATACTTTTTTATGTCAGAAAAATACATAAACATATATACTTCTCCCCCTACTCCCCCCACCACACACACACACATACATACCAAGAGCTGATTGTTCATTTGTCAGCACACCACTGTGTCTAGCAAAGAGCAGGTATTCATTAAATACTGCTTTTTTCTGTCCTTTTCTCACTTTGGCCTTTTCAAATAGAATCAAAATATTTGTTATATGTAATATAATCAGGGTTGCTGAAAGAAAATCTTAACACTGATTTTAACTTCAAGGTTATTACCACTTCACCAGTATTAAAAACTACTTTAGTTAAAAAGGACAAATGAAGGGGTGAGGGAATATGGTTTTCTTTTGAAATTCTGGGAACTTTCAAGTTTAAAAATACCAATACTTCATTACATTTCAAAGAGGGACATTAGAAACTTAAAGAATATAACATTTATTGAATATTAAAAAACAGCTATGAATCATAATAATTATCAACATTTTCTTGAAAATATTTTTCTGGTAAATGGGAGTAATTTAAATTTTGGTTTTAATTTTCAATCTTTTTCATCCTTATCCACCTTCCTATGTGAATAAGGAAATTGATTTTATAAAAAAGCATTTCAATGGCTGATTTTCTTTTTCAGTTACTACAAAGATATAGATTCTTCGACAACATTAGGTTTTCCATTATGATGGTTTTTCCTTCCATTTTTAATCTGAAATAAACATTTTCTAGAAGTTCTTTTTGATGGTTGTTGGTTTTTTCTTACACATTCAGGATATATATTAGGGGATCATATAATCATTCTTCTCACTTCTAGTTTACCTTTGTCTAGTTTAAATAAAAGCAGCTGTATTTCTGTAGTGCATAGTTGATTGCTTTCCAACTCCCATAGGAGAGGAATCAATTGCTGAACATAGAGAAAAGATGAAACACTGAGAACCTTTCTGTGTGGATTTAATGTTACTAATGAGGGGAAAGTAAGCCTTTACACGTTTTAATCCCGTTATTTACAAAAGAATAATATGGGCTAATAGTGTTTCCTCCTCACAAATGTTTGAAAATATATAAAAGAATAATTGAATTAGCATCTTTGTAGGAAACCAGTTGCCCAACATATTTGGTCTGTCTGTTTCTGGGTTCTCTATTGTACATTGTAACACTTGTCTTCATTGCTAACTTGTGTGCTGCAAGAATTTTTAAAAGCATTACCTGACTTAGTCAAGGACACTGACCTCTTTTCCCTTGGATTGTCTAATAAAAAAAAAACAAAAAACAGCTAATACAGCAATACCCATCTGGTATGAATTAATCAAAATCAAACCTTTTTTTTTTTTT
This sequence comes from Lasiurus cinereus, assembly GCA_011751065.1. Classification (NCBI taxonomy): domain Eukaryota; kingdom Metazoa; phylum Chordata; class Mammalia; order Chiroptera; family Vespertilionidae; genus Lasiurus; species Lasiurus cinereus. The sequence continues at coordinate 21,625,333 of JAAGEH010000042.1, read as the reverse complement.
GGAAGATAGGCCAAAAAATATATTTTAGTAATGAGTGTTTGTGTCATGAGATGAAAAAGGTTGAAAACTTCTGCTATAGCTTCGTACTAAATTTTGAAATTGGACAATATAAATACTCATTTTCAAAATTACGTAGCTATTCTAGTTTTTTTGCATTTCCAAGTAAACTTTGAAATCTGCTTCTCAAGTTTTGCAAAAAGAAGTCTGCTGGGATTTTTATCAGGGTTGCATTGAATCCATAGCTTCTTTTGGTAAAGATAGACATATTAACAGTATTAAATATTGTAATCTATGAACATGTTATATATCTCTACTTTAGGTATTATTTACTTTGTCTTTGCAACATTTTTTAATTTTCCATGTAATTTTGATTTTTCATATTTTTATGTAAAGACCTTATACATATTTTGTTAAATTTATCCCTAAGTATTTTATATTTTGATGCTATCGTCATAGATGGTAATGATTTTAAATTTTATTTTCTAATTACTTGTTGCTAGTACATAGAAATACCACTGAATTTTTTTATATATTTTCCTTATGTGAAACCTTGCTAACTTCATTTAATAGTTCTAATGATGCTTTTATAGGGTACAGAGGATACGGCACATAACATATCCTTTGTACCCTATAGTATGAATTCGTGCATGGGAGGGGGTCCTCAGACTGGCTGGCGATTGGGCCTATCGGGGATGCAGGAGGTTGGCTGGGAGGAGGGACTGCAGGAAGTTGGCTATAAGAATGCACTGATCACCAGGGGGCAACTCCTGTGTTGAGTTATCTGCCCCCTGGTGGTCAGTGTGCTCCCACAGTGGGAGCATCACTCAGCTGACCATCAGTCACCAGGCACCGGGCTCATGGCTGGCAAGTGCAAGCCTCTCTAGCCTCTGCGACAGTGTTACTGAGTGAGGGCAAGCACAGCAGAGCGGGATGAACGGGAGCAGTGCCAGGCTGGGGTTCCGGCTCCTTCCTGGCCACCTGCCGCTTCATGCACTACATCCCCTGAGGGGTCTGGATTGTGAGAGGATGCAGGCCAGGTTGAGGAATCTCACTGTTGCACAAATCCATGCACAGGGCCTCTAGTCTATACTAATGAAAGGGTAATATGCTAATTAGACCAGACGTCTTCTGGACAAAACTGGAGGTGTAGCTGGCTTGCAAACCACCTGCAGCCCCTTGTCCAGGCTGCCCTGCGTCCCAGCAGGGATCCCCGCCCCAATCAGGGTGTGGTCAGCCTACAAACCCCCAGCGGTCTCTTGCCCAGGCTGGCACCACCCCCTGCGAGAACCCCCACCCTGATTGGGAGCGTGGCCAGTCTGCAAATGGCTAGTGGACCCTCACCCAGGCTGCCCCGTCCTAGCGGGTCCCCTCACCAGATCCGGGACCCCCTTCAGGGCAGGCCAGTCGGCCCCCACCCGTGCACCAGGCCTCTATTCTATATAATAAAAGGATAATATGCAAATGGACCTTAACAGCAGAACAGCTGCTGGTTATTTTGAGGCATATTGACCACCTCTTCATCCCTTTCCCTGGTCAGCAAGCTCTGATTGCCTGATGGCCACCGCTGCTGGGCAGGCCAGTGAGCAGGCAGGGACAGCTGACCTCTCGGTCCCTTTCCTGGCTGTCAGGCACCGATCACCCAATGGCAAACAGGGAACTGGGGGTGGGTGGCAGAGGTGGGCAGGACCCGTGCAGGCAGCTGGGGAAGATGGCCCTAACTATAGGCCAGGCCTAGAGACCATACCTATGCATGAATTTCATGATCCAGGCTTCTAGAATTTTTATAATTGTTAATCCACAAGCTATGAGGATTATTTATGTATCTTTTGTCCTAATTATTAACTTCCTTAATTTGATATTATCATGATCAATTTTCTTGCTATTAGTAAATAGAGGAATACTTTAATATAGCTTTTCTAAGAAGGCTAATCATCAAAACTTGAGTTTCACATCAGTACCTAATAAATAATACTTGGAATGAATTTATTAGAAAATGGAAGTTTCCAATTTTTACAGAAAACTGAAGCCCTCTCTTTTAAGCTTCTTTTAAGCTGTATCTTTTACCTGCTACTGTTTAAAAATTTAGAACAGTTATTTTATGTTAGTAGATTTATTTTGTGAGCATTAACATTAGCTTTATAAATTAAATAGCAATAAAAGGGAAGTCAAACTTGCTGATAGCATTTAAAAATTTTCTTTGTGTTCTTCCAGAATATCGTTGCCACAGTGAATTACTATTTTATACATTTCCTGGAAAATTAAATATAGGTCACTTTCAGAGGTAGAATAATTTCAATGAACCAATAGTTCATTTCCTATAAATAGAAAGAGCAAATGGCAGTAATCATTAAAATAAATCTCACCAGCATGTCTAATATTTTAAGAGTGTCACATAGTCATCTTTCATATAGGCTATTGAAAATTGTTTCCATCAAGAAGGAAGAAGAACGGAAGAGTTAATGTCTAAGGGGAATAAATATGTCGCCTATAAGTCTGGTAATATGAGCTAGGACCCTTATAAATGCAGAAAGCAATTTAATGATAGCATCATCTATGATACTTAGTAATGGAAAAAGAGAAAGGAGATAGTATGAGTATGAAGAAAATAAGATTGAAGCTAAGTAACATTTACTTTTCGACTTGAATGCTAACCATGGCTGGCAGAGGATGCAATGGGATAGGAAAGGAACTTTGGTTATTAGAAAAAGAACAGAAGAAATGTGGCAAAATAAAGCATAGTAATTAGCATAGATGACTAAATTTTAAAAAGGAATATTTTCTCTCTTTTTTTGAATTATATGGTTAAATTTATTTGTTCCCTTTAAAATTATTTGGATATGAGAGTTTACCATAACATTGAACCATATTGGTATCTCCCTATTCTTATCTTTATCTTTTCTGAGAGCTTTAATAATAGCAACTTCTTACCAAAAGTCTTATATGCTTGAGTTTTTGCACAAGAAACTTCTCTGATTTTCATCTTCTTTATTCCTATCACTTTTCTTTAGACATTTTTTAGGAATTTCCCCATTGCCAAACTGTGCCCTGTGGTTAAACAACTTAATTAGAAAATATTAAATGTGAGTCTGAGGAGCACATAAACTTTTTTGCTATAATAATCAAAGACTCCTTAGTCCACTGAATATATTCCAGCTTCTTAGCCATTTCAGATCCCTTCCTTTAGTAAACTGGAGTCATTTCTCAATGTCCTTAAGACTCTAAGCTATAGTTGCTTATAATGATTCTCAGAATCTTGCCCAAATAAAATTACTCCCCCTTAAGTGAAAAAAAATTTTTTTCTATGACTAAAGATTTCAATAAGTTCAGAAAAAAACCTACAATGCTTTTCTCTGTCTAACATTCAGTAAGTTCAGTCAGCTGCAGTCTGCTTGGGCTAATTTGTTCCAGGCATTCTGGAACAGGGCAGAATTGCTGTTGTATCCTTTCTCTTTACTTCAGAGATTTTAGCATTCTGAAGCAGTATGTCTTAAACTTTCTTTAAAGTAAATAAGTCACAAAGGCCCTAACCGGTTTGGCTCGGTGGATAGAGTGTCGTCCTGCGGACTCAAGGGTCCCAGGTTTGATTCCGGTCAAGGGCATGTACCTTGGTTGCGGGCACATACCCAGTAGGGGGTGTGCTGGAGGCAGCTGATCAATGTTTCTCTCTTATCGATGTTTCTAACTCTATCCCTCTCCCTCTCTGTAAAAAAAATCAATAAAATATATTAAAAAAATAAGCCATGAAGTATTTTAAGAAAAATAGAGATGTCTCCTGGGATCTATAACATTTTACATTTTGTTTCAGAAGGAATTTCTTATAGTTAGTAAACTTGTAGTTGAGAAGGCCAGTTTTAGGGGTTTCTGATTTTCTTCATGTCTTTATTTTTTGTCTTGGGAACTCATTTTGAATAGTGTTTGTCCTTTTCTATAGAATTCCCACCCTGTTGCTTCCTAGAAATATTATATGAATTTATATTTTAATGGCTCTTTTTTAAATTTGATGGGGTTTTTTTCATGCTAAATCAAAAGATCTAATTTTCTTATGGGAAAGAGTCATTGAGGTACTAAAACATGTTCAGAGTTAAATGTGGGAAGATGTGGAACTGCATGATTTTAATTTTCAGTCAGTCATTGAAAGAGTCTATCAGTAGGTGGATAAATTTGATTAACAAAGTAGCTTTAAATAATGGCATATACTTTCCAGTTATATGAAATAATTAACTAGGCTAACAGAATTAGCAAATTGAAGACCTTATTTGAAGAATAGTAATTCTCTTGAAAATATAGTCGTCTGTATACAAATTAGTATTTTGTCATGTTGATTAAATAAAGAACAGTGCTGAAAAAAAGTTCTTTTTTACTGTCCTTAAGAGGAATTGATTTCCACATCTTTCATATGTTCTAATTCCTGAAATTGTTTTGCCTGAGTAATTGCCAGTGGTTAAGGAGTCCCCTTTCAAATGCCTTTTCCTGATTTTATAAAGTAAAACCTTGTCTCTTACTAAGTCTAAATTTTATGATGCTTGCCTCTCTGACTCTCAACAAAGGAGATTGTTCAACTTTATGATGTGTAAAAGCAATACTCAGTGGAAACGATACTTTAAATTTTGGTATTTTCCTGGTCAAGTGATATATGGTACAATACTCTCCTGTGATGCTGACAGTGGCAGTGATAGAGATGACTTTGCCTAGCTGTAGGCTAATGTAAGTGTTCTGAGCACATTTAAGGTAGGCTAGGCTAAGCAATGATGTTTGATAGGTTAGGTATATTAAATATATTTTCAACTTAGATATTTTCAATCTGCAATGGTTTATTGGGATGTAACCCCATTGTAAGTCAAGGAGCTCTTGTAGTCTGAAATACTCAATACTTAGTATAGGTGTTTGAGAAAGTAAGTGATTAACAGGATAACATCCTTTTGCCTTCAAATTATCTTCAGTTGTTTGTTTTTAATGAAGTTTATGTATTATTAAAACTAAGTTTTAACAATAGATCCCTATCTAATTTTTGCAAAAACACTTGGAGAATTGATATTGCTATAACACTCATTCTTATCTATTCATTCATTTATGTGAATAAGTTTTCTCAGCACTTACATCTTTAGGATGAAAAACAAGAATAGCAGTGCTTCCTTCCTAATGGTCTCATTCTACAGTATTCATAATATTCGAGCAAATAATATAATATTTATGATTTGAGCAAATAATGTCATATTTATTACTCTGGCAGTAATGTAATATTTATCACTGGGTATCTGAACTAATTGGGAGAGAAAACTCTATCCATTTAAATATGAGATTTATTTTTAAATTCTCAATAAAATTTTACTTGTTATATTTAATATTTATCAAAGTTTATTATGTATTTATGTTATGCTAATGTAGTGTATTCTTATAATTGTAATGATAGCTCAATGTAAAATAAAATTTAGTAAGTAGGGCTTTATGACTAGGAAAGTTTTTGTATGTAAATTTTAATTTATATTTAATGGCCAGGAAGTATGATAGTATCATCAATAAATAACTTTCAAACCCAAAAATATGTTAGAATAAATTCTGTAATGTTAATATAATGGAAATACAAGTTCAAGAAGAAAACCAAACTTCCAATTGTTAACTTATTTTTATTTATTTAATAATGAATGATGGTGGTTATAATATTACTATGACATGTAAATTCTAGTTAAAATTAAAAGTCACTTTAATAAATGCAAATAATTACAATGTATCAGAAATTACATTATTTATAACTGTTTAAAATGTTGAAATCTTTTGTTATAACTTAAAAATATGCAGGATGGTTTTTCAAAAATTTTTAGAGATTACCAAGGCAAAACACAATTGAAAACACTGATATATGCCACTTGTTTTACTATTGAATTATGCCCTTGTTGGGTTTATTTTATTATTTCTTTATTGGTGGTGTTTTGCTTAGCAGACATTGGTAAATTTTCATTGCAGTGATAAATACTTTCAATTTTATCAACTAGTGATGGTGAGAATAATTTTAGATCAATTATATATTTCTAATGTGAATTAATTGTAGTTCTACCAGAACTATTTTAAAAACACATTTAGTTTAACTCATATGATGAAATCTCAAGATAGATTAGAAAATCTTATTTAGGACCACTTCAGTCTAATTGGATTCAGCATATTTTGCAGAAATTAGCAGCTTTAATTATGGCATATAAAATTTGGAGTTAGGTGAGCACATAGAGATTGCCTATTCAAATGCCCTTTTTTGTCAAAGAGAAAAGCACAGAGTCACTTACTCAATTTAATACAGTTGGCAACAGAACCATACCTAAACTGTCAGAAAAACCTATTCATTTTTTACCATCAGAATCTGTCTTGACTTTCTCCACTTCTTTATCTCCAGTGCCTTCCCCCTAGTTCAGGCTATCACAATCTCTCATGATATCTGTACTACATTTGCTTGTTCTCCCCATAGCGCCTCATTTACAAAGTATATCTTTCTCTCTTTCTCTCTCTATCTCTCCCCCCCTCCCTCCCTTCCTTCTTCTTCCTCCTCTTCTTCCCTTTCCTTCCCTATCTTTATTACTAAGAGTGCTACATATTGTCCCTCTCTTTTCCCCCTCTTTTTTTCCTCTCCACCCAGTTCCCCCCCTGTCCCAGGCCTTTACCACCCTATTGTCTGTGTCCATGGACAATGAATCCCTCTGAGATTCATCAGTCTGTTCCATGTTTTCATGCCCCTAGTACTTATTTTTTTTTTAATTTTTAATAAATCTTCATTGTTCAGATTACTACAATTGTTCCTCTTTTTTACCCCCATAGCTCTCCTCCACCTGGTTCCCACCCCTCCCTCTGCCCTTACCTTCCCAGCACTGTCCTCATCCATAGATGTATTATTTTTGTCCAGTCTCTCTCTGCATCCCCTTTCACCCTGAAAATGGCCAATCCACTCCCTTTCTATGCCTCTGGAGTGCATGGAAACTCAGGGGAGCTGGAAAGGCAGAGGTCAGGAGGCGTGTGAGCGCGAGTGTGCGGAGAGAACTGCAGCGATTACCAAGGGACACTGAGACCCAGGGGCCGCGTAGAAAAGGGCTGATGGGAAGCCAAGGCTGTCTGCTCAGCCCTGAGACTCTGTCCCATCTAAGCTGAAAACAGAGGCGTTTGCAACTTTGCAAGTCTTGTATCATAAGGCTGACTCCAGCACAGACACAGCTGATCCTCCCAACCAATTGGCTTGGAGGTCAATTCCTCCCAGTGATACCAACAACAATCAAGACTTAACTGCAACAAGGCTGTACACACAGTTCAAAAAGGGGTGCACCAAGAGAGTCCATTTCAGGTAACTAGGGAGGCAGAGCTACTGGGCCATATAGGACACCTAATACACAAAGCTTCTCTACCAACTCAGGGAAGCAGCGAAAATGCAGAGACAAAGGAACAGATCACAAATAAAAGAAATGAAGGAAAACAAATGACTGGATATAGAGTTTAAAACCATGGTTTTAAGGTTTTTCAAGAATTTCCTAGAAAAGATGGATAAATTTAGCGAGACCCAAGAGGAGATGAAAAGGGACCAACTAGAAATTAAATATACACTGACTGAAATAAAAAATATTATACAGAGACCTAATAGCAGAGGAGCGCAAAAATCAGGTCAAAGATTTGAAATACAAAGAAGCAGAAAACACTCAACTGGAAAAGCAAAAAGAGAAAAGAATCCAAAAACTGAAAGATAATGTAAAAGAATCCAAAAACTGGGACAACTTCAAGCATACCAACATCAGAATTATGGGGGTGCCAGAAGAAGAGAGAGAGCAAGATACTGAAAACCTGCTTGGAGAAATAATGACTGAAAAACTTCCTCCACCAAGGACCTGTATGAGTCTGTGTCTCCAGGGTCTCACCCGAAACTGGGGTCAGTTCAGTCAGAAGTGGACTTCAGCACAGTTGGGAGGTTCTGTCTCCCTCCTGCTACAGAAAGCCAGTGGCATAATCAGCAGTCACCCCTCTGTGTGCGCACTCGCGTGCCTCCAGACCTCTGTCTTTTGCTGCTCCCCTAAGTTTCTGTGCACTCCTTACTTTTCACAACAGTCTAGGCTCTCCCGTATGAGTCTCGCCTGGAACTGGGGTTCAGTGCAGTTGGGAGTTTTGTCTCCCTTCTGCTAGAGGAAGCCAGCCAGGCCACCCGCTGCCCATCCTCCCTACGTGTGTGTCTCCGTACCTCAGCTTTTTGCAGCTCCTCTGAGTCTCTGTGAGCCTCTCTCTTTCCTTCTAGTTGTAGAATTTCCACTCAGCCAGCTTTCCTATGGTTCTGGATGATGTCTGTTTTATCTTTTAGCTGTAAAAGATAAAGGTGAACACCTAAATTGCTGTGTACACAGCAATTTAGGTGTTTACCTATGCTGCCATCTTGGTTTCTCTGGAATAACTTTTATCGCCTCTGCTAATTTATTTTTCATTTAAATTGACATATAGTATTATATTAGTTTCAGGTATACAGCATAGTGATTCAATATTTATATACCTTACAAAATGATTACCAAAATAAATCTATTAATCACCTGTCACCATACATAGTATTACGATGTTATAAACTCTTAATCCATATGCTGTACATTACATTGCCATGGCTTATAACTGAAAGTTTGGATTTCTTAATTCCCTCTTTCCCCCTTTTTACCTTTCCTCCCCTCTGGCAACCATCAATTTGTTGTCTGTATCTTCTACACTGTAAGGAAAGCTTTGGAGCAGAGGTCACTAACTGGGGTCTATGAAGTCTAAAAGGTTTGCAACTGCTGTTCTGTAGCATCTTGTTATACAGTATATTGTTTCTGTTGTGTGGAGCGCTTCTGCTGCTCTAGCCAGTGCCTGCATATCCTTGAGATTTCATCACTTCTTCAGAAATGAGATTCCCACATGTAAAGTATTTGAAGCTAATAGTGGTTTTAAAGAATTGTTTTTTGAGAGATTATATGTGTAAGATGACACTGGTGATATAAAAATAAAAGAATTCCTGAAAATTGCTGTAAAAAGCACTTCTTGATGGTTGCTATGCAGTAGGACTATTTTTACCTTGATTAGTACTCTTAGGATTATTTGCTGTTAACTTAGTAATTTTGGGGGAGGATGAGAAAGAAATTGCCTGTCATCCACAAATGCAAGGTAAAGATGAGATCATAACAGAAATGACAAAAATCTTTGCCTCATTTTCTCTCTTTCCTTAGTATGAATGACTCAATTAATAATTAACTCAGAGCAAAGTGTTCTGTGCGTCATATTTAACAAATTCTAGATTTTTTCAACCATTTGTCTTCCTTTTTTTCCTGTTGATGCTAATCTTATAATTGTTGATAATACATTCTTGCTGAAATTTTGCACTTATTTATACTGGCTTTCTTTTAACTAGGCTTAGTCTTTTGCGACGAATTATTGAATTCATGTGAAGTTCATTTTCATAGTCAGCTAGGGCTGCCGTAACAGAAAACCATAGGCTGGGTACCTTAAACAACAGAAATTTATGTTCTAACAATTCTAGAGACTTGAAGTGCAGGATCACCATGCTGGCTTTTCTGGTAAAGTCTCTCTTCCTGGCTTGCAGAGGGCTTTCTTGCTGTTTCTCACATGGCCTATTGTCAATGTGCACATCTAGAGGAGATAGGGAGGGTGAGGTGTGTCTTTTCCTATTGGAATAAGGCCCTATTGTTATGACTTCATTCAATATTAATTATCTCCTCAATGGACCTGTTTCCAAATAAAGTCACACTGGGGATTAGGGATTCAACATACAGTGGTACCTCGAGATACGAGTGCCCTAACATACAAGATTTTTGAGATACGAGCCATCGAGCGAGCGAGCGATTTTTGCTTTGAAATACAAGCAACATTTGAGATAGGAGTAATTGTGCGGATCGGCTGGCTGCACACGACCCACCAGTTTACCGCGACTCGAGCATCTCATAGTTTCCCACGCCTCAAGGTTACGGAACGAATTAAACTCGTATCTCGAGGTACCACTGTATAAATTGGGGTTGATAGTGCACAGTTTAACCCATACACTCATGTAACACATAGTAGTCATTTTGATATTCTTTATTTTATACTACAGACCTGGTGCATGAAAAATCATGCATTGGAGAAGGGCCCCTCCGCCCAGCCTGCCCCCTCTCACAGTCCAGGAACCCTCAGGGGCAGGAGGCAACCCAGTGATTAGGGGAAGCCAATGCCCCATCATACCTCGGCTGCTGCCACCTCCAGCAGTACAAGCCTTGGCTGGCCCTGGTTACCTGAGCCTTGGGTGGCCCTGGGTGGCTGAGCAGCTGACATCCAAGGCTTGTTTTCACCTTGGGCCTGCCTTGGGCATCTGGAGGGGCTGAGGGCGGGTCTGGCCGCACCGTGTGCCTGCCCATCCCCCCCGGCGGGGCTGAAAGTACAGGGGAACTCTGGTGGGGCTGAGGGGATTGGGACAGGACATGTAGCTATGGGCGCTGCCATCTTTGTGACAGTGTTATGGTCAATTTAATATTCCCTCTTTATTAGATAGAATAGGATTATTTTAAAGTTACATTTATTTGATGTCTGGGATGTTGAAGATTTTTTATTTATTCATTGGCCATTTGTATTTTTTTAAATTAATTGACCTAGTTGTCTTATAGAATATTTTTATGAATTTTTTAAAAAATGTATTTTGCATGTGAACTCTTTATTTTAAATGTTTCAGATTTGTTTTCCCTTGTCTAGTTTTGTCTTTTAACTTAGCTTATGGTATCATGTGGCATGAAGATATTTCATTTTTTGAGAATGCCAGTCATTCCCTTTATAACCTTCTTTTTGTATAGTGTTTAGGAAGATTTTTCCTATGCAGAGTTATTTAATTTTTTTTTTAGTATTTTATAATATTGTGTAATATTGTGGGTTTTTTTTTAACTCCATTTGGAGTTTATTTAAATGGATGGTCAGTGTATCCAACCCTATTTGTTATACATTATATTATTTTCTCAATGATTGGAAGCCACCTTTATCTTAATCTAAATCTCTATGTATATACAGATTTATTTCTGGACACTCTTTTCTGTTCTTTTCATTGTGTTTTTCTCATTCCTTTACCAATAGTGCACTTCTGATTGTGCTTAGTTACTATGTCTTTTGAAATCTGAAAGGACTAGAACATTTTTCTTCATTTAATTTATTTTGTATAGCTATTCTTGCTTTTTTTATATATAGTTTTACTTTTTCTTCCCTCTATTTGCTGTTACTTCTCAGTATTGTAACCTTACTCATCCCTCTTCTGACTTGTGGTTATTAAGTTATATGTGAGCTAGAAAAGTAAATAATAGACTGCTAGTACTTTAGATAAAATACTCTCTAAATTGAGGAAATGAAGAATTCACATGAGATTGATTTATGGGTAGAATGTTCTTCCTTTGTAAAAAGAAATTTATCAGATATGTTTTAGTTTCTCAGAGGCTTAGATTTTTTTCATTTCCAGGTTCTTAGTAATATTTTAAATAGTTGAAGTTGCTATATATATGAAGATTATAGAGTTAAAGTTATTTTTAAAACAGAAGCTATGTTTTAATTACTTTATGAACAACTTTGTTTATTTCTGTTATGTTAGGTTAATGAAAGTTGTCTGTTAATAGGGAAACAAGTAAGTTTGACCAAGTCTATTTTTTACTTTAGGGTTTTCTTTTCTAGGAATACAATAGAGTAAAAGAAAAAAGTAAAAAAAAAAAAAAAAGTAGGTAATTAAGTAGAATAAGGTAATACTCTTATTTTAAATCAGCTGTGGCCAGATGCTGTTATAAACGCATCTGTTACCATGGAGCATCTTTAACTAAAGGTCAGTTTTATACTTTGAAAAAATAATTCTCAGTGGACTGGGGTAGCTACAGCCTTTATTATACCTAATTATTGAGCTTACATGAGGAACTTAAAGTGGCATCCCTTTTTTAGTGCAAAATCAATAGAATCCTGCATTATCTCTTCATTCTAAAGCACAAGAAATAGAGATACAGATGTATATAAATAAAAGTTAACATTTTGTGTAGTATTAATTTTTTTACATTTTCGTTATTCTAATTAAGTGAATGGAATCTACTTGTTTTTTAGAACATCATCTTAAGCGTTTATTTTTTAATATCTCTGATACTGTGAATTTGTATGTATATACGTGTGTGCTGAGAATTACACAGGGAAATACTATTTCTCTGATTCCTGCACAGGTGAATTATTTAAGGGTTTTCTGGATTGCACTAAGATTTGGGGCATCTTTGGGACATAAAAGCACCTATACTTGGTCTAAACATTTCAGGTTTAGAGTACCCCAGAGATTTAGAAATAAGATGGTTCTATATTGTGATTAGTATCTGGAGTCTAGTCAAACCTCACTTGGGCAAGAAAACATACCTTTTTAGGCTTGGGATTTCCTGAATCGGGATTTAGTAAATCAACATGCTGTATGTTAGAACTCACACAATAGATTCAGCCTATAGAGACTTACATTGATTGGTCCACACAGTAATTTTTAAATATCTAGATTTATGGCTTCTCCTGAAAATTTTGAAGATCTCACAACCTGGGCTCCATATCACCACCACATGACAGCAACTAACTGGATGGACATGTGCTCTCCAATTTGCCAGAGTCCATACCACTCCTTATCCTGAACATAGCAGTTGCCATTTATCACCGCACTTGCACTATCACCCATTTTGCTCCTTTCATTTATGTTCCTACATAGCATCTGAAGGTTTGGAAGATCTAATTTATAACTATCTCTCTACATCTCTTTTTCTGTGCCTGGACAGCTAAAGTGACAGTGAGTAAATAGCAATTTAATATTGTTAAAACAGTCAACTCATTTTTTTTTCAGAAACATATGACATATTCATATCTTCATTTTCTCCCTGAAATATTTTATCTACTCTTTTGCAGAATCCTACTCATTTCAATTGTGTTCCTCTTCTAAAGTCTTTAGAACACTTAATTTCCCCACCACTATAAATTTATTATGGGAGAGGTTTAGAGAGTCTTATTCAATTATAAAATAAATAATTGTTTTTCTGTGAAGTGGCTTTTGATTAGTCTTAATACAGTTCACACTTTATTTTTTTCAAATAAATCCGAATATTATTGTCATCTTGAAGACTAAGAAAAGTAACTTTAAATTTTATTTCCTTAGTTTTGAAATTGGCTTTCAGACATTAAATTTAAATAATGTTTTTCTTGCTTTCAGTTACAGATGAGGATACAGTAAAGAGGTATTTTGCCAAGTTTGAAGAAAAATTTTTCCAAACCTGTGAAAAGGAACTTGCCAAAATCAACACATTTTATTCAGGTGAGTGGTTTTTTGGTGCAATATACAAAAGACAATTTCTGTTGTTAAGGAAGGAGAAACGACCATGTCATTGTTTAAACTTTTGGTCATCATTTTAAAATAGGGGTTTGTTTTTAATATATGTTTACTTCCCCCTTTTTTAACATCTATTTTTCTCCCAGAGCTCAAGTTCCTTGATTCCCTCAGCCCCTCCCAGAATGACTTCCTTCTTCTTCAGTCATTTTAACCACTTTGTTCCTGTACTTTTACTCCCTTTACCCTTATTGCCTTGTAATGCTTCTGCCTAGTGAAACTCCCAATTGTGGACCAATAAGCTATTTGCCATCTTTTTGTGTACCCCTGAGTTGCTTAGGATGGATGAGGAAAAAAATCATATAGCAGAACAAATTTGAATTACTATAAATTCATTTTGGGATTCTTTTGTTAAAATTTAATAAATCTTTATTGTTCAGATTATTACAATTGTTCCTATTTTTTTCCCTCCATGGCTCCCTTCCACCTGATTCCCATCCCACCCTCTGCCCTTACCTTCCCCCACTGTCCTCATCCATAGGTGTACGATTTTTGTCTAGTCTCTTCCTGCACCCCCCACACTCCTTTCCCCCCAAGAATTGTCAGTCTATTCCCTTTCTATGCCCCTGATTCTATTATATTAACCAGTTTATTTTGTTCATCAGGTTTTTTATTCACTTGGTTTTTAGATTCACTTGTTGATAGACATGTATTTGTTGTTCATAATTTTTATCTTTAGCTTTTTCTTCTTCTTCTTCTTCTTAAAGAATAACTTTCAGTAATTCATATAATACGGGTTTGGTGGTGATGAACTCCCTTTAGTGTTTTCTTATCTGTGAAGCTCTTTATCTGCTCTTCAATTCTGAATGATAGCTTTGCTGGGTATAGTAATCTTTGTTGTAGGTTCTGGCTATTCATCACTTTGTATATTTCTTGCCACTCCCGTCTGGCATCTGGCCTGCATAGTTTCTGTTGAGAAATCAGCTGACAATCGTATGGGTGCTTCCTTGTAGTTAATTAACTGTTTTTCTCTTGCTGTTTTTAATATTCTCTCTTTGTCTTTTGCTCTTGGCATTTTAGTTATGATGTGTCTTGGTATGGCCCTCTTTGGATTCCTTTTGTTTGGGGTTCTCTGTGTTTCCTGGACTTGTAAATCTATTTCTTTCACCAGGTAGGGGAAATTTTCGGTCATTATTTATTCAAATAGATTTCAGTATCTTGTTCTCTCTAGTCTTCTGGCACCCCCATAATTCTGATATTGGTATGCTTGAGGTTGTCCCAGAGACTCCTTACAGTATATTCAAATTTTTGCATTTTTTTAGCTTTTTGCTTTTCCAGTTGAGTGTTTTTTGCTTCATTGTATTTCAAATCTTTGACTTGATTCTTGCATTCCTCTAGTCTGGTGTTAGGTCTCTGTATAATATTTTTTATTTCAGTCAGTGCATGTTTAATTTCTAGTTGGTCCTTTTCATATTTTCAAGGGTCTCGTTAAATTTATCGAACTTTTCTAGGAAATTCTTGAAAAACCTTATAGCTGTGGTTTTGAACTTTATATTCAGTCATTTGCTTTCCTCCATTTCTTTCATTTGTGATGTTTCTTTATCTCTGCATTTTTGCTGCTTTCCTGAGTTGGTAGAGCAGCTTTATGTGGTAGGTCCTATAAGGCCTAGTGGCTCCACCTACCCAGTTACCTGAGGTAGACACTCTTGGTATACCCCTTTGTAGACTGTATGTACAGCCTTGTTCTAGTTAAGTCTTGATTGTTGTTACTATCACTGGGAGGAATTGACCTCCAAGCCAATTGGCTGTGAGGATCAGCTCTGTCTACGCTGGGAGAAATTCTGTGCTGGAGACACCCTTATGAGACAAGATTTGCAAAATTGCAAAAGCCTCTGTGCTCAGCTTGGATGTTGCAGAGTCTCAGCGCAGAGCAGACATCCTTGGTTTCCTGGAAGCCCTGCCCTCTTAGGCCCCTGGGTCTCAGTGTCCCTTGGTAATTGCTGCAAACACCTCTGTGAGAAAGCCGCCCTCAAGTTTCTCCCGCTGCCAGATAGTCCAGTGTCTTTCCAAATGGGTCTGAGTTCCAAGAAACTCGCCTGAAACTGGAATTCAGTGCAGTTGGGAGCTTCTGTCTTCCTCCCGTTTTAGAAAGCCAGTCACGCACTCAGCCACCCATGCACTCAGCAGTCCATCCTCTCTGCGTGCGCACGTCTCTAGACCTCTGCCTTCCGCAGCTCCCCTGAGTCTCAGTGTGCTTTCTCTTTTCCTGGTTCCCTGTAGATGGGTCTGGGTTCCCAGAATCTCACTCGGGAATGGAGTTCAGCGCAGTCGGGAGCTTCTGTCTCCCTCCCACTTGAGGAAGCCAGCCATCCACTCAGCCACCCATGTACTCAGCTGCCCGTCCTCTCCACATGTACGTGTCTTCATACCTCAGCCTTTGCAGTTCCTCTGATTCTCAATGTGTTTTCCTCTTTCCTTCTAGTTGTAGAATTTCCACTCAGCCAGCTTTCCTATGGTTCTGGATGGTGTCTTTTTTGTCTTTTAGTTGTAGTTTTGATTGTTATGCATGGTAGTAGTTTAGGTGTTTACCTATGCTGCCATCTTGGTTTCTCCCATTTTGGGATTCTTAACTGTGTCATCAAAACTGTCAGTGGGTCCTAATCAATGTCTTTTTCTATGCTCCAAAGTGCTCCTCTGAACTCTACACCATTCTTTTGAGTTCTCTGAGCCCAACATCTTCCCCATCATGCTAATTAACCTCTTACTTTACAAATAAAAGTAAAGGCCTTCAATTTCTGTTGGTTTATAATACTTAGGTAGATCTATGCCACTCACTCCCCCTAGATACCTATAGACATTCTTACCCTTATTAATTTTTCTCCAGTCATTGTAGAAAAGATAACCCTCTTCAGTCTATAGCAAAACTCTACAACTACTGATTGAATTTCAGTTTTTGAGACCTTAATCTAGTAATTATCTTCTCTAAGAATTATTAGATAAATGCATTATTAATTTTCCTTTTTGCTGGCTTAGTCTCCTTAACCAGTCACTCACTCCCTTCAAACAAAGAATAAACAGTAAGGGAAGTGAATATCTTAACTCTGTGTCCTCCTCCTTATCTTTCATTGATGACTGGATTTCTTTCTAGGTGGAGGAAACAGTTTATGCAAAGGCACACGGCCGTTAATGGACATGGCATATATACATATCCTCCTCACTCATTATAAACACTTAGAAGGCAGAGATAAAATAGAAATATTATTGCCTGGCAAATGTGGCTTAGTAGTTGAGTGTCGATCCAAAAACCAAAATGTCACCCATTTGAATTCCGGTCAGAGCACATGTCCAGGTTGTGGGCTCCATCCCCAGTAGGGGTGTGCCAGAGACAGCTAGTTGATGATGTTCCTCTCATCAATATTTCTGTTTCTTTATTCCTCTCCCTGCCTCTCTCTCTAAAACTCAATGAAGCATATTTTTTTAAAAGGAAATATTACTTGAAACCATGCAAATGGATAAATTTTAATCAAGGGGGAAATGTACAAAAGGAATGATAATTTTCGAGGACAAAGATCATTTCCATAATCAGGAGGTAGGAGGATAAAGAGGAACCCAGGATTGTAGACAGCCATGTAATATAGATTGAGGAAGAGGAGATTAATGAGTAAGGATTTGCAGTAGAAAGAGTGTTGAGATTGAGAAAAGGCCATGGTATATGATCTAAGACTGTAAATGAAAAACAAATGATGTCAAAATTAATAGCATTTTCTTTTACTATTATTTTTTTTGGGTGGATTACTAAGCCTAACTCTAAATGGATAATTTAGATAACAAAGAAGAGTTAATTGTTCTTAGTTAGTTCACAAAGAAAAATAAATATCTACTCTTAACAATAGATAAATACCTTTTATGTTTTTTAGTTACACATAGATATGTGTGTTTTGTGTATTTCATGTATCTGTAAATGTGTGTATAGATGTAATATATTTAAATAATTTTTTCATGGAACAATACTTATTCATACTACTTGTGATTTATTCTATTTTTCATATTTAATTATTTCTATTTATTTTTAAAATCCTGATTTATGATTTGCTTTTATAACCCCATATTGAAATAAACCCTCAGTTTGAAAAATGATATCTTAGACTTGTTACTTTTTTTAAAAAAAATGGAGGCTTTCTACTATTAAAAACTTGGGGCTATGATTTTACAACTTCCTTTTTTATGTGGCAGGGCCATCAAGGCATGTCTCTTGATGTCATCACAGAGTAGATACAAATTCATAATCTTCAGACTGACTTTTTGTCAGGTCAGGAAGTGATGGGTAATATGAAGACATAATTGACAGAAATAAAAGTTGGCACTTATCCTAGACAATATCATTTTTCTCCTTAGTTAGCTGCCTTTTTCATGGCAGATTTTCTTGTAACTGCAATCTTCAGGCTCTAGGACACATGAGAAACTATAGAAATAATACAGGGGTGAGTTCAGCTTATTAGTATACACCTATCTCCTCCACTCACATCTCATAGAAATATTTAATGACTAACTAAAATGGTCATTTTTAAGTGAGATATAATCTTGACTTAAACTTAGTACTCCAAGCAAATACTATAAAAGCCAAGCAAAAAACCCCCCAAAACCAGAATAAATACTACTAAAATGTGGATATTTATTTTCACCCCAATTCTATTATCTACCAATTATATTTTGTATTTTTGACCCTTATTATTTTTTTAGAAGTTTACCATTTAACTTTCCTAATCGTCCATATACACTTGCTTATTAAATGAGCAAATTGATTCCCAGCCTTCTAAGGTTCTACATGTGAGGAGTCAGAAGCTATTTTAAAGTTTCAGAAAACCTGCTGTTAAGTTATTTTATTGATCTTTATTTTTTACTACATATATTTGGTTAACAAGATAGGGGTATTTATATTTATAAGTAAAAATCTTTTAATATTTGAAGACCCTTGGGGGAGAGGGTAATTTTTTTAAAGAACTGGTCTTTTTTGGTAATACCATTGCTAATCAGTGGCCTAGAAGTCTCCCAGGTCTCTTTTCAACACTAAAAGTGGTATCAGTCTTGAAGGCGATAATGTTAGAAACCTTTTTTTGTGGTGACTAGTTATATCCTTTTCCATTGGTAATTCTAAACATGTTACATGTTCCCCTTTGCTTGAGCTAGTTTGCTTTCTCTTTCTATTCAAATTACCTAACTTTTCAGCAGTGTGTTTATGTGCCTAAATTAAAAATTCATAGAATATCAATCTGTTGCTTTTAATATCCCACAATTAAGATAGGAGAACCCTTTCTTTTTCTTATTTGGAATGTCTTCAATAGCTAAGAGCTTTTTCCTTTGTTTCTAAACTATTTCAGCTTTTCTCTGGCCTGTCCTAATTTTTGGCTTCAATTATTAGATTAGGAACTCATCGCAGTGTTATGTATTTTCCTTTTCTTTATTAAAAAAAAGGGATAGAAGGAGGGTATTTAGGAGATTGCAGTAGGAAAATTATGGCAGTAGAAACAGATTTTCTTTTTTAAAAATATATATTTTTATTGATTTCAGGGAGGAATGTAGAGGGAGAGATAGAAACATCAATGGTGAGAGAGAATCATTAATCAGTTGCCTTCTGCAGGCCCCACACTGGGACCAAGTCTACAACCTGGGCATATGCCCTGACTAGGAATCAAACCGTGATCTCTTGGTTCATAGTCAATGCTCAGTCACTGAGCCAAGCCAGCCTGGCCAGGTTTCTTTCTTTTTAATATATCTTTACTGATTTCAGAGAAGAAGGAAGAGAGAGATCAAGATAGAAACATCAATGATGAGAGAGAATCATTGATTGGTTGCCTCCTTCATGTCCCTACTGGGATTGAGCCCACAACCCCAACATGTGCCCTTGACTGGAATCAAACCCAGGACCCTTCAGTCTGCCTGCTAATGCTCTATCCACTGAACCAAACCAGATAGGACCAGATTTATTTCTTGTCTGTTAAATATTTTCAGGCTTTATATAAATGCAAGACCAGTTGGATAATAGTAACTCAGAACTATTCCTATTATACAGTTACTAGAGGCCCGATGTATGATATTCATGCAAGAATAGGCCTTCCTTCCCCTGGCTTCACTCCCAGCTGCCCAGAAGTCAGCAAGTCCTTGCTTCTGTCCAGAGCACTGCTCCTGTAGCTCCCTCTGCCGTCCCCCTCCCCTTCAGAGCAGGTGTCCTGGCCCTCCTGGCTGCTCTGCACCTGCATATGCAAATTAACCTGCTATCTTTGTTGGGTTAATTTGCCTACTCACTCTGATTGGCTGTGGGCATAGCAGAGGTACAGTCAGTTTACATGTTTATCTATTATTAGGTAAGATTCCTATAATTCTGTCATATGGTGTCTTGCTATGTGTTTACTTTTCTTTACTCTTATTGAATTTGAGATACTGTATATTGTTTTACCACTGTGTGTAATAAAACATTAAGAATCTCTTTTACTGAAATACTAAATGTTCCTTTTACAAATGATTATATGTATCTAATACCCCACATATGACAGGTTTTGTTCTTTGCTTATATGTATGGTAAAAATGTGGATTAAGTCTATTTTTAATTAATTAGTATAAAATTCCCATTTCTTCCTATATCATGAATATCTTGAATCTTGAGTTCATTATAATGGAATCAGCTACTTAAAAGTTATTAAAAGATGGGGGTAGAGAGAAAGTTAGTTAAAGCAGTCAGCCTGAGTTGCTTTTCTATTAATACTTCTCATAAAAATTAGAATTATTTATATAACTATTCACAGTATATTATACTTGCTCCATTTTGTTAAAAAAAAAAGTGATTGGTAGTTAAAAAAAGCAAGTCATGTAAAACAAACTTCATTTATTCTTTCTGCTTACTTCCTCTTCCCCTTCTTTCTTTTCTCTGCCTTGTTTCTCCTTACCCCCAGACCCTGGCAACCACTAATCTACTTTCTATCTCTGTGGATTTACCTGAGAGATAAATATATTCATTTCTTATAATAATTTCTTATAATAATTTCTTATAAATGGAATGCAGAATGTGGCATTTTCTGTCTGGCTTCTTTCACTTCTGTCTTCAAGATTTATCCATGTTGTAGCATAAATCAATACTTCATTCCTTTTTATTGCTAAATAATATTCTATTTTACATATCCTATATAATAAAAGCCTAATATGCTAAGTCTCTGATTGTCCGTTCAACCAATCAAAGCGTAATATGCTAATGATATGCTAAGGTTGCTCAACTGCTAGCTATACTGTGCACTGACCACCAAGGGGCAGATTCTTTGACTGGTAAGTTTAGCTTGCTGCTGGGGTTCAGTTGATCAGGACTGAATGAGATGGGCTGGACATGCCCTGAAGCTCTCCCATAGTCCCTTCCTGGCTGGCCTGTGCCCTCTTGTAATCCAGGACCCCTGGGGCTATGTTGGAGAGCCGATTTCAGCCCGAGGCTAAGGGACTCCCCTGTACCAGGCCTTTAGTATACCATATTTGCCTCTCCATTCATCAATTAATGGACATTTGGGTTATTTCACTTTTTCTTTTTCTTTTTTTTTTTGATTAATCCTCACCTATGGATATTTTTTAGAGAGACTGGAAGCGAGGGGAGAGAGAGAGAGAGACATCAATATATTGATGTGAGAGAGACACATTGATGGTTTGCTTCTTGCATGAAGCCCGACTGGGGCCAGGGATCAAGCCTGTGACTGCAGTACATGCCCTTGACCAGAATTGAACCCAAGACCTTTTACTTCACGTGTTGAACACTCTAACCACTGAGCCAAACCAACTAGGGCTGCTTTTTCACTATTATGAATACTAATTTATGTATGTGCACATGTTTTTGTCTGAACATGTATTTTCAGTTCTCTTGGGTATGTATATATGTAGGAGTGGAATAGCTGGATCTTAAGGAACCTATGTGTAACCTTTTGAGAACTGCCAAACTGTTTTCCAAATTACAATGTGGTTGTACCATTTTGTATTCTTACTCTTAGTGGCTTTTTAAATTCTGTATCATTTGTCAAAAGTAAGGGTACTTTTGAGATTTTGTAGGAAGGGAAATGTAGGGTAGATGAAAAGAGGGTGTTGTACCAAAACATTTTTTTCCTATCCAGTTCTAAATATTACATGTAACTTTCTCTCTAGAAATTTTAGGGAAACAAGTTAAAATGATTAGTAAAAATTCAGACAAGTTGGTAAGAACTTTCACCATTTTGATCTTGATGATTGGATAATTCTATTTTATTTCTTATAGAAAAGCTCGCAGAGGCTCAGCGCAGGTTTGCTACACTTCAGAATGAGCTTCAGTCATCACTGGATGCGCAGAAAGAAAGCACTGGTGTTACTACGCTGCGACAGCGCAGAAAGCCAGTCTTCCATCTGTCCCATGAGGAACGTGTGCAACATAGGAATATTAAAGACCTTAAACTGGCCTTCAGCGAGTTCTACCTCAGTCTTATCCTGCTGCAGAACTATCAGGTACTTAGATTCTTACCCTGGAGAATGAAATTTTTAAATAATTGAGAAATTATAATAAATGGAATTACCTGGAACTGTACTAATGGGCCAATCCAAAAGGAAAATCCATAGCATGCCATTATTCATTAGGTGCTTACTGAGATTTCTGATGTTCTTACTGGCTAAAACCATGTTACCAGAGATAGTAAAGTAGTGTTAATAAGATTTCTGTTTTCAAAGATCAGTTTTCTAAAACCATTTTGTACAATATGCAGGAATAGCCCTTGACTCAAGGTCTAATAGTTTGTTTCCTATATTTAGAGGCATTTCTAGCCCTACTAAGTAGAAATCAGAAATAATATATGTCTACACAACCACTGGTGGCTATTTAAGAGCTTCTTTGTTCCTGCAAAACTATAGCAAAGTTTCCATAACTGCAGTTGGACAGTTAACTTTCCAGTTAATACTAACAATATAAAAGATACTGACTCTTTACCTTGCCACTAAGAATCCTTGCAGTTTTATTATCCACAGGCTGCAATATAACTTTTTAAAAATAATCTGGTGAAAAAAGAAATTGTCACAGCAAATGTGTATATAGACTGAATATCTAAGCTACTATATCACTTAATATTTTAAAAATCCAATCTGAAAAATTGAGCTATCATGTATGTGAAATTTTGGAAATACAGACCATTTATTCATTTTTAATTATAGATTTGTTTATATAGTTAAATTTATAAGGAATTTACTGAAAAACAGATGATTCATTCACTAATAAACATTTAAATTAGGCAAAGCATTTCCCTCATCTTTCCCCCCACATCTTTAGAGAGATCTTAAAATGTAGAGATCTTTCATTTTATTCTTGTGATTATTATAGTTCTAATCAATGGTTATGATCATTATAGGATCACATATATATATATGTATATATATATATGTGTGTGTGTATATATATATATGAACTAAAGTTTATATAACAAAAGTATTACTATGTATAAATACTGGTATATTAATATAAAAAGTCAATGAGATCACTCATATCTGCAGTGATCTAAGTTGTTAATGCATATGTTTATTTCTGTCTTTCCCTTTTATATTCTGCTTTCTTGTTTGGTGGTTTAATTTTTTTGTCATTGAAAGAACCATCCAGTTGGAAAATAATTTTAGAAGAATAAAAAAATAATTATATAAAATATATCTGATAGGAAATTATTTTCCTTTACAATTTATTTATAGGCTTTATAACTTATTTTTTAAAATTAAAAAAAAAATGGTCTTGCCTGGGTGGCTCAGTTGGTTGGAGCATTGTCCTGTACAACAAAAAGGTTGCAGGTTCAATCCCCTGTCAGGGCAAGCACAGGAGGCAAACTATCCATGGCCCCCCTTCCTCTTTCTCTCTTCTCTCTCTAAAAACCAATAAAAATATCCTTAGGTGAGGATTTTTAAAAATGTCTTCTTTCTTTCTTATATTTTATAATTTATTATTTATGCTTGTGTGTTACAGGGAAATATCTTGTTAAATTTTTTAACTTTACTAAAAGCTTTTGTTTGGGGTCATTATAAAAAGCTCCTTGGGAAAACAAAACTAATTGTAAATTATAAAATTTTTGGTTTATCCTTGTGTTCTTTGAGGGTTGTTCTGTAAGAACACATTTATTTTGAAAATCAGGAGAAAGAAAAGTAGATGGAATGCAGTCTTCAAGTCATGGTGTATATATCCCAAGAAAAATTTAAGATGATTTATTAAAGTATGAGGAAAAAATTATAAGCAAACAAGCAAAGCCTTAGTTTGGAGTGAGTGCTTTTTTTTTTTTTTTAACTAATGGGGATATGTGATCAGAAAATTTGGGAGACGGTCTAGTTTAAAGAACCTTGCAAATCCATGGTTTCCTGCTTTTTTTGCAACAGAATTTGAGAATGTAGAAAAGTAGGATTTTGATGTTGTAGAAATGAAGAAAAATACCAGCTTCCATCCAATATCAACTAAACCCTGTAAGAGGGATCACTTCTTTTCAACTGATTCTTCTTTGTAATCCCATCCTTTAACTGAGAATATATGAAAGCACAATGAAAGTTAAGAGAAATAGGTAATCTTTGATTTTCCATGCTGGTTTATACATGCTTGCATAGAAGTAGGGGAGAAATGCATACCTTCAAACAGCAGAGGACTTATAAATGTATTCAGTACATGATATATCTGAAATATTTTCTGGAAATATCCTTTGATCAGAGAATCAAAATAATATAAAGTAGCTATTTTGAGAAAAATTGTTCATAAAAAATTGAAATTAACATGTTTTGAGTTTAGGACTTCCATTAATTTACTTGAAATAGAAATAATGGGGTCCATATTTAGGGTTTCTTTTTATTACTGATAACATACTACCTTGAAATGAATAAATAAAATAAGGAAGAAGGATCTTATCCTTTCAGTAAATACTTTTATGAAAACATTGTAATTTCCCTCGGTACTCAATCTTCAGTAAGTTCTGTCTACACATAGTGCTTATTATTTTTTATCTTCTTTTATGGTGCTGGAAATTATAGTAGTATTTCTCACTTCTTTCTCTAGAATCTGAATTTTACAGGGTTTCGAAAAATCCTTAAAAAGCATGACAAGATCCTGGAAACATCTCGTGGAGCAGATTGGCGAGTAGCTCATGTAGAAGTGGCCCCTTTTTATACATGCAAGAAAATCAATCAGCTCATCTCTGAAACCGAGGTACAGTAATCTCACTCATATATCAAATATTTTCAATATGTTACATGTTTTACTTTTAATGAAATCTATCCTCCTTTTGCCTAATCACAGTGGCTCAGCAGTTGAGCATTGACCCAGGAACCAAGAAGTTGCCTGATTGATTCCTGGTCAGGGCACATGCCTGGTTGCAGGTTCAATCCTCTGATAAGGTGCAAACAGGAGGCAGCCGATCAATGTTTCTCTCTCACATCAGTGTTTCTCTCTATCTCTCTGTCTTCCCCCGCCCCCTCCCTTTACTCTCTCTAAAACCAATAAACATATTGTTTGGGGAAGGATTAAAAAAATTTAATAATGTATCTTTCTAGGCTGTAGTGACCAATGAACTTGAAGATGGTGACAGACAAAAAGCTATGAAGCGTTTACGTGTTCCCCCTTTGGGAGCTGCTCAGGTTAGTATTTTTTCCAGTTGTTTGGTTTTACCAATTTAATAATTAATACAATCTGTTTAGCTGATAAAATATACCTATTTCATTACTTTAAAAATGTTTCAAAAATTTTAAGTAGTTAATGTTTTTTTTAATTTAAAAATTAGATACCAGATGTCACTTCATAATGAATTATAATGTCTTCCCACCTATCTCTTCTTATCCTATATTTCTCTTGTTTATTTTTATTGATATGCTAACTTTGTTGTCTTACCAAAAGATGAGATGTGTATTTGATGATTAGGATATCAGATGTGCTGAGCTACTATCCAGTTTCATCAAAAATATAATAGTTACATCTAAAAAAAAGCATTTATTAAATGATATTTATTATAGCAAAAAACATTTAAGTGATATCTTCTATGCCATAAAATAAGTCCCAATAAACGAAAAAGGATTTAAATCATAGCAAGTATGTTCTCTGACCACAAATCTCATTCTAATAAAAGGCATTTATGAAAAACATACAACTAATACACTTAATGGTGAAACACTGAATGCTTTCTTCCTAAGAACAAAAAAAGATATTCATTTCTCTTCAACATTGTACTGGAGCTTATAGCCAGTACAGCCACATAAGAAAAAAAAATAAGAGGCATTCAGATTAGAAAGAAATAAGTAAAACTGATGGGAGTTTTTTATTGCTCATGACATGATGACCTCAAAATCTAATGAATATAGGTTAATTACGATAACTAATAAGTGAGTTTAGCAAAGTTGTTGAATCCAAGATCAATATATAAAAATCAATTACATTTTTACATACCATCATGTACAATTAGAAATTAAAAATTTAAAAATAATGCTATTTATAATTAAAATATGAAATATTTAGGTATAAGTATGACAAAAGATGTTCAAGACTTCTAAATTGCATTGAATTTCTTCTATAAGAAAATCAGAGTATATATAATTTGGTGCCTAAAATTATAATTTTGTTTTTTTAGTGACTCAGACTTCTGTAAAAGAATTCAAATAATTGGCAACTTTATACTAGTATTATAGAATGATGAGGGATGAGTCTCTGGTTCAGATTTCTAAAAATACAAATCACAAAATATTTTTATTTTCCTGTTTGAACTTTGAGGTTCATGCTACTGATTTGTGACAGCATATACTAAATGTATTTAATATTTTGCCCTATTCCCCAAATTCTGTTTTTCTGTCCACAGCCTGCACCAGCATGGACTACTTTTAGAGTTGGCCTATTTTGTGGAATATTCATTGTACTGAATGTTACTCTTGTGCTTGCCGGTAAGTAGTTTAAATTTTGAATTAAATTATTTTCTTACAAGTATGCATACGTCATTTTCTGTTCTTCTGTTAAAGCTACTACCAAACTACTAAAGCTACTGAAAGAGAAATCTTTTAAGGCTAAGTTTCTTGTTCTTATAAATAAGTGGGTGTGGGGAAAGTCATTTGTTTTGGTTTGTTTTTCCCTTGGTTATATTATCCTTTAAAAGTTTGCTAGTTGACTTCTTATTCTCCATTATTTTTCAGTGTTTATTTACAATTTCTTCACACTTTTTCAGTGTTCAATCATCAAGAATCTCAGCTACCTTGATCACAGATGAGAGTAAATAAGATATTACAAATTATGTACTGATTTATTTACTTTGCTTTTTGGACACTCACATCTTTTCCAGAATCTATTTACAATTACTTTACATAGAATTTTAAGAAGCATGGTTGTATAATTTCCTATTCTATAGAAGTTAAAAATTAGAAAAAAGTAGAAGGAATTGCTAAAAGCAAGTGCATTCCTACATCAAGAAATGTTATAACAGCCCTAACCGGTTTGGCTCAGTGGATAGAGCATTGGCCTGAGGACTGAAGGGTCCCAGGTTCGATTCCAGTCAAGGGAATGTACTTTAGTTGTGGGCACATCCCCAGTAGGGTGTGTGCAGGAGGTGGCTGATCGATGTTTCTCTCTCATCAATGTTTCTAGCTCTCTATCCCTTCCCCTTCCTCTCTGTAAAAATTCAATAAAATGTATTTTAAAAAAAAGAAATGATATAACAGCAACAGAGGCACAATCTTAATAAATCTCCCAAAAGAAGCACTTGACATTGTCAATCACTCCTTCTTAAAACTTTTTCTTTAATTGATTTTGCTGAGAAACCATACTCTGCTGGTTTTTCTATTATACTTAGCTGGCAGTTTTTTCTCAGTCTCCTTTGCTAGCTGTTTTTTTCTTTTTCCTTGTGACATCTAAATGTTGGGAAATACTACTGTGCTCAAACCTCAAAACACTTTCTCTGTCTACGTGTATTTCCTATCTAGGCAATCTTATTCAAACCTATGGCCATAAATATCATTTATATAGTAGTGACTCCCAAGTATATATACTCCTTTCTCTGAATGCTGTCAAAATCTAGAAAGAATTTGAAGTGGCTGTCAAATAGGCATCTCATAATTACATGGACAAATTTCTTTTTACCCTCAAATATACTTTCTCTTCTATATAGCAATACCTATCATCAGTTTCTCAGGCCAAAAACCTTTAGCCTCTTTTTTCCCTTGTCATTTCTAGTCCATCAGCTCTGTATTCAAAATATATTCTGAATCTGACCACCTTTACCAGTGCCACCCTTAATATATTGCAATGGCCTTCTAAACTTGTCTCCCTTCAGCCATTTTTGCTTCCTTGTAGTCACCATGGTCTTTAAAAAAAAATAAAATAAAATTAGATCATATCAGTCTCCTCTTCAAAAGCTAGTAATAGCTTCTCACAACATAATTGAAATTTCATATTACAATCTATAAAACCCTACAGGATCTCACCCCTCTGGGCCTTTCTGGCTTTACAGCCTATCATCCTTTCCACATCTAGTTTCACTCTGTTTTCAGTCACTTTTGTGTTGTCACTATTCCTTAAACACTCCAAGTTCATTTCCATCTACAGACCCTTGCAATTTCCTAAAGGCTCTTCCCCAAGAAATGTATGCTTACTTCCTCACTTCATTCATGTAATCTCTATTCAGATGCCACTTCCCCCAGTAAGGTTTTTCCTGATCACCTCTAAAATAGCTTGTTCTGTCCCTGTAGCCTACATTAGTTTTCTATAGAGTACTTGTAATTACATGACATAATCCTATATAATAAGAGCCTAATATGCAAATTGACCGGGAGTTCAACCAGCCAGGGGAAGGGAGGCCCTGGCCAGCATCTGGCAGCTGCTAGAGACCCTACCCATGCATGAATTTCATGCATTGGGCCTCTAGTATTTATGTTTCTTGGTATCTGTTTTTCCCACTGGAATGTAACTTCCTTTATGCTTGGCCATTTATTTTTCCTGTTTACCATTGTATCTCTATCACCTAGAACACTGCCTGGGACATAGTAGGGACAATATTAAAAAAAATATTGGTGGAAGTTTGAATGGACGGAAGAGAAAGGACCAAAATGAAATTAAGTGATATACAAATATACATATATAAGAAAGAAACCTCTCAAACATTCTTTCATTTAGAAATGAAATTTATATTGGACACTGATGGAATCAAAGACATGTCAAGAGGAGATAGAGGAGCAGAGATTTTAATTTTAGTTAGCCAGGGTAGGGGATGGGACAGAGGAGGAAGGCTTGAGTATGAAGGGGGAGAAGTGATAGATTCACCTAGGGTAAAGAAGAGTATTATTAGATGATAAGAATGAAAAGGTAGCTTGAGGTTAGTTCATAGGCTAAGAAGTGTACTAGTAAGTAAAACATGTTTTTGGTTGCGAAATACTACATCAGTGTACATGGTGTGTGTGTTGGGAGTTGTTGTTTTTATAAGGAAATTTTTTCTTTTTCCCCAAGATGTACGGGGTATTATTGTCAACATTAAATAAGACATAAGAATAAATAAACGTCTTCTTCATTTTATGTGAATGAATTGAGAAGAAGTTTTTTAAAATTCAGGGAAAAGTTGAGGTTTTTTTCTTTCTGTTGTAAATATAGATTAAGTTTTTGTGAGACACTCGGAGTTGTTTTTACTGTGTGGTTTATGTATTTAATGTTGTGTATCATGTTTTCTCACCTCTGAGCCCTTCTTTGTTTGATCTTTGTGTTTGTATGGGGATAAAGCCAGTTTTCTATCCTTATTTATCTCCCAGCGGCTGCTTAAAAGATAACAGTGTTGAGAGAGAAACACAGCAGTAGTAATGCATGTACAAGCATGATTCTTTTTTCAAACATTCACTTCAGAAAAACTGTGTGCATAATTCCTATAGTTTCTCAAAGGGACATGACCTGATATGTAATAATTTGTCTGAAATTTGCATATTTTTACTTTCATGAAGTGGAAAAATTACGTTTAGATTTTTTTAAACTTCTCTTATAGATTCCTAATAAATTTAATTTGATATTTGTTCTTTTGCAGTCTCTTTTTCACATAATTGCTAGAGTAGCCCATTGAAATTATTAATCTGGTCATGTCACTTATGTGTAAAATTCATTACTTCATACATTAGAGTAAAAGCTTAAATCTTGACAAAGTACGTCAAAGTCCGACCTGATTTTCCCCTGGCTCTATTTTTACCACTTTACCTCTCATTTACTACTATTCCAATCATAGTGGCCTCGGCCTTCTTCCTGTTCCTGGAGCACACCAGGCTCATACCTGTTGTCAAACTCTTTTACTTTCCTTTTACTTGGAGCTCTGTCCCTTCAGATATTCACATGATTCATTTTGTTTCCTTAAGGAAATACAAATGACCTACAAATGTCATATCCTGATAGGTCTTCTTGACCACCCTACCTAAAATAGCACCTAACATCATTCTTTATCTCCTTACCCTACATTTTTTTCTTCCAAAAATAAAATCACTACCTGATATTATACAGAATAGAAGTTTTTAAGAGACAGTTTTTAAGATTCAGTTCATTACTGAATCTCCAGCTCTTGAATTGGACATAGGAGGAGGTGCTAAAAACACCTAATAAATATTTGTCAGATTAAGGAAAAAATGAAGTTTTCTCAAGTAAAAGGGAAAAAACCCTGATATATACAGAATACTCATAATTGGCCAAACATTGTTTTAGTCATTTAATATATGTCTTTCACAATCCTATTAGACTTTTAAGAATAAATGTTATCCCCATTGACAAGGAAACTGAGACTTAAAAAAATTAAGTTATTTACCCTAATGTAGCTAGGATGTGAAATTTGGTTTATTGTATTTGACTCCAAAGCAAAGCTTTATTCACTCTGTATTTTTAAATTATGACATGTGCTATGTACTATAGAAAATACAAAGTTAAGTAATAAATGATTATATTAAGTGTACAAAGTAGTATATAATTAAATATTAAATGAATTATACTAATAATACATTTTATAGTTATTTGGAAAAATTGAGAAATTGTTAGCCAAATTGAAATTTTTGGCATATAGTAGGCTCAAAATGAAGCATTGGCTCAATGAATTTTTGAACAGATGAGGATCTGGCTCTTAAATAATAAGTAAAATTTGAATTTTTGGAAAGAAAAGCAAGGCCATTTTATGTATAAGGGGCAACATAAACTAATGTGAAACAAGAACTTGTTAAAAAGATAATAAAATGATAAGAATTAAATTGTTTAGGGGTACTATGAAATAAGTTTGGGAAAAATGAGTTAGAGATCAGATTGTGAACTTGAATTGGGAGGCTAAAGTGTTTGAATGTTCTTAGAAAGCTATAGAATAATAGTGATACTGAACATTTTTATATGGGCAATAGAATGTAGTGGTTAAGAGTGTGGGCTTTGTAGCAAAACTGAGTTAAAATCCTGACTCTGCCCTATACTAGATTATTAACCCTTAGAAAATTACTTAATTTATCACTGCTCTAGTTTTCTCATCAATCAAATAGCAATAATAGTTTTTAGGATAGATGAGTTATTATATGTAAAGATACTGGGAATAATCATTAGCATATTGTAAGCATTCTATAAGTATTAACCGTTGTCATTTATATCACTTTTTAATTTTTACATTGCCATCATTTGTACTATTTCCTTTAATTTTCACAGCAATTCTGTGAGGTAGGTATTACATATCTAGTTTAATGATGGATAAAACCAAACCAAAGAAGTTGTCTCCTGCCAGAAATCTCCAGCTGACAGAACTAATGTTATAATAGTTCTAAACTATTTTACCTTGGTTCTCTGTAATCTAAGAAACAAATGGAATGGTGGACTAACATGCTAGTAGTCAAATTTTAGGAAGATTATTCTGGTGGAATTTTGCGGAATGAAATGAAGATGGGAAAGAATCTAGAAACAGAATTTACAGGCTCTTGAGATAATCTAGATCTATGTTTGTTTATAAAAATTTCTATGCCAGGGCTGTATCATTGAGAATTTTAAAAAAAGACAATAAAGGGGACATTATGAATATTCTAACTAATTAATTTATATTCTTTCAGCTATATTTAAACTTGAAACAGATAGAAGTATATGGCCCTTGATAAGAATCTATCGGGGTGGCTTTCTTCTGATTGAATTCCTTTTCCTACTGGGCATCAACACATATGGTTGGAGACAGGCCGGAGTAAATCATGTGCTCATCTTTGAACTTAATCCAAGAAGCAATTTGTCTCATCAGCATCTCTTTGAGGTAATCAAAGCAAGATATAAAGTCCCACAAATATAATTTTCATTAACTATATAGCTGGTTTAGTGGGCACTGAAATCCACCTTCTTTTTAAAGAGGACTACTGACTTAATAACTAAACATTTCTCTTCCATTTGTTTTATTAAAGAAATTCTGAGTAATGACAAAAATAAAAATTTTTTCTCTTTTTGTCTTTTCCATTCTTTATCAGATTGCTGGATTCCTTGGGATATTGTGGTGCCTGAGTCTTCTGGCATGCTTCTTTGCTCCAATTACTGTAATTCCCACATATGTGTACCCACTTGCCCTTTATGGATTTATGTTTTTCTTTCTTATCAACCCCACCAAAACTTTCTACTATAAGTCCCGGTTTTGGCTGCTTAAACTACTGGTAAGTCCAAATATTTGTGTATCATTTTTAGAGAGGTATACTGTATTTGTCATTGGCTTCCTCCAGGATGAAACCCAGGCTGTTTTATTGCACAGCTTCAGAAGCACGGTCCACATTGTAATCTGTATGAGTGGCTCCCCAGCTCCAGAGTCAAAGAATGCAATATGACTGGTACACCTGGTGTTATACAGTGCAGCATCTTTGGCAAAGCACAAATGCATTTTTCCCTCTGAAAATGGAATATGAAGTGTCCAGATATTGAAATAATTTTGCTAATTAATAATAGTTAATTCATGATTAATTTAGTTCATTATTTAATCAGCTCTGAGAATATGTAGAACTCTATAAATTTCTTAAAAAGTGATAAAATTGTTATATTCCTGTTAAATTTATGTAAATAGTTTACCATTTTTATTTTATGAAAGATAGGTTCTCTAAAAGTTACAGAAATTGGTCACCAAGTTTAATTTCAAAAGCTGACTTTAATTTTTGCTTAAATAAATTTCATTTCTTCTTCCACTTTATCTATTTCTTAATTATTGCAAATTCATGTGGTCTCAAGTATTAGGATATAAAATATAGTATTGGGATATACAGAAATGGTAGCTATATTTTTTGGTGATAGTGTAAAGTTAACTCTGGGAAAGGACTTAATCTTACTCTTAAATTAAACCAGCTCTATATTGAAAATCAATTGGGAATACTTTCATATAATTATTTCTTAGATTATGAATTACAATTAACAGAAAAATAAAGATTAATGATTAAATTGACCAATCTCTATACAAACTTTCAGAATTCCCATAATTATTGCCTCATTTTTTTTTTCCACTTGGTAATCTCTACTTCCTTGAAAACTGTACTTTTTGTGTATTTTTCCCTTTTGTTAAAAAACCTCATCCTAAAGAGTAGCCCCTTAGGGTTAGATTTTTTGTTTTTATTCTTAGCAATAAACTTTCCTACATATAGCATTAACTAAATGTTTTTAAATCTAAAGACATAAAATATGGACTTCATATTTAAAATGTATAATAAGCATTCAACAACAAAAAAAAGCAACCTATGTTTGAATATAGCTGAGTATTAATAGCAATCAGGAAAAGAAAATGGCTAAATCTTCCTGAATTTTTCCCCCCCAAAATTAGTTGATTTTTTTTTTTTTTGAGGAGACACACGGATCTGATTGTTTTTTATTTGTATTATTTCTTTCCCCACTAGAATTGAATTTTTTATCACAAATTGAGAATCTCCCTCTTTTTTTCCCTCCAAGTTTATTATATCCTAATAAGAGTAATATGCAAATTGACCATACCTTTGTTATACCCACAAGCCCCACCCATGAGCCAATCAGGAGCAAGTATGCAAATTAACCCAAAACAAGAGGGCTATGGCCACAGAGAGAGCAGGAGAGAGGCTTGGGTTGCCCCTGGTGATGGAGGAAGTCAAGCTTTCCGCATACCCTGGCGGCCCAGGCCTCTGCGTAAGGCAACAAAGTTTCAATGGCTGTTGCCACAGAGCGAGCAGAAGGCTTGGCTCTGCTCCAGGCTGCAAAGTTTCAATTGTAGAAGATAAATAAATCCTAGATACCAGGGCCTCTGCTTGGGTTGCCGGGGGGGGAGGGGCATGGCCAGCTTGGAAACCACCACAGGCCCCTCACCCAGGCCACCCCACGCCCCAAGGGAACCCCCACCCTGATCCGGGACACCTTTCAGGGCAAACCAGCTGGCCCCCACTCATGCACCAGGCCTCTATCCTATCTAATAAAAGAGTAATATGCAGATTGACCATCACTCCAACACACAAGATGACTGCCCCCATGTGGACACAAGATGGCCACCACAAGATTGCCAACAGGGGAGGGCAGTTAGGAGGGACAGGGGGGGGTGATCAAGCCTGCAGGGGAGGGCAGTTAGGGGTGACCAGGCTGGCAGAGGAGGGAAGTTGGGGGTGACTGGGCCAGCAGGGAAGAGCAGTGGGGGGGACCCAAGCCTGCGGGGGAGGGCAGTTAGGGGTGACCAGGCTGCAGGGGAGCAGTTAGGCATCAATCATGCTGGCATGAGAGTGGTTAAGGGGTGATCAGGCTGGCAGGCAGAAGCAGTTAGGGGCAATCAGGAAGGCAGGCAGGTGAGCTGTTGGGAGCCAACAGTCTAGAATTGGGCCTAAATGGACAGTCAGACATCCCTCAAGGGGTCCCAGATTGGAGAGGGAGCAGGCTGGGCTGAAGAACACTCCCTCTCCCCCAGTGCATGAATTTTGTGCATTGGGTCTCTAGTAAAGAAATAAAAGCAAATAATTTCCTTTAAGTATAAGCACCATTAGGCTTAATTTTGGGTTTGAATTCTGAGTATGAAACTTAGATGTACAAGAGTATTTTGGTAAGTTATAAGTATGCCATTACCATTAATAGGTTTCGTCATCATCTGGAACAGTGGTCACCAACCTTTGGGCCTCAGGGACCAGCAGTGGTCTGCGGACCACTGATTGGTGGCTGCTGCTCCAAAGGTTTCCTTAAACCAGCAATTGCCAACCTTTCAGACCTCATGGACAACCAGTGGTACTGGGATTACTGGTTGGCAACACTGATCTAGAAGACATAATTTGTAGAAGATTTTTTAAAAGATAAATATTTGAGGATGTATGGTAGAGGGGGTCAGTACAGAAAGCAAACGAAGGGGGATATTTGTAATACTTTCAACAATAGAGAAAAAATGTGACCCACTTTTCTTCCTCTTGAAATCTGTACTAAAATTATTTCTAGTGAGTACAATATTATTAGACTAGAGGCCCAGTACGTGAAATTCGTGCACTTGTGGGGTCCCTCAGCCTGGCCTGTGCCCTCTCGCAGTTCGGGACACCTCAGGGGGTATCCAACTGCTGCAGAGACAGGAGAGGCTGTGAGCCCGGCTTCTGGCTAAGCAGCGCTCCCCCTATGGGAATGCACTGACCACTAGGGGGCAGCTCCTGTGTTGAGTGTCTGTCCTCTGGTGTTAAGTGTGCATCATAGTGGCCAGTAGTTCTGCCATTCAATTTGCATATTAGCCTTTATTATAATAGGATTATCTTTTTTATTTTGAGATTGTCATTTTATTACTAGATTTTGTGGAGTTTTACAACTGTTATTTGCATTAAAAAATGTAGCATTCTTCTGGTTACAAGGATATAACTTTGAGATTATAAACATCTATTGTTCCCTGCCTCAATTATTGTGAAATGCCTATGTAGTTATTTTGAAATGTGGTTTGAAAGACTCAGAAAACTCAGGTATTAATATCACTGTTTCATTGCAATAACAAAGGAATACAGTTGTGTACATTGTGTAAAGTGAGCATTTCTCCCAGTGCATCCATCTTTAAATAGTAAGCTGTGATTCATGCATGACAAGTTACTTTTATTAACAGAATGATTCTCCATTGAGTAGAGTAGACATTTATCTATGCATCTTCTATATACTAATAAATGAGGACTTGTTGATGGAATAGGTTGGCAATGGTAATAAAATAAGAAATAATGGAATAATAAAAATGTACTATCAGAAGCATTAAAATACAGAAGGAAGCATTATGATATGTTATATTTGTAATAATAATTGGTACCAAGAATATTTTAGAAATAATTTTAATACTAATTGGCCTGTCAACTTACTTAAATTCAAATCTCACTGAGAAAACTTACTCTTAGACTATTTCTAGCGGATTTACAAGAATGTTTCTGCCCTAGTTATATTTCTGTGATATAACTCTTTTTAAAACCTCATCCTAAAGTAAAACTACAGTCATCACCATGACATTAGGGAAATGAAAGTGACTTTAGTTAGAGAAGAAGGCATGCTTCAAACAATAAGATGCACCATCTTTCCCTTTCTATCGATACTTCATAGGCAAAGGAAAGCTTTGTATTTATTTAGCAAAACTCCTATCCCAGCTAAGATGGAAGAATATTCCAGAAATCATAACACATGGATCTCCCACAAAATTTACCTTAGAGCCTAAAGTTAGACATTCTATCAGTGCTTTGACCTTTTGCCACTCTCTGCTTTCAACTTCAACTCTTCACACCTCTCTGCTCTCTATTTTCTAACTATAGCTATTCTTGCCTTCCCAGCTTTATTTCCTTTCTTCCTTTTTGCATTCAACTCATTCCCTTCACTTCTAATTCTCAACCTTACCATGTTGCCAAGTCCCTGTGTTTGTGATTGGTTCATTGGTTTCCATTTTATCAGCTAAAGTAATCACATTAGATGATCACACATGAATTAGAGAAATTCAATATGAATTTTCTTATTTTTGTGTTTCTTTTTTTTTTTTCCTTCCTCCCAGTTTCGAGTATTTACAGCCCCGTTCCATAAGGTAGGCTTTGCTGATTTCTGGCTGGCTGACCAGCTGAACAGCCTATCAGTGATACTGACGGACCTGGAATATATGATCTGCTTCTACAGTTTTGAGCTTAAATGGGATGAAAGTGGGGGCCTGTTGCCAAATAATTCAAAAGGTAGAGTATGAATGCACATCCACACTACTGAACTGCCAGTATACACTAAGAAATATTGGGAATGATAACTAAGACATTTAAGATCATCATGAAAACTCATCCAATAATGTAAACTTAATTAAGTGTACTTGGCACTTTTTTAGTAATCTTTTATCTGATATACTTTGGCTCTTAAATTATGTTATGATTTTAGTCATTCATTTGCCAAGAGACTTACAACTTATATTTTACCAATTCTAAAACTTAAAAAGTCCTAGTACATTGGTATTTATGTACCAATGTATAAATGCTTTAGTGCCAACAATTGCTATCATGGTATTGCTTTTTAATGATCAAAAATACTTATTACTTAGAATTGGATCCAGTGCTTTGAGATAGTCATTAGTCTAATTTTTTTAAAATCTTATTTGTAATCTGTTTTTTCTTCTGGCTCCTTTTCCCACTCTTAGTTTATACCAATAGTTCAAGTTATTATGGAATTTTGCCTTAATAACAAACACCAAATTTAGATAGCTTATGTAACATTTGAGTAACAAAAGTTAATGAAGCCAGTGCCAACACATTTTCATTGATTACCAGCACATGACAACTATTGTAGATTGATCACATTCCCAGAATTTGAAGAAAAACTGATTTATCAATTCCTTCTCATTTAATAATAGAAACTTTGTTCTTAATTTTTTTAAAAAAGAGTATAGGTACATGAACAACCTATAGTAGATATATTATAACTAGAGGCCCGGTGTATCAAATTTGTGTACGGGGGGTTGAGGAGTCCCCTCAGCCCAGCCTGCACCCTCTCCAATCTGGGATGCCTCAGGGATGTCCAGCTGCCAGTTGGGGGCCTAAACCGGTGGTCGGACATTCCTTTCACAATCTGGGACCACTGGCTCCTAACTGCTCACCTGCCTGCCTGCCTAATGACCCCTAACTGCCCCCCTCACCAGTCTAGTCACCCCTAACTGCCTCTGCCTGCTGACCTGATCGCCCCTAACAGCCCCCTCTGCCAGCCTGGTCACCCCCAACTGCCCGCCCCCCCATCAACCTGGTTGCCCCTAGCTGCCCCCCCACTGGTGTGGTCACCCTTACTGCTCCCCCTCCTAGCCTGGGGAGTTTTGTTGTTGCAGTGTCACTTATTGTTTTTGAATAAGTCCCTCTGCCGGCCTGGTTACCCCTAACTGCCCCCCCAGGGCCTGGTCACCCCCAGCTGACCCCCGGCCAGCCTGGTTGCCTCTTACTGCCCCCCTCTGCTGGCCTGGTCACCTCCATCTGCCCCCTGCCCCAAACTGCCCCCCCTGCCAGCCTGGTCACCCCATGCAGCCTGCTGTTCAGTCATTTGGTCATCCCTCACTAACACCCATGCCAGTCTGGTTATCCCATGCAGCATGCTGTTGGCTCATCCATCTGGTCATTTAGGTCGTGACAGCCCCTGGCTTTTTATACATTATGACTAGTAGCCCTGCATATGAATCCATGCACCAGTAGTTCTCTGCAGGACTTGGCCACTCTGCGACCTCTACCCAGAGGCACTTTGCGGCCCAGAGGCCCATCTTTGGCTGGGCATGGAACACTTGCCTTGTCGCTGGGGTGACAACACAAGCATTCCCCTCTGTCCCCTGCTTTGTGCCCACTGCCCAGAGGCTCTCTGCAGCTGGGGTGGAATGCTTGCATCGCTGCCACGGCAATGAAGCAAGCATTCCACCAAGCCTCTCACACTGTGTGCTCTCAGTGGCCTCCCCCACGGGACAGAGGGACTCCGGTGGAGCTGAGAGGACTGGGCACCACCATCTTGTTGCTATGGGCACTTCCATATTTGTGATGGAGTGACAGTTAATTTGCATATTACCCTTTTATTAGATAAGATGACTTGGAGTTCATGAAATTGACTGGTGTTGTCAGTGATATTTGTATGTTTTCCCTGTGTTTGAGATACAGAGCTAACTAATTTTTTTCTCTTTGACTAATATACTCAACTTCTAATTTTATTATGGTTTTACTTCACTCCAAAGAAAGTGATTCCAGAAGAGATGGTCAGAAACCTGTGAGGACAGGTGTTCCCCGTAGGTCCTTCTTAAGTATTTTACCTTCTCTCCGAGACCCTTACCACCAAAAAGTTTGAGACTAAAATAGTTGCAAAGAAGAAAGTGGTTCTGAAACCCAGGCTCTTTGCTTTCATGTACTTGCTAGTGGTTATAGTATATGACTAAATGATGTGAACAAGTTATTTTCTTAAATTTTAATCTTTTCTTCTTTGAAATCTTCACAGAACTAGAAATTTGCCACAAATATACATATGGTGTTCGGGCCATTGTTCAGTGCATTCCTGCCTGGCTTCGCTTCATCCAGTGCCTACGCCGGTACCGAGACACCAGAAGGGCCTTTCCTCATTTAGTTAACGCCGGGAAATACTCCACAACTTTCTTCATGGTGACATTTGCAGCTCTTTACGTCACTCACAAAGGTATTCTGCGATTGACTCTAAAGAGGTTTTTAAAACCCTTATTTTTACTACTTGCATCTGTTCCTCATTCTGCATGCTTTTCCAGTTGTGTATTTTACACTGAAATTCTAGTCCCCTCAGCTATACGAATTTTTGCTTGAACATAATTTTAGTCTTATCCAATATTTACTAACAAATACCATTAAAAATAATCAAAGTCATCTAGAATAGAAGGATTTGTGATAACATTTGAAATCCTGAATTATATTTAATAGGTTCAATCTATCTGAACACCTTTGGTTTTCATTTGTTTTTTTAGACTTGTTCATTAATGAGGTTGGGAAATTCTAGGTGGAAAAGAGTCCCTCTAGCAATCATGTATATTTTTAATCACTTTCCTTCACCAAGTTGTGAGGAGTGTTTCTAGCCCATTTAACTGCAAATTGAGTTCTCTGATCTCTCTAGTTTCTTATCTCCATGGCAACCAGTTATTACTTGAGACTGCTCTTCTGTTGGGAGGAGAAAAAAGCTTTTCATTCTGAACCACATGCAGTCACGGCTTTTGAATTTTTAACCTCTTTTGAAGAACAATCTATCAAAGATCTTGCTTCCTTTTACTAAAATGTATTTTCCCTTTGTCTATTTAAATAACTATCAGCCCACACTTTAGATCCTACATTCTGTCATCAATTGATGGTAAAGAAATGTTACTAATTAAAATTATCACCATAAATAGTTTGATAAATTTTTTTGGTAAAGTTTTTTCAGTGATTTTTTTTCTTGAGACCTGTATTTTAGGAGCCTTAGTGTTTTAGAATTGCTACTTATCTAAAGTGTGTCTAATGGTCATGAAAGATTAGGGTGGTGGTTTTTGTTTTTTGTAAGGCTTGCAATTCGGTCCCTAGAATACTTTACACACTTTAAAAAAAAAGTTTTTAATATGTATATATATTTTTTATTGATTTCAGAGAAAGGGAGAGGGATTGAGAGATAGCAACTTCGATTCCATCAGCTGCCTCCTGCATGCCCCTATTGGGAATTGAGCCTGCAACCCGGGCTTGTGCCCGAACTGGGAATTGAACAGGTGACCTCCTGGTTTATGGGCCAACCTCTGACCCATACCAGCCGAGTAACATACTTGCAGTTTTTTTGTAGTAGATTCTGTGATTACAGTACTATTTTGGTAATGCAGCCAATAACCTTTACTACTATGTAGGCTCTCTTGTTAGATGAGAATTTAATTACCTCAAGGATAGAAATACCTTTATAATACTCTTATAATTTTAATTCTTTTTTTAATTTATTTTATTTTATTATTATTTTTTAATTAAATCTTTATTATTCAG
Organism: Lasiurus cinereus; assembly: GCA_011751065.1. NCBI lineage: Eukaryota > Metazoa > Chordata > Mammalia > Chiroptera > Vespertilionidae > Lasiurus > Lasiurus cinereus. Next base: position 21,585,090 of record JAAGEH010000042.1, on the reverse strand, counting down.
ATTATTACATTTGTTTGTCTTTTTTCCCCTCCATAGCTCCCATCCACCAATTCCCACCCCTCTCTCTACCCTTACCTCCCTCCCGTTGACCTCATCCATAGGTGTATGATTTTTGTCCAGTCTCTCCCTGTACACCCCTCACCCCTTTCCCTCTGAGAATTATCAGTCCACTCTCTTTCTGTGCTCCTGCTTCTATTATATTCACCAGTTTATTCTGTTGATCAAATTTTTAATTCACTTAATTTTTAGATTCACTTGATAGATATGTATGTGTTCATAATTTTTTATCTTTTACCCTTCTTTCTCTTCTAAAAGAGTACCTTTCAGCATTTCATATAATACTGGTTTGGAATTGATTAATTCCTTTAGCTTTTTCTTATCTGTGAAGGTTTTTATTTGCCCTTCAATTCTGAATGATAGCTTTGCTGGATAGAGTATTCTTGATTGTAGGTTCTTGCTATTCATCACGTTGAATATTTCTTGCCATTCCTATCTGGCCTGCATCGTTTCTGTTGAGAAATCAGCTGACAGTCGTATGGGTGCTCCCTTGTAGGTAATGAACTGTTTTTCTCTTGCTGCTTTTAATATTCTCTCTTTGTCTTTTGCTCTTGGTATTTTAATTATGATGTGTCTTGGTGTAGTCCTCTTTGGATTCCTTTTATATGGGGTTCTGTGTGCTTCCTGGACTTGTAAGTCTATTTCTTTTACCAGATGTGAGAAGTTTTCAGTCATTGTTTCTTCAAATAGGTTTTCAGTATCTTGTTCTCGCCCTTCTTCTGGCACCCCCACAATTCTGATGTTGGTACGCTTGAAGCTGTCCCAGAGGCTCCTTACATTATCTTCACATTTTTGGATTCTGTTTTCTTCTTCCTTTTCCAGTTGAGTGTTTTCTGATTCTTTATATTTTAAATTTTTGACTTGATTCTTGCCTTCCTCTAGTCTGCTGTTAGGTCTCTGTATAATATTTTTTATTTCAGTCAGTGTATGTTTAATTTCTAGTTGGACCTTTTCCATCTCTAGTTGGTTCTTTTTCATCTTCTCCTGGGTCTCGCTAACTTTATCCATCTTTTCTAGGATATTCTTGAAAAACCTTATAATCGTGGTTTTGAATTATATTCAGTCGTTTCTTTTCCTCCATTTCTTTTGTTTGTGATCTCTTCCATTGTCTCCACATTTTCACTATGCCAGGAGAACTTCTGTGTTAGATTCAGCCTTATGATCCAAGACTTGCAAAACTGCCAAAGCCTCTCTGTTGAGCTTGGGATGGTTGGAGTCTCAGGGCTTAATGGACCACCTTGCCTTCCAGTTGGCCCCACCCTCCACGGCCCCTAAGTCTCACGTGACTGGGTAATGGCTGGAGCGATCCCTGTGTGTGCGCGCATGCGCTCTCCGAGTGCCTCTAGACTGCTGCCTTTCTGGCTCCCCTGCACTCCGGGACCATATGAGTCTGGGTCCCCAGGGTTTCGCCTGAAACAGGGGTTTAGTGGAGTTAGAAGTGGCGCAGTTGAGAGGCTCTGTCTCTCGCTCACTTGTGAAAGCACAATCAGCAGTCGGTCTTCTGAGCGCCAATAGACTTCTGCCCTTTTGCAACTCCCCTAAATTTCCATGCACTTCTCCCTTTTCACAGTCCAAACTCAACCCATATGAGTTTCAGCTGGACCTGGGGTTTAATGTCGTAGGATAAGGGGTTCAATGCAGTTGGGAGTCTCCGTCCCCCTCCCGCCAGAGAAAGCCAGCCAGGTACTCCGGCACCTGCTCTCTCCACATGCGCGTCTCCGTACCTCAGCTTTTTGCAGCTCCTCTGGGTCTCTGTGAGCCCCTCTCTTTCCTTCTAGTTGTAGAATTTCCACTCAGCCAGCTTTCCTGTGGTTCTGAATGATGTCCATTCTGTCTTTTAGTTGTATTTTTGAAATTGTTGTTCAAGGCAGCAGTGTAGATGTTTACCTATGCCACCATCTTGGATTCCTCCCATAATTATAATTCTTGATGAGGAATGCTATTTATTACTCAGTTCAGGCATGCATCATGATTTAGTTTTTACTAGACGTTATTGCTAGAGAATTTGTAAATCAGACAATTAATTTGATAAGTAGTACTGTATGACTCAAGAATCCTTTACTTTTCTCCCATTCCAGATAAAAATAGTACTGATACCATCAACTTAATAAGAAACTGAAACGCTGAATTTCTTAAATTTGCAAACATTCTAAATCTAAAATCTAAGGCTAGAAACAGTAGTTTGCATAGTATTATTCAGGCTTTTTTTGTTCATGTATCCCTTCAAATAATTTTTTAAACTATAACTTTATTATTTTAATATTATTTAAACTATATTACTTCTTGGGTATTTTTAAGTTTACACCTGAAATTTTTATCTCAGGTTTAAATAATAACAAAAGAAAATGTAGTTTCCAGTGTATTTTTAAAACAAAACTGTTAAATGTTTCTATTAAATGTATCCAAGTAATTTAAATATAGAAGCATAACACTTACCATGACTTCCTTTTTAAATGAAAATAGAAATTTTACATTTGTTTCCCATTAAACTTTAATGTAATATATTTTTATGTTTTAATGAATTTTGGCTGACATGAATATAGAAATTAAATTTTTTCTTGTTATAATTTTCATTGCCCTGATTATTATCTATAGTTGATCAAAATAACATTATAAATGTATTACAAATTAAAATAATTGTTACACATAAATCTCTTTATGAAAGAAATTTATATTACTTATTACTATTTTATTTTTCAGCTTTTTTATAAGGAAACTGAGAAACTTTAACATAGGTATAAATATGAGAATGAAAGTTTTGTTGCAGTATCACTCAGTGTTTTTGAACAAATCCTGAGTTTTGTGACCAAAAGAATTGTATAATAGTATATCATCAATAATTATTTTTAGTGATCTCTCAGAGATTTTTTGTTGAAAATAAACTGAATAAAGTAAGGCATTGTACATAAACTGAATAAAAAAGGATTTGCTAACTAGTCACTAGAGTCATTCATTTTCTGTTTCTGGACAGTATACCAAAAAGTTTGAGTAGGATCAATCATATGATACTTATTTTTAGAGACTCCCTGGTTAGCCAAACATACTTAAGCACAAACAGGAAAATAAAATGTTTGTCAGTGCAGTATTTTTTAATTAATTGTTTTTAAATGTATTTTTGAAAACAAGCCTTGGAATTGCAGGTTATGCTAATCCAACTTACAGAGAATAGCTGCCATATACTCTTACCCTAATTAGAAAAGCAGTTGGCCATAATCAGAAAAAGTTCTGACTTAAAATGAACATATTTAGTACAGTCCTGTGTAAACATCTCACTTCTCAATTCTAAGTTGGATGGATAGGTGGTACATAGAGAGATTAAGCAAGCACCATTTAATATTATTGAGAATATTCTGAGTCAGGTTTTGGTAAGTACTAAAAATAGAGCTACAAACAAAACTAATTCTTGCCCTTAAGTATTTATAATTTAGTAGGAGAAATAATCAAGTGAAAAAGGATAAGTTGGTTGCACGACAATGTAATTGTATGTAAAACTTTGGAACTGCACACCTTAGAAATGGTTAAAATGGTAAATTTTATGCTTATGTTTTTTCACCATTATAACAATTTTTTTTGAAAGACATTAAAATAAAAGATAAAGAGATAAGCAAGGTATCAGAACAGCCAACAATACAGCACAAGTCCCTAACCTAGCCTTTAGGCCTTAGGATGGGAAGTACAGAGCCAAGGTTCCAGGGGTTAAGCTATCCTATTGTTTATGTTGAATTAAGGGGGATTCCAGTTATCCCATTAATGTGTTTTGCCCAAGGCCATGTAATTTGTGAGTGCTAGAAGTATTTCTATTCATCTTTGGTCTAGTGCTGTGTTTGTTTGTTTTTCTTTCCTCAAACAAAGCCACACCTTTAAAGTGTAAATAATAAAGTCTTTTTGGTTTACTTAAACCATTTGTAAGGATTAAATAAGGGTGGTAATTCACTTGAAATCACTTTATGTACTCCAACTTGCTGTATAATTGGAATTTATCATTAAATGAAATACAAGTTATCTTTGTTGTATAGAGCTGGCATATGTGTAAGTCTTTCTAAAAGAAACCTTTATAATCACCTTGGGTGAGGGGCTTATATAGGGCAAGTATCAATTAGGAATGTATTTGGCTTTTTATACTAATAACACATGTTTACTCACTGAACTTGAATCATGTGCCCCAGTCAAATTTTTTTAAAACACAAGCATTTTTTAGACAGGCCATTGGTTATATATCTTAATCATATCCCTAAATTTAAAGGAAAACACTTTTTGTAGTTGCTACATATTAAATATTTATATCACTTTTTTTTTCACCCCCAAAAAGCCTAAAACAGAGGAGGGAAATTTGAAAAGGTAACTTAGAGGGACCAATGACAGAAAATTTAACATTGAGTGATCAAAAGTAGCATTTGATTTCTGTTGTTTTCTTGGGCAGTATTCTAAGAGAAAAAGCACCAGAAAACATAAATTTTAGAAAAAATTACTGGGCCAAAAGAATAGAATTTGATAGTTAATGAGATTTTTTTTCTATTATATATGCGCTATTATTGCAAAGGATAAGTTTTATGATCCTTTATTTTTGCAAAGGATAAGTTTTATGAAAGGTTAGGGGGGGATAGTGAAGTAACCTTGTTCAAACTCTGAGTCTTTTCAGAGAACTAGCCTACAAAAGGTACCATAGTCACAACATCGGGGAATTTTCAAGATATTATTTTTTTCTTTTAAGTTGTGTAGGCCAAAGACTTTATTTTTTCCCCCATGGATATTTAATTTCTTTATTAAGGTATGACATATGTGTTCTTATCCCCCCATTACCCTCCCAGTTCTCCTACTCATGCTCTCACCCTTCTGTTGTCTGTGTCCATTGGTTAGGCTTATATGCATGCATACAAGTCCTTCGGTTGATCTCAAGATATTTTTCAAAGACATGTCTTAGTTTGTCCTAGCCAGTTTGGCTCAGGTGTGGGTTTGATTCCGGTCAAGGGCACGTAAAGTTGCAGGTCGATCCCCAGCCCCAGTCGGGGCACATGTGGAATACAACCAATCCATGTGTCTCTCTCACATTGATCTTTTTCTCTTTCTGTCTCTCTCTCCCCCTCCCTTCCATTCTCTCTAAAAATCAATTGAATCAGATGAGGAATGACAACAGCAGCAGGAAAAAAAAAAGTTTTAGTTTATCTGCATAATTTGTAAAAGCAGAGGCACAAGAATGAACTCTGTACCTAGAATAATTTTTTTTAAACTTGAGGAAGGTGGTTTATGCCCATTTTAGGGATGATAATATTGTATTTTAAACATTTCAGAATATTTTCTTTTCCATCATTGATTTTAGAAGCAAAGGTTTAGCTAAGCAAAGATTTAGCTAACAGCCAATCTTCATATTTTAAGAATTCACATTTTATTACAAGCCTAAATTTGATGCCAACTCCTACAAGTTTTTGTTGGGTTTGGGATTGGAAGAGACAGGAAAGTGTTTTAAATGGTTTTGTGTGTCCTTGACATTTTTGGCTTTGGCAAGGAAAAGCCTGTGGGAGGTACAATAATAGAAAAAGCCATTGTGTTGTCATTTCTACCCCGTTGATGGGGAGAAAGTGCTTCATTAGATTTTGTTTTTCATTTACAGTTTCTAATACTCTATAAAGTATTCATACATTCTTAGTGTATTTTACTCTTTGTTGTTCTCCAAATATAAAGAAGAAAAAAAAAACTTCTTTTAAAAATACTTCAGATTTAACTTTAAATTTTATTGATAGAGTATGCTAGCAAGCATTTGCTATTAGACTTCTAAAAATACTTGGGAAAAACAGAAGATATTCTCTGCTGACTTAAAAGCTGAGTTCATTTATGTTTGCTTGTCGTTTTCTGATGCCCAGGTCCCTTCTAGATCCCTTCTTATTTAATATTCTGGAAGGGGTGCTATGCTCCCTAATAAGGATTGCTCAGCAGTAGTTCAGCGCCTTCAGTGCCAATAGTCATTTCATTGTTTGAGTGAGCACACATAGTCCTGAAGTACTTCCTCTCTGGGGGTATGGCCAGTTGGTTACCCTATTTCTACCTTGAATAATGGGCCGCTTTGCCTGAATTTCCAAGTTTTAGTCTTATTATACATATAATAGAAACACTCATTTTTTAAATATTCTCTTAGGGAAACATTTTCTATTAATTTTTTTAAAAGACATACAAGTCATTTGGGTAAACGTTTTTATTTTTGGCTTATTATTGAAAGTATCTCAAATCTTTAATGTTTGTCTGGCCTACCCTGACAAAAATAATGATCACCCGAGAAGGGGTAAGACATATGACCATATTTATTAACTAAGATTACCTAAAGATCAGGGAAGTATCTATATCCATTAATTTTACAGAGAGCCATATTATTTTCATAATTTAGTGGTTTGTTTATTTGGGCAATAAGAATAGAATTAATGTTTGTTGGATGCCAAACTCATTCATAACTCAGCTTACCTATATATCTTTGGGCTTTAAAATGGTGTTTGTTTTCTTATTTAATTTCAAATTTCAAACTAATAAGCTATTACCAAAGTAGAAAGGTTTGGGTTGAAAATAATACTATTCACTTTTTCTTCACACATTGCCACTTCTTTTACTTTTAAAATATTCACCCTGAAGTATGGTTTAGGGTGACATCCATGTATAATTTTTCTGGTTTCTGTCTTAGCACTTTTCCTGGCAAGTTATTTTGCTTTATCCTTCCTATGATGGCTGTAGGGGTACAAAACTCTAAGAACCTTATTTTTATTTGTTTTAGATTCAGTAGATGTTATTGCCATAAATGTTTAATGTGTATTATGCTTCTAACATTGCAGGTGTGTAATAGAAGCTCAGGGGTAGAATAGCAATGACTTGATTTTCTGTGATTCTGAACATCATTAAAGTAGGCTACCAGAGTTAGCCAAGAGAGAATTAGATATAATTGCTTGCCTAAAGTGATAATATTTTTCCACTACATCTTCTGAATACCAATGAAGGCAGATGATTTCGGGAGGAAAACACTCTTCATTTGGGAGATGGGAAAGTTCACATAAGGGTAATAATTAAAAAGAGACCAAAATGTAGCTAGCATATGTAGACCAGGTGTATGTTAATCATTGTTTGAAGAGGTTCATAAGATAAAATATTACTTATTATAAAATATTTTGTTAAAAACATTTGTGTTTTTTTTAAATAAGTTCTTGTGTATGTTTCATAGAAGTTTTATAGAAATATAGTCTTAGAAAGGAGGGAGGCATTTGACTCATTGTACCATTTTAAGAATTATACTCTAAGGATGGGGCTTATATTTAAAAATCTAAGAGAAATTAAAGAAAATCAGCACATTGCTTTTATATTTCCCCTATAATCTCCTTTTATACAATAATTTGAACTCAGTGATTTCAGTAATTAGGAAAGAAAATCAGCTTTCAGTAATAGGACTTGATATTACTTACACTTATTTGAGAAATGCTCATTTTGTTACTTCTTGATGAATGTATCTTTTATTATATTCTCAATTCATTACTTTTTCTAACAAACAAAATTGTTGTGTAAAGTAAATGAGATATATGTAAAACACTTGGCAGATAGTAATCATTCAACTTTAAAAAAGTTGCAAATACTGTGTAATTTATAGCTAAATTGCTTGTCTTAATCTCTTGTGTTGATCTGGTTTTGAAAATATGAGAAGAGTATGGATTTTTAAGTTGCTAAATTTGCTTTATTCTTTGCAAACCATAGTAGATGAGTTATAGAATTTTTTTTTATTCAATCATGATGCTAATAATTGAACTGTATTACTAAGTTAGACCCCACTGTCAACAGAATGAGGTAAGCAGGTATGTCAGAACACATCCAGCTACACCTAAATAACAACAAAACAAAAACCATTTTGTTAGGCCTTTAAGTTGATGATTCATATTATATAATGTTGTAGATAAATATTCAACCCAATTTGCTTTTGATGAAAAAAAGTTTTTGTGGAAGTAATTTAAACCTGAAAATGTATTTTTTTATCCAAGTTTGAGTATTCACTAGAATCACTTGTGGGCTGTTTTAAAAAATATTTGTTTCTTTTCCCTACCACTGACTTCTCAGGAGAAATTGATAGTGTATGCTGGTGTATATACAACAAAGCAGTTCTCTGGTGGGAGTGGATGAAGGCGGCACTGATTTGCAGTGCTTGCTAATTTCCATGGTATAAATGCTTCCACCATAGACAGTTTCAAGCTATTAGGATGATAACATTGAATGTTGAGAAAAAATATATAACGTTGTATAGTATTCTCATCATATAGATAAACTAAACATAAACATAAAAATAATAGCAAGATTTAGTAAGATGATTAGGAAGTGGCGATTATTGAGTTTTTATTACCTTTGTTTTTAATATAACTAATTGCAAGTTTATGTAATTCAATTTTTAATAATGACTGTGTTTACCAACCAAACTTGGTTTTTGAAAATTTAACAATTGGTTATCATGAGCTGTAACAAATTGACTATATAACACTGGAGCTCTGAGATATCTGTGTGTGTGTGTGTGTGTTTAACCAACTAATTCTGATGCAAGCAACCTGCCAAACAGTTATTTTTCTAAAATAAAGTTCTGATCCTAAGGTTTAAAAAGGACCAGAACTTTAGATACAAAATATCTTTTCCTGCCTCATTTCAAGTCATACCCATCGTCTACGCCTTCTATGTTTCTCAAACACTAGGTTTAGATTATTTGTAGCTTCTCAAACAAACTTTGCACTTTCATTATCTTCCTTCAGCCTTGAATGGCCTTGCCTCATCAGCCTGACTTTTGCAGCACTATTTATTTATCCGTCTAGAAATAACTCAAATGTTACTTCCTCTGATTTCCTACTGTTGGAAACATTCCAGTTCTCCTTGATGTTCTCATAGTACTTTGTTTATAATTCATTTTGAGCTCAAATTTATCATCAGTAACAAATATTGTTTCACTTACTAGATTATAAGTGGCCAAAGAGTGCCTTTGAATCATACTGTACTTAACATTTTAATATCTGGAAATGATTAATAGACATTAATAGAAAGGATTGTAGATAATGCATTATACATTATTAATAGAAAGGATTATAGATAGTGCATTATACATTATTTACTTTCTATGCCTTTGGGAAACTAACCAAAAATTTAAACTTTCTGAATTAGATGTTTTGTCTCTTTTTCCCTAATGACTCAGAACCATACTAGTAGTTATATGCCTATATCCTGCACCTAAAGAACACAAAACAATATCATGATGACTCTTGAACTTAGCAAATAATTTCATTAGAGAATATATGAAGCATTTAAGATGAAAAAAAGACTAAATTGTATAATTATACTTGCAAATTATTTTTATTATTCTAATTTAGTGCACTTTAAGTTATTTTCAGCATAAAGCCGAAAGTTACTTTATGGTATTTTCAGCATAAAGTGACAGTAGGCCTTTGTATCAATAAATACCTCTGTAAGAAGCAAAATATGCTTTGCTTTGTGGCTTGAAAGAAATTGGCTTTATACATGTTCTTAAGGATATATTTATCAGTTGGTTGCTTTCTGGTATTTTATTTAGAAAGTTATCTCATTGTCACCACAGTAAGTATTGACAAGATCTAAATGTATGAAATAATATTGTGCATTCTTTGTTAAGTGGTATTTCATTTTGACTCTAAGCTGCCACCTGATGGCAAAAATGAAAATAACATCTTGTGTAATATTAAAAAACCTCCATTGCAATTTTTTAGATTTTTTATGTATTTGACATAGAGGCTCCAAAATTCTGAATACACATTTGTACAAAGTTTATGACTCTGATAAGTGTTTGATGCTTACTTTGGATTTCAGGAAAATCAGATTTTTATATTTAACCTTTGTGAGACAATAATCCTACTAGGAGGATTTGTTTAAAATCTTACATCCTTTATGGATCTGTATAAAGAATCTATTATTTAATTTTATTTAATGAAGAATTTACTTTGAGTAATTTTCCCTTTCCCTTTTCTTTCTTCAGAACAAAATCACTCAGACACCAGGGTATTCTTTTACCTGTGGATTGTCTTTTGCATCATCAGTTCCTGCTATACTCTCATCTGGGATCTGAAGATGGACTGGGGTCTCTTTGATAAGAATGCAGGAGAAAACACCTTCCTCCGGGAAGAGATTGTATACCCCCAAAAAGTATGTACATTGTTTTTGTTTGTTTAAGAAAACAAACAAATAAAACCTCAGGTGTACCACCACCTAAATCCCATGCAATATATACCAAATCCCAACTTAATATAATTATAAAAAATAACTGTTGACTAAAAAATACTGATTTGGTTATCGAAAAGTTAAGGTGTTTACTATATGCTGAGCACTATAAAAAATAAAAACAGTAAAATTCTAGTTTTCAAAGAGGCCATGGTCTATATTATCTATATCTACATATATATTATCTATTTATATATACATATGTGTATATGTATATATAAATAGGTAATATGCACATTAGGCCAGGACGCTGCAGTGGTCATGACCAGCTCAGGAGAAAGGGCCTGGCGTGGGCCCAAAGCCTGAGAGAACAATAGAGAGGGCCAGCCCCCAGCCCAGCCCTGCAGCCATGGTGCTGGGCTGCTGGGGCCAGAGCAGAGATCCAAACCCATAGGGGTGCCAGGTTCGATTCTGATCAAGGGCATGCACCCAGGTTGCAGGCTCTTCCCTGGCGGGGCCCAGGTCAGGGCTCATGCAGGAGACAACCAATCAAATGTGCCTTTCACATTGATGTCTCTGTCTTTCCCTTTCTCTTCCATACTCTCTAAAAATCAATGGGAAAATATCCTCATGTGAGGATTAAAAAAAAAAAAAAGAAAGAAAGAAGTGTCATATCCTATGAAAGAGACGTCTTAAAAATGCCTAAAGAAAGTTGTCATTTTTTCATGACGAAGGGATTGGAGTCCAGGTTGATGAAAACACCTTGGTGGCTGCAGCGGCTGGCAGTGGCAGCAGCAGCCGGGTGATGAGGGTGTTGCCTTCACCTGATTAGCCTGATTGCCTCCCAATGAGGGAGGCCAGACTGCGGCTTAGGCCCGGAGCGGGCCTAAGCCATTAGTAGGCCATCCCCTGAGAGCTCCCGGACTGTGAAGGGGCAGGATGGGCTGAGGGGACCCTCCCACCCCCACAGTGCATGAATTTCATGCACTGGGCCTCTAGTAAACAAGTAACAGATTGCAATACCATGTAATAAAGGCTAAAATAGAGGAACAAATAGCTTACTGTAATTAATGATTTATTTTTGAGCATGCAATTCCCTCCACTCAAATGCCCTCTCTCCCCTTTGTCTGCCTACCGAACTCCTGTTTCTCCCTTTTAAAAGTTAGTTTTAATTTCTCTCAGAAGCCTTTCTTTACTTCTCTAAGCATATTTAGCTATTCATCCTAATCCCATTTTATGCTCTAAAAACTTCACTGTAGCAGTTATCACATTGTATTATTTGATTAGGTATCCATATCCCTCACTGCCCTGCATAGTTCCTGGTATATAGTAGTCTTAATGTTTGTGGAATGAATGTATAAATACTTGACTGAGTGAGCAATACTGTGAAAGCACAGGAAAGGGAGTGCTTGAGTGCTTGGTGCATCAAGAAAGCTTATTTTATTTTTTTCAACCAACCTTTTTTAAGGTGCTAATTCAACCTGAAATACATGGATAATTCCTCAGGAATTATTTTAGGGTTTATATATGTATGAATGAAAATGTGAGAGGCTGAATTAAAAAGTCAAAAGATCAAAAGTATCTTTGCTTAGATTATTGAAAAGAAATTAAACAATGAACTGGGAATCCTGATAAATGAATTCTAATCCAAGCTCACTCTCTAACTAGCTCTATTACTTTAGGCAACCAGATTGTGGTGTATTATCTTCTATAAGACAGGGTATTATACTAGGTTATCTCTTGATCTTTTTCTGGTTCTAAAATTCTGTGATGAGGAGAGAAGTAAAGATTAGGTCACTGATATTTTATACTATGTCAAAATGTCACCAGTACCTCAAAATGGTACTTTGAAAAGTGTGTGAATGTGTAATATTCAATCAGGAGTAGGGAAGGCTCTTTTCAAGTGTAAGAATTTAAGATAAATGATAGGAGAATGGCTATTAAAATAATGATATGTAGTATAACCAGATAAGCAAATGAAGGCAGAAAAGGAGATATTTGTTGACACTGATCCTTTTTTTATCTAAGCTGTAGCAATAATCCCAAGGTACAAACTTAGAATATAGGACCAAGATGTTGGACATATCTCTATAAATCTTTGAAAAGAAAATCAGTAATGGTAAGCACAAGTCAGAGAGCAGACATGAGCTCAGGTAAAAATGGTCCTTTGTTGCCCACCAAGTGAATGTGGTCTTATTGCTCCTTTTATTGTTCTTACCTTACTGAGAGATAGGATGACACATTTATTTATTATGCTGAATGCATAGATGAACTATTTGTCTCTTTATGTAAACGTTAATCCATTCCTCCTTTTAAATAGTTCTAACTTGCTGGTTTCTATGTAATAAAATTAGTGAATAGAATCTTTCAATCAGTTTATTAGTACATATTTTCAGGACCCTAGAAAATAAAATATATGCTTTGCTAAATAATTATTTGCAAATTTGCCACATCTCGTTCAATTTTAAAAAGGTAAATTTTGTATTTATTCATTCTACTTGAAAAGGGAAGAAACTTATTTGTGGAGAGCAGTGAAGCTTCATTTAAAAATTAAGAACATGGCTCTGAATCTTAAAATGAGTTCCTAGGGATTAACATTGCATAATATTGAGCACTACACGCAGTCCCAGGAAGTACTTTGTTATTTAAAGAGCTAATTATCCAGATATAAATAATGAGTGAATCCATGAATTATGGTTCTGGTCTTTTGGCAGTGTGTACAGACTTCTGTAGCTAAAACTGGACTCTTTACTATCGGGCACCAGTACTGAAACAACTGGTTAGCTGAGTGCTATTTTCCTCATGTAAAAATGGAACATTATTTAACTTCAACCATGTTTGTGAAATCCAAGCCTAATTTCATCTCCTTCAAATATAGGGTAAAGCAACTTGAAAATGAAAGTGCATTCCCTGGCTGGTGTGACTTGGTTGGATGGAGCATTATCCCATGCACCAAAAATTGGCAGGTTTAAGTCCCAGTCAGGGCACATACCCAGATTGTGGGCCCCTGCAAGAGGCAACCAGCCAGTTTCTTTCAGAGATATTTCTCTGCCTCTCCCTCTCTCTTTCTTCTTTTCTCTAAAATCAATAAAATAAATAAATAAAAAGAAAGTACAAATAGCACAGTTAACAAATTTTAATCTTCTCTAATAGTTGTTAAGTCATTAGCATATCAAATACATATTAGAATGTCATCTCATTCAGATTGAGGATCTCATCTGGCTTCTATTCCTGGTGTCTAGAAGAGAGCCTGCTGTACAATATGGGAATGAAAATATATTTGTTAAATGATTACTGAAATTCAGTTAAATTTCATTTTGAATATTTTGCACCCTTTAAGAAAAGAAATTAAAAATATAAAATAGGATAAAACTCTTTTTCTTCCTGAACCTGTGCTTGTTGGTAAGGTGTATGTGTCTCGTTGCTGTGATAGGTGTGCTTACTTGTGAGAAACATGATGGTAGGTATACTCAATTTGCTTATTATTTCTCAGGCCTATTACTACTGTGCCATCATAGAGGATGTGATACTGCGCTTTGCTTGGACTATCCAAATCTCAGTTACCTCCATGACTACTACGTTGCCTCATATTGGGGACATCATAGCTACTGTCTTTGCTCCCCTTGAGGTATTCCGGTAAGCAAACTACTGAAAAGTTTATCAAGGATTCTTTGTATCTAAGAGATGTCCAAATTAACATTTATTAAAACTTATACTTGGAAAGCTTAAATTTTACAAATTTTCTCAAATGTTATCAGCCTCCAAGTTGGAAAATTCTATAGGACTAAGATTAATTTTTCCAAATTAAATAACTGCTGATGATGACATACAAGCTTTTTTAGAATTGGGCTCTAATGGAAGGGTCATGAGTAACATTTAGGAAGTAAAAAGTCTTAGAAATTAAAATGAAAATGCTTTGAGAATCTTTTTTTTTTTTTTTGCAATTTGTTAGTCTTGGTTATTCAGCTCAATTTTCTCATTGGAAACAAAAAATGCTGGATAATATTTTAAATCTTCCTAAAAACATCAATGAGCTAACAAGATTGCCCCAAATCTAAGTGAAAGCAGGTACCCCAATAAAAGCAGAGCACTGGAGCCAATTTTGCATTAAAGAAATTTGCCGAATTAGAGATTTGAGATTTAGTTATGATAGATAGCCAGTTCAAATGTGTATGCGCCTAAAAACATAGCTTAAAAATATGACATTTCTAAAAAGTAGAAATTGGTGAATTTATAATTGCAAAGGAAGATTTTACCATACTTTTCTGAGTAATAAACAAGTAGTCAGTTAACCAACTTGACCTAATTGACATATGCAGAACACTGCATATAAAAAATATTAAATATACATTATTTTACATGTATGTAGAACATTTAACAAAATTAACCATATGCTGGGGTATAAAGGAAATTTTAGAGGAGTAAAGTCACAAAAAGATAACTGAAAATCCCCAAATATTTAGAAATTAAGCAGTACATGTTTAATGGGTCAAAGTTGAAATTGCAGTGGAAATTAAGGAAAATATTTTGAACAGAATGAAATTGAAAATGTGCCAAAAGAAATGTGGACTACAGCTAAAGCTCATGTGGAGCCTTAAATGTATATATTAGAAAAGCATACAGCTCAAAATACTAGAAAAATTAAAAAACAGAAAATCAAACCCAGAAGAAAGTAGAAGGAAGGAAGTATAAAATAAACATACAATAGAAAAAATTTAACAAAGCCATAGTTCTTTAAAAAGAACTGGTTTGGCTTGTTGGATAGAGTGTGGGCCTGCAGACTAAAGGGTCCCAGATTCGATTCCAGTCAAGGACACATGCCCAGATAGTGGGCTCAATCTCCAATAGGGGGTGTGCAGGAGGCAGCTAATCAATGACTCACTCTCATCTTTGATGTTTCTATCTCTTCCTCCCGCTTCCTCTCTAAAATCAATAAAAAATATATAATAAAAAAAGACTAATAAAATTGACAAGTGTCTAAACTTGACTGATCAAGCAAAAAAGGAAAGCAAGCACAAATTACAAATGTCAAAAATACTAAAGAGTTTTTTTAAAGCATGAAACAATATTGAGTAATTTTATACCAATGGACTTTAAAATATAAATGAAATAGACAAATTTCTCAAAAAGCACAATTTACCAAAACCAATAAAAAATTGGGTAGGCTTACATCTATTACAGAAATTAAATCCATATTAAAATCTTCCCCACAAATAAAACTACAGGCCCAGGGAATTCTTCCAAATATATGAGTAGAAAATATTATTAGTGTGACAGGAAATTCTTCCAGGGAAAGAGACAATAAAAGGAGCACTTCCAAGTTCACTTTATGCAGTCGTCATAACTTTAATATCTAAACCTACAAGGATATTTCAAGAAAGACCAATCTATTTCATAAAGAGATGCAGAAATCCTAAATATTACCTAATGAATCTAACAGTATTATAAAAAGGATAATACATCACAACCAAGTTAGATTCATTCTAAGAATATAAGACTTAATATTTGGAATCATTTAGCATTTACACTAATAAGAGTAAAGGGGGGAAACCCTCAATATATGTAGAAAGTGTCATTGAAATAAGTCAATACCTATTTGTGAAAAAAGTAGATTATAAAAAACATAAACAAAATCATATTTAATGGTAAAACATTGAAAGCTCTTCTTTGAGATCAGAAATAAGATGAGTATGCCTGTTGTCACCAACTAACATTATACATGTAAGTATATTGCTAGTGCAATGAGGCTGAGAGGTATAAGAGTAAGAAAGGAAAAAAATATAATTATTTACCAATGACATGATTGCATATGTAGAAAATTCAAGAGAATGTACAGATATGCTATTAAAATGAATATAATTGTGTCCCTGAATACAAGGTTGATATAAATGTATATTAGTGGTATTCTATAAAACTGTCACAAACAGCTAAAAAATGAAAAATTTAAAAACCATACCACTTTGAATAGCATCAGAATATATCAAATATCTAGGAATAAGTTTAATGAAAGATGTAGGTGTGTGAAAATTGACAAGGCAGTTCTATAATTTATATGGGAATATTAAGAATCAAGAATATCCAAGAACATCCTGAAAAGAATGAAGTTAAAGGACTTTTACTCTCAAACATCAAGACTTATATAGTTACAGTAATTGAGACAATGTCTGGTGTTGGTGAAAGAATAGACAGTGTCCACTGGAACAGAATAGGAAGTCCGAGGAACATCCACACATGCATTGACACTTCCTAATTAATATAAAGGTGGCTAAATAACAGTAGAGAAAAACAAGTTTTGTAGTAATGATATCAAGTCAACTAGATTCATAATGGGGGGATGAGGGATGAATCTAAACTCCTATAGCAGACTGTATTTTAGATCAACTTCAGATATGCCGGAAAAAAATACTGCCTATCTAGAATTCTTTACACAGTGAAAATACCTTTCACAAATGGAAGTGAAATAAAGGTATTTTCAGACCAGGTATATAATATTCCTCTGAATCAGGATGGCCTGATAAAATAAAGTAGAACCTAGAAACAAAGATAAACCTGAAAGATAAAGATTGAATCTGGAAATTGTTTTTGTTGCTGTCAGTGCTTTCTCTAAACCATTTGTCAGCATTTCTTCACCTTCCCAAATGTCTAGGTGTTCATCACTACCAAGATCTCCCCCATCCACTTCTTTCTCTTTCATGTATGCTGCTTTATAAATTAAATTTTTTACTTAAAAAAGTAGCTCACTTTTTCGTAACTTTTATTTTTTTAGAACTTTTTTGCTTAATACAATCAGATAGTTCTATCGCCCATTTAAAGCAAAAGCAAAAAACCGCTTTGAATCTACTTTCCTCCTCCAACTGCCCATTTTTTTTGGCTCTCCTTTAGACCAAAATAAGAGATGTCTGTGCTTGCTGTCTCTATTCTTTCACTCCTCCCCCAGACTCCCTTTAATTCATCTCAATTCTTTCCCCCCCAATACTCATACTGAATCACTTTTTTAAATAATATATATAAAAGCCTAAGTGACAGTTACAACAGAATGACCTGTCAACCAGTTACTATGATGTGCACTGACCACCAGACGCTCAATGCAGGATCTGCTCCCTGGTGGTCAGTGCGTTCCCATAGCTATGTTCCACAGCCCCTCTCCCTGGCCAGCCAACCTCCCACTGCTCCTCCTCCAAGCCTGCTGGCCCCTTTCCCATCCCCCATAGGCCTTGATCGGGGGGCCAGCTGGTCAACCTCCCAGGGTCCCTGCCCCCCAGCTGGCCAGCTCCTTGATAGGCCTCGATTGCTGGTCAGGCCGAGGGACCCCATACATGCATGAATTAATGCACTGGGCCTCTAGGCTATAATAACAGCAAGCACTTAAGTATTGCCTATTATGTACTTGGCACTGCTCCAAACCCTTTCATATGTTAACTTACTGAATCCTCACCATAATCTTATGCGGTAAGTATTGGTACTGTCCATTTTACTGGTGACATTGAAGCATAAGTTAAATAACTCATCCAAGCATTATGCCTAAGAAGTGGTAGAGCCATGATTAGAATCTAGGCCATCTCCCAGAATCTATGCTCCTGGATCATATGGCTTCTCTATGCTAAATCCAATGGTCAGTTCTCTACTTATTTTATGTCTCAGCAAAGTACTTTTTTCACTTGGTTTCTCAGTAAATACACTCTTCTCACTAGCTATTCCCTCTCAACTCCTTTATTTGTTCTACTTTCTAAGTTGTAAATGCTGGAGTACTCCAGGGTTTAATACTCTGCCTTTGTCTCTCCTCCTCTTAAATTATTCCTAAGCCCATTCCTAAGTATTTCCAAAAGGAAATACTCTCCTTTTGTTATCTCCAGCCCTGACTTTCCCTTGAACTGCAGACTTAGTCACCCAGGGACTGACTTTCCCCCTTGGACTCCTAATAGCTCTAGCTCATCGCTAACCAGTGGTCCATGAGGTCCGAAAGGTTGGCAACTGCTGCTCTAGCCTAATAGGGATAATCTGGATCTCTAGTAAATGGTGTTACTATTTCCTGAGACCAAAAAATGAAACCACTCATATACCAATAAGTTTCATAGCTCCATCTTCATAAATCCTAGTGCCTTCTTCTCATCACTTTAGTCCAAGTCTCCATCTCTCCTGGACTACTGCAATAGCTTCTAACTGGTCTTCCTTCAACTGTTCATGCCTCTCTTTGATCTATTCATAGTGTAGCAAATAGAATGATTTTTTTTAACACAAATCATATCATTCTTCTGCTCAGAACTCTCCTTGTTTTCTATTAACCTTAAAATCTAAACTCTTTAGTATGATATATAAGACCCTCTGTGGGTCAGGCCCTTTTCTACCCTGCCAATTTCATCTCCTGCCATTTTACCCTCCCTATTCCACTCCTGACTCATGGACCACCTTCTGTTTGAGCATACCAAAGGCCTTTCCAACTTGGGGCCTTATATTTCCTTTTTCCTCTGTCTAGGACACTTTTCTTCAGGATTTTCCTGACTTGCTTCCTTGCTTCATTCCAGTTTCTGCTAGATGTCATCTCTTTAGAGAAGCATGTTCTATCTCCTTGCACTGCTTTTATTTTTAGTGCACTTACCATTAGCTGATTATGATGTATCTGCCACTAGAAGTCACACCCTATAAGGGCAGAGGCTTGGTCTGTCTTGTTCACTGCCTTTTCCTGTTATAATGTAGGCACCCAATAAATATATGTTCAATAAGTGGGAAAATGAGTATTTTGAAACTGGATTCCATGTCCCTTTGCCTATTTCATTTACTTACTCTCCTACACCCCTCATCATGACATCTTTTCCTATTTATTTTAATGTTCTAGCCCTTAGTTCCTTGTTTTTTGCTTCTATGCATAGACACTTGATATACTGGAAGGTTTACAGGTTATAGTAGTGTGTTTACATTTTATAAGTAATTTGCCTATTCCATTTTGCTAAGGCGATTTGTGTGGAACTTCTTCCGCTTGGAGAATGAACATCTGAATAACTGTGGTGAATTCCGTGCTGTGCGGGACATCTCTGTGGCCCCTCTGAATGCAGATGATCAGACACTTCTAGAGCAGATGATGGACCAGGATGATGGAGTACGAAACCGCCAGAAGAACCGGTTGTGGAAGAATAGCCAGAGCATAGCCCTGCGCCGGCCTCGCCTCGCTTCTCAGTATGTATGGCTTCCACTTCTGTCAGATGAATTTCCTTCAGGTTTTAAGTGCTGGATAATAAATTAATAAGTTATCAGGGTGAATCAAATGAAATTTATGGCATTCAACCATTTTTTACCTGCAAAAAATAGCAATAACAATTTCATAGGATCCAACCTATAGAAGTCTTAATGAGCACATAGGATAAAATGGCATTAATACATTAATTACTTCCCACTAATTTGGTGTTAAAATTACACTGAAGAAAATTTATTGGATAATTTATGACTTCAGTATGTTTTATATACAAACAATTTTCAGGTTACAAACTATAGGAATCTTGGCTCTGCCACTTGCCATCTATGTAACCTTGGCCAAATTAATTTCTTTATATTAACTCTTATTTGTAAATTGGGGATAATATGGTTCCTCCTCATAGGATGGCTGAGTGGATTAAATTTGTTCTGGATTTTAACCAGTTTCCTCACAGAAGAGCTCAATAAGTATAAGCTATTTTTATTTTCATACAATAGTATATTTTATCAGTATGTTATTAAAAATAGCAGTAAATGTAGGATATAATGTGGCTGCGTTTAAAATTTAGAGATAATATATATTGCAGTGGATTGGAATGAAAAAGGGGACTTACAAGTTGAGCATAACCAGTTTTCTAAAGGATAAGGGGTGTTTGAATAGGGCAGAGGCACAGTAAAGACATAAGGCTGGAAATGAAGGGGAGGAAAAAAACCATGTGACTAGAACTATAGTAAGAAATTGTAACGAATAAATGAAATATGATTGTGAAAGGCTGAAAGTGCAAGCTTGATCATGTAGGCAGGAAGGAATCACAGAATTTTATCATAGAAGAATGACACTATGAAAATAATATTTTTGTAAGTTTTAATGGCACTGCAATATATGTTTTTCAGCATTTTTTTAAACATATTTTTACTGATTTCAGAGAGAAAGAAGAGGGAGAGATCGAACCCACAAACTGGGCATGTGCCCTTGACCAGAATCGAACCTGGGACCCTTCAGTCCACAGGCCCACGATCTATTCACTGAGCCAAACTGGCTAGGGCAGGAAATATTTTAAAGAAAGCAAATAATAATAATAATAATAATAATAATAATAATAATAATAAGTTGTAATGATAACCTATAAATAGTGGGGAGCAGAATAAAAATTGCCCAAGTTTTAGATAGAATTTGAAAATTGTCCAAGAGAAAAGGGTAAAGAAAAGAATAGAGTGAAGAACTGAGTCTTAGGAAACAAATACAGGCAAGAGAAAAAAATAAATGAAAAGGGCAGAAAAGGAATGGTCAGGGTCAGTAGGAAGAACTTCAAAACAAAGCATAATACTATTATAGCAAGGAAGCAAAGTTTTGAAGAAGCAGGAGAAGGAGGTATAAGGTTGGTGGGGTCTACTAGATAATTGCTATGAAGGTCTGTAAGACAATGCTGTAAGGATTATGTCATTCAGCTCCTAAATTTGAAAATATAATCCTTGTTAGTTACCAGCAGAGGGCAATCTAAACATACACTGTTTCTGTCTCAAAAACAAGGAGGCTCTTTGGCAATAGATTATGTTCAACTTAAGGTATTCATGGGAAAACACAGGAATACTAGATTGCAACCAGAGGAAGATTTTTAGAACAATGGAGTATTTTCTGTTCAAGGAGAGAGCAGTGAATCTAAAATAAAATCTGAATTTGGGTGTTTTGTGACTCGTGCAATCTTTAACAGCAACATCCTTAACTTAAGATATTGATAGAAAACACAGATGATGAAGCTAACACTTGAATCCTTTGAAGTCTAGATGAACATCCTTGGTTTTCCTATTCTACAATTCTTTCCTCGACTAATGCAACTTCTAGTAACTTTCCAGCCAATAACATATTTTCTGAGCTCTTCCACATCAGATCCTATAGACTCCACACAAGCTCACACTGTTTC
Organism: Lasiurus cinereus; assembly: GCA_011751065.1. Taxonomy (NCBI): domain Eukaryota; kingdom Metazoa; phylum Chordata; class Mammalia; order Chiroptera; family Vespertilionidae; genus Lasiurus; species Lasiurus cinereus. The sequence continues at coordinate 21,563,743 of JAAGEH010000042.1, read as the reverse complement.
TTTTCCAAGGAGACTGTTACCTGAGAGAGCCCAATTAGGATCATTTGTCAACTGAAAATAACTGTCGTGCCTCCCTTTAGGTCTTGCCTTCTGCAGGCTAACTCTCCTGGCTTTTCATGTATACCTCAAATAGTATTATTTCTGCTATCTTAATCATAGTTCTTTATATTTGTTGAATGCTTTATTGGTGCTTTTTATATCCATTTTCTTACTTGATATTCACATTATCTCCATGAGGTGAGATTAGTAATATGTGTAACATGCATTATTATTACTTCTTGACAGATGAAAATTGGCACTCCAAGAGGTTAAAGAGATACCTAATAAAATCAAAGTCAGTACTCAAACTCAGATCTTCTTCTTATAGAGTACTACTCTCTGTTGCACATGACCTACTAGTGTTCTTATTACCTTCCTCTGGTTGCAATCTAGTTTCCCAGTATTTTCCCAATAATACCTGAAATTGAAGGTGAAACTTCAAGGAATAGTCTATCTGGTACAATAGGTAGTGCCTGTTTAGGATCTGTTCTTAATGGTGGTATTATGGAATTGGATCTGATACTGTGGATGTGTTTGTATTTTAGTAATGGACTAAGTCTTCTTTTTCCCCTTATTACCACTAGAACCAAGACTCGTGACACTAAGGTATTGATAGAAGACACAGATGATGAAGCTAACACTTGAATCCTCTGAAGTCTAGATGAACATCCTTGGTTTTCCTACTCTACAATTCTTTCCTCGACCAACGCAACCTCTAGTACCTTTCCAGCCGAAAACAGGAGAAGATACATAACACATTTTCTGAGCTCTTCCAGATCGGATCCTATGGACTCCAAACAAGCTCACTGTGTTTCTTTTCTTTTATTCTGGGTTAATTTTCATTTTCTATTTTTAAAACAAATATTTACTTCATTTTGCCAATCAGAGGACATTTTAAGGAACACAAACATAGTATCAAATGGATTGTTTACAATCACACGGACAAAGATATCTATCAGGATGAAGAACAGACACTGCAAAGACCCTGTGATGGGATGGTACTGAGTTATCTTGGCTTTTGCTTGACCCAGTTTTGACTGGTTGAAACAGGACATTAGTTTTTAAATTTTTCGTCAGTTTATGTGGAGAATTTTTCCTTTCCTTCATACCCAGCGCAAAAGCACTGGCCGCACTTGCAGGGAAAGTGCAACTTAGAGTACCTTCATTCATGAAGCTACTTTTTAATTTGATGTAACTTTTCTTATTTTGGGAAGGGTTGCTGGGTGGGTGGGAAATATGATGTATTTGTTACATATAGTTTTCTCATTATTTATGAAACTTAATCATAAAAGAATGATATAACTCCTGTGCAATGAAGGTGATAGTGAAAGAAGACGGGGGAAACTAATGTTGGACAGCATTTATGAGGGTTTAGTCCACAATACCTCTTTCATGAGACAACTTGCACCCATTTGACTTTCTTTTCTGTCTTTTTAATTTTAAGCCAAAGCTTCATTACTGATTTTCTTAAGTCGCTGCTGCTTTAGAATTCTGAGCATGTTTCTCATAACAAAACATCCATCCACACACTTTCATACAACCGGTTAAAATTTAAGAGGTCTGATACCTTTTTTTTCTTTAAGGAGCAGATGTGGAATACATTTGCCCATATTCCAACCATAACAACTAAAGTTATGCCTTATTAAGCTTCAGCATGTAAGGTAATTGAAGTATAGCCTTTACTAACTATGAATTAGAAGACAAAGCTATTCCAGGGACTCTACATTCTCATTGGATAGCTTTTCTGGGCTCACTTCCATTAGCCTGAATGTGATCAAATTAAGTCTGTCTTGGGGAAACCGTATTTTTGAGAGCATAGAACAAATTATCCTTCCTCTTTCACATTATGCTGATAAAACAGACTTTGGTAGCCATTTCTCCCAGCAGTTTTAAAGAATGAACATTGGATTGTGTGCCCTCCTTGATAGAAAACTCACTTATAAAATGTTGAGGGTCTAAGCTTGGTCATACACAAAAAGTATATTACTAGACAATTCAGACTGTCATGGTCTGTTCACATTGTCCATTTGCACTTTGTCTAATTTCTTTCCTATGTTCATAAACTTAACCCAAATAAGCCCAAAAACTATAAAGGATTTTACTCTTGAATGTGGTTAGCATTAAATTTAGCATTTCATTATCTAACACAATTAACATAAATACCAGGAAAAGTAAAATGTGTTTTAATCCTCCTGTCTTTCCAGATCCAGATGAAGATTCAACATCAGTGGATTTGTGAAATTAAATTACTCAGTGTCATTTTCAGCCTAATTTTAGACAAAGGAATAAATGAATGGAAGGGCAGCTATTATTGCTTACTTAGTCTAAGAAACATGTTTACTGTCCCTTAATATAAGGCTTTTATCATCAGCTCTTCTCCCATGCATCACAAGTCTTTACTCATCCCTGTCATAATTTTAATAGATTATATTGTTGTTCTTATTACCAAAATTATATCAATTAACTGACAACAGTTTCTTTTTAAAGTAGTTTCCTCCATCTTGATTCTGAAAATTTTCCCTTTTTGAATCAAAATACTTTTTTCTTCTGAAAAATCATACAGCTTTGTGGTTTTTATTCTTTTTGTGTTTTTGCCAAGCATATTTCTTGTCCCAAAACTGAAGAAGAAAAGTTTAATTATTGATTTTTTTAGTTTAAATAAATTGAATCATTTATAGTAATTAGTGATAACGAGTTAGTGCCCCATAATAAATTAAAAGTTGCATTATTTTTTCCTAACTATTGTTTTTGTACTTTAAAACTATGGGGGAAATATCACTGGTCAAGAAATAGCAGTAATTAATACTGAATTATATAGATAAGTCCAGTGGACCAGTCATTTCTTGTACAAATAAAATTGGTGGTACTAATGTGTATCCAGAGCAGTTTGAATCATCAACTCCATTCTCTATTAGCAATTTGAATGATCAACTCCATTCTCAATATAACGACACACACAAAATCTTACAGGTGATTTCTGACATATGAACTCCTCAGTGTCCTATGGGCAATTTGGTGTTTATTCAACTATTACGATTTTAGGCCCTAATCAGTATTATCTATTCATAGATAATATAATGTTAGAATATATTTCTTTTCTGATGTATTTGTCCTATTAGCATAGTCTGTTCAAAAATGATAAGGCTTATGTAATTTCAGCTTACCATGACAGATGCTTAAATATATATTTAAACACATGCACAGCTTTATGTTTCTCGTAAAGCTGTAAAGAGAAAAGAGGGCTTTTCCTCATCAAGAGGAAGCAGTTTGGGAGACAGAATATACATTTAAATTTTTCCTCCAAAAAAGGCAGAGTGTATTTTCTTTTTCTCAGTTTTACATATTCTAGCAATTGGGAATGCTATGTGCAACCTAAAATTTTAATGGCGACTTCTGTGCACTGAAACTCTCAGTAGGACTCTTAGGAAATGAATATTACAGAGTCATATGAAAGTAACAGCAGTCTAACCAAAGGTAAACTTTCATCTGATTTTAGGTTTAGGAATTCTAGTTTTATTTAACAAGTGTGTAATTTATAATATCAGTTAAAATACTCCCCAAAGGACTGTAAAGGAAGTATAAGTAAAAGAAAGTTCATTTTTCATTTTATGATAGTATGGAAAGCATTGATGTGTATAGAGAAACTAGAAGATAAAAGTGACTTATTTTCTATGCACAAATATGCACCTTTATTTAAGGCTGCCTATACCATTAAAATGGAATACTTGATTATTTCATATCATGCAGAGTGACAACAAAATAATCAAAGGTTAAGTCATGAATTAGGTTAAAATGGTATTTTAAAGATTGGAAAGAAGTTGAAAACCCATGTGCAACTTTCTTTTCCAGCATCTACCATTTTTCTCCTTAAGAAAGCTGTTTAACTTCAGATTCAAAAGCAGTGATGTGAGGAGAACGCCAGTCACCTCAGCAGTAACCTATATGGACTCTTAAAGAAGGAAAATGAGACTCAGCCCCTAGGATCTATGACTTCCCAATATTCTCAACAGGAGAGTTCTAAGAAATTACCTGAGATTTTATTAGAGATAAAATCCACCATGGTTTGACTAAAGTACATTCATGATCACTAGAGAAAGTTCATCCTTTCTTACCAGGTAAAAGAAGAAAGTTATCTATTACTGAGTCCTACAGGCATCAGATTAACAGACATATAGTTGAAGATAAATAATTGTGGAGATAACAAAAAGAGCAAGAAGATATTGGAACTTGGGAGCAGATGCAGGGTGGTTAGGAAGGTAGGTGAGCTCCATGGCACAGAGGTGATGCTGTCGCACCTTTCTCGTGGTTATGTTGCTACCAGAGACGGGCCTTTATTTTCCTGTCATCTTTGAACATTACTTTGCATTCAAGAAGTAGTTCTTTATGCCCAAATGTCATTTTTCAAGCAGTGATTAGAAATATGTCTTAGGCTAAGGAAAATAATTTAGAAAAAACTATCCATGGCATTATTTTATTCAAAAACTTAGAATTCTCTGAAATTATTGCACTTTATTTGGTAAACAAATTTCAAATTATTGTTCCTTTATCATTTGCATAATATTTGCTTTTCTGAAGACATAAGTACTTCTTGCTATATAACATTTAAATATTTAAAATTAAGATAGCTGCTCAGATTTCAAATAATGATGTTGAGTCTCTGGCTTTCTCAACTACAAAATCACCATGCTTTTCTTAAATCTAATTAAAAAATCCAATATCCTTACACATAAGATCTATAGTCACTAGGTTAAGACAAAGTTCTAGTAGAACTTTGGGGAAAAGTTAGATTAAAGAATAAATTTATCGGTCTAGTTCATTTTCTTTTTATGATGCATCTAAATTTTGGATTTGCTTGTGATAATTAACTGAAGCAAAGAGTTTAGGTGAGATTTTACAAATTACTTAAGCATACATGTCTGCATTTGAGGTATCAGGTTGATAGTAAATTTTAAAATCTGAATTGAATTTCAAACTAAACAATGTCAGAGCACAGTGGTAATGTAGGATAGAGTTGATTATATTAGAACATAAGAAATTTGTGCTGATCTGTGCTACACAATAATTTTACCAGCACAAAACCACATTCCATCCAACAAATATGAAAAAGTGAAAGTATCTTATCAGATTTGGAAGAGCTTAATATAAGCTCTGTAAGAATTTTGCCTGGGAATGGAATGGAATTTTGCCTGCTAATTGGTATGGCTCATAATGCCTTTCTTGTATGAACTGGCAAAACTCTTGATACTGAGTTGTTCCTTAAAAACAACCTTCCAGGATGTATTTTGGCTTATTTAAAACCAGGAAAGAGGAAGTGAGAGGGACAAGATGAGTTTCCTTGAGAATCATAGTAATTTTCATCTAGTGTACTTTGTAGCAGACCTTTATTTTATTAAAGCCACCTTCAGATTTTGGGGGGGCGGGAGCGAGGTTTGATTTTTTTTTTTTTTATGGTGCCATTCAACCTAAGGACAATCAAATAACCAATTGTTTGCCTTGGATTTAGTGTCTGCTAATTACACAATCTCATCTATATACCTTCAAACCAGTTACTTGATAAAACTTCCACCATATTACCTTAGTTCTTCCTATGCCCTTTCCTCTGAACTACCACCAATCAGAGGGAAGACTTACAAACGGAGAGATATGGAGTTCTAAGAAAGATCAAGATTCCATCTCACTGTCCCTTTATCATAATTTCTGAAGTCCTTACCCATACTTCCCTGATTATCCTATAGCAACACCAGCATGATGGGAATAATCAGAAAGATTGTGGGGAATCTCGAAAGTGTAATTGATCATGACATTGTTATTCTTTTGAACTGTAAAATTGTGAGTCACTCACATTTGCAAAAAAAGAGCAGAACTCTTTTAAGCTTTATTATATTGTGAAGATTAATTTCATGCTATTTTCCAGATTAGCATAGAAGCTTGTATCAATGAAGAGTATTTAGGAGAGGAATAGGGTGAAATGTATGTTTTTTTTCAAATCCTCTCACTACTCATGTTTCCTTTCATCCCCTACCACATTGTGTTGGTCAAATGATGCTATTCTATAAAACCCTGAGCTATAGTTGTCAAAAGTAACTATGAAATGTGATTAGTCCTCTGTGGGTGCTTCTTTTTTCTCCCTTTCTTTCTTACTCTCTCCACTCTGGTAAATGGAAAAGGTGAAATCAAAGAATTGATGCTTGCTTGGACTCATGTTGTATCTGTGACTATGGTATTAGCTGTCTCCTTTTTCCTTCTTAAATGGATAGAATTCTTATGAAGTGTGGAGTTCCCTTCTTGATAAATAGGTAAAATGCACAATGCGGTACTGTTTTATAGTTTCTAGATGGTTGTACAAAGCAAAAAGTTATTGTGGTTATGTGTTTTTAAAAGAAAATAAGTGATTGGTTATAAAACTCTGTCCCTTTTTTTTTTTTCATTATTACAAGCTCTCTGTTTTCCAACAGTTTTCTGACTCCTTTGTCACTGGCGAATAGTTTGTGTGATTGTGTTTTTCTCTCTGAGTTTCTTGGATTCCTGAACATGATTCCTCTGTGGACTAACTTGTAAAAGGGTTTAGCTCAAACATTTTCACTCTTAATGATCTTAAATGAACTTTTTTTTCTTTAGGTGAGATATGAAGTGTAACATTAAACTAATGGGATTGATTCAAAGAATCTGAAGTATTAGGTGAAATAATATTTTCAATTGTATTTTGGAGAGCTGGACAACTATTATCACTATATATCTATATCCTGTGTGGGAACATAGAACTTTCTATATAATTCCTGGATTACTTATTAGTTTTCATATCTGTCTGTCTAGGAAAAATTCTGAAATTAACCCACCCTAAGATGAATATATTTAAAATGCAAAAAGAAAAATATTTTATTGACTAAAGCATAAAAGCCTTTTTATTTTAATACCACAAACTCTCTTCTTACTATATTTCTGTGTAGGCTAAACCAGAATGTCATAATGTGGAGTTTTCAGATTAAATTCAAGATAAATTGTGAACATATATGAATCACTGGATGCTTAATACCTTTTCCTACAATCTGATGATAATACATGCTCAACATTTATGTGCATATAGCATTTTACATTTTTCAAACTAAGCATTTTGGATATGTGGATTAACAAGTTATCTCAATTTATAGATGAACAGACAAAGACCTAGACCAGCTGAGAATACAATCCCAGATTATTCACAGAGGCCACTCTCCATTTATCTATGTTAGACATATCCAGAATCTTTGGACTGTGTTTAGTGACCTTTGTCTTCATATGGAAAATTTTGATTAGATCATTTATGTTTATGAGAATAGTAATGACTTGACTTTATAGTTTCTGATTTACTTTTTCTAGTTTCTCACCATGTCCTAAGGAAATTAAGGTGTTTTGAATTTTTAAAAATTAATTAGTGTTTATTGAATTCCTATCATATAGTTTTATGGAGGGAGACAAGCAGAGAAAGTTGATAAAAATTATTTCTAAACAACATCTAAAACCACATGCCAAAAAAGCCAGACTGTCTTGTTACTAGGTATCCACCCCAGGGTGAGCTGAATTTTCTATCTCAAGTTAGAGACTCCTCTTCACCCCTTCCCAGATAGATAATATTCTGGTTGGGTTTTTTTTCATTCCTTTTAAAAATAAAAGTATTAAATCTGTCAAGATTTATTTCTTCAGAACTTTCTAGTGCTAGAAAACTGTCCTTAAAATTAATCTTATAATTTACTTGTTAGATATGTCTTATCTGAATGGATATACTTCTTTTTTAAGTATATACTTTTTAAAGTATACTGGGAACAGCTTCCCACACAGGAAATATTTAAATTATATAACTAAGCAATACATAAGCATCAAAGTTCAACTATTGTTTACCTTTTAAAACAAAGTTTCCCCAAAATATTAACATATAATAATATATTGACTGTATAGCTGAGTGACAATGAGAATGATATATCATGTTGCCTTGTTCTAACCACGGCAGCCCATGGCTTCCTTTCTGCATAAATTCATAGAATAACCAATGTTAATATGTGATTTTTGGTAATAAATTTACTATGCTTTTCTACTTTGTTATGGTAAGTTGGTAGGGTAAGGAGAAAACCAACTAACTCAAGAGAAACAAGCAGGTAATAAGAGAATCCAGAAGAAGGGTATTAAAATTAACTCCCAAATTCTTTACCACTTCATTAAATTTAAAAATTAGTATAGATTGTATAAACAGAAATTTGCTTACTTGTGGCTTCTTAAACACTGCCTTCTGACTAGATCAGTCAATAAAATTAAAAAATTCAGTTAATCAGGGCTTCTGTATCCCTTTGAGGAAGTATCAAAGATAGTTAAGAAATATCAGTTCACCAAAGATTATTCCTGTCAACTATTAGATTTAGACATTTTTCTGCACTTCATGTATTTATTTATTTATGAGAGAGGAAGGCACAGAAAGAAACATGCACTGTATTTGTTGTTCCACTTAAGTATTCATTGGTTGATTCTTGTATGTGCCCTGACTGGGGATCGAACCCACAACCTTGGTGTAACAGAATGGCACTCTAACCAACTGAGCTACCCAGCTAGGGCCTCGAAAATTTTAAGCCCCTCCATGGCACTCCTAGTCAAAAGATTTGCTGAGTAGGATGTATACCCTGTTGCTAATTATTATGTCCATGAAGACAGACTATTGTTTCCTTATATGGCAATGCCCCAATCTACTAGTCTGGAACTCTAATAGTATAATTCAGGAAAGAAGAGAATTTTTTTTTTTCTTCCAAATGTGCTTTGTTGTCATCATGAAGTCACACAAAATGATATTTGCTAAAAATATTTGAACATACAGTATTAGGGGCTTAATAAATATTTGTTCAACTGAAAGTAACCTGTAGAGCCTGTATCAGGTGAGCTGCCAAGTAAATGTAGGGAGTAATTGGCTTTTCGATTGCTACAGAAGCTGTGCCTCTTAAGAATGCTTGCTCACTGGCTTTACTGGTCAGTCTCCTCACTAATCCTTGTGGGAACTTTATTCTGATGCTCCCTCCTGATAATTAGCTGATGCTTCTTCCTCCTGTGGACTTTCTGTTCTATCTCCCAAGAGCAGGTCCCTCTAGGGCAGAGTAGTCACAGCTCACCCTCATTGCCTACCACAGGCTAGGCACTTCTCATGTCAGAATTCATTGTGTAGCATTAGTTCCACTGATAGAGGAGAAAACCACTGTTAAGTGACTGGCCTTGGATACTGCAGTAATTACTGAACCTAGGATTAGCATTGAGTTCAGACCATAGCCCGCATTCACTCTCCTTAAAAGAAAAATGGGACCAAAAGGGATTTTACCTAGTTGGCAGTCAAAACTAGAAAGTGGCTTATGAATTATTGCTTCTTTTGAAATCTATGTTTGGTCAAGATCAGAATACTACAACCATTTTTAAGAAAATCAAAGAACAGCCCTCCCCCCCACCTCCACCCCCCACCCCACACAGAGGGCCTTTTACTGCATACAAAGAAGCTCTTTTAATATAGGAAGGAGGAGAAAGGACCAAGCCCAGGACTTAATAGAGTAGTAGAATTTCAAAGACAGTGAAACACCCAACCATGGCAGGTTGGTTATGCAAGGTTAGATCCCTTAATTGGGAAAATATGACACATCAAATACAACATCTGGTTGGATCCCCTACTCCAAAGATTTTGACTTTCCATCCCCTTCTATTTATTAAAGAGGCTTTCCTTGTGCAAGACAACATGTGCACCAGTCAGGATCCTCTGTGTCTCAGCTGGGGATCTGCTAGACCTGCGAAGAGAGGATAGGGACTGTACTCTAGAGGAGCCATGAGGTAAGAGTCAGCATGTACTGATAGGAACTGGAAGAGATCCTGAGGGTACTTCAAGAATGGCCAGAATAGAGAATAATCTTTTACTTGAAAGTGCTCCCCAAGATACTAGGATTCCAGGAGTTGGAGAAACTTGCTCCTAGAAACATGGAAAAAAATGATGGCAATGACCCAAGTTGTACTTCTCACATTATACTAGTAGAAGGAAATATATGGCCAGGAGGTTGAGGGCAGTTGCCACAATAAAAGTTGCTATCCCTGGTCCAATGTTGAAACGTAAGCCAGTTTTTAGACCCAGGCTATTGACAAGAGAAGTGCCTGCTGGGACTGTAGCGAGGAAGAGCATTGCAATAATGGCAAGTATACACAGTAATGATTCTCCTAGATCTTTCCCACAAACACTTAGAGTTATTTACTCAGGTAACTATGCACCTGAAAGAAGAGAACGTCTAGATATTTTGAGGACTGTTGGACATAGGGTTTGAGTTGTCATTGATGCCAAAGAACGGAATCATCTTGGCTCCCATGCTAGATTTGGGTCCTGTGGGTGTCTGATAATAAATGTCCTGACCAAATGCACAGAACCCATGGACCTGCCCAGTGGTTGGTTACCCAATCCTCAAATATATATTTGTTATGATCTATTTGGCAGTTGACCAAACTCCAAATTGTATCCTTTCTCTGCAAAATAAGAAAAACCAAGTGGAAGTCTAAAATTAACCCTCCCTTTAGAAATAAATGGATAGAGATGGGAATAGATTATTGCCACATTTTATCTGTCCTTCTCCTCTTAATCCTTGTTTGTTTAACCAATCTGATTCCTGGAGAAACTGGATGGATTAGGAAGAGTCATTGCAGATTATCACACACACTCAAGTATAACCCCAGTTTCAGGCACAGTGCCAAATATGGTATCATCATTAGATCAGATCAATGCCACCTCAAGTATTTAGCCATTGATTTGGTGAGTAATAGGTGGCTAGCACAATAAAGACCTTTATAAGATGTGTGTTCCAGAGGATTGGAGCCTCTCTTTGGCTTGTAATAAGCTGCCTTCTCTCTGTGTCCTTGCATGAGCCTTTCTTTGTGGATGCACTAAAAGATAACTTTTAAAAGAATATAAATCATGCCTCTCATATGGCTATAAAATTATCACATATCAGAAATTCTATTTTTCATTAATTGAGACAATCAGTAAAATGTTGCAACCTGTTCAAAAGAGAACCCAAAACACACACACACAAGACATCTGGAATGCTGAGAAAAATTTGCAAAATGAAAAATCATCAAAACTTGTCAATATTCATGGGGCAGTTCCATCAAATAAATCATTGGCAATTCTATGAACAAAAATCATTTTAATTCTACAACTTATAAAATTGTGAAATACTCAGATACTCATTTGGAAGGATGCATTAGAGACAATACATCCAATCTTTTTGGTCCATATCCAAGTCTTTTCATGTTTCTCCCTGAATTTTAATTAATGGCTGACTCCTCTACCCCAAACATGCATTTATTTATCAGGGCACATCATTTTTAAAAACAGTGAAGTGCTTTTGTTCTCTAGCTTAGAAAAAAAATTTTCATCTTTAGTCAGCTAATGCCATCAGCCTGGTTTAGGTCCTGAGACAAATGGAATCCACCTCATTTCTCTTGTTACTTCTAGATCTTCACAGAAATGACCCAATTCTTAGCAAGAGATGTTAGCAGTATCGATGTTAGCAATATCTTTTTGTCTTAGATATGGAAGAAAAAAAAATATAATACCCTTTTTGATTACTTGTAGGGATCTACCAACCATGATTTTCACAATTGCTGTCTTGGAGGCAGAGACAAGTCTTGGCTCAGCTCCCAAAGCTACTGCAAAATGGAGCTGGACATTGGGGGAGAGAAGGGGAAAAAAGAGAGTAGGAAACTATAGAGGTGAGCAACATTAGAGGTACTAATAAACAGCCATGAGCCACTCAGGATCTTTCCAGATGTGTCTGCTCATGAAGGGGTGACAGTAGGGCCCAATGCAATGGGACTTTTCACATATAAAATCAGAGCTCAAGTGGCTGAAAATCCTCAGACATTGGCATTCCCAGGAGGCTTTCAAAGAAGTTATAAAGAATCCACTTTGGCCATATCCATGAGCTCACTGGCCTCCTAGGGACCCTGAGGTCTCTCCTCTCAGCTTAGTAGAAGTGGCACTCTATACCCTGTCTCAGCCAGCTGAAACCCTTCCCCAGTATGCTCTGAAAAGAGCCACTTTGTCACAGCCATTTGACCATTAAACACATAACTTCTCCACACACCCTGGATGTACCCCAGAGGCTACTTGGGGCAGCATCTGCCCATGGAACATTCTAACCTCTCCGGGATCCAATCCACCTCTTCACGCTCCACTATCATACTTTTAAACTGGTTTTGGACCCAACCTCTTGAGTCAGTAGCTCCTTATCTTTTTATTACTGGCTGATCCTTTTATTAGTCCCATGTACCCTAAGTTTGTAAAGATATTGTCCAACAAACCATATTTATTGCATAATAATCCTCATTCCCATGGCAACTGATGTCAAACTGAGTTGATAACAATACCAGTCAAAAGCAAAGACATTTCTCATGGTAAATGTATACTTTCCACTCGACTTCTTTAAATATTAGAAATAGTTTATGCTGCCCTCCTCATTAGGTGTCTGGGGACCATAGGTTGGGAAACTTCTAAGGGATAATGTTGAGTGAGTGCCAACCAAGTCTTTTTAGTTTTCCCTTTTTACAGCTGGGCAAACAAGGCTGTTAGTTTTTAAGGTGAATTGGCTTAATCAAATTGACAAGGAATCAGAGTGGAAACTGACATTTTTAGAAGTCTCCCCTTTTTTGGTCTTATAGCACTGGTCTTTCTAAAATAAAATAAAGCTGGGATTGGTTGCCACTTGTCTCGAGGGAGCCTTTTCTGCATATAGCCTGGACCTTTCATGGGGATCTAGAATTTGGGGTACAGCAGCTGTCTGCTCCTCTATGCTGGGTTGAGAAACCTAGGCTATCCCAGAAGGAATAAACCTGGGGGGTTATCAGGACCAGGTTATCCTAAAGTGTATCCCAAAGGGAAACAGCTTTTGTGGCCAGTTACCTCTGAGAAAGGCAGGGTTAAACAAAAGTAAACTGGGTTCGTTTTATCTTGTTTTCACTTCAGGACTTCCATGAGCCTTTGAAATGTCCTTGAGTCTAAAGATCTGCCAGAAGGACGAGATGACATACATTATCTGCCCAAACTTTCTGGACCTGAATTATCTTTTTCATAGGAGACCTATTAATACATCATGGACCCTGAGATTCTGAGGAATATATTTTGGGACCTGTTAGTCCAGTCCAGCAGGTGAGGAACTGACCAGCACTTGATCTCACAAGTAGATGGAGCCTACCCAGAGCTGAATCCCAGCTGCCAGAGTTTAATCCTGGACTTTTCAAATTTGGATCTTTCCCTCCATACCTCACCCACCATGTACCTTAATTTAATCCAGGAAAAAACTATCCATGCACTGCAGAAGTGGAAGGAATTCTGCTCAGAGAGGCTGCTTCTGAGGTTCATTTGTGTCCTCATCAAAGGCTCCCAGGTGGTGGGGGCAGGAGAGGACAGGGAGGCTGAAACCCCACAGGAAAAGGCATTGCCCAGCTTGGTGTTTAGAGAGGGCTTTGCTCGGGAAGGCCCCAGAGAGTGGTCGATCTGAGGAGCTGGTCTGCAGCAGGAAAGCCTGACGGCAGCTTCCACATAGGCAGAAGCAGGCTCCCCTGGACCCCGAAGACTGGCCTTGCTGTCCCTACAAGCCCACCTCTCGTGGTGTAAGCTAGCTGGAGACTGCTGGTGAGAACTCTCAGATGTCTGTCCCCACTGTGGCCTAGGACGATGTCTCCAGGAGAAAGAGGATGCACCTGCTCTTCAGAGCTTGTCAAGCTCATCCCCAGCCAGTAGCGAGGTGTCTGCAGGGCTCCGCCCTGATTTCCCCACTTGCTGGAGGCATTGTGTTCAAAGGCTGCCAACAGCAAGAGAAACTGACACTGGTCTCCCTTTCCAGAGTAGTCTCAGGCACTGAGTCCAGAGAGAGGACACAAAAAAGATAGAAAGTGAAGAGCATGGATTTTCCAATGCAATAGTGGCCAAGAAGTGCAGCTCCTGAGGCTCTGGGGAGACCCTCCCCCATCCAACACTGAGCCATTCCACTTGGCCAGGTTAGACCTCCACTCTCACGATTAGACTTTCCTCCTTCCCTGCCTGCTACCAAAAGTGTGTGTGTGTGTGTGTGTGTGTGTGTGTGTGTGTGTGTGTGTGAGAGAGAGAGAGAGAGAGAGAAAGAGAGAGAGAGAGAGAGAGAGAGAGAGAGAGAGAGAGAGAGAGAGAGAGATACTGTCCTCCATGCCTGAGGCACTCGAGCCCCCTCCCCGCCGCCAGGTGCAAGCCTTATTTCCCTTTGGGCATTAGTGGGGTTGGAGAGGCTCTGACTTGAGAGGGAAGCATTCCTAGAGGGCACCCACCTGAGAGCTGCCATCTGTTGGGGCCATGTGTTGGACTTTCTCTGGAAGGTTAGTCCCTGCTATCTCATCCAGAAATGTGGTTGCTAGCCCTGGAGCAGGGTTGGGGGCGGGGTCATTCACCAGCCTTGTAAGTGGGGGCAGATTCCTGGGCCTCCTTGAGTCTTACTTAGCTTCTTCCTCTGCAGAATGTGACTTGCATGGGTGTTGGGGGCATTAAAGAAGGGGAGCTGCTGCTCTAATGCACATGCCGGTATCTATCTGCCTTTCACAGAAAGAAGGACAGCGTGAGGCAGGTGGCAGTGTTTAACCGCTGTTCCCACAGATGTAGGAGGGGAGAGCTATGGCAAGGCATGCTCACAACCCAGGATCCCAGCACATCCATCCTGAGTGAAAACCTCCTTAGAGAGCTTCTTCAACAAGTAAAGTGCATTTCCACTGCCCTCATTACCAGTCTCTCACTTGATCAAGCTTATACCCAGAACTCAATCAAATTCAATGCTTAGGTTTTTTTTCATAGTAAACAATCATATGATCTACAAAGTATGATGACTTTATATTCTTTTAAATAACTACATGTCATAATTAATTTTAAATAATTATACATTACAGAACTTATAGAATATTGTTAAATGAATGTGGTTATGCAAAGCATTCTTATTCAGTCCCTGATTTTGGTAGGATTAGCCTCTACTTCTGTGTGGACTGTTGAATTTTGTTAACTATCTTTATAGCTTCCATTGAAATCATTGTAATTTTTAAAAAATATGTTTTTATTGCTTTTTTAGTGATAAAAGGGGAGAGATAGAGAAATAGAAACATAGATGAGAAACATCAACCCGCTGTCTCCTGCATGTCCTCTACTGGGGACAGAGCCCATGGGTAGATGCTCAACCACTGAGCCACACCAGCTGGGCGAAGTCATTTTTAATTGAACCATTGGTATGAGGACTATACTAATACATTTTTTCATAGTTTCTCATATGTCTTAAGCAAATCATTAATATAGTACCAAGCACTTTCTATTTTTCCTCGAGATCAAAAATTGTCACAAACATGATGTTAGGGTTCGGTCACCCTTCAGTATTTTTCTCCCTGAATCAGTTCTCATTTTGTGGACCAGAAAATTGACTTGGCCAAGATACAGTGATTATAGATAGGTCAAAGTCAGGTGTCTTGTTGATGATCGCCTCCCACATGGCAGGCATGGTGGAGTAGGAGGGACAGTATTAAAATATTTCCCCAATCTCAATCGTTTCCCTATGATTAGGATTATGAACTGAAAAGCTGCGGTTTGGGACCAAATGTCTAGGAAAGTCAGGGTGGATACAGGGTGAGTGGGCATCATCAAAGGCAGTGAAGTCTGGAGGCCATATCTCCAGGGAAGGTCCCTGTCCCATCCTAGTGGGCTCTCTGCCTGCCTGCCAGCCTCCGGGAGCAGTGCAGGCTGACCCTGACCAGGTAAGAACCCCATCTCTGTTTTCCTTGGGACTTAGTCAATTCAGGTAGATGTGGCATAAGAAAGTATGGCATTTATGTGTTTATACATGTGTGTTGGAATGTGCAGAGAGGCATAACGAGGAACTAAGGTAGCTGCTCTCTGGATGTGCCCATTGTCATGTTGCCTGACTATATGTTTCTCTGGTGTCCTCTCTAAGCCTGTTTTGCATGCTTCTCTCTCACTATCTTCTCCTCTCCCTGCCCCCATCCATTTCTTCTTCTGAAAGCTATTTTATCTCCAAATTTCCAGTCTCTCTCAAAATTGAAGTGACAGTCCACACTGCTACCTGTGATCAGTTTGGGGAAGAAGGAAGAGGGTCAGGGGAAAGGGGGCCTGGGCACAAGGTGTAAATAGGAGTCAGTTAGGAAGCCTGGGTGCTGTCCTGGCCCTGACAGTAACTGACTTCTCACAGGCCCTTGTGCAGGACCAGTCACACTGAGTGAAGGAGCCAAATCCTTTGGAAATGGCCTAGATCCTCTTAGCAAGCAACGCCCCCTTCTTCTCCTCTTAGGCATTCTCTTCCATGTAGCCATCTGGCATTTAGTCAATACCGTTCATGTGGCCAGGCACACATTAGGGACCAGGGACAAAGATAAGGAACAGGCAGCTCTCTGTGAAGTATTAGTTGTTGACAACTGAGTGTGAGAAGTGCTCTGGCAGGAGCAAGCCCAAGGTACTCTAACCCAGGTCAGGAGGGCTGTGGAAGGTATGGAGGAAGGCTTCCCTGAGGAGGAGAAATTGGTGTGTGTGTGTGTGTGTGTGTGTGTGTGTGTGTGTGTAGCGAAGCAGGGTGTTTCAGGCTGAAGCAATTCCATGTGGAGGGCACGCAGGATAGGCTGCTGAGTGGTGAGAGCTGAGGCAGGAGGGAACATGCACTGTGTAAAGGAGTTTGAGTTTTAACCCCAGGACTTGTGCTTCAAAACTGACTGGGCCTCAGCCTCACCTGGGCAATATATTAGAAAGCAGATTCCTGGGCCTTACTCCAACCTAAGGAATCACAATCACCATGGGTGAGGCCAGTGTCCCAGGAGAGTCTCTGTACAGGCACAGGTCAAATCAGGTCCTGGGAAGTCGTGGGAGGGCTCTAAGCAGAAGGGAGGCAGGTGCATGGGAGACAGACCCCTTCAGGGTCTATACGGAACAGAAATCGTGAGACCTGAGTAAAGACCCAGGGCAGAGAGCAGTGTCCCCATTGGACGCTCCTCAGACCACATGCCCCATGACCAAGAAAGGAGCAACCAGAAAATTCAGGTTTAGAGTTGGACAAGCTCCATCAGGCAGTACAGCAGGGGAATGGCAGAGGTGTCTCTCCCATCCCACACACATCTGACTCCAACAGTGTGACCTTTCTCACCTATGCCTTCATCCTAAGTGGAACCCAGTTTCCACATTCCACGTGGCTCTTCATTCAGGCTGAGTGTTGAGAGCATGCGGAGGAGTGAGGCCTGAGTTTTTATCCAGGCTGAGTGAAAGGCGGGCTTCCCTAGTTGTTCAAATGGAGGAAGAGGACTATGTGATGGCTATTTACCATGTATTTGTGTTCTCCCTAGATTTCTCTCCAAAAGATGGTAATGAAATGAAAGAGTCTGATACATAAGGATATAAGGTAGTTCCCCAATCCAGAAACATGCTATGCTAAAGAGGGTAGGCCCAGTGTGGACCACCATTAAGAGATTTCCACTTCACAGGATGGAGTGTAAATTCCTCTGCTAGTCCCAGAGGCCCTGAACCAGGCCACACCACCCTGTGCTGCAGCTTCAGCTCTCTCTGTCCTTTCCCAGTTTCCCTTTGACACTTAGTAATACTGAAAGCAGGCAGTTTCACACCTCAATGCCTGAGTTTATGCTAATCTCTCCACCTGAAATGCCTTCCACCCACCCTCTGTCTGGCTAATTCCTGCTGATTCTACAAGACCTAACTCTCTGTGATATGCCCTCCCACCCAACACACACCTCAGTGTGTTCCTGTGAACCGACCAACTCCACTACCCCATGCTACCCTCAATGGGAGCTCTTACACAGAAAGTTTATGGCCTGCCCCTTCCTTGTCCCACTTGACCAGAAATGTCTCAAGGACAGGCTTTATGGTATTATATTTTGTCTCCCCAGTGTCTGGCACATAGTAGGAGCTCAACAGATATTTACTGAGCCAAACAGAATCCAAATGAATGAGAAGTACCTCAGATTCACATGTCTTGGTAATTTGATCACATTCAGAGGATTTGCTTCTTCGTGCTTCTAAATATGTGATATTTTAAAGCCGCTATATAGATGTGACTCTCTGTTCCCCTTTATTAAGTTAAAATAAATTTAATAAGTAAACTGAATGTGTTTATTTGCATTTCAAAAAGTTGGGGGGCAGGTTTCTTTTAAACATTAAGCCTCTGCTGGAACTTTCAGAAACTTGCCTTAGAGATCATTAACTTCTGGGGGAGGGGTGGGGACAGGAGTCATGGAGAAGTTACTTCCAAGAGTTTGAGTCCTGAGATGCCTCTGACAAAGGGAAGCAAGGAAGAAGATCTTGGAGCTGAACTAACAGGATTAGTTCAGATACTTCTCTACTTGCGGTGTGGCCCTGAGCAAGTCCCTTAATCTCTCTGTACCCTGATTTCTTTCTTACTAAAGTGGGGGGACCTATACCCATTTTGCAGAGTTGTTGTAAAGATCCTATATGGAGTACCTGAGTTCATAGGAGGTCCTGATAATGATAATGGTATTGTTGTTGTTAGGTTTGACATGGCATTGGGAGGGGAGGGATGGTTTCACCTTGAATGGCATGATTAAGGAAGGCAGAAAGGACTCAGAAAGAAAAGGCCAGTTATGGCTAGGCTACCTATTTTGACTATTATAGCACTTACGAAATTTTTTTGATTTTTTTTAAAACTAAAGCTTCCCATGCTGAATGTGCAGAATACTGGCAGCACATACAGTGTGTTTGATGTTTGGGCCTCGTACTCCAGAAGGCCTGCCACTTACTAGCTCTGTGATCTTGGACAAATCACCTAAGGTCACAGAGCTAGTAACTCAGTTTCCCCATCTGCAGAAAGGAGATAATCCAGAGGACCCATCTTTTAAGGTTGCCATATGAGATAAGGAATGCAGTGGGCTTATCCCAATGCAGGTGCACAGTATGCCGTCATAAACGGTACTCTATCATGAGGTGATCAGTACTAAAGAACAGTGTGCCCTGTTGGAGAAACCACTTCCTCTAGTAAGATGCAGGGGGGAGGGAGCTAACTGCAAGAGCACTGGGCCCAGACCCTAGAAACACCTGTCAGAAGAGTTGTGGGACCGTGGGCCTGTTCTGTAACACAGAAGGGTGGTCCTGGCTCCTAAATTAGCTCAAGGCTATTCTACCACAGCCTCCCAGAGAGCTGCTCTCAGACTGGGCCTTTTGTCCCTGCCCACATGCCCCGCCTTCTTTCTACAGGGGAATTCCTCACTGAAGAGACCTCTGGAAAGGACCTGGGCCTCTATGGGCCACCACACCCTCTTGTGTGGTCCTTACTGTTGCTATGCCTGTCATCTAGATGGTGACTGTAGAACACGTATGCAAACAGAAGAGCTACCCATGCTGCAGAGAGACGCTTTGCTGGCTGCAGGAAAGATGAAGGAGCACTTTCCCTTGGTGGAGATTTCCTGACTCTTCCTGGTCCTAACTCCTGTTTCCCATCTTTTGTGAGAAAATCGGTTTGGAAATAAGCAAGGCTCTCGCACCTCTCTCTCTGGGTAGTGAGAATAGTGAGAAAGCAAGCTCCACTTGGCTTGGGCCACAGATGCAGGTGAAGAAGCCCTTTATTGCTTCTTCCAGGTCTGGAAAAAGTGACAAGGTGTCTTCAGGGGTCCCTACCCAGGGGGCTGGCAAGGCAGGCACCAGGCTCTCCCTTTGGCAAGACAGGATGAGGGAACCCACCTCTACTCTGGTTATCCTCACGCCGCCGCTGCTAAACAGACACTAATGACCTTGACCTCGAAAGAAATGGTGCCCCGGGCTGAGGGGACATCCTGTGGAAGAGGCTCCGAACTCCCCCGGACAAGCGGTCCAAACAAAGGGCATTCCTCAGCTTCCACCCGGACAGCGGGCAGCGGAGCCTCGCTCCCAGCCTGGGGTGTAGAGTTACACGCATTCCCACGAAGTTGGGGAAGAACGTACTGTTTTCTTAGCTTTTGCTCCCGTGGAGCCTCATCCCACAGCAGCGCTGCCCACAGCTGCCCCCGGGTCCGCCGCTGGCCACGAGGGGTCAGTGAGGCCAAGCACCCGCGCCCCTGAGTCCCACAGGGCAGGTTCCCGAACTCAGCCGGGCCTCGCTGCCCTCCCGCCCTCTGACGTCTGCCAGACGCTCGCTCCCTGGGGCTCGGGCTGCTGCAGCCGGTGCCGAGGGGGCGAGGCCGGGCGGGGCAGGCCTCGCTGCTCCAGCCCCTTCCGCTCCCCTCCGGTCTGCGCTCCGCTCCCGCTTTCCCTGTCCCGGCCCTGGAAGGCGCCGGGCTTGGCTTCGTTCCCCTTCGTGGCACAGCCGCGAGCTAGCAGCCGATGCCACAGCCACCCCTGCCTGACCCGCTTCTCTCCTCCGACCCACCCGGAGGGAGGCCGCGGCTGGACCCCGTCCGTCCGGGCCCAGGGCTGACTGCCGAGCGGGGAGCGGAGCCTGGCCCGGGGCCTGGGAAGGAGAGGGACCACAGGAGGGCTCGCTGGTCCAGGATGGAGGGGATGGAGGAGCCAGAGGCCAGACCTGCCAGTGGGGACCTTCAGTGAGTACGGAGGAGGAGGAGGAGGCGAGGAGCCGGCCGCTGCGGGGTGGCGGGGCCGCGGAGGAGCTGGAAGGGTTGGGGGAGGCCTGCCCTCCATGTCCATCTTCATTTTAGCCTTTCCGAGTGTGAGCAAATGCGGCACTTGGGCCATAGAACCACTGCAAGCAGCACCTTCTATCTCCCAGGCCGCCTGCAATGCCCCATTGGAAGGACCCCCTGGATTAGCTGTGGAATACATGTCTAGAGTTTACCCGTCAGAAAGTTTATTTTTATTTAACCAAAACCACTCCCATTATATTCTAATGCCCTGTTCTCTGGATTGAACCTTAGAAGGGAGAAATCTGTGAGTAGGCTGCAAAGAGAAAGTTGGTAAGTGCTAGTTTAACTGGTAGAGTAGATGATCTGGGCCTTCTAAAGATAGTCCTTAAACTACACTGGCTGAAAGCTGATGCGGCATTTTGCCCTGCGTGTACTTTGCTTTATGAAATGTGCACATACCTGAGACATGAATAAATTAAATTGTAATAAACAAGTAGAGGGACTTGCCAAATAAGATAATTCTATGGTGACTCTTTAGTTAACATATGAAGTAAATAACTCCTAATTTGTAATATATGTAAATATGGATTTTTATACATGCAGTTTATTTCAAGTGGGATATATCTAAATGTATGTTACTGAAGGAACATTTTCTCAAAGAGCAGGGTAAATATTAAGTCATTGTGGCCTGTATGTGAGCACAGAACGACTTGGTGAATAAAATCCTGTGCTCACTTTCATTCCCTATAAAGAGACTGACAGGAAACTATGACACCAAGGAGCTGTGTCGTCCTGGCAAGTCACCGAAGCCTCTAGTCTGGATTATTCTCATTACAGAACAGGGGGAGTGGGGTTAAGTGACCACTGAGTGCTTTGGAAGAGCCATGGCTTTGAAACAAAAAGCTTTGCATTCAAACCGGCTTCCCTTTAGCACCTTTGTGACATAACCTTGCTGTACCTCAGGTTCAGTCTGAAACTGAGGACAATAATGCTGTCTGGCTGAAGGATGTGAGGATTATTTGAGAGAGCGTGTGTTTGAAAGCACTTGCAGGCTGCTTGGAGCAGATGCTGGTAGGAACTAGTGACTGACCATGGCCACCCTTTGAGCACAGCACCATGCTGTGGTCCTGTGGGTTGGAGGGAGGGAGTGTGTGTGGGGGAGTGAGGGGCAGGGGGGCGGCGTGGGACACCTTCCACCCAACAGTCAGATCCTGAGGCCTGTGTGATACCACATCTTCGCTGAGATCACCTGCCAGGAAAACAAGAGGCCAGGCATTAGGAGATCTGACCTGGCTTTTCACTCTGGTCCCCATCTGGCTTAGGATTAGTTGTGTGATGTTTGTGCCCCCTCTGTAAAACGGAGTTAGAAAACCTAAATTTAATAATACCTTTTTGTTTCATTCAGTGATTTTTGCTTTTCAAAGTGCTTTCACATTATCTAGAAGGTATTTATTCCCTGCTCTGCCCCCAGATTACTCTTATCTGGACAGGGCTCAATATGAAGGCACTTTGGAAGTTGCTGAAGCTAGCCAGGTGCTGGGTCTAAGGAACTCTATCTATTTTATTTTCCAGAGAATCCAAAATGGGGAGCAGAATAGCCAGCTCCATGGAAGTGACCTCAGCTTTGGAGAGAAGTGGCACTGAGTCACAGCTCAATAATGGACACCTCCCAAGACCCTGGTCTTGCTCTCAGGAAGACAGAACACCCAGCCAGATGGCCCCCCACCCTCCCAGGGCATGGGGGATACAGTCCCAAGGACCCTCCGTGCTGGAGTCCAAGGTCAGGGCCTTGAAGGAAAATATGGCAGCAGGTAAACAGGGGGCAAGCCCCTGTCTCACTACCCATGAGAGACCATCCCCCAAGAAACCCAAATGCCGACGAGTCAAAGTGGGTGGAGCCAGAACTCCACCAGCAGAGTCTCCCTTGCTGGACACAGTTGTGGTTCTCCATGCTCAGAACCCAAACGAAGGACAGCTGGACAACAGTGTCAGTGAGAAGGAACCTGCCATGAATGGGAGCCCCAGACCTCCCAGGCCGCCCACCCCTGGGCTAGAGTGCTACAATGGGAGGAGCCTGTGGACTCCAGAAACAATAAGGATACTGCCTGACCATGAGAGGAGTCTGCTGCCAGGGTCCAGCTCTTTGCAAGACAACCCCATCCACAGAGTCACTTCAGGACGACCTAGGGGCCCTAGACCTTGTAACAAAATTACCCACATGCCCAACCTGAGGAAAGGAAGGTCAAGCCCCCTTCAGGGTGATCTGGTTACAGGGGAAGACCTGGATAGCTTGTCTCTAACCTCTGAGGAGGACCTCGTACCCAGGCCAGTCCTGCTGGGAGGCCTCTGGAGAGCCGGAGACGTGGGGGCTCTGGGCACTGGACGCAGCGCCTTGCCCCTGTCTGAACAGGTGGAGAGGAACCGCCTTCTTCTGCAGGAGATGCTCATTGTTGGGGGGCAGGGCCCCCCCAAGGTGGGACTCCCAGCTCGGACTCTATCCTGGGACAGAGCTGTATCAGGTGAGGCTCACTCTGCAGGTCTGGGTGGTGGGGACAGCAGAAGGGAGTCCAGAAGGAAAAGCAGAAGTGGGTACTGCACAGAGGATGGGGCAGGAGAGGGAGGAGTGCGGCCTGTCACCAGAGTCATCAGGATGTCCTCTTATTCCTGGCTTTGACAGAGATTGTTTGCCACCCCACAGCCAGCCCTGTCTGCTGAGTACCCCCATGACTCCCAGGCCAATGGGGGGCCACCCTCTGTGCTTGGGGATGGCGGCTACCATAGCTTCTTTCCTGTGGCAAGTAGCCTTTTCTAGAGGTGACGTGCCCTCACCACAAAGTGGCTAAGCATCTTGTCAGGTGGACTGAACTCAGGCGGAAGCACCACTGGGCTGTGCATATGTTCAAGCCTGAGAAGACACCTCTGTCCCCTCTTTCCTTCCCATTCCAAGAGCTCACTCCTCACCCATTCCCGAGAGGACCTGTATGGGCCCCTTAGCCGATGGCAGGGCCTACCACAGCCTCCGTGACAGGCCAGGCCTCCACCTCTCAGGCCGAGACAGAGGCAGAGGAGAGGAGCGGGTTTATCTGGGAAGTAAATGGCTTCTGGAGACACCTTTCTCCTTGACATTCATCAGGTGGCAGTGGAGAGGCCAGTTGCTGGCTCTGCCCTGATCTCTGCTTCTGTTCTGGGTCCTAGAGCAACCATCTGGGGACATGGACTGGGACTCAGGCATCTCCCTGCAGGACTCAGACCAGAACAGGTAAGAGCTCACAATGCACCCTTTCTCTCTCCCTCCTCACCCTTGTCCCTCCATTTACCCATCAATGGGAGAGTAAGACACCTTGAGAAAGCACAAGGGCAGATCAGGGGACAGTGGGCCACTATGATTTGTCAACTCTGAGGCAGAGCAGAGGTTGCCAGTCACCCCGTGTCCCAGGCTGGGCCTGCTTGCTACTTCAGCAAAACCACTCACTGTGCAGAGCATTGCAAACGACGGGCTCTTGCTTTGTGGGATTCGGTCCCCCTGCCTGGCCTCTGTTTCTTCATCTTTAAAGAGGGACAAATAGTATGTGTGTGGTTGATTTCATAGGACTGTGTGAGTCTAAAAGGAAATAACAGTTGTAAAAACCCTTAGGGAAAATGCACAAGTGCAAAGCACTTACTGCACCAATTCCTTTCCCAATCGAGGTGGTGTGCTGGGGTCATGTAAAGGGTCTCTCCTCCTCCAATCTCACCCTGCTATCCACAGAGCTTGCTCTAGCCACTCTGCCAGTGTCTTGGGGAAAGTGGGCACACTAGGTGATTAGGGGGGTGGGCAGTGTCCTGGCTGGGAAGGAAGGTCAGAGTACACTCACTATGGAGGTTCCGGGGGTCATTTGTGAATCTGAGCTGCTGCCCACTGCTGTCTGCTCAGAGATTGGCCTCAACCTTGCCCTGGTACATGTTTCATGTAGTCCAGTGTTTGGAGTCATTTTTTGCTCAGGAGTCAGTTTCTGGATCTTCTGGGTCCCTAGGATCAGGAGGTCATGATGAGTCCTGCAGGTGAGCATGGGGGAAGCGACACTCTTGAAGCTCCCAGGATTCTTGGGGCTGTAGGTACTCCTGAGGGCACCCAAGGCAAGAATGTAAGGAAGAATGACCGAGCCCTGCCCACCCTGCTTATCCCCACCAGTCCCCATCCTGCCTACTGTTTCAGATATAGACCCCAAGGAAAACTAGAGGGAAGCCCTCTTAACACTCCCCAAACCACCAAGACCAAAACTAGAAAGAAAAAGTAATTTAACCATTCACCAGCGTTTTCAAACACCATGCTTCTGACGCATCTAGTGTTCTAAATCCTAGATGGAGAGGGAAGGATGCTAATTAACACTTGAAGCCCTAACACACAGTTAGTGCCACTTGGGACTTCCATGCCATGTCATTATCGTACTCACACACACACCTCACACTAAAATCTCATTCAGGTCCCAACCTTGAATAGAGGGGCTCAAGAAAGCCAATTTAATAAGTCATCTTTGGCGAGTCAGGCTGAAATTCAGGAAGAGGAAGCCCTCCTTCCTGGCCACCAGAGCTGAGCAGGCCATTGTCCCTCTACATGGGGTATCTTGGACACCTGCCCACACACGCGAGACGGCCAGCCCAATGGGGAACTTGTTAGCCTCCTTCAAGAAGGCAAGGATGGAGACACTTTGATGTCTTTCCAGATCCTTGGGAAGGAGTTAAATGAAGCATGTTCAAAGCAGTCCTTCATAAGGATGCCCTCTCTTCCTTCTCTGCTGAGAGAAGCTCCTGTTTATGGTCTAGACCTGTGGTCGGCAAACAGTGGCTTGCAAGCCACATGCGGCTCTTTGGCCCCTTGAGTGTGGCTCTTCCACAAAATACCACAGCCTGGGCGAGTCTATTTTGAAGAAGTGGCGTTAGAAGAAGTTTAAGTTTAAAAAATTTGGCTCTCAAAAGAAATTTCAATCGTTGCGCTGTTGATATTGGGCTCTGTTGACTAATGAGTTTGCCGACGACTGGGAGGCAGCTGGTTACCTCTGCTACCCAACAGCCTCCTCTCTGGAAGACGATTTTCTGTGAAGCCCTGTCAAAGGCTTTTGAACGTCTAAAGCAAAAGCCCCACCTTGCCCCTCTAGCTTCAAGATGGTGTGTCACTTCCAAACACAACTTCCCTTACAGACTACTACCAGGCGATCTTTTGGGCAGGTAGTTTCAGTTCCTATTTAGGAACCGCATTCTTTACTCAGTGAGGGGGTGAGAGTAATTTAACAAATGGTGCTACTAATAACGCAATAATCACAGTAAATGTGAACAGCTCTATGCTAACCTCTTTAAAGGGACCCAGGTCTTACTTAACTATTGAGCCCTTAGTTAGCAAATGGGGAAACTGAGACTTAACCCCTAGGTAACCTGTCAGGGTGACACAGCTAGTAAGTGGCAGTCCAGAATATGAGCCTAGGCAGGCTGCCCAGAACCACCGCTCTTGGCTCCGGCCTGTCAGCATCCTGCAGCCTGGAGAAGAAGGCACAAGATAAGGTCCCTGCCTCACACCGTCCAGAATAAAAAGTCCCAGGCCTTCCTTACCTCTTCCCCTCCCTCAGGAGACTACACACACTATGACAGCAGGAGTGCTCTATCCTTGGTCATAAAAAACTAGATAATATATAAAAAATGGAACAAATGCTGGGCAGAAAGTTTATATATGTTCTGCTCACTATATATTTGCTCTACCTGCCTCATCCTATAAACTGGGAAATGACAGTTGGTTGTCACATTCCAAATTATTTCCCTAAATCATGTTCCTGGGATGAAAGGGTTAAACCCAGTCTTGTTGGAGCTTATTGTTTTAATCCAGGATTATGACGGCTGCAGAAAGAGGCCACTCTGTCCTGCATATGAGAGAACTTGAGATCTCCATCTGCCTCTGCCTCCAACAAGAGACTGACTTGGATGGAAAAACCAGAGGGGAGGGGGCCACATGCTGCCCTTTGTCCTCGGGAAGCCGCTTAGGACCCTGGTGGTTGGAGGGGCAAAGGGAAGGCCAGAATGCTCACACGGAATCCCACTTGTCTTTGCAGGGTTTGCTGCTCCTTGAGAGCCAAACATCTGTGGTGTGAACCCCACAGGGAGAGAGTGTCAAAGTCTCCCCACCCCACTTTGGGGCACACTAGACTCCCTTGCCAAAGACGCAGACTCACAGGGTAGTGAGTCATCTCCCCTATTAAATGCCTGCTGTTTACAGTGAGGAAAAGCACTCAGCCACTTGATCCCTGTGCCCTACCCCCTAGCAAATGAGCCCGGATGTGCAGGCTTTCAAGAAAGTGGTCAAAGCTAGCCATGTACTAATTGCCCAACCCTTTCAGGAAACTTCCCAGAATGGTGAGGGCTGGGATTGTGGGTTATAGTCCCTGATGGGGAGGGTTTGGCTCCAGGGCTGTGTGCCCTTGGCAGAAGCCAAGGTCAGATTAGACTGGAAAGGCTTCCTCAGATGGAAGAGTCTGAACCTGCCTGTGTGCTGGGGTTGGCACCCCTGCAGTGGGCCAGGATGATACGGCCATAGGAGGTGGGCAGGTGGACTGGGCAGGCTCCCCATCCCTCAGGAACACACCTGCTTGCCCCCTATCATGGGAGAAAGACCACCTTCCCTCCCAGGGCTGGCAGTGCCTGCCCTCTCCAGGGTGTTCCATGACGAGGAATTGCCTCCACCGCTAACCTTGGCTGCCATCTGTGAAGGTGACTGCCACTCTCCCCCTGTCTCAGTTTGTTACTGCATGGATGCCTCCAGGCGCCCCATAAGCCCTGTTTTTCTAATCAGCGGAAAAAACAGCTTTGTATGTCAGGAACCAAAGCAGGGCAGCTGATGGGAAATAAAAAAACCAACCACTCCAATATGAGGGACAGAAAGGAAATAGAAACCTGGGGCAAGGCTGCTCTTGGCAGCATCTGGCCAGCTGCCCGGGGCCCTCCTGCCTGCCCACCAGGTCTTGTGACAAATGCCCTCCGACAGCCAGGGAGCCGCAGCTGTCACCAGAAGGCCCCGAGCTTGCAGGCTGGCAGCCAGAGGCCCGCAGCTGCAGGGGCGGCTCTCCGGGCTAGTAACCTCATTATCTCTGCTGTCGGAGCAGGAACCCCGGGGAGCAGAGCTGCTCGCAGCAGTGTGCTGGAGGCGCTGCCTGCCCGGGAAGCTGTGCAAAGGGAGGCCTCTCCTGCCAAAAGAGGCTTCGCAGGGCAGCAGGCTTGGAGACGCACTTGCACATCACTCCAGTCAACCCTCTGGTTCCAGAACTGTGCCTGGGCCCTGCCAGGGCTCATGGGCACAGATGGTGCCTTTATACCAGCAGCACCTTGGGCCTCAGAGCAGGGTTAGGCACAAATAATAAGAAAAAGGGAGAGAGAGAGAGAGAGAGAGAGAGAGAGAGAGAGAGAGAGAGAGAG
>JAAGEH010000042.1:21297024-21535638 GCA_011751065.1 Lasiurus cinereus | reverse complement strand
GAGAGAGAGAGAGAGAGAGAGAGAGAGAGAGAGAGAGAGAGAGAGAGAGAAAGAGAGAGAGAGAGAGAGAGAGAATCCTAGACTGCCCAGAGCTTATCTAAGGATGTTCCAAGAGGATTTCAGAGTTATGCCACTCACATATCCATCACCTGTCATCTAGGAAACTACTTGGCACCTTCTCCCTATCAGCACAAGGCCCATTTCTCCAGGTTACATACGGTGGGAAAGAATGAGGCAGGCAGAGATCTAGGTCTGCTGAACCTCTCCCTGCCTGAGCTTCCTCCTGTGGACCTCCCTGGTGAGGACAGGGCAGCCAGGGGGATGCTGAAGTCACATCAAAGAGCATGTCGGAGTCTAGCCACAAGCATCCTCAGCCTGTCCTGGGACCCAGGACGGAAAGGGGACAGAGGATACGGGGAGGATGCTGGAGGCAGCGGGGCTGGCTATCGCCTGCTCTGCTCTCAACTGATGTTCGACCTTGAGCAATGTGCCAAGTGTGCCTCTCCGCTCCGGAACACCCTCATCTGTCAAAGGGAGAGAACGCCTGCCTTCGGCCAGCCTGGCTGGGAGCGTGAGCTCTGTGGCGAGAAGCATCCTATCAGCGGGAGGCGTGGGGAGGCTGTCACTGCGGAAGCCCGGCGCTGGCTGTATGTCACTGTCTGCAAGACAGCGTTGAAAAAGGGCTGCTGTCATTTTCTGCAGCTCTGGACTGGCTCGGGAGGCAGCACAATGTGTAGGTGATGAGGGCTGGTGAGGACCCTTATAATTATGAAAATCAAGCCATTTGCCAACTTGGTATGGGTCCAGCTTAATTTCTCCCAACCCTCAACATATGCCTGATGGGTCTGGATTGGGACGGAGGCAGAAAAACACCAGGATCTATAAAAATGTCATTTCTCCAAGGAGTAGAGCTGCAGTGGGCAGAGCCCTGCGCCCCTGTGCCCGTGAGGGGAGCTCAGGGTGGTGCTCGGTAGCTTGAGAGGGTATGTGTGGGTGCAAAGAGACAGAAGGAGAGGGGGAGATGATGCTTGTAAAGACCATCTGGCTGGGCACAGGCCCAACCCCACAACCGAGGCCCTTTTCTCTCCCTCCCCCAGCCATATAACTCCTGCTGTCTGCCGGGAAAGGGACAATAAAATAATCTGGAGACCCCTCTACACTTTTCTAGATCCTCCTGGGGTCTCTGCTGCTGGTCCCTGAGCAGATGTCCAAGGCAGGCCAGCTCTGCAGCCCTGTCCAGAGTAGCTCAGGGCCGGGTGTCTTCGGCGGAAGTTGGACAAGGAGGGCGGCCCAGGCAGGGTTTTCCCGGCATAGCCGTGCTAGGTACTGTTAAAGCCCTCCTAATCCGGGTTATTTTCTTACCATCCCGCCCCCGCTTGCTCCTGCCCGTGTGCCACCCTGCAGGACCTTTGACACCAAGCCGGAGCCTGTGCCGAGGAGCCCCAGGCATGAGGAAGCCAAGCACCTGCTGCAGCGAGCCCGCATGAAGGCCAGGACCCGACCCGTCCGTGCCAGCCATGATATCATACCCACCATTGACCAGGGTGGCCGGTGAGTGGGGCCTGGGCCAGGGAAAAGAGTGGGACCTAGCCAAAATGCCTCTGCTCACCCCTCCCTTGTGTGTGTGTGTGTTCCTCATATCGGGTGCTTGCTTGAATTCATTTAGCTGGTCAACAAACTTCTACTGAGGATTTAAAGATGAATGAAACAGAATCTGAGCTCCCTGGAGAGGGACCAAAGTCACTGTCTCAGGGAGAAAGGCAGGCAAGGGGATCAATACAATTCTGTGGATCGTGGCGTAGGGAAGATGTGTGCGCAGGGCAGGAAATCTGTATCTTCACCTGGGAAGGACTGGGAGGTTCAAGAGGAGGTGCTTTCTAAGTTGGGGCTTGAAGGAGAAGTGAATATTCACTGGACAAATGAGGGAGGCAAGGGGTGAGCATCCCAGAGCAGAAACCAGGAGCAGGAGCACTGTGCTCAGGAGTTTGGCCAGGCTGGAGCCTGAGGACCTGGGGGTGCATGGTGTGCAGGCCAGAGAGCTCCATGCAGGCCAGTCGTGGAAGCTTCCAGGCCTGCTGGACAGTTTGCATGTCTCTCATAACAGCGAGGCATCACAAAGGGTTTTAAGCAGGTGGGTAGTGTGATCACGTTTGTGATTCACTGAAGTGGTCCTGGCTGCAAGGATGTGTTGGATCTGGGGTTCCAGGGGCAGTGAGGAGACTGCACATGCTCCTGGTGCAATGTGATAGGGAGGAGGGTTTGGAGACAAGAGATTACTGAGGGCCAGAAGCAAGCAGCTTTAATGAGGCAGCAGAGGAGTGGTTAGAAGACCACTGGGTTGAATTTTGGCTCTGCCATTTTTTAGATGTGTGTCTTCGGGGAAGTCTCCGTGCCTCAGTTTCCTCATCTGCTAAATGGGGATTATAATAGTGCCTATGTTACAGAGCTGTTGTGAGGGTTATAAGAGTTAATAAATACATGTAAAGTGTTTAGAATAGCTCCTAGCACATAGTGAGTACTCTGTGAGTGTTACCTCTTAACAGTAATTTAGAGTAGTCTCCACTTGTCCACTGGGGATATGTTCCAAGACCCCCAAGGGATGCCTGAAACTAGAAATAGTACTGAACCCTATATATCCTATGTTTTTCCTCGACATTCATACCTTTTCACTTAAAGGAAGCACATTATAGCTTCTCTTTGTCATATCCAAACAGCACTACTATTGCTCTTTGGAGCTATGATTGGGTAAAATAAGGGCTACTTGAACACAAGCACTGTGATACCACACAGTTGATCTGATAACTGAGATAGCCACTAAGTGACTAGTGGGCGGAGAGCATATACAGTGTGGGGACACACTAAACAAAGGGTGATTCATGTCCCTGGTGGGATGGTGTGAGACAGTACAAGATTTCATCACATAACTGAGAACGGCATGCAATCTGAAACTTCTGAATTCTTTATTTCTGGAATTTTCCACTTAATATTTTCTGACAGCCTGTTTACCACAGGTAACTGAAACTACAGAAAGCGAATCCACAGAAAAGGGGGGACTACCGTAATTAAATAGATGTAGGAAGTAGGAGAGGGGAGGCATCCAGAACGAAGTCCAGGGTTCTGACTTGGTGTCTAAAGGTTCGATGGGACCTTAGGCACCGGGTGAAGTCTGGGTGCAGGGTCAGGCATTGAAGGGAGTTAGCCCCGAAACACCCCCTGGAAACCCTTATCAGGCAGTGGTTATGGGATCTGTAGAGGAGGAGAGAGGTCAGAAATGCATATGTGGCTGTTACCCTGTTTTTATGATGCTGGAGCTGTGGATGAGCCTGAGCCAAGGATGGAGAGATGGAAAAAAAACAAGTTCAAGGACATTCAGCCAACACTTCACATATGTAGCTGCTCTCTGAGTGACACCCTCTCACCATCATTGTGACGTACGGTGCACTGCAAGGAACCACTTGCATGTGGAGTGCTGGGCCTGAGATGAGACTGCCAGCCCATGTCAGACCGCACCAGGCCTGAGCAGGACCCTCTCTGTGGTTGACAAGGCCTGTGGCTTCCGTGGCATGGTGGGCATGGTGGACCTGCCAGTTTTCATCACCAGGTGGCACTAGAGGAAATGAGGATTCTCAGTGGAACTGGGCCACATGCTCTTTGATGGAGGAAATTGAGCCCACTCATGAAAGGGTGAGGACCTTCACAGCACCATTGAGATGACTCCAGCATGAACAGAGGGCTGTGGTCTGCCTCTGTGTTCAGTGTCAGTGTGACCCTTAGGAAAGGGGCTCAGGAGACCCCATACCCTGGCAACAGGTGCCAAATAGGCTATCCTTTTATTTCCACATTTTGTGCCTTGTCTTCCTCTGGCTGGAGAGCACTAGTTATGAATGGGCATGGCTTCTCTGAAGCAACCTAACTATTCTCTGCATGTATGTGGGGTCCAGAGCCTTAGACTTCCACGGAACCCTCCTGTGTCACTTTCCATAGGTATATAGGTTGGATTGGGTAGCCTCACACAGGCAAGTCTATTTGCAAAATATACTTGACTGTGTAAATGTACTCGTCCATACTTCCTCTCCCCTGAATCATGTCAGCAGCTCACAACAGCCCAATCACTGACCTTAAAGTAGGTTCCTCTCTGCCAGCCTGTCCCCTGGCCCTAGAAATGCTAGCAAAAAGCAAGGTGACCCACTTTAGCAGCTGCTGTGTCCAGAAAGGAATTACTTTGACTTGGCAGCACTGGTGAATCCTCGGAGGGTAGAGCTGAAAATCAACGCCAGATGGCTTGCTACAGATGCTTTTAAAGGTTACGCTTGTCAAATCACCCTGGAGAGCCATGCTGAGTTAACATGGAGACGCCACATAGGCCCTGGGCCTTGGTAAGATGCAGGAGCCTCAGAGGCATCACTCCTTCCAAAGAGGAGTGAAAGATGATGGACGAGTGGGGGCAAGCAGAGCCATCCCCAGAAAATCTTTGTATCCTACATCTCATGGAGACAGCTGGGGCAGCCGGAACAGACAGACAGGCTTTGCCAGGAGGTGAAGAGGTAGCAGTAGCTGCATTCCCTGGAAACATATCAGCATTGATGTCAAGCAGCTCCTGGAAATATGCACTCTTGCCGTTTGGGGGACAGATACACCTAGACTGCTGGGTCTAATTTCAGGAAGGTAAACATGTCAGCAAGATGCAGGACCTGGGAGGTGACACCATAAGTGCCATTTCCTGGGTCAGAAAGTGGCTGTGTTAAAACGATAGAGTTTGTGTGGGACATATTGAGAGTGTGGTTAGGACAGCATTGCTATAGGAAGTGGGCTCTAGAAGATGGCCTTCTCATCCTTCCCATAGGCCATTCAGCTCATGTTCTGAGCCTGACAGAATCCTCTCCGATGAATCTGCTGGCTGAGAAGCTTAGCAGGCTGGGATTTGCTCACTGCCGAAGTGCCTTGTTTGCTCTGCATTTGTCTTCCAAATCTTCATGGCACCTTTCTGCACTGTCCCAGCACTGCTGGTGGAGGCCTCTGGGTTTTAATACTTGAGTTGAAGGTGCCTTATGTGATTAAGCTCTCCTTCAGTTCTCCTTTGGGAACAAAAAGACTATTTCTATCTTTGGCATGAATTCCAGGGTGACTCAATTCACCATCTTATATTAAAAGTTAAGATCAGCCAGACCAGGATGGCTCAGTGGTTGAGCATCCATCGAACCTTGACCAGGAGGTCAAGGTTCAATTTCCAGTCAGGACACATGCCCAGGACACAGGCTCAATCCCCAGTGCAGGGCATGCAGGAGGAAGCCGATCAATGATTCCCTCTCATCATTGATGTTTCTCTCTCTCTCTCTCCCTCTCCCTTCCTCTCTGAAATCAATAAAATTTATTTAAAAAAATAAAATACAAGTTAAGGTTAGTATGTGGCTGGCAGGGCCTGGATCCCTTTTTAGATGTGATTGTCCCACAGCCCCTTCCTCAGGTCCTGACAGCCTAAAGAGACCCAGGTGTAGGTGGGTCCTCAGGGAGGGAGAAGTCTGGTACTTACTCCCTGGCCTCTGACAGAAAAATGGGTCCATTCACATAGGGGTCTGAGAGTCAGGTAACCTGGCTCCAGAGCGCCCTGGGGTGAGATCTGACTTGACCTCCAGTCACAGTGTCTCCCAGAGCACAGGTTGGTGACAGAATGCTGAGACTTCCTAGCACAGTAATTCTCATCACAACTTTTCAGGATGCGTGTGCCTGAGGGGCTGAGGTGGGACAGGTACACAAGGAAGGGGTGTGGGAACAGACAAGAGGGAGCATCTGGAGCATCAGCGTCGCTCTGTCTAAATTTTGTCTAAGCAAGATGATTGGGAAGCTAGAGGGAGAGCAAGAGACCCTAACTTCTGGTCCCTGTAGAGACTTAAAATGATTAAGAGACTTAAACTGTACTCTCCCCATTAAATCTTTATAGCAAATACATCACTGCCACCAGTCATCACTACCAGATGCCATGGTGGCCAGGCTCCTGTGCTCCTCTGTGCATGCGCGCACGCATCACGCACACCACGCTGGGGGACTTTGCTTTCATCTTTCGGTACCACCCTGAGTTTAATAATGTTTCATCTCAACGCAGGCTGAGCTGGCAACAGAGGGAAGTGCACAGTAAAGAAGGGCCCGTTGATGTTGTTTAGCGCTATGTCTCCGGCTCTGGACGGGCTTGTGAGCTACTCCGGCTGGCTGCCTGACCCCCCAGGAACCTGATTTGGGGTAACCCTGGGGTTGTAGTTACCACGGAGTACCCTAGGCCACCGTCCCCCTCACTTCTGTGACCGTGCTTCTGTCTCCCCATCAGGGATAGCAGGAGAAACCCAGCCCTGGACCAGAGGGTGCCCTTTGCCTGCAGAGACAGCCTCCACAACGGGAGCACGAGTGACTCCTCCAGCGGCGAGTCCAGCAGCGGGCAGTGGCCGAGGCGGGGCCCCTCCCCGTCTCGCGTCCGCTTCGAGGATGAGTCTGCCCGAGAGGCCGAGTCCCGCCACCTGGAACGGCTGCAGCAGCGCCCGCGCCAGGTGCTGAGCCCGGCGCTGCCCGTGGCCGGGCAGGGCCCCCTGCGCTCCAAGCCGGAGCTCGCGGACTACATCGCGCGGGGCGGCCTGCGCGGCGACGCCAGCCATCGGGCTCTGCACAGGCGTGGGGGCCCGCTGGACCCGAGGGCCTGCCCGGAGCAGCCGCCCCCGCGGGACAGCGGGCGGATCTGCCGAGCCTGCGGCAGCTGCATCGGGGACCTACGCCCCGCCCTGGGGAAGGCAGCCGCGGACCCCCAGGCCCCCCAGGAGCCCAGGGCTGCCCGTGGGCTGGAGGGCGTGTTGGCAGAGCCCCTGAGCTCTTGGGGCTTGAGCGCCCCCTTCAGGCTCCTCCCCGCCGAGCGAAGGCC
This sequence comes from Lasiurus cinereus, assembly GCA_011751065.1. Taxonomy (NCBI): domain Eukaryota; kingdom Metazoa; phylum Chordata; class Mammalia; order Chiroptera; family Vespertilionidae; genus Lasiurus; species Lasiurus cinereus. The sequence continues at coordinate 21,528,737 of JAAGEH010000042.1, read as the reverse complement.
CCGCACCGAATGGGTCCGGGAGACACACAGGGGAGACTCCGTGCGCCCCGAGGAGGCGGACTCCGCCCTGGACAGCACGGACACCTCAGACAGCTGCAGGACCGACAGCGAAGAGGCCGGGACCTCTCAGCCCCTCAGAGCCCGGGGCCCCCGACTGCGGGGCTCCAGGCCTCGTGGAGGCCACAGGTGGCTCCGGAAGGCGGAAAGGGAGCCACCTGAGAGCCCCCCGGCCCCGCGCCACCTGCCTGGGGTTGATCTCCTGGAGTTTTCCGATGAAGTGAAAGCAGGCAGGGGGCACACGCCTGAGGGCACTCCGTTCCCCAGAGAAAACCCTCCCTCCGAGCCTCCTGTGCAGGAAGCTGGGGGCGCCTCCCTGGGCCCCCAGGGCGAGTTGCGACCAGGACTGGGACGCCGCTGGGCGCCCCCTGAGGATCGCTCTGCTCTGTGGGGAAAGGCCTGCGCAGCCCCCTCCTTCCTGAAGCTGGCACCCTTGGGGCCGGGCAGGCAAGACCAGGTGTCAGCAAGCCGCAAATCTCCGGAAACCACCCCCCTGCAGCAGAGCCACGCAGAGCCCTCTGCCCTACACCAGACCCAGCAGCCTACTTCTTCCCGCTCCTCAGAGGGCTGGGTGCCAACTCCTCCTCCTCCCAGGAAAACCACCTCGCCTGCGCCTCACAGGAAGGCGCCCCGCAGGCCTGGCGACCAGGGAGAATCCGAGGGCGCCCCCCAGCCTCCTTCAGGAAGTGTAGTTCCCACGACCTGTGAGCTCAGCGCCCCACAGACACAGCCCTGCAGCCACCAAGGCGGGCGCCCACTGCTGGGCCTCTCCACCAACAACTGCAACAACAGCGTGCCTGGGGGGCCGAGGGAGTCCTCGGGGGGCGCCATCCTCGAGGGCAGGGTGGAGAAGGGCACCAGCAGCCAGGAGCCCGAGGCACCCCTGGAGCACTGCAGAGATGGTAAGGTGGCCCCAGTCTGGGGCAGTCCTCGAGCTGAGGCCAAGTCTGCGGTCTCACACATCCTTCTCTTACTGCCCACCTTCAGAGGTCACATAGCCACACACCTTTCCTAGCAGCCCCGTGAGCCCCCAGATCAATGGCAGGTGTCAGAGAAGCTAGCGGGGTCTGTGGGCTGGGTGCAGGGTTCAACGTCAGCCTGGGGGTAGGTTAACAACTCTCCTGGGAAAGTGGTGCTGAGACCTCTGACCTCTGGGAATCCTGAGGGGTGTATAGAAGGTCCAAGCTCAGTGGCTGCTGGAGGCCTGGGCTGCAAGGAAATCTTACCATCAGCAGAGCTAGGAGAGGCAGCAGCTCTAGGGTTTACTGTTTGCTTCAAGTAGTAAATGCTAAAATGCCCCTTCAGTGCCTTCCTTTCATTCATTCAGTATTGTTTGAGCATCTGTTACATGCCAGGCACTGTTCTAGGCACTGTGAAGAATGAATGCAATAAGTGAGTTAATTCAGCAGCAGTCCTGCCCTTGAGAGCTTCCGTGGCCAGGCACAGACATGCTGTCCAGAGCAGCGGTTGCCAGCCAGTGATCCTCAGACCACTGGTGGTCCGTGAAGTCCAAAAGGTTGGCGACTGCTGGTTTAAGGAAACCTGTGGAGCAGCGGTCACCAACTGGTGGTCTGCAGACCACTGGTTGTGGTCTGTGAGGTCTGAAAGGGTGGTGACCACTGGTTCAGAGGTGATCAGCAGGCAAAGCTCTTACAGGAGTCCTGGGTTTGCTCTCTGGCACCTGAGCCCTCCCAGACCCTGGCCCTTGCTGGGCAGACTGGTGTGTCTCAGCAGGCAAAGGATGTAGGATATCACCTCTGCCCTTGGAATGGGTCCACATAATGTGGGCAAATTCTGAGCATCAGCAGCCTTAGCTCTGATCCTTGATGTTATGAGGTAAGGTGGGCACCTCAGCCACTTACTTTTAGGCAGAAGACACAAGCCCACCCCACAGAGCCTGCTTTAATGTGCCCACAGCCCTGGCAGCCCTGGGCCTGGGCTGGCTCAGGAGGGATGGAAGGCTTGGACCAATGGAGGAGAGGACAGACAGACGACAGGCCATACTGAGGATGTGGATGCCAAGACTCACTCCACCCTGTGTGCTGGCCACCCTCCACTGCACACAGACATACACTTTCCCTCTTCCTCCCTTGCTCACATGAACCTTGAGGAAGCAGGCCCCACCTTGAACTAAGGTGTGGTTTCCTTCCCTGGTGGGCTCTAGGCTGGCTGCCCTTAACCACTTCCTGTGGGTCTTCTATTCTGAGAGCTGCTGACCTTTTTGGGCAGCCGACCTTCACCTCCTCGGGGCCTGAAGCAGAGGCCCAGCTGAGGCTCCTCTTCTCATTAGCCAGGAGGTCCTGGGCATCTCACTGAACCCCTTTCCACTCCAGGACCCTCCACTGTAATCTGGAGAGGGTTGGACTCATCCTAAACACCTTCCTCTCCCCCTTCCTCAACTCTGTCACCTCTGGCAAGACCTGGAATCTACTGCCAGGTCATTCTAGAACCTCAAGTCTAACACAAATCACTTCCTGGATTACCTCAAGGACCCCCAGACTGGCATTCCTGCCTGTCTTTCTCCACTGGCTTCCAAAGTGGTCCTTTGATATGCTAATAATAGAACCTATCTCCTAGGAACCCATGAAATAATCTCTGGGGAAGGTTTAACTCATTGCCCAGCACATTCCAGATGCCTCAGGAATACAAAATATTCCCCTGTTCTCAACTATGTCTCTTGATAAAGGAGGGACATGACTTAGCACAAGCAGTCCCTTCATTTAACAGGCATTAATTAATCAGCTACTGTGCACCAGTATTGTGGCAGGAAACAGGGTAACAGCAATAAATAAGGCCCTGTCCCTGTTTTGGGGGTCTCACCACTGCCTCTCTCCAGCTTTCTCTGGCTCTCCTGCCTCTCGGTTGGGACTGTCCCCACCCCTGGTGGGATGGGTCAGTGACATGGGAGAGATGCTGTGGTTGTTGCAGGAGGAACCCATGACTTTCTCACCTCCACAGGTGCTGGCACCATCAGCTCCATGGGCGTCACCTTCTCCCTGGCCTTAGAAGAGCCAGAGCCCAGCCAGGAGCCAGAGGGAGGACTGCAGAGGACAGAGTCAACTTCCGAAGGGCTTGTGTCGTCCCAGTGAGTGACCGGAGCAAGAGTGAGCCCTGCCCAGAGGAGGTGGGGGGTGGGAGGTGCTCAGCGAAGAAAGAGCCCCTCTGGAGTGGTAGCATGACAGACCTCACTGTTCCCAAGTCCTTGGAGGATTCCCAGACTTACATGTAACCATGGCACCCTAATGCTCCTCTCCCAGACATTTCCAATCTAATATGCTTGATTATTTATTCACCAAACATTCACTGAATGGCCTAAAGCTCCAGATGCTGTGCTAGGCACTGCTGGCCAGCCAGTTTCAGCCCTCAAGGTACCCAAGGTTGGGACAGCCTGTCTGAGAGGACTTATTCCTCGCTCTGGGCTTACAGACAACCAGATGCTGAGGAGAGAGCTCAGCATTCACATTGCCATTCGCTCTTTAGCGAGTTGTCTGAGTCCTTGTTCTGGGGAACCACCCTCTAGCCAGGCCGCCTCTTCTCTGCTCTGCATCATTCATGGTGACATATGGCCCAAGGCTTCACGTGCCACTGAAAGCCACGTCTCCATCTCCATCCCTGTGTGCTCCCAAACTCCAGACTTGTGCATCCAGCTTCCCCTGATATGTCCACCAGGGTGTCTGAGAGCCTCGCTGAATTCTGGATCGCTCTGACCAAAACCGCTCCCCCCAGGGCCTCTTCCTAGAACCACTCCACAGTGCTCACTCCCAGATCCGGGCATCATCTTAGCTGCCCCATTTTCCTTCTCTCCGATTCCTACCCACTGGCCAGTCCTCTCCAGCCCCAGGACCTCCCGTATTGCATTTCTCCTGGTCTAAGCTGCCTTACATTTTTCTGTGCAACTCTCACAGCCCTGCTCTCTCTGCCTTCCCTCTTGCCCCCTCTAGTTCCTTCTCCACACAATAGTCAAAGCTATCTTTGGAAAACTTTAATTCAATGATGTCATTTCTCTTACTTAAAACCCGTCATGTTTTTCCTATCGCTTGGAATAGAATTCACACCTCTTACCTTGGTTTCTGTGTTCAGTGTAATCTGCCTCTCTGACCTCACCTGCTTCTTGTCCCTTGCTCATGATGATATCCAAGTCCTAATGGCCTGGCCCTGCTATGTTCTTGAATGCACCGAGTCCCTTCCTGCCCTGGAGCTTTGTTGCCAGCTTTTTTCTCTCCCTGGAGCTCTCATTTCTGGGCTAGGTGGGACTGAATTCTTGTCATTTAAATGTCATCTCATCAGAAAGGCCTTCCCTGGCCACCCTGTCTCTCTCTGCTTCACCCTACTCAGCAGCCACTGATGTTTTCTTTCCTTTATTTCTCAGTCTGCTGTTATAAGCTCCCAAAAGTAAGAACCTTGTCTGTCTCTGCTTGTCACTATCACTTACCCAGGTCATTTGCCACATGTCCCAGTGCTTAGGAGAGGCCTCGACGAGGTTCCTAAGAAATAGTGAATGAGCAAATGAATGAATGAATGAATGAATGGGTAAACCCACTGTTGAGTGTGATACCCAGGGTCTTGTCTGAGCTGCTCTTTCTAAAAGCTACCAAGCAGGTTCTTTCTGCAGCCTGGCTGGCTGTTCCTCCACAAGGCGTGGCACTGGCTCATCTGGGGCCCACAGAACCCTAAGGAGAAGTCTGCCCTCGCTTCCGCAGCCCTCTACTCCCAACCTCATGTCCACCCTTGCATTTCAGAGACCTACCAGGGGTCAGTGCAAGACCTGGCCTGCCCTCAGCTGCCCCTTCTGACAGGAACAAGAAAGCCAGCAGCAGCATCGCTACCCTGGGGCTGAGAAAGTTCTTCCTGGCCTTGGGCCAGGGCACACGGCCCAAGTTGGGCAAGTCCCGCAGCTGCAGTGTGGAGCAGCTGCAGCCCCCCGCACCTGGTCCGGCTTCAAACCCCAGCATCCCCAAAGTGAGGAGAGCCCCATCGTTACAATCCCTGCATCTGGTGAGTCCGAAGGGCCCAGACAAGGGCTGTGTGAGGCAGGTGGTGGTGCAGGCACCATCGGAACAAAAGGTGAAAGCAGAAATGAAGTGCTGAGGAGGCTAAGGTGGAGGAGGGGGCAGGAGCCTCCTCTCCCAGACAGTTGATCTCTGAGACTTGAGCCCCAGAACACAGTATGGTAGCAGCATCCCTCACTTCCTCTCCAGCTTTCCAGTATGGACTCATCCTAAACACCTTCTTCTCCCCCTCCCTCAACTCTGTCACTTCTGACAAGACCTGGAGTCTACTGCCTGGTCATTCTAGAACCTCAAGTCTAGCACAAATCACTTCCTAGATTACCTCAAGGACCTCCAGACTGGCATTCCTGCCTGTCTTTCTCCACTGGCTTCCAGAGTGGTCCTTCTGATATGCCAATCTGGCTTGCCATTTCCTTCTTTCATATAGGTCAGTGGTCGGCAAACTCATTAGTCAGCAGAGTCAAATATCAACAGTACAACGATTGAAATTTTTCTTTTGAGAGCCAAATTTTTTAAATTTAAACTTCTTCTAATGCCACTTCTTCAAAACAGACTTGCCCAGGCCATGGTATTTTGTGGAAGAGCCACACTCAAGGGGCCAAAGAGCAACATGTGACTTGCAAGCCTCAGTTTGCCGAGCACGCATATAGGCCATTGGTGCCTTACCACTCTCAGGATAAAGTTCAAGCCACTTGACAATGCCAGAGGGTTTCTGTGATCTGGCTGCTTTTACCTCTCATAACTCTCCTTCTAACACTCATCCCAGTTGTCCTTGACCTTGAAGTTCTGTCATGAAGGCCATACCTGTCTGACTTTCAGCCTTCATCTTTCTTTTCTCCCACCTTCTCTACCTGCTAATGTCTTCTCATCCAAGGACACGTGAGCCATTGCATCCTCCAGGAAGCCACTTCCTACCGTCCCTTGCTCTGTGGTTTTCTCTCATTCTGGGTTACCTTCCTTGGTGGAACTTGCACATAGTGTTTTAATTGATTTTTGTTTCTCTCTCCTCACTGGAGTGTGTCTTCTCTGAGGGAACGCCGTTCATCTTTATATCCCCAATATTTAGTACCATGGTGAATGTAGTAGACATAATGCACAGTGAGTGAGTGAGTGGCTGCAGGGCAGCCTGCTGAATTCTCCCTCCCCATGTGCTGGAGGGTAAACCAACAGCAGTTCACTGACTCAGCCAGCTTCCTGAAAACCCTGTTCTGTCCCAGGTGTTTCCAGGTATTATATTTCTCCTTCTAGTCTCTGCTCCCCTCCCTGGGCAGAAGGAAGCAGGTGGTTATGGTTTGCTGTACTGGAGCCTTTTATTTTCAGACTGAATGAAAATTCCATCTCAGTCTGGCTACAGACATGGTCGGCATTCAATAAGTACTTGCTGGATGAATGAATGGAAAGCAAAAACAGAAGCAAGACAGCCTTATATAAGCTGGGAAGAGGATCCAAGAGTGACAGCATGCTGCAGGAATTCACTTTCCCCATGAAGTTAGATTTGTCTCCTGTATACCTGAGCCCTCAGAGCTCTGGCCTCTGTACAGCCCTCTAGGAAAGTGACAGTGATATCAGTGTAGTAGAGGTGTTGTCAGCAATGTAAGCCGAGTGGATGAAGAGAGAGAGCAAGCCGGTGAGAAAGGGCGGGCTGAGTAGTAGAAAGAAATGTGCAAGAACTGGAAAAAGAGGATAAAAGAAGAACCCATCTGTCTCACCCAGAACTATTCATGACATAGCTCAGGGCGAATGACTTCCTGTTAGACTGTTGTGCTGCCAGTTGCGGGATAAGGGGTGTGGGGGGCAGGGGGCGGAGCGGACTGGATGCTGCTGCAGCTTGGTTTCCATTTTACCCTCCTGAGTGGGCAGCAGCCCTGTTCTCTCACCCGCCCCCTCCTCATGTTCCCACATCCTCCAGTGGCTGTGGCTCTTTACCTTTGAACTTGCATCTGGAAGGTCTCTTCAGGAAACTCCTGCTTGTCCTTCAAATCTGAGTTAACGTGACTTCTCCCAGGAGGCCTTCTTGAACTCTGATATAAATCAGCTCCAACCCCCTAGTCAATTTCTTGATAATATGCCTCATTTCTCTAGAGCATGGATTCCAAATGTAATACATGTCTGTAACATTTTTTTTTAAAAAAATATATTTTATTGATTTTTTTACAGCGAGGAAGGGAGAGGGAGAGAGTTAGAAACATCGATTAAAGAGAAATATCAATCAGCTGCCTCCTGCACACCCCCTACTGGGGATGTGTCCGCAACCAAGGTACATGCCCTTGACAGGAATCAAACCTGGGACCCTTGAGTTCGCAGGACAACACTCTATCCACTGATCCAAACTGGTTAGGGCAACATTTGTTTTAAAGTCTGCTTCTCCCTACCATTCAACTCCCCCACCTTCCGAATGGGCTCCTCACTGGGTGGATTTCTAGAACACAGATCAGATTTTGTTACTGTTCAGATGAGCATCACTCAGGGGCTCTTTAGCAGGCCATCCGAGGTCCTTCTAGGGCTGGCCCCTTGCTCCAACCCACCTCCATCACCTCTGCAGCCTAGCCACCAGACCATGAGTATGACCCAGAGCCGACCATGTTTTCCCTCGTCTCTCCACGTCTTCACACCTGCTGTTTCTCCTGCCTGGAGCACTCTGCCCCTGTTTTTAAGCTACACGAAGTCCCTTTCTGCTTCCCTGCACTTTCAACAGAGCACTTCCGACTGCATTTAGGGCTTTTAACTTACCTGGGCCCACCCCACACCCACCACTGGGGGAAGTCCTCAAGGGATTTTTGTCTTTCCCGTCTTTTTATTCACATTGGCTTAAGGTGCACACTTAGATGAAAAATTTTGAATGTAACTGATCATAAAAAGGAGAGATATACTAAAGAGTCGCAAAAACACTAAGATTTTAACTCTAGAATTGTGTTTGTTATTCTATCATTAATTTTATTTCCCTTTTTTTTCTTAACAAGAAAATTAATTTTCTTAGGAAGTGTGGTAATTAGGGTTACAGTACTAAGTTATTTCAGCCAAGAAAACCCAAACCCTGGAAGCTTCAGGTCCTATCACCTGTGTAGACTTAGCTACTTGAGTAAATTATGGTGATTCCTGGTAAGCACTTTGAAGTAGGAACAAAAACTCCTACTGTGACTCTGAGAGGGCCCTCAGGTTCAGGGTGGGGGTCCAGTCTCTGTCAACCCCTTGCCAGGTGGCTTTTCTCACCTGCAATATTGGACCTTTACCACTAGGTGTCATCCTCTCACCAACGTGGGAAAGCCGCCTCCTTTCAGAACCTCCATGCTCTGCTGAGTGGCAAGGTGGACCGGTCCAGCCTGTACCTGGTAGGGGAGCGAGGGGACCACCGAGAACCTGGCAGGTAAGAGGGAGCAAGTGGACAAGCGGTTTGGAGGACAAACTAAGGACGGACCATGGAGCTATAAGCTTAACTTCTCGCCTCCAGCAGCATGGCCCTGATGGGATCCCAGTAAAGAGAAAGGGAGGCCAATTCTCTGAGCCTCAGGTGCCACAGGAGTCTTGGACCCCGCACCTCATGTGCAGTGGAGCTTTGAGAAGGTGTGGGGTGCTGAAAGGGGTGGAGTTGGGAGGTTTGATTCCTCCATCCCTCTGCTGTCTGATGACATCTTGAAATCAGAAAGTTCAGAGAGCTTCCTTAGCTCAGCTAAAGATCAAATTAAAGATCCAGAGGCAGGGACCTCAAAAGAGGCCCTTGACGTAGGAACTTGCCTGGAGAAGGCCCTTAACCTGTGACCTTCTAGGTTAGCTGCTTCAGGGTGTCCGTGAACTCCTGGAAATTTTATATAAAATTACAGCTTTCCTCAGGTTCTCAGAGAATTCTCTGCACCTGGAGAGGTTAAAACTTTGCTCATGGCCGGTGCAGCGGCAGGGTAGGAGCTTCAGACGGGTGTGCCAGTCTCAGCCCCAGCAGGCTCTTCATGCGGGAGCCCCAGCCGGCAGTGGAGAGGCACGTATCTTTAAGCCAAGGGCTGGTGCCCGGTGCCAGCCCTCGTTGCCCTCACTCTGTCTCCGCTCTCCGTGCAGGTTAGCCCAGGCCCCACCCCGGCGTGCGCTGAGCGTAGAGGATGTGGGTGCCCCCAGCCTGGCCCGCACCGTGGGCCGTGTGGTGGAGGTGTTCCCAGACGGCACCAGTCAGCTGCAGCTGCAACGCTCCCCAGAGGGCACTTTCGGTTTCTGCGTGGCCTCCGGGAACGGGCGCCGGGACTCAGGTATTTCCCCCTCTGCTTGCTGGGCCCCACAGCCCGGGGACCTTAGCAAACCACACTGGTGGTCAGAGGGGTTTCTTCTGGTCTTTGGCTGAGCAGTGGAGCTCTGGGCTCAGAGAACCTCTTCTCAAAAGAACTAGAGCGCTTCCCACAGGGGCTGTGGGAGGGGGTAGCTATTGGCAGGCCGGACCCCACTGTCCCTCTGCTGTCTGGTGACATTCTTAAAATCAGAATCTTGAAGGCCAGCTTTCCACTGGGGAGCCAGAGGGAGACTGTTTGTGCTTGCCAGTTCTCAGAGGCAGTCCCTTTGATGTGGCCGATGTGTTTAAATGGTTCCCTCCTCCAGCTGCTGAGTGTGTCTGGGCATGCGGAATGTGCCTGCCTGCCTGCCTGCCTGCCTGTGGGTCCAGACCCCTCCCTCATAGCTGGCTTCTGAGGGTTAGGCTCTCAGGCATTCTGGCTCCCAGACCCTGGCGGGGGAGGGTGGTCAGAAGGAGCATTTGGGGGCTCACAGAGAACAGTGCCTGGTGCTTTTCTTCACTTTCCGCCTCAGAAAGAGAATGTATTTGGGGAGCAGAATTCCAGGTGGGAACTGGCATCATCTGTCCATGTGACATCATATACAACCAAGCATGTCCTCTGTCCTCCGCCTCACCCCATACTCTCCAAACATCTCTTTAGGCCCTCTGCAGGCAGGGGGAGCCCCTCCCCCACCACTTGTCATGGAGTTCTGATGGGCAGGGGTCTGTCATCACCAAGGGCTCCCGGGCTCTGCCCTGGCCCACTCTCCCAGGCCCCCTCACCTGGTTGGTGAGAGCTCTTCCCTGTCCTGCCCAGGTGGTGTCCTGCCTCTACTGCTGCAGCTAGCCGCCGGATGCCACAGAGATGCCCATGCATGCGGAACAGGGCCTCCAGGCCACAAGCTGTCCTCCCACAGCCAGGAGTCCTTTTTCCTGGGCCTCAGAGACGCTGTGGGCTGGGGTTGGTTTGCAATCCTTCCTTACGAGTCAAGACATTGATGTTAACTTGCTGGCTCCCACATCCAATTCTATACAAGCATGAGAGAATAGCAGGCTTTGCCTTCTGCTTCTAATGCAGTATAAAGAGCATGCATCCTTAACAAAGGCCGTGTCTGGCAGCCAATAAATGCCTACAATAGCAGTCTCTCTGTCATATTTTTGTCATGACTTTCAATTATAAAACCTACCCCAGAGTCTCCCCCAAATGGCTGGCGTGACATCAGTGTCTGGTCTGACTCTGGCTGCATTCTTTTGAGTTTTCTCAATACTCCTCACCTCACATCCTGCTGTATAGCAGCCATTTCTACAGGCTCTACCCCTCTGCATCTTTCCTGCCTTTTCCCAACACGCAGACAGGCCAGCAAGCAGTTCACACACCCAGATGGAAGAGGTAGAAGACAGGGTCTGGGAGGCAGAAGCCTGTGCAGTCAAGATGACAGATGTATCTGGGGGAGGGAGACAGCCTTTCAGGAAGGGCTTAGTGTGACTGAGAAGCACCGAAAGGGGCTCTCCAACGCAGCCCAGGGACAGGGAACTGGACAAAAGATGGGATTGGCTAAACCCAGAGTACAGACCTTCAGGTGCCTCAGAGGAGATTTCAATGCACATTCCAACCCAAATTTCATGGGGTAGGCTCTGAAAAGCTTGATTGTTGGGGCCAGACGCCGGGATGCAGGGATCAGAGAGATGACCTCCCACTGGTCCAAGACGCGTTAAATGGCTTTAGGTCAGAGACTGAGGAACCGGGCAAGTTGCCCTTTCGGGTCCCTTCTAAGGAAGCTGGTTCCAGGAAGAGGAGGCGAGGAGCGATGCACAGGCAGCTGTTCAGTGTGGAGGGAGCCCGCTGAGGCCTCGATAAGTCCGCCCTCCCCCGCCCCCCATGAATTCTGCCGGTGTCAATCATACCCTCTGGCCCTCTGGTGACCTGGGCTGGTGCGCTCAGACACCTGTGCTCACCGGATTTCCCCGGAAGAGCCTGCCCCTCCTCTAGTCCCTTAGGTGGAGGCAGCTGAAGGCGTTTGAAGGGTTTTCAGCAGCAGTTTGGATGAGAGGGCACCCGCCGCCAGGCGCTCCTGCACTGAGTGGCCAGGAGCGGCGAGGAGCACCCGGCCTATCCGCCCGGAGGCCACAGAGCCTGTCCCGCCAATGGGCTCCCTGAGTCAGACCCGGGGAAGGGGTGGCTTCTCCCAACGCTCCCAATGCACTGTGGAGACCTCGGAATGTCTTACTGTCCAGGCAGGGCCTCTCGCGGGTAGTGGGGGGCAGGGAGGAGAGGGAGAGGGTGTGTGTGAAGAAGGGAAAAGGAGCCACCATGTCTTTAAATATGGGGGTAGGATTGTTAAGTTTCTGGGCCTTTGCCCAGAGGAATCCGAGTTCCAAGGGAGGACCATACCCATGGGAGACTGGGGCCAGGGCAAGCCCTGAACAATGCCAGGAAGCAAGTCAGGCTGGGACGGGGCCTCAGCTGCTTCAGTGATGCCTTACCCCGACTCTGGCGACGTGAGGGCAGCAATGGAGTTTGTTTGTGAGTGCCATTTAGCACAGTGCCCGACACGTCGTAGGTCATTTTCCTTATTTTTAAACATTCTTTTCCTATTCTACAATCAAAGCTCATCTCAGAAAAAGCTGAGATTAGCTCATTCACACGGGGGTATATGTGAATCATTACAGCTGAAAGCATTATTTGCACTAGGGCATTTTAAAAGATGAGATGGAGAAATGAAGTTATACTATATCTCTATAAAGTAGTTGAGATTTTGAGTGGAATAATGAGGGTGTGTGTGTGTGTGTGTGTGTGTGTGTGCAGAAGTGCCCTGTATGAGCACCTGTCCCTGCCCCTGTTCCCCTCCCCCCCCCCCCAAAAAAATATAGCACCCACCTGGTCAGCATGTCAGAGATGCCTGTCTTTAACTTCACTTGCTAAGTTCTCCTGTTTTCCTTTGCAGGCTTCTACGTGCAGGAGATGGCTGATGCAAGCACGGCCAAGCTGTACTCGGGGCTGCTGGGGGTGGGGGACGAGATCCTCGAGGTGAACGGGGCCAAGGTTGCGGGGCTGGGACTGGCTCACATTAAGGAGCTCCTGAGCCATGCAGAGAGCCTGTCACTCCGCGTGCTGAGGCAGAGGCCTGTCCCACGGTGACTCTGGCTGCTCTGGGCCTCAGTGTCAGTCCCTCAGAAGCCATGAAGCGCCCTCGGGGGAGGAGTGACGGGGAATGCACCGCACAAAGCCACTTGGAAGAGCATCGTGGCGAGAGGGAAGGAGCCTACTGGGATATTTTGTTTAAGGATGTAATTTGTGCAAAACAAGGAGAAGAAAATAGGAGTGCCCGGGCCTGGGGCGGTGTCCACCGCATCCTGCACCTTTGTTGGCAGCGGGAGGAAAGAGATGCATGGAACATTCGGTTGGTCCCTGAGCATCGCTCACCATCAGGTCCCATCCTACTCCTTGTCAAGGGCTCCTGCAGCTTCCAGCACCCCCGAACCAAAGACAGTGCTGGGCCATACTGGCCCGGAGCCTCCTTTTCCCAGCTCGTTTCTCCCAGCTCCCAGTCCACACCTTTGCTCTTGTTCCAGAAATGGGAAAAGTGTCCTTGAGTAACAACAGCCTTGTAGCCATTGACCCCATATTCCAAACCAAAAAATTGGAACATGTAGTCTGGTGTGAAAACATCTAGGAGATGTGATCTGGTAGTCAGAATATTACAATTTTTTTTGTAATAAATGAGATTGAAGGAAAAAAGGAAACTGAGACCAATTCAGCCCCATCCCCACTGCCCTTTCTTTGCCTCTGCCTCTGCCCAGAGCGAGGCTGGAGCAACCGGAGCCTGGCCATGAGGCCTCTGTCTTCCTCCTGTTGAGCTTGGACATTGGGCCGCAACTAGTGCCATGCAATCCTCAGCCACAAGCTCTCTGTCCAGACTCCCTGACAGCAGCTCTGGATGGGCCAAGCCGCAGGGAGAAGGCAGGGCATAGGCCCAGAGGATGGGCTGTCCCACTTGGTCACGCCCCTCCTCTAGGCCTGAACACTGCCCAGAGGGTTAGTGGGGGGCCCTGTGTCCGTTTTAATTTATTAAAAGCCAAAGCTGAAGCTTCTATCCTGAGTCGCTATATTTTGGGCTGCACACTCACTCACCCGCTTGACCTTTACAGCAGAGGTTTGGGTGGGGGAGGAGAAGGAGGACAAGAGCACGACAGTGGGCTGTGTTGGGCAGGCCAGAGGGGAAGGCTGGGAGGCCCTGGGGTTGGGGTGACAGTGTAGATGCAGAAACCTCCAGAGGCAGTCCTAGGGCTGGGAGAGGAGCCCTGGCAAAGTACGTTGATGAGCAGGAGATGGAATGAAGCTGAGGGGCCTTGAATAGGTGCAACGGAGGGAGAAGGGGCGGCTCATGGCTGTTTTAGAACTTGGCCAGGTGCAGACTGTGGTTAAAAACACACACAGTTAAAATGAGGGTGAAGCAGCAAAGTCACTGACGGAGGCATGGGGCCTAAGAGAAAGGTGATGAGGAGAGGGGAGCGATCCTGTGGCGTGTGAGTATCCTCCCGTTCTAGGGTATTACGCGCAGGAGCCAGTTAAACCCCTTCTTACTGCCCCTGGAGGTAGGGGAGTGAGGGGGCCTCCTGGAGCCTCACAGCCAGCAGGATGGGGAGCTGGGCCAACCTCAGTGGGAGATGAAGTGAGATGAAGGCTGTAGCAGGTGAGCAGAGGGGCGGAGGGAACAAGTACTTGGGCCTTCAGGGTGTGAAGGGGGACTGGGACACCTCACAGACAAACCTGGGGCCCCCAAAAGTATAGAAATGGCCCCACATAACAGGAAACCATAGGCATGGGGAAACCCTGGTGGCTCTTATATGCCAATTCCTGGCCTTTACATGTTGACCCAAGAATTCTACCTTCCAAAAAGGACTCCTCATGGTTAACAGGGCCCAAATTCAAAATCAGAGCCTAGCAGCCATTGTTTTCAGAGGCCTGTCTTGCACACTGCATCTCAGAGAAAAGCCTCAGACAGAGGCGCCACGCTTTCCGCATTGCGTTCTTGCAGTTTGGGCCAAATCTGGAATCCTATTCCAACCAATGGAGTAAGGCCTGCCCTGTCCAATCAGAACTGCACAGTTGTAGCCTCATTTGTATATTTGTTGACCAATCAGAGTAGCTCCAAAATAACCAATCAGAATACGTAATTCTGACCAATCAGGACAGTGCCATTTGGACCAATCAGGCTGTGCAAACTTGGATTCCTCATTTGCATAGAAATGAGGGGGAGGGGGAAGAAGTAAGGAGGAGGAAGGAGAGGGGCCCTTTGGGCTGTGTGAAGTAGAGGTGCCTGGCTCTTATTCCAAGAAGGTAAAGCGATGTCAGGGCCACGTCTTTTCTAGGTGAGAGGGGACTTTGGTTCCTCCAAATGTCCTCCTTACCTCTCCCATCTCTGCTGCCTAGGGTCCGGCCTGGTATCACCCACAGGACCACCAGAACCCTCACTTAGCACTAGGAGCTGGGCCCTGTGCCAGGCAGGAGCTCAGGTTGATGAGAAAGACAGGCTCTACCTCAAGCTGCCAGAATCTAAAGACGCTCAACCCTTACCACCAGGCCAGGTGTGCGCAGCAAGAGAAGCTGGCACCTGGGGCACGTGGGGTAAGGAGCCTGGGAGTGCTCAGGGATGGACTGGGGAGGGGGCCCTATGAGGAGGTGCGCCACGCAGGGCTTGGTAAAATGAGTGGGAGCTAACAAGAAGGGGAAGGACGGTGTGGCACAGAAAAGGGATGGCATGTGCAAAGGTGGGGCTGCTTCCTGCGCCTCACCTTTTCCCCACCACGAGGCAGTTCAGTGGTACTCCGTGTGCCCAGACCTCAGTTCACACCAGCCACAGAAGCTGGCACCAACTTTGGCCACACACAGCTCAGTATCCTTACAGCAAGTTCAGAAACCACTAGCAAGAAGCCTGGCGGTCCTGGGCAGACTGCCCTGCTGGCGCCTGATTTAACTTGTTTTTGGGGTTGGTGGGGGGGGGGGGAGGGTAATCTTCCCTAGGCAGGTGAGGCCTGCACCAGGGAGGTGCCCTGGGAGGTGGGGACCAAGGTCTGCCACGGGCCAGTGACTGTGCACAACGGCCTGCACCCTCCACCAGAGGCTACTTGGCTCCCCTGTGGGTGTCCCTGCAAGTCAGGACAGCGGCCGCCACGGTCCCGCGGGCCCGAGCTCTGCGCCATCCCAGCCCCTCGGCCACCCGGGAGGTGCGGGCCTCGCTGGCCCTGCAGCCTTGGTCCTGGCGCCCTGCCATTTCCCCGCTGCTGTCCCAGTCCCAGTCCCTCGTTTCCCAGGGTGGAGATGGGCCCCGGGGGCAGCATAGACAGAGCCCGAAATCCAAGGCTTGGGTTTTTAGGGGGTGGGGGTGTTAACACGTCCCCACTCCATCCCCTCCATGCAAGACACTTCACTGGGATGCAGACACCCTGATTTTGCCCTCGAGGATCCCACGGGGAGGGAGGGCCAGAGGGCCAGAGTCTGGGAATTTCACGGTGACCGAGTCCCACTAAGAGCTGGAGGTGAGGTGGCATGCAGGGGGGACCTGGTGTTGGCGGCGCTGAGGCCTCACGCCTGAGGGAGGAGCTGCAGGTGCGGCTCGAATTCGGGAAATCAAGGTTAACCTGGGAGTCCAGGCAGGGGCCGTCACTGGGCTGTCCCTTCCGCAAATTCTGGTATTCCAGAGCTCTGTGCGACATTACCAACACAACGCTGAAACCTCAGCGCAATTTTGCGAGGAGGGACCACTTATCTCCCCGTTACAGACTTGGAGCCAGAATCTCAGAGGTTAAATTAGCAAATAATTAGCAGAGGCAGGACCTGAACTCGGCGCTCTGACTGCCAGCCCATGTCCATCGCCCCCCGAATCCCCTCTCCGGGAGCCCCGCCCGGGACCCGCCTTGGCCCGAACAGACTGCGGGTGGAGCCTGGCCCCCCCGCTCCGGCTGCCGCTGCCCTTGGGAGGTGGGTCGTAGGGGCTTGGCTTCGGTTTTCCTGCAGGGAAATGGGGTCCGCGTTCCCACCTGTCCGCCGCTGGGGGAAGGAAGGACGGACAGTGTGTTTCTGAAGTGAAGGCATGATCCACTCGGGAGTCACAAAAGCTGTCTTGTGGGTCGACACCAGAATTTTAGAAAAAGTGCCCCTCACAAGGCAAGAGTGAGTCAGTTTTGTTTGGGAGATGGTTCTTCCAGGTGTGGCCCTGAGTTGTAATTTAGTGTTAATGGCCCTGCTCTGGAGGTGGGGGGTGGGATGGGGTCCAGGCAGTCTGGTCCCTCTGCTGGCCCCTGTGCTTCCTGGGGCGGCTACCAATACCTTCCCCGGCCGGATGCTGGTGAGAGTGCGCTTGGCCCCGGGAAGGAGGCATCCGTGGTCTCCATCCTGTGGCCAAGAGGAGGCCCCTCTCCCAGGGCTGGAGTGCAATGTGACTGCACTTCCTGGTTCTCCAAACTGGCCCCCAGGCAGCAGGGCTCCGAGTCCCATGTGAGTTTGGGTTATTGGGTCCCTGATCCGGGCATGCGCCAACTCCACATACTCATCCACCCGCCCCATTGCTTCACTTATCTGTGCCTTTGCTGGATCGCCCTTCCCCTTGTCCACCCATGGACTCCCCCGCAGCCCTCAACACTATTAGAGGTGGCCGAGACCAGTGTGGCTCAGTGGATAGAGCATCGGCCTTTGGAATAAAAGGTCCCAGGTTCGATTCTGGTCAAGGGCATGTACCTTGGTTGCAGGCACCTCCCCAGTGGGGGGTGTGCAGGAGGCAGCTGATCAATGTCTGTCTCTCTCATCGATGTTTCTCACTCTCTATTCCTTTCCCTTCCTCTCTGTAAAAAATCAATAAAATATATATTTAAAAAAATGTATTAGAGGTGCCTGCCCCGAGAAGCATCCCTGACACTGTGTGCTGGCTTTGGCCCCCCTCCCAGCTCCCATAGACTCTGGTGCCACGGCACTTCGTTGTGGTTCTTTTAACATAGACTTGCTTGTTTATGCTGCCCACCTTACCTGGCAACAACTGGACATCCCTGTCCATCTGCCCAACCCATTTCCCCCCCAAACCCCCAGGCTGGTTCTGGAGCTATTCACTGCACACCCGCCCGCCCCTCCCCTCCCATCCTCGGTGCGGTTTCCATCTCCCCTGTGGAGCCAGAGCACCTGCCCAGAAATGGCAGCAGCCTTCCTTGGCAAGAAGCTGTGCCCAGACTGCAGGTTGACCAGGTCGGAGTGCTGGGCCCCCAGGAGGGGCTGCTGGGATTGGCTGGCGGCGGCCTGCGGAGCCAGGCCTGCAGCGCTGCCCTGCCAGGCCTGGAGGGCCTCAGGGCTCCCCTGTGGATGCCGCTGCCTGCTGGGCCTGCCTTGGTCTGGCCCCGCTGCATCGGGGCGTAGGCAGGGATTCCTCGCAGTGCGGAGCTGCCCTTAGGGGTCTGGCGGGGTGCCAGGCACTGGGGAGAGACCTGCCCTGCCCTTGGGAAGCCCATATCCCCAGGGGGAGTCAGCCGCAGCTGTGGAAAGAGACAAACCAGTGTGCCAAGGGCTACAATGGAAGCCGCAGGCAGGAGCCCCACTCCGCCCGCCCGTCTTCCCAGAAAAGCCAGCCCAGGCTCCCCAGCCTCCAGACAGCTCTGTGTTATCTCAGGAACAAGGAATGTTGGCAGGCGCGGGGGCTCCCAGCAGCATCCAGATGCCACAACTGTGATTCTCAGCCCGGGCTCCTCAGCCTGAGCCCCCAGGCTTTTCTGAGTTTATACAATGAGATCGATTCACTCACTCCTTGCACACATTTCCAGCCACAGAAAGGCGCCAACAGACAGGGGTGGCCAAAAGTAGGTTTACGGTTGCATTGCAACATTCCTTTAATAAAGCCATTGTAATCCTCATCTTCTGCATGTCTTTTTCCATATGAACTGTAAACCTCCTTTTGCCAAACCCTGTATTTTATCAAGGCTGACCTGACTTGATCAGGTTTCTTAAACTCCACTGTGGGCTTATAGGGTTTGAGATGTAGTCAAATCCATGGCAAGGATGCCATGCTTTATCTTGGGCACGGCTAACTCAATGCTTTAACCCACCTCGGACTTGTGCCGCAGCTCTTTTGCTCTCTCGCCCTCTCCTTAGCCATCCTCCTGGTTAGACAGCTTGGTGAAACATCTGCTTGCCACCACTGAAATGGCGTCTTTTTAAGGGAGTCTACGTAATGGGTTCCAGCTGTAGCACTTGCTAGTTGTGTCCTTGTGCAAATTTCTTTGCATTGCTCCACGCCTCTCCCTTCCAGTATAAGATGGGCCTCAATAGTATTATTTTTTTTGGGGGTGGGAGGAGGCTGTGAGAATTAAACCCAGTATTTTGCTCCCCATTGGATCCTTAATGCCTTGGTCAAAGATCTGCCTGGCACATCAGATCAAATGTTGGCTATAGAAATACTAGTATTTGTGTAATGAAATACATTTTAGAAATTTGCTCGTAGAATAGCTGATGACTCTTTCCCAAAGGCCAACCAGTCTTAACGTGAACTTGTGTGAGTGGAGACAGGGTTTGGGGAGGGAGGAAGGAGGGAAAGAGGAAACACTGCCGCAGAGGGCAGATTTGGGAGGACACCCCCAAGTCCAAGGAGGCCTCTGGAGCCCGTCACCCGCACTCTGAGAGGTGCATTGGTGGGGACGTTTTGCTTAGATTCTGCCTGTGCCTGCACCAAACAGGAGTCACCACTGAGGTTCTGGGTGTCAGCACCTTGGGGAGGGGGCGGGGGTCCTGTTCCCTGACAACTGACACCCGGGAGATGCCAAGGATGAAGGTGTGTCCATTTCACTTGGACACCAAGTCTGTCTCCCTTTCCTGTGTTCCATTGTTTGCCTCAGGCCTTGCCTTTTAACATTTCCAACATTAGTTTTATGTAAGACTGGCCAGTGGGGACCTTTTGAATGACAGACGCACAGCAAATCCAGGAGTAGATTCACTTTCTCCCCTTGTCCACCCCACACTCCACATTTCCTCATGGGGTGGGGGAAGGGGATGCTCATGGTGATCTGCTTTCATGAGGGAATACATATAACCATTTCCTTCCTCAATCTCTCCCTCCTCAAATGTGAACTATAACTCTTAGAATAAGCCCTCACTTCCAGAGCAAGGCTGGTTAATGTATTGACTTGCCTTTCCTCTCCTAAGCTGGCTGTTACAATGTTAGGGGGAATCAAGCCAGGACTGTGAAGCAGAGGAGCCAATGTTTGTGCCAGGCACAGGGGCACAGGAAGCAGCTCTGCCTCTCACCAGCTGTGTGACCTTGAGAAATTGTCTCCGCTTCCTCACCTTCAGATCTGAGAGAATATCAGATGCGTAAACTTCAGAGTTTCACATTTTAAGTATCATACATGGTAATACGGACAAAGTCCTTAGAAGAGTGCCTGGCACATCACTGATGCTCATTTAAAGAGTGAGGGTGATGAGAGCGGAGGCTCCTCCATCTGCAGATCCGGACGGCCAGCATTGTTCATGGACATTCACTGAGGGGAGAAGAACTAACTTCCTTGTTCTAGCCTCTCTGCCCCCCTCCCACCCCCCGCACAATTCCTAGTCCCAACTGAAACTCTTGTGCTATAAAATATTCTGAATACATAGGATAGTTATTTTGGGACTTAAGAATCCATATAACTAGCTTGACCAAAGAAAGCACCACTTAGCTTTCTCTGGCCCAGAAACTCAGATCTCCCAGCAGCTAAACCTTCCCTCCCCAGGCGTATGCACGTGTCCATGTTTATTAGCTTGCGGGGGCCAGAAGGAAGGGAAGAAACCACGCTTAGGTATGAAAAGAATAAACACAAAAACAACCAAACTTTGAGAAAAAACAACCCAGGACAAAGCTCACATTCTCCCCAATTTCTCCTTTTAATACTGAATAGCATTCTTTATACAGTTGTGACATGATTTCAAGTGCAGAAGACAGAAACATTACGGACGGACTCTGGGGTGTAAAAATACCACTTGAAAAGATGGCTAGTTGAGGTTTTATTTCACACAAGTATTTTTTAAAATTTTTTCAAGTTTATAGTGTCATCAAATCTTGTTTAAAGTCAGGATTACAACGAAGGCCGTGGGAGATGCTTGCTTTTGCAGGGAGTGTATGTAGCCCAGCCTCCCCAATGCAGCAGTGGTCCTCACCCTGGAGCGGGGCCCCGAGTCTCCTGGGGGGCTGGCTAAGCAGGGCTGCGGGCCCCACCCAGGCGGGGATGCAGCAGGTCAGGGTGGGGCCCGTGCACCTGGATTTCTAGCAGGTTCCCACAGGATGCCGCCAGCGTTGATCCCACAGCACACTTGGAGACGCACCGTGTAGAGAAGAGACTCAGCGCTACCTCCCTGTGGCGAGGGCTGTAAACCCCGGGCACAGGGCCCTGGTGCTCTCCGTGGGTGGGGGTTGGAGACAGAGGAAACCCCCCAGGCGTTTTCAGGTTTAGACCTTGATCTCACTTCACTTTGTACCTTCCAGTTACTTAGAAATAAAATGCTATAAGGTTATTTATCCTTGTGAGAAAATCAGACGGGTTAGTCCTGCTGAGCACGGCCATGAATTACACGTTCTATTTTTAAATGACACTAATTTCTAATAACAAATGAGCTAGTGAAGGCATATTCCCACTCACAGAGCATGAATCCATAATCATTTACAGCTTGCTATCATTGGCCCTTGTCTGTGTCCAGGCTATTACCCTGGGCATTCTCCCAGCCTGGGTCAGTTAGGCCAAATCACATGGCATTTATGAGCACTTCCAATAACCTATTAGCGACACCTTACCGAGGACACCTGGCCGGCCTCTCCTCACCCCGCACAGACGACAGGGCACACTCTGTTTTCCTGAGGAGGAGGAGGACGTCTGCCTCTCCCACAACAGACCTTAATTGCAGTCGAAACTGCAGCTCAGGCGTGGGTCTCAGCTAACCCTACTTTCTACAGAGCAGGAAAGGGCCACCTTGAACTTGGCCTTACCCCAGGGCTGACAGGAAGCGTAACTGGAGCGCAGCCCTGGCTGCCGCCAGGGTCAGAGGGAGTTAGGTCAGAGAATAGGGATGCTGGGTGGTCTTAATCCAACACCCCCTGAATAATCAAGTGGCCTCTCGGTTTGAAAACTCAACCTTAAAAAGAAGCGGTGAAATACACTTCCTCACAGGGGTCTGGCTGCAGTTGGCAAACGCGGTCCATGAAACGTCCATGTGAAAGCCAAGCAGTGGGGCAGGTCACTGGGCGATCTAGGCACAGCTCCATGGCACAGCCTTGGGCAAGGGCAAAGGTCACGCCAGAAGGAAAACAGCACCAACATGTGAGCTTAACTCAGAAGGAAACAAGTTCTTTTTCTTTCTTCCTCACCTCCCCAAATACCTGTCAGTAAAGCCACCGTAACATAGAGAACTCCTATGTAATGTGTATGTAGGTGGCCGCAACATGACGGACGTGCTTCGGTGTTTGTCCAACGGCAAACAACATCAAACAGCCGGGGTGACACGGCAGCTTACTACCCGCCTGCCTTAAGTCACATCGCCGAGGTCAGCTCGCCCCAGGTGTGCGGCCCCTGGGCCAAGTCCAGGAGGCAACGCACCAAAAGACCTGTGTCTGTTGGTGGGAGCTGTAACTGTTTCATCTTTGCAACCAGGAGACTGAACTAAGTGGTCAAGTCCACTGAGCCTGTTAGTCACTAACCCCAGAAGGCAGCGGGGTTGAAGTTTCCACCCCAGCACCAGGCTCCAGTCCCCGAGGGTCACAGCGGGGCTGGCCTCGTCTGCTCCATCGGAGGGCTGCTCTCCACTCTGTCCATTTCTGCACTGGACCCTGACAGCAGTTTCCCGGGGAGCAGAACGGACCTGGGTCAGGGAAGGCGCAGAGGGAGTGAGGGGCTGTGAGAGTCCTTTGCTTTCACCTTCTCTCTGTTCTTGATGGATAAAGAACACTCTTTAAGGGGGAAAAAATTCTTTAAAATATCTGGGAGAGAAAGAAATGCCAGCGAGAGGAAGACAGAGGGAGAAATAAAGGTACTTAGAATCTCAGCTTTCTAAGATGGTCTGAATGTTGTGTTGTTTACAAATTCGTCCTGCAGTTTATAAGGGAAAACTGAACAGTTCAAAATCTAGAGTTGGAAAGCAACGCATATCTATCATTCAGTACTTAACTCTTCCAAGCTATGAATTCTCTGGAAAGGTACCGGGCTCACTTCACAGCCAGGAAAATTACCAGAAGAAAAATCCTGGCTCTGCTACCTTCCCGTACAGAAGGTACAGCACTGAACAGACAGATTTCGGTTGGAGTTAGACCGGATTTCTCTTCACAGCCCTG
Source organism: Lasiurus cinereus (assembly GCA_011751065.1). Taxonomy (NCBI): domain Eukaryota; kingdom Metazoa; phylum Chordata; class Mammalia; order Chiroptera; family Vespertilionidae; genus Lasiurus; species Lasiurus cinereus. The sequence continues at coordinate 21,506,091 of JAAGEH010000042.1, read as the reverse complement.
AATCTCACGAGGTGAGAAAGACGGGAGGTTGCCAAGCCGTTGGCTCCCAGACCCATCAGTCTGCTTAACTCTGGCTAAAAGCAGAGAATGACGGGCACGTTACCAAGTTTCTCCCCCTTGGGCTCTGGCATGAAGATGCTCCTGTAACACACAACCGCAGCGCGCAGCAGCGCACAGGGAACACTGAGACTGTACACGGTCCCCACAAAGACGAGATCGAAAGCTCGGAGCTAAGCGAACAGTGACGTGAGTTTGCAGTTGGGTTCCTACCACGGCAGACTGTCCCAGTGGTTCACTCCCCTTGCTCCTCCCAAGCCAGCTGATTGGTAAGATGTTCTTCCCATAAACACACACATTAAGCTTTCTCTGTGACTTACCGCATCCTGCCAGTTCTCTAGCTGATGGGCATGGGACGATGTGAAGACTGAGTGAGGGAGGTCAGCGCCCCCTCTGCCACAGGATGGGAGTCTAGAGCCTAACCATCACCTAAGCCCTGGCTTGTTCTCTCTCTTTTTAAAAAAATAAATGTTTACTGATTGCAGCCCTAGCTGGTTTGGCTCAGTGGACAGACAGAGCATTGACCTGCAGACTGAAAGGTCCCAGGTTCGATTCCCACTCAGGACACATACATAATTTTTACTGATTTCAGAGAGGAAGGGAGGAGGCGAGAGAGAGAATCAAAGATCAGCTGCCTCTTGCATGCCCACTACTGGGGATCAAGCCCGCAACCTGGGCACATCCCTGGACTGGAATTGAATCTGGGACCCTTCAGCCTGCAAGCCAATGCTCTATCTACTGAGCCAAACCAGCTGAGGCCTGGGTGGTTCTCTTAAAGCGCTAGTTTGGAATCTGGGTGGGGGGCCTGACCACTTGTCTGTAGGGACCGCTCAGTCCGGGCCACAACAGGCTCAGACCTCGGGTCAAGCTAGTGGGCCAGAAAGATGCTTGGGGCAGAGCCAGCGCCGAGGCTACGGCCATCCAGGAACAGCTCCTTTGAGGGTGGAGGGCAGTGGCCTACAGGGAGGACGCACATAGTGCTTACATTTTTAGTAAATGTTCTCTTTCTAAATCTTTCTCTATTCAGCTTCGGCCCGTGAGTCTGCTTTACAGTAACCACTGTTTAACACTGAAATGGGTGAGGTCAGCAATTCTAAATATATCCAAACATTGAATCATTAGACCTCAGGATCACAAACCTTAGTCCCTGAAGTCAGGGGCTGTCTTGCTCATTAATGATCAGGCATGTGCCCAGCAGGCCCTCCTGACACACGCGACACAGTCAATCTGGACAACAGCATGGCTCTTAAGTAGGGCAGCCATGTAGTTCGGACTCCGGTTCCTTCGTGGAAGGAGGAGAGTGTGCATGAGGGTACTAAGACAAGGCCCACATTATAAAAAAGTTTTAACAAAGACCTGTATATCTTAATGCCGATCTAAGGACCGCCCCTCTTCTGAGTTAATAGAGGACTATTTGAATATCTCAAAACTTTGTAAAACAAATAATCTAGTTCCCTACATCCCAAGCCCTTGGTAACAGTTACCTTTTTATGCTCATTTGAAAAGAAATTAACTTATTTATGTATCAAATAGAATTGAGTGTAAACGTGGGCGTCAACCACCCTTGAAGTTTTATAAGTCTACTTTTAGCTTTCAGCAGCATGCAGACTGCCTCACCTACCAGCATCCTACACATGAGAAAATACCCTTCTTTAAAAAATTGTTACAAATATTTATTAAAAAGTGCAATTCAAAAGTTAACTGGGCAAATACATCATCGCAAATCACAAAAAAAAAATAGGAATAAAAGCCCCAAACAAAATAAAAGCCAAGAAATACAAACAAAAGGAGAAAAAAAAAGTTTGAAAAAGTTAGGAATGGACCCCAAAAAGATTAGGAAATGACAAGTCAAAGCCAGAACTCCATCTGATGTCACTGCGCTTCCCACGTGCAAAAGAGGACGGTGAAGGTGCAGCCTCGGCCGCCGGCTGCCTCATGCAGCTGCTACTTCAGTATTAGGTTATTCATCGGGAGGTTATAAAAATGTCCTATGTACATGGGCACGCTGGAAGCATGGCGCGCCACCAGAAGCTTGTAGTGTCTCCGCAACTAAATCTCAACGGAAGCATCCGTTATTTAAATTTGGATTGGCTCAGTGATTTGAATGGATGATAAAAATCAAGTTGTCATCTGAAGGAAAAAAACAACCAGTTCACCTACCCCTTTTTGCTATTTTTCAGGGCTAGAATAGCCTGGTCTAGAACTAGCCTTTTTTGTCATGACAGTTTCTGACTAAATGTAATAAATGTGCTAACCATTCCCAACCCCATCTGCCAAGGTAGAGAGAGTGCCACAGGATCTAAATCCATTCAAGTGTGCTGCTTAGCAGCCATATGTTTAAGGGTCATCCTAAAAATACACGCTGCACCCCGCGGGAGGAGCCTGCAGGACAGCCCCCTGAATTCAGCCAGGCTATGCCCTCCCGTGACCTCGCCCCCTTCCCTCAGCGGTGCACACGCAGGGTCCTGTTCCCCTTCCTCCTTTCAATTCAAGACACCAGTTAACACTCCCAGAGCCCAGTGCTTTTCCTTATTTCCTAGTAGCTGTTCTTACCACAAAAAGATGTGCCTGGAAAAGCAATTTTATCCCTGCTCCCGTCCCTGCAAGAACCACCACTGCATTTTCTGTCACAAACTGCTTCTGGGCCTTCTGTCCCCAGAATGACCAGCTCTCAAGGGTTAAAGAATGCTCCCAGGAGGGGCAGTGGAGGGGACCCAGGAGCCCCTTTCCCGACAGAGTCCTTCTGGCTGCTGGCTGAGCAGGGAGAGGGTTTGAGCAGGAGGAAAGAGCCGCCAGAGATGGACGGACACGATGAGCAACAGTGAACACTAGCTGAGTCTGCGAATTTTTCTGGACTAGACAGGGCCCTCCACGGGGAACGAGGTCCAGGGAGGCAAAGCAGAGGTGAGCTGTCCTCGGGACAGGACAGTGGTGCCAGGAGTGTGACGTTGTGAGGTCCTCTTCTCACGGCCCCTCCAGCACTGGATGGAGGAGCTGCCTCAATGGGGGGGGGGGTCACCCAGAGAAAAGTCAGCGCGGTCTGCGTTCCCCGGAGCAGCAGGTGGGAGCCGGCACCGCGCGGGCTGCTTGTCCTCCTCCCGGTGCCTGGGGGTCACAGCACTAAGAAGAGGAGCAGCACGACCAGCAGGACCGCAAAGAGGACGGCTATGGCACACCACTGGCGCCGATCTGCGAGGCAGGACACGAGGGTTACTCTCAGGACACGACATTCCCCGAGTTGCAGTCACATTGACCGGGACAGAAACAGAATGTTGGGGAACCAGCTAGAATTGTAAGAAATATTAATCATGCTCTGTTAACCGCTCATATGTGATTCAACCCTATCTCTGCTGTACTGGCAGCGTGGACCCATTGTTTGTCCAGCCACAAGAAACCTAAGGCCACCCTCAGCAGCAGAAAAGCGACAGAATGGGCAAATGACAGGGGCAGGGCGGCTCCTGAACCTGCCCAGGGGTCTGACCCTCTGCTCCTGGCCTGCACTGCACCTGCGTTTGCAACTCTGCCACCCCCAAGAGTTGCCCTGTGGTAAGAATGTGCTTCGTGTTTCAAGTCTTTAATTAAAACCCGGGTCTCCGACTTTAATGAAAGCCTGCGGCTCTTAGCTTTCTGCTGGTGCTTGCCGCATCCTTGGAAAAGGTGTTGGCTCTGGCATTGCGGATCAAAGCCCATCTGCTTTCATCTCCCACCAAAGTCAAATCATTTAAAGAAGCAATAATCCTGTCCCGTTCTCAAAGCACTATGGGAGGACGGAAAGGGAATGAAAGCTTCCGCTGGTCACTTCAGGAAACGAAGAGCTGAAAAAGCAAGCTCTGGGGATCACGAGCATGATTAATGACACCCCATCTAGTCAAGAAAGAAGGTCACTTGACCAGTGACCGTGTGAGAGTAACCCACACGCCTTCTCTGTGAATGAGAGTGAACTGTCTTCCCTGGAACTTTCTACCCCACCAACAATTTAGAAAAGGCATGGGAATCAAGGGGGCTGGAATCCATCTAAATGGCTGAGAGCAAGGAGAACCTGAGGGACACAGGGGCCACGCAGGCTCTGGGGAATCCCAGCCGCAGCCCCAGTCCTGACTCCACAACAGCTGCCGTGAGAGCTGAACAAGAACACCCTCACGCACATTCTTGGGGCCCACAGCACAGGATGCTGTCCTCGTCTAGATGGTTCGCTAACTTGGGAAGATGTAGAAAGCAAGCGGTCTTTCCAATGGTGAGCCTGCCACTTCCGCTAGGAAAGTTTCACTAGCCTGTGAAAATGTAGGTCAACTGCTAGAAATGAGAGTTCCGTTTAAATAGAACTGTCAACCAATACTGATCCATCAGAAGGTTATTTGAAAGCCCGCACATTTTAGCACGCCCTGGCTACCGAGAATCCCATTATAAAAAAATCTGAATCTAGGAAAATAGATGGTACGACTTTCCACAGGCAACACTAAGGCCTTTTCTGAAGCAGAAATGCTCCAAAGTAGGCAGTTGGTCTTACCTAGAAGCTATTTTTAGTCTGTTTAGTGATCACTTCAATGGTGAAGGGCACTACAGTAACTTGACATTCTTTTGTTTATTTTAAAATGTTTACAATAATTTAAAACTACTCTCATTGAAAATCGTCCATATTCTTCCAGGACAAAGCAGCCCGGGTAATTGCTTCCTAACTACCCCACCCCCACCTCACACCTAATTCCTCCACTCATCCCCCACCTCCAGGCATCCTGCCATTTTCAAAACCAGATTTCCAACATTCGACCAGCTTTCCACCTTCTGGCTTCCCATTAGCTTCTACCAACCCCTTCCCCATCTTCAATCACTTTCTCTTCTGGGATGGCATTAAGTAGGGGTTTTCATCAAGGAGCACATCCATCATGCAAGCTAGCACAGCCCAGAAATGCTCTTTAAAGCCATGTTCCTTTGAAGTGGTAAACGGCTTCTATGAAGCATGAACTAGGTAACCTTAGAGTGCTGTTACCTGAGCTGACTTCTCCAGAGAAGGGGCGGGACTAACCACAAGGGCTTTTGTGACCTCAAGTGAAAAGTTCTAGCCACTTGTCTCAAGGAGCACAGGGAACAAAGGGAACACCAGTGGTAGTTTTTTTTTCTCCTCCCAAAATATTTTCCTCCCCTTAAGAGAAAACAGTAGAATTCAGAAAGCGGGAGGGGGGGGGCGGGGAGAGAAAACCCTGATATCTATCTCAAAGAATGTACATTGGGTAGGAAAATACCAAGATGGTGTCTTTCTTGGGTGAGCAGCCGGCCATGGGAGCCAGATGTTCGGGCTCTGAAGAACCGCGGACGTGTGTTCAGTTCCTGCCTAATCAAACGTCAGTATGTCTTAATGTCCTTTCTGTCTGTACAGGTTTGATGAAAAAGCAGTGAACTTTCCCAAAAGTTACGGAGGACAGAGACAAAGACAAATTGCCGTGTCCTCAAACTGAAACAGACACTACCAAGCAGGAGGCCCTGAGCAATCTTTCTCAGGCAGCAAGCAAGGATGGAAAGGAGAACCACAGGCGAGCTGTCCAAACTGAAGGGCCTTTCAGGCCAAATGCTCTGTTTCCTGGCTTCCTTTCCTAGACAAATATAACTAAAGTTCTTACTCTGCTCCCCAACCCTTTCGTTTGGGAGAAAGTAGAATAAAACATAAGCAAGTTTCGGTGCTATTTATACACACTGGACAGCTTATCACAATGCAAGTACTTTTCTAAATTATTCAAACCCGGAATGCTGGGAAGCACAGATACAGAGCATCTTTGTTCGTTTGCTCTTCCCGAAACAAAACTGGTGCTGAAGTAGCTACTTGACTGCGACTAATACATACACTAGTGAGAGGCCTGGTGTTTAAACTGATTATATAATACTTCATTAATGCTTTTCTTTTAAGCAGAGGGATGAAGATAGAAGAGGAGAGAAACACTTTGCAAACCTCTCTCTCTCTCTCTCTCAGAGTGTCAAAGACGAACTAGGTTGTGCCTGCTTCAGGCAATGACGAGCCTCCTAGAAGCACAAACACACTTGATCCTGGGAAGAAGGGAGGAAACAGGTCTAGCTATGAGCTTCCCTTGGTTTTGGGCATACCAGGTCATTGCCCTTTAAGGCCATCTTCTGCCTGTTTTACGATTTTTTAAAATAAACATTTACTAAGTACTAAAATACATGGGAGACACTGCTCAACATTAATTATTACTATTTCATTTAATCCTCACAATGACCCTAATTTTCAATCAATAAGAAACTGAGGCCCAGAGAAATGTTAATGTAACTTGACTATGAGTTACACTGCTGAAAAGCAAATATACATACATATTTAAGTCTTGCCTCAAAAGTCTAAACTATTAGAATCACTAACATGTACCTGACCTGGAAACCAATAGAAAAACGAGGTATCGCCCTAGCTGGTTTTGCTCAGTGATTAGAGCATTGGCCTTCGGACCAAAGGGTCCCAGGTTCAATTCCGGTCAAGGGCACAGGCCCGGGTTTCAGGCTCAATCCCCATGGCAGCAGGCAGCCGATTAATTCTCTCTAATCATGGATGTTTCTCTCTCTCTCTCCCTCTCCCTTCCTCTCTGAAATAAATAAAAATATATTTAAAAAAAGAAAAAAGAAAAACAAGGTACCAAGAAACAGAGGAAGTTCTCATGGGGGAGGTGGTGTTGTGGTTCAAGAACACTTAAATTACCTCAAGGCAGATCTCAGTTCCTCCTTTCACCGCTCCGCCCCCACCAAGAGAGAGAAAAGAAATACTGGATTTTCTTTGATTTAAAAAATGTTATTTCTCCTGTAATAGGGGACATAGGTTGTTGTAATAAAATTCAAAAACAGTCACTGGGACACATCTTCTGATATAGTAACTAATTTAAAAGATGTTACTTTTTCATCCCCATCCTGGTGCAAATTTGCTGGAATGTTTCACGGAGTTAAATATGAACTATTTAAATTAGATCTGCAAGGGCATTTTATTCTGAAATGGTAGGGTTTTACTTTCAATGAAGTCAGTCCAGGAGAAACAGTAACTGGCTCCTTAATTATTATTTTAAAATAAGTTCCCTATTTTGGCAAGGAAATAGGGAAAAAAGAAAAGGAAAAATGATTTTGTAATTGCAAAGCAAGTGGCTCCACCAGGAGAAAAGCCACCAACCACCAACCAGCTGTGGGAAAACGTGCCACAGGAAAGGGATCTGAATAGGCACGCCGTGCGGGAACCCCCCGAGACTGTTTCTACAATTAAGTAAGAATTCTTCTGCTTTAAGCACCATACATACCACTGGTCATGTGAGATACTTTTGCAAGTTTCTTCATCACATTGTCCAGCCGAGAGTGAGTGCTCTCCAACTCGTGGGAGAAATCATCCAGCATCCTAGAAAGAGAAGCAAGTGTGGGGAAGGCAGCTGGCACACACACAGCCTGGGCGATGCAGGGGTCATGGAATTCGGTCAGGGCCTAGGCCTTAGTTTCAGCAAATATCAGCCAGCAACACTGGGATTCAAGCCCCCAATCTATTATCCGAAATCTTTGGGACAGATATGTTTCTTAATTCAGGATTTTTGGAATTTCAACAGGGCCTCAGCGGGCCTGGGGCAGACCCCATCATCACACATGTGAATATTTCTGCAGAGACCTCTGTGAGCTTGGGCTAAGCCAGAGCTCTCAGGCACCATGAACTCGGAGACTTTCTGACATATTCCCCCTGCACAGCAGTTCTCCCTCCTCTCTGTCACCACTGCATGATTTCATTCATTCATGGCCAATCTACCCAGTAAATGGTAGGCTCTCTGATGGCAGAGACACTGACGGTTCTGTTCGCTCCTCTACGATACCCAGGGCCTCCCTGAACAAGTGCCGGTTTGAATTTCTAATAAATGAATGTATATCACTGAACACAAAATTGAGATAGGAGACTTTCTGATATATTCTAGTAGATTAATCATACTTTTTTCAGAAAAATATAAAATGGTAAAGGGATTATGTAGTAGCATTTAAGAATGCTGATTTTGATGTCATACTTCAGAGTTAAAAAATGATTATGCTTAAGGAAAAAACAAATAACCCCAGCTATATTTCCTTTTAATTTTTAAAGGGGGATATTTTGTATTAATTGGAGTTAAATTTTTAAGTTTTTCTCATGAGGTTGAAATTTAAGATGTAAAGCAAAAAGTTTTGTTCTGTATAGTGGGAGAGTCATGGGATGATAACATTAGCTCATGTTCTCTCCTCTGCAGGACACAAATCTCCATAGATTACATGTCTGTTTCCCATTCCTACTTCAAATACCTGCAGAGAAATTTATATGTTTTTGCAGGTATTGAAAAAAAAATAATAACTTTGCCTAAACCCTGCTGAATATCTTAACTGACAATTTGCTTCTTTTGGAGGGGCCAGTCTATAAAACAATAAAGATGTAGCTATAAATAAAATAGTATTGGGTTTTACTAGTCATATAACTGTCAGGCTTGTTAAGGTCCTATAAGATGGCCCTTCCCCTCAATTTCATGGCCCCGAGAGGGGTGTCTCATGCTCACACTGCCTGTTCCTCCAGCTCCCCTCCGATGCGCTGGGACATGTTCTTCAGCACCCCGATGCTGCCAGAGACCAGCTCCAACTGCTCCTCCTGCTGCTCCACGATCAGCTGGTGCCAGAGAAATGGGAAACAAGCAATTAAAAGCCATCTTACCTGGTTCCAAGCCCAGCACTCCAGCAGCTGCTAGCTTCTTTGCCAACGTGGGACAATTCTCATTTAGAAGCAAAGCCCGGAAATCAAAGGACCAGACCGGCGCCTCTAAGAACACTCTGCCCCAAAGGCTGAATTGTCAAGCTTCTCATAGCTCCTGCTGATCCGACTTGTGAACAGTCAGCAGGGCTTAAAGCCACCAAGAGAGATTGATTCCGGTTGGCTGGAGTCCAACAAGGGACCAGACAATGGCCAAGAGCACCTGTGCAGTGATCACTGAGACACGGGGATGCTGGGAAGAGGAAGCCCAGTGCCGGGGTCAGGGTTCCAATCCACAGCTGACTTAAACACAAGAGCATCTGGCAAAGCTCTGGACGTGGGAAAACCACACACACAGTCCTTTCCTCCCTCCTCAAGGACACACAGAGACAGCCCTGTGACAGTAAGTTACCTCGACGATAATTGCTGAATTATCTGAATGGTAAATGTTTCATTTAAAGTGTGGTAGCTTCCTCACTTTTTTTTTTTTTATAATTTGCTTGGTTAATAGCAATTTAAGCAGACAGCTGGTTAAGCTAGCATGCTAATGGCAAAAGAACATATCACTTATATAATACATATATATATCTATATATATCTATATCTATATATATATATATATATCTATATATATATATATATATATATATTATGATCTCTGAACACATGATAATCTGGCCTCTGGCCATTCAGTGTATATCCTATATAATAAAAGGCTAATATGCAAACTGTCCCCCCAACCAGGAGTTCAACCAGCAGGCAGGCCAGCCAACCACCCATGTTCCCTCCCCCCGCCAGGCTGGCTGGACCCCACAAATGCACAAATTCATGCATTGGGCCTCTCTCTCTCTATACACACACGCACGCACGCACGCACACACGCACACACTGTGTATAGCCAATTATGCATTCAGAAATCATCATAATCTGACCACTCAGTGCATATATAACACAATATTTAAGAACCAAGAGCTTTGATGGGTGGATAATCCTCAGGTATATTATTATTAGTTTCCTTTTATTCTAACTACACATCAAAAGCAACAACACAGAGATCATCAAACCTCCCTTCTACCCTTCACCTCCACTAAAGCAATCATTTTCATATATAATAGAACCAGTAATCATTTTTGATGAAAAAAAACAGAACTCAATTTTTCTGAAAGTGTGCCTTTGTTGAAATGAACAAAAAAACTGAATATATGAGTGGAGGTGGGGGAAGAAGGGTTCTTTCGTTTGTTTTGAAACCAGTGGCCCTCTCTGTCAGTTTTGGAGATCTGTTCTGCTTTTCCTCAGAGACCTAATCAAGCTCGGTTCTTGTGAAAGGGCCGTGCTGTAGAGAGGGCTTCAGAAACCCTTGATATATGCAATCATTGCACAGGCAGACACAGGCAGCCGCAGGGCAAGCTCTGGTCCAACCTGCCTGTCATAACAACAAAGGCCCTGGCTGGCCAAGGACCCAGGGCGGTGCCCGTCTCCACATCTCAGTCCTCAGCAGCGGGTTCCCAGTACCTGTTGCTGTGCCTGCTGCTCCTCAATGAAGTGGGAGTTGGCTAATTGGAGCTCACGGTCTAGGCGCCCGTATTTATCCGGGGTTCCTGTGCTCCACTTCTGGCCACCGCTGTCTCCCAGCAGTGCCTGCAACAGGGAAGGGGAAACAAGCGGTTATTTTCTGAGCAAGTGCTCCATTACCGACATAAAGCGTTCTCCTGCTCACCACTGACTTCCCCAGGTCTGCCTTCACAGTGCTATAAGCTGGTGCCTGCGTGGTCCGATTTAAGGGATGCCAGGAAGGGCACAGTCTCCACACTCTCCCCGTGGGACTCACAAATGGGATTTGTCCCATTAAAATGCAAATGTCAACTTTAAATCAGATTGTACACAGCTTTACAATCTGAAAGCAGCCAGCCTCCAGGCCAGCTCTGCCTAGCACTCTCAAAAGTTCACCAGAGACCCATGTTCCAGTCTAATGGATTCCAGAGACCTAGAGCCTTCTGGCCCAAGAGGTTTTTAGTTTGTTTTTCAAGGGGGGGTGGGGGGAAGAGAGAGAGTCCTAGAATGACAAGAAGCTAAGTCATAGTCTCACCCACAGAAGCATAAGAACCATCAATGTCTATTCAATTTAACCCATGAATAAATCCCAGTGCCCCTCAGCTGAACTAAAAGGCTACAAGCCTCACAGATGGGAACTGGGCATTGCTTCACCAGGTAGGTACGGCCACAATGGGTGCCTGACCTGAGTCAGTGTCACCACAGGGCCCTCAGATGCAGGGGCAGGTTCCCCAATAGGAATTCAAGAAAGTATGTAGCAAGGAAAGGGTAAGTTTGGGACTGTCTTCTGTACATGAAGAGGCGAGCAGGGACGTGAGCTTGGTCCAGTCTGACCAGGATCCCTGCAAGCCTTTCAGACAAGCTGGTAAAGTACTGCTCGCCCAGCCCTGCCCATGGACCGCTCCTGGGGTGACTACGAGTCTTTTTCCTTACAGAGTTGCCAGATCTTCTTACCAGCTACTGTTTATCTCTGGAACTGTTAAAAGCCTCACTGATTACTTGGTTCTCTGCCTGAAAAGCCCTCCAACACTCCTTCAATATCGACACTGATCTCCCTTGACTTTCAGGGGTGAATTCAGTCAAATGGTCATAGTCAGGGGCAAGGCTCAGGGAAACCTGGGATGCAGAGTATAATTCCAGACGGAGGAGAGGATCAGGATGCCTAAGAACTTCCAGTAGACCAGTAGACCAGTGCCCTCAGTCTAATCAAAAGGCTGAACAGTGACTGTCTCAGGTATAAAGCAGACCAAGGATTTTTTTCAGATGGCTCTGCCTCAGCTTGGTCCTAGGGCTGTCAGTCAAGATTTAAAACATCTGCTCTTCTGATGCAGACTCTAGGCGGTCTGTGGAAGACACTGAGGCCCATAGTAATTTCTTCTAGGTCAAAAAAAGGCTGTAGTACATCATTAGGCTGTGGACAGAGAACTGGGGTTCCCCTAGGGCCCTGTGTGTTCCTGGGCTAAGAAAGGCTATTTTTTCTAGACTATCCATGGGCTATGGTTAGGCGGACATAGAACCCATTGTTAAGAGTTGTTTATGCTTTATTGTGCAGTAGGTTAGATTTCGTCAGTCTGGCCTATAAGAGTCTGTTGTACTGGGAAAGAAGTGAGGGGCCAGGGCACTGGAAGACCAGCCTGTGTGTAGGTGCCAGAGCAGGAGGTCCTGCTAGGCAGCAAGCAGCACAGGTACTGGCGGGGCAGTAAGGGGGACTCTGCCTGCTTGAGTGCTTAGAGGACTCTGGCCCTGCTATTCCTTCACAATCTGTGACTCCAAGACATTTCACTCTCCTCCAAAACAAAATTCCAGGCCATGCTTGGAAAGGCAATGCATAAATGCATATATTATATGTTCAACTATACTATCTAGAGATTAGGAGGAACAGAGAGTAGGTGTTACCTACTTCACTGTCACAAGGTAGGGAGATAGGAAGAATAAAAACAACAATAACTTGAAAAATGAAACCCAGGGAAAGGAAACAGAAAAATTAGATGAGGTGATACTTGGAGAGCCTCCTCCCCTTTGCTGAGCTTTTGTATTTATTTTTGAAAATTAACTGGGTCTAGACACACCTCCAAGTATAAAATAGGTATTTCTATTATGAACTTCTGATTCAGATATGGTGAACTGATTTCTTGAGTTTAAGAGTCTAATAAATGGACTATTGGTAACTTTATGGAGTCTGAATGAAATCTAAATCAAGTCTATATTTTAGGTGATGTTATATATATATATATATATTTTTTTTTAAAAGACTGTATTTTGGGGGGGAGGAGGGGAAATGGCGGCGGAATAGATGAATGTGTCCCGAGCCTTGTCCTTGAGCAGACAGAACAGCTGAGGGTCACACTGGGAGTGTTTGTTGGCGAATTAAGGGACAGCTATACTCCAGGAGAAGGTAGGGGACTACTGGACAGGGCTCTCCTGATCAGGCAGTGCCCACTGCTGCTGGGTTTTTTTCCTGGAGCCACCAGCTCGGACACAGAGACATGCCATCTTGAAAGGGAAAGTGGATGTTATGGGAAGCCTGAAAATCTACAACTACGGCACCCACTGAACAGCTGCGAACCCCAGAATACTGATTCCCAATTGGCACAAATACTCAGATCCAGAGAAGGTCTACACTCAACACGGAAAGGTCAGATTTCATGTGGGATAAGGAGAGAGAGAACTACATAACCAGACACCCAGAGAAGAGAGACCATGGAGAGACAAAGAAACAGCACGTATGTAAAAGAAAAGCAGACATCGTCAAAAAAGGAAATGGAGGCAAGCAACCTGCCAGAGAAAGAATTCAGAGAAATGGTCATAAGGTGGCTAAAAAGAATGGAAGACAAATTTGACAATATGAGTAAGAGCCAAGAGGAAATGAAGAAGAACCAAGAGGAAATGAAAAATGACATTGCTGCTGTAAAAGCTCAATAGAAGCATCAAAAGTAGACTGGAAGAAGCAGGGGACTGCATCAGTGAGCTAGAAGACAAGGTAGAAAAAAATAAGAGAGCAGCTTCTAGGAAAAAAAATTAAAAAGCAGGATGAGAGCCTAAGGGAACTTTGGGACAACACGAAACAAAACAACATCTGCATAATAGGGATTCCAGAAATAGGGGAAACTGAACAAGGAATAGAAAACCTGTTTGAAGAAATAATGACAGAAAACTTCCCTGATATAAGGAAAAAAAGCCCCACACAAATCCAAGAAGCTCACAGAGTCCCAAGCAAAATGAACTCCAAAAGACCGATGCCAAGGCACATTATAATTAAATTGGCAAACACCAATGACAAACTAAGAATCTTAAAAGTGGCCAGAGAGAGACAAAAAGTTACCTACAAAAGAACTCCCATCAGACTAGTGACTGATTTCTCAACAGAAACTCATCAGGCCAGAAGGGAATGGAATGAAATATATAAAGTCATGCAAAGGAAGGGTCTGAATCCAAGAATACTGTACCCAGCAAGACTATCAATCAAAATTGAAGGTAAAATCAGGAGCTTCACAGACAAAAAAGGACTAAGGGAATTTATTACCACCAAACCAGCAATGCAAGATATGCTAAAGGGTCTGCTGTAAAAAAAAGAAATAGGAAGCGAAGAAGGAACATATGGGTAAAGAACAAAAATGGTGACAAATAAGTACCTATCAATAACTTTAAATGTAAATGGATTAAATGCTCCAATCAAAAGACAGAGGGTAATGGGTTGGATAAGAAAACACAACCCATATACTGCTATCTACAAGAAACCCACCTCAGAAAAAAGATGCACACAGACTGAGGGTGAAGGGATGGAAAAAGATTTTTCAGGCAAATGGGAATAAAAAAAAAAAGTTGGGGTAGCAATACTTATAACTGAAAAATTAGATCTCAAAGTGAAGGACATAACCAAGAGATAAGGAAGGCAATTTCATAATACTAAAGGGAACAATCCAACAAGAAGAAATAACTCTGGTAAACATATATGCACCCAATACAGGAGCACCCAAATACATAAAAAAACTCCTGGAGGACATCAAGGGAGAGATTGACAGCAATACAATCATAGTAGGTGACTTTAATACCCCACTATCACCATTGGACAAATCCTCTAAACAAAAAATCAGCAAAGAAACATCAATCCTAAATGATTCACTAGGCCAGATGGAATTAATTGACATTTTCAGAACATTTCACCCGAAAGCCACAGAATATACATTCTTCTCAAGTGCACATAGGTCATTTTCAAAGATTAGACCATATGTTGGGTCACAGGCAAAGTCTCTTCAAATTCAAGCAGATAAAAATCATATCAAGCATCTTCTGAGATCACAGTTGATTTTCACAGTGGAAATCAACTACAATAAAAACAATCCAAAGAAATCAAACACATGGAGATGAAATAGCATGCTATTAAACAATGACTGGGTAACCAGAGAGATCAAGGAAGAAATAAAAAACATCATGGCAACAAATGACAATGAAAACACAACAATTCAAAATTATGGGACACAGTGAAAGCAGTCTTGAGAGGGAAGTTCATAACTCTACAAGCCTACTGCAAAAAAACAAGAAATAATGGTAATAAATTACCTAACCCTACAACTCAAAAGAGTTAGAAAGAGAACAACAAGAAAAGCCCAATGTAAGCAGAAGGAAGGAAATAATAAAGATCAGAGCGAAGATAAAAGAGATAGAGACCAAAAAAAACAATACAAAAGATCAACCAAACCAAGAGCTGGTTCTTTGAAAGGCTAAACAAGATTGATGAACCTCTAGCTAGGCTCACCAAGAAGCAGAGAGAGAAGACCTAAATTAACAAAATCAGAAATGAAAGCGGTGAAATAACAACAGACCTCATCGAAATACAAAAGATTGTTAAAAAATATTATGAACAACTCCATTCCAACAAACTGGACAACCTGGAGGAAATGGACATATTCCTAGAAAAAATAACCTTCCAAAACTCAATCAGAAAGAATCTAAACATCTCAATAGGCCAATGACTATGGAAGAAATTGAAGCAGTCATCAAAAAGCTTCCAGCAAACAAAAGCCCGGGGCCAGATGGCTTCACAGGGGAGTTTTACCAAACATTCAAGGAAGAATTAAAACCTATCCTCCTCAGACTATTCTAAAAAATTCAAGAAGAAACACTTCCAAGCTCCTTCTATGAAGCCAACATCACCTAATACCAAAACCAGATAAAGACAACACAATGAGAGAGAATTATAGACTAATATCCCTCATGAACATAGATGCCAAAATCCTCAACAAAATTCTAGCAAATCGGATCCAGCAGTACATTAGAAAGATCATACATCATGACTAAGGATTTATTCCAGGAATGCAAGGATGGTACAATAACCGCAAATCAATAAACGTAATACATCACATAAACAAATTGAGAAATAAAAATCACATAGTCATATCAATTGATGCAGAAAAAGCAAAGTCTAACACCCTTTTGTGATAAAAACTCTCAACAAGGTGGGACTAGAAGGATCATACCTCAACATAATAAAAGCCACATATGATAAATCCACATCATACTCAATGGGCAAAAACTAAAACCATTTTTCCTAAGAACAGGAACAAGATAGGGATGCCCACTCTTATCAATCCTGTTCGACATAGTACTGGAAGTATTAGCCATTGCAATTAGACAACAAGAAGAAATAAAAGGCATTCAAATTAGAAAACAAGAAGTAAAGCTGTCCTTATTCACAGATGATATGATATTGTTCATAAAAAACCCAAAAGACTCCATTAAAAAACTAATAGACTTAATAAATGAATTCGGCAATGTAGCAGGATACAAAATTAACGCCCAAAAATGTATAGCATTTCTATACACCAATAGTGAACTTACAGAAAGAGAGACTAAAAAAGCAATCCCATTTACCATTGCCCCCCCAAAATTAAGATACCTGGGAATAAACTTAACTAAGGAGGTAAAAGACCTATAAGTGGAAAACTACAGAACACTGAAAAAAAAGATAGAGAAAGACGTAAACAGATGGAAAAACATACCATGTTCATGGATTGGTAAACTCAACATCATTAAATGTCATACTACCCAGAGCAATCTATAGATTCAATGCACTCCTCATTAAAATACCAAAGGCATATTTTACAGACCTAGAAAGAACTCTCCAAAAATTCTTCTAGAGTAAAAACAAGACCACAGCAATCCTGAGAAAAAAGAATAAAGTAGTTGGGAATCTTAATACCAGATTTCAAGCTGTATTACAAAGCACTGTTTTCAAAATAGCCTGATACTGGCACAAGAACGGTCATATAGACCAATGGAATAGAATAGAGAATCCAGCTATCGACCCAAACCACTATGCTCAATTAATATTTGACAAAGCATGAACATACAATGGAGTCAAGACAGTCTCTTCAATAAATGGTGTTGGGAAAATTGGATATAAATGCAAAATAATGAAACTAGACCACCAACTTATACCATACACAAAAATAAACTGCAAATGGATCCAGGACTTAAACACAAAACGGGAAACCATAAAAATATTAGAGGAATCCACACACAGCAAAATCTAAGACATATGCCAAAGCAATTTCTTCACTGATACCACTCCTAGGACAATGGAAGCTAAAGAGAAAATAAACAAATGGGACTACATTAAAATAAAAAGCTTTTTCACAGCAAAAGAAACCATCAATAAAACAAAAAGAAAGTCCACTATATGGGAGAACATATTTGCGAATGTTATCACTGATAAAGGTTTAATCTCCAACATCTACAGGAAACTTATACAACTTAGTAAAAGATAAATAATCCAATAAAAAATGGGCAATGAACCTAAATAGAATATTTTCGAAAGAAGACAGAAGGAAGGCCAAGAGACACATGAAAACATGCTCAAAGCCATTAATTATCCGAGAGATGCAAATCAAAAGGATAAGGTGATACCATCTCACACCTGTCAGAATCAACAAAACAACAAACGACAAGTGTTGGTGAGGATGTGGAGAAAAAGGAACCCTCATGCACTGCTGGTGGGAATGCAGACTGGTGTAGCCACTGTGGAGAACAGTATGGAGTTTCCTCAAAAAACTAAAAATGGAACTCCCATTTGACCCAGTAATCTCACTCCTAAGAATATATTCTAAGAAACTAGAAAAACCAATCAGAAAGGATATATGTACCCCTATGTTCATAGCAGCACAATTTACAATAACTAAGATTTGGAAATAGCCTAGGTACCTGTCAGCAGATGATTGGATCAGAAAACTATGGTACATCTACACAATGGAATGCTATGCTACCATAAAAAAGAAGGAATTCAACCATTTGTAGCAACCTGGATGGAACTGGAGAGCATTATGCTAAGTGAAATAAGCCAGTCAATGAAAGAAAAATACCACATAATCTCATTCATTTATGGATAATAAAGAACATTATAAACTGATGAACAAAAAGATAGATACAGAGGCAGTAAAGCATCAAACAGACTGTCAAATTACAGTGGGAAGGTTAGGGGGAGGTGAGGTAGATAAGAGATCAACCGAAGGACTTGTATACATGCATATAATCATAACCAATGGATGCAAGACACTGGGGGATGAAGGCATGCATGGGAGTGGGTGGTGGGGGAGGCAATGGGAAGATATGTACACAGGTAATAATTTAAAAAATGGAAAAAAATAAAAAGGACTATTTTATCAGTTGGAAAGGAATTTCTATCATACATAAAAATGTCTAATTTTAAAAAGATACCTAAAATTCAAGAGCTGGTTTCTTGTAACTTTTATTTTAGATGTGTTAATATTGGTTTGGTTTCAGAATTTTATTAGGTTTTATGATTCATTTGTAAGTAACTAATAAAACTGGATCTCATCTCAAAAAAAATATTTAAAATGATGAAAGATTTAAATTTAACACATTAAATTCACACACATTTAAGATTCTTCAAATGTCTTTCATTTTATTCTAAATTTCATAAAATTTCAGTCATTAACTAGTGAATTATATGAGCTATGCAATATAATAGCAGCTGGAAATGAAGAAAAACAAACAAACAAAAAAAAAACCACCAACAAAAAAAACAACACAGGACACAATCCCTCCTCACTCTCAAGGAGCCTGGGGTCCAGCAGAGAAAAAGACAAGTAACTAAGCAATTACCGCCCTTAACAGAACCTGGCACACAGAATGCGCCCAGCAGGTGCAGAATAAATGGCTGTGTGGTAAGGGCACTCTGAAACCCAGAGGAGGGAAGCAGAGGGTGGGAGGGAGGAGGGTAGGGCAGGACAGTTGACCATGGTGCAGGGCAGGCTGATGACTGGCCTTTCCCAAAACCTGTCAGCCTCTCTCCAGACTCAGCAGGCACAGAGCTTCTGCTGGATCACATGATACACACATGTCAGCATCTAACTCTGCGTTTTCTTTGGTTTGCTACTCTATAATCACGTTTACTCACCTGTCTGTTTTTTCTTTCAGCTAATGCCTGCACAGATGAAGTTGACATCTGATCTTTCATGTCCTAATGAGGTAAGGAGAAGACCAGAAAACAAATGAATATCCTTAGATGAAAAAGAGTCACAGTTAACATTTGGTACACTAGCAAAATACACATAACTTAACTAATTTTTTTAAAAACAAAAAGACAACATTGTTTGGCTTTTTTCTGTTTTAGTCTCATGAATAAAGGAAATAAAGAGAACCTTTCTTTAAAAAGAGGTAACCTGGGCACAAAATTTAATTAGGAGGAAAGAGGAAAGGAACTTTTATTTCCTGGGAACCTACTATAAGCCAGAAACACGATTAAATGCTTACGCATATTATCCCTGAATTCTCACAACGATCCTATGAAGCTGGCATTGTCACTATTTTACAGTTGAAGAGGCTGACATCTAGAAAGGCTTGAGGTACTTTCTCAAGGTCACATAGTCAGAAAATGGCAACCTTGGAGCACAAACACAGCCTGTGCTCAAGGGCTAGTGTCATCAAGTATAATGAAAACCCATGCACTTTAGGATAATTACCACTAAACACCTGCAAACACTTGCGAATAGTGATATGACAAGCAGGTCACTTATTTTTTTTCTGAGTTGGATTCGTGTGAAGTATAGACTATTTCTAACCAGAGTGAATTTCCAGAGTGGCATTAGGAATAATTTTGTATGGAAAGAAAAATGAATGGACCTATTACTTACAATAAAGAAAAATCACTTAGTTAAATATGAGGCATTTTGTTTATCAACTGTAACCACAATCCAATATACTTTATAATAATTTGAACTGAGTACATAATTACTATAATACAATTTTTTAAGGCTGCCAAAATACTTTATAATTTTCTGTTTCCCTGGAGACTAATTTATAGATGCAAATGTTGAGGTTTTAGGCTTTTAGGAACTTCTAAGATCCATGACAAGTGAATGGGAGACCAGACAGTGCCACAGCTTTCATTAAGTCCCACTGTGGAAAGTGAGTGATAACCACGTTGCTTCAATTTTCAAAGTACCCATTGCTTTCTTCTCTTCTACAGGACTTTCATTAGACTTTATTTAAATTAAAACAAGAATGATTAACAACCCTAAGTATTCAATTGGATCATATACAGTGGTACCTCGAGATATGAGACGCTCGAGTAGAGGTAAACTGGTGGGTCGTGTGCAGCCGGCCGATCCACGCGATTACCCCTATCTCAAATGTTGCTTGTATTTCAAAGCAAAAATCGCTCGCTCGACGGCTTGTATCTCAAAAATCTTGTATGTTAGGGCATTTGTATCTCGAGGTACCACTGTATAGCTGAGGATGGTTTAGATCTCAGCTCTAGAAGCCATACATTATGATGCGCGGACTTGATTTTTAGAACACTTCTTTCAAGGACTGCACTTTAACCATCTTTTCAGATATCAGAAAACAAACTTGGGATTCTACTTCAAATTATAGCAACTAACTTAACTTTCAATATATTAACTTCTGAATTTCAATTTGCAAGATTTACAATACCACCTTTCAGAAAGAACAACTTTAATAAATAAGGACAAAAAATATGTTTTACTGCAAGACACCATTTAAATACCAACATTTACAGCAGTGTCCTTCAGAAAGTCTATTACAAAAGAATAAAGAAGCAAACTGTATAAAATCAATAAGAGGGAAATTATCTGCCTTACCAAAACATACATCACCAAACAACAGGGCTTCCTTATCAGAACAGCTTTCTGAACTGGCCGAAATTAGGATTGTCTAATCCAAATGCTCATTATATAGATGGGCCATACCAGAGGTCCAAAATGTTACTGCCCCATTAAAATGTTTGTTTATAAACAATTTAGATATGTGTGTGGAAAAAAGGCAACTAATGAATAAAATGAGAAACAAGAATATTTCAAGTTCAGTGATAATCTACCATTTGAAATAATTTCAAAAGGAAATCACATGATAAAAAGTTTTTGGCAAACATGTACCAAGGTTCCTGCCTAAGATGACTCTTGAAAAGCCATATGTTAAGCACTGATATGATCCCAAGTTTTCTCATTCCAGGAAGCTGCTTTCTAGTACATATGTTCAAGACAGCTGGTTCTCTTACATCTAGTTATGCTAATCCAATGGCTTAGCCATACAGTTTCAAAATAAAAACAAATCTTAATGATACAAGATTTGATTTATATGCTATTTTCTCTTAGGTTTTTAAACAATGGGTTCTTTCCTAAATAATTGGAGACTAAATATTTGTTCACTTGTGTCGGGTTTTGCACTCTGAGAGATGCCTGCCTGCTCTGGATAACTCCCAAAAGCCTGTCAGGCAGCGTATATGGAAATGCCGGTAACAAGGAGGCCAGAGTTCCGAAGCTGAAACTCAGATGGTGAGAGGCTACCATCCAAACCCAGAAAAGTTCCTCTTCACAATGCAGTGATCACCAATCGATCAAGAAACCAAGTGGTTTCTAAAATAGTAATTCTTCCTTTAGTCCAGATACATAGTACAGTAAGAACTAAAGAGAAAAAAAGATGACTGGTTTGGAGGAGTAAGAGGTACAGACAAGTAGAGACCACTGAAGTAACTTCCCAAAGCCAGCCGTCAACTCTCATTTCTGACAATATTGAAGACAGATTTCTCTCTTTTCAACTAGAGAAATTCTATGTGGGAAACTGGCATTCAATTCGTATGAAGTGGTTTCAGAGTCAATGTATTAGTTCACAATTAAGGGAAAGAGTTCTGAGAAGTTTGGCTATTTCTCACACAGATAACATGATAAGATCATCTTCCTTACCCTGACAACTTGCCGAGTACTTGTGATGAAGGATTTTCTTATACTCAATTCAGTTGCGTCAAGATTGAATTTTCTAGGATTTGCTTCAACTATGCGTGGGTCAAAAAGTCAAGGGAAAGCCATGTCATTACAAGCCTCACAAATACATTCCGTTAGACCACAGACTGTCACAGGCAAGCAGTCAAGTCTTCCCAAGGCTTCTGAAAAGACAGCTTGGCACTCATTGTTCTCAGACTTGCTCTGCCCACAACTGTAGGAGGATCCTGTGCCTCAGGGTGGAGACGCCTGCCAGGGGAAGACCCACAGGCCTGACTGGGTCCACAATAAAGCCCTGCTGGCTGACCACAGCTGGGCTGGCCTCTTCCAGATGTTGACCAGCACCTCAGATCTATTCTTGACCCCAGATCACCTTTCCCATGTCAACTTTTTAAAAAAAGTTCTGTATTAATTTCAGAGAGAGGAAGGGACAGGGAGAGAAAAATAGAAACATCAATGATAAGAGAATCATCGATTGGCTGCCTCCTATACACTCCGTACTGGGGATCAAACCTAAAACCAGGCATGTGTCCTGACTGGGAATCCAGCCATGACCTCCTGGTTCATGGGTTGACGCTCAACCTCTGAGCCACGCCAGCCAGGCCTCCCATGACAGCTTCTGCAAGCCATTCCCATTGGCCATTAAACCTTCCCACTTGTGTCAAGGAGCTAACCCTTCTTCTTGATCTGGAGATGGAGGCCGCTTCAGCAGAGCTTCCCCTGACCTCCTCATGCCCAGCCTGGTCCTGCCGCCTACGCCAGACACTCGCAGGTCTCCCTGGACTTCCTCTCGTGGTCTGCAGGACATGTCTGTGCAGGACATGTCTTCCTCTCATTAACTAATGTCTGTCCCCGAGTCCCTCTCTACCCCTCACTGTCATTCCATGAGGGCTAGTACACTGTGTTGCTTATTAATCCAATCTCACTAACTAACAAAATCTCCAGCACAAATAGTCAATAACTATTTGCTGGTTGATGACTACTCATTAAAACTTTTGTCCTTTTTCTTTCATACTATCTCCCCCAATCTTTTTCTCTCCCCCTGTCTCAAGGGAAGACATATCTTGATCCCACCCTCTCACATATTTTGTCCCACTCATTTTAGAGAACACACTTGTCTTTTCATAATTTAAAAGGTGTCCGGGGTCATTATGATGAATAGAAATAATGCATTTCACACAATGGCTGCATGTGAATCTCTGCTATCTATGGAGTGTTTCTGACAATGCCCGGTTTCCTTGTGCTTTATCAGTTAAACAAACAAAGTAGAACCCAGAACATACAACTGATATGTCTTCAATCTAAAGTTGTTATTAAATGGGATTTTTCCAGTGGAAAAGAACACGTCATTTCAGCTTCTACAGGGCTCGGGTATGTCAGTCAGTGGACTTTATTTAACATCAATAGTATCATTTAGCATAATAGTTCTTTTACTAAATGCTGTTTCGTAAAAAAAGATACATTGGCATTGTCACATCACTTCCTCAACAGGAAAAGGGTAATCTACAAAAGGAATTTCTTTTTAGCTCCAATTACCAATGTGTAACATTGGTCTGTATGTACCTCATACCACCATGTAGTAATGACTATTAACACTTTTATAGAAGCTCACTGTGTGTCAGGCACCATTCGAAGCTCTCTACCTGTTGTTAAACTTTCAACAACCCTATGAACTAGGTACTATTATTATCCTAACTTTCTACTGGAAAGGAAAGCACAGAACAGTGTGTTCAGAGTCACATAGTAACTGACGGAGCCAGGACTTAACACGCAGACTGACTCCAAGGTCCGAACACAGGACCCCTGCGTGCTATGCTGCGGTGTTGGCAGGATTCATCATGCACTAGAGAAGATCTTGGCATATAAATAAAAACAAGACCAATCAGTTATAAAAGGAAATGCCCAATGTACATGCTTAAGACAACTGGGTAGAAACTTGTTCATTTGTCTGTTTGCCCCAAAGGGCACAGACAGCACAGAAAGGATATTGATGGTTTCGTCAAGGTCCTCCAGGTCCCACTCTATGCTCCGGAGGTTGTTTCTCAGCTCGTTGGTGGTCCAGTCGATTTCCTCCCTTGTGGCTGTGGAAGGGTCCTGAAGGAGCTCTGTCCATCTCTGAAACAACCCCTGGGCAGTGTTGACAGCTTTCTGTACCTCTCTGTAATCAAGGTGGAAAGGAGAAGTGTCACAGATGACATGTTCCACAAACAAGTTCCTGCATGACCTATGTGAACATTATGGTCACACACCATCCTCAGCAGCAACCACCATTCCCCAAAGTGCCTTAAAAGTCTTTACAGAAGGCTCTTCATGGGCAAATATCAAAGTTCAAAACTCTAGAGTAACAGTCTAAGTATTATATTCTCAGATGAGGTCCAGAATAAAATAGACATTATTTAAGGAGCTCTAACATCAAATTTGTTTGAGAAGGACAAGAAGTTAATTATGCTTCGAACACACTATGCTTAACACAGTATTAGAAGCAATCCTACAAAATAAAGAGCCATTAACATTTCTTTTCTTGGGGATGGTGGTGATGGGTTAGGGTTAGGGTTACTCTTAGTTAGTCTTTTAGAGGTAAAGAATTTTTATTTGGGACATTTAAAAACCCCAAATCTCTTTAGAAGATTCCCAACATATTAGTTCCTGGACTTAGCAATGCTGTCGAGCAGATTCGTGTGTTTCTGGGTCAGAGAGGGACTAGGTCATAAGTGCTATGACGGAGTGTTCTTTTACCTTAGATAATGTCACAACGTTTTAAAAACTTTCCCCCTACCACTGGGTCAAAATCCACTAGTTAAATGTTATAATCTAACACTACCACACACAAAAGCCAAAAAAGGAGTCATTTTATAATCATACTGGGTGCCCAATGCATGAAATTCATTCAAGGGGCTTAGCCCTCGCAGCCCTGCTTCGTCCAGAAGTTCATCCAGTTCGTCCGGGCGGTCGTGCAGCTGTTCGGCTGTCTAGTCTAATTGGCATATTACACTTTCATTATGATAGATGGTCTCTTGTGGACAAAGATAATTACTCGACTCCTCCCAAACTAAGAGATCAGTTGTGATTTTTCTCTGATTTCTTAACTAATTCTTCTGTGTTCAATCAGGGTGTTTGTTGTCTGAAGCTTTAAATCCGAATTTGTATGCATCCGATTCCCGCTGACATTTCAAGTGCCAGAAGAGAGAACACTAACAAAAATGAAGAAAAGTGTCTGACAATATTTTGTCTGCGGAATACTGATGAGCAAAAAGGATGAGTGTTCAGTAGAGAGTCATATAGCTGCTGGGCCCAAACTGCATACATCACTGAGCTCCATGGCCTACAAAGCATCGACCAAGGTATGTTTATATCCGGTTTACATGCTGGGCAAGTGCTCTCCTTGTTCCTCTCCCAGCGGCCTTTACTTTCAATCCTACTGAGAAATTCTATTTGAGATAAGCAGGGGAAGGCCTCAGGAAGAGATATAAGTCCACTATCTTTGCTCTTTATTGAGGTTTTCGGCTGATTTGGTGGAGAAAGAGGTACACATATTCCCATAACACGAGGCACTGGGTTTATTTGTAAGTGGAATATCATCTACGATAATGAGAAGACAGAGAGGGATCTAGAACAATATCTCATTTTAAAGGATGTAAAGTTGATCAATTCTGTACAGTAAATACAAATTCCTTTCTGAGAACTAAGAATCTCAAACCCAAGAAGTCCCAGGCTGGGGCATCCACATTCTCCAGCACTGGAACACAACTCCCACGCAGGAATCAGAATTACTTAAGTAGCAATCATGTGGAGTTTTTTTGTACTCTTTAAAATGATTGAAGACTCTGAAGAACTTAAGTTACTACAGAAATTCAAACAGACATTTTTAAAAAATATGTACCAATTAATTAAAAATCACAATGAACTTACTATATGTTAACACATTTTCATAAAAACTGACTTCTAAAAAAATAATGGGAATGGCACTGTTTAATATTTTTATTTTTTCAAATTTCTTTGATATCTGGTTTCACACAAAAAATGAGATTCTCGTGTATGTTTTTACATTTAGTCTCTTGGCATACATTTTGGTTGAGGAGATGATAAAATCCAGCCAAATGTAGCAATACGGTTGGGAAAGGGAGGAATATTTTAATATTTTGCACGTAATTGTGGACCAAAAACACAGCAAATGGCGGTTTCTTAAAAGCTGCAATGTGGAGCCTGGAACTGGATCAAAGACTTTTTGAACTATCATACTTTACAATCTATGGCTCTATCTTGTATATGTAATGGATCTTTTACCCATGTGTGATTTTATAACATCATGTAATGGTCATTTGGAAAGTATTACTTTCCTGGGTATCACAGATCTTTCAAATGCTGACTCACTTTATTACACAGTATTCAAATCATGTAATATCACCACCAATCTCATCAGAAAAAATTTAAGTATTGGGAGTTTATAAGATAATAATAGTTGATAAAAGTTTTCCAAAATCCTTTTTAAAAGGGAGGTGGGCTCTAATTGTATCATCTGCAAAAGACAGGTTTGCCCCATTCATTTTAAAGAAAATGTCTCAAGTATTTTTTAGATAATTTTGAGATCTGAGAACATACGCAAGTCTCAACAACCAGTTTGTCAGTCATTCTTTCAAGTAAAAATGAGATTCTGGGGAGGGGGGTGGCGGGGAGGGATGAGAGGGGTAGTGGCAGGGGGAGGGTGTTAGTGCTTTTCCTGGAGACAGCCCGCTTATTTCACAAGATAGATAGCAAGAGTGCTTCGTGCACACGCTTACATTGTCACATAGAATACTGAAATGGGTACCAAGGCAGGGAGAAAACTTGACACATTTAATTAATGACATATCTTCTAAATATACATTTAAAAAACTTAAACTTAATTCAAAAAGGGGCAAAAAAGTTGAACAGTCCCTTCACCACAGAAGGCAGATGACAAGATGCTCAATATCACTAGTCATCAGGAAAAGCGAATTAAATCCACCAGGAGACACCACTGCCTACTTAGAATGGCTTTAAGACGAAAACAACACTGACGGTGCCAAGTGCTGACCCGACGCCCGAGAACCTGAAACTCTCAGGTGTTCGTGGCGGGAAGGCAAAATGGTGCAGGCCCTTTGGAAAACAGTCTGGCTGGTTCTCAACATTAAGTGTACACTCACCACATGACCCGCAATAGTAATTTTGCAATTACTCTTGTGGGTTAAAAAAAAAAAGTTGTCTTAACTTAGTTACCGCAACCTGCTGCTTCCACAGCTCCCCTGGGATGGGGCTGCTGCCACCAGTGACAGCAGGTGAGAGTCGTGAGGGACTTAACTCATTCTCATTCTTCAGCGCACTAGACACTGCAGCCTTCATATTATTTCTCAGCTCTCACTTCCTTTGGTTTTGTGCCACTGTGCTTTTCCAGTTCCTACCAATCTTCTCTCTGCTCTTCCTCCACGTGGTCCCAGTGTTTCTCCCTCAGCAGTCTTTTTACAGCTCCTAAGGACCTGGACTCTCTAGGTTCTCGTCAACACTCACAGGTTCCAAAGACCCCTTTCTGACTCCCCAACTGCGTTTCCAACCCTCACCACTCACCCAAGATTAACTCCTACATTTTAGCTGCCTTAAAACCAAACAAACCGTGTCCTCCCTACACACACACACAAAGGCGAGTCTTCAAACAAAAAGGGTAAAACAGGGGTTAAAAATCTGCTTCCTTCGCTAACTTCCTGTTGGAGTAAACAGTGCCACTATTTTCCAAGATTCAAAACTTGTCTAGACAAGTGTCCTCTCTGACTCTTCCTCTTACTTCTCACCTTGCACAACCCTCTACTTAAGCCCAATCACTGAAGTTTAGATCTGGAAGGAACTTTCAAGATAACTAGTCTGCACTCATTGAGCAAATAAGAGAACTGGGCCTCAGCCATCTTGGCTGCTTGCCCGAGTTCTCCTGACTCTGAGTACGAGGCACCTTTCACTACGAAGACCTACTCAATCCCATCTTTGTTAAGTCTTCAGACAAAGGGATTTTCTTTCTGGACTCAGAACACCTGGGTTTCAGCCCTGAGAAGCTGTTTGACCACAGGCCAGTGGACTGTAACTGGGAGTGAAAACCGCCTCCTGGTTAAGAATTGATGATAGGAAACAGATTAAATTTAAACTCCTCGGCTGGGTATTCCATGCCTCCCCTTCCCCTAAGCTGGCTGACTTTAATATCCAACCTGATTTCTCACTAACACAAATTTGGTTTCAGTTGGCAGGCCATCTTCGCACCCTCTCTTTTCTCATTCCCGGCTCCAGACTTTTGTGCGCGTTTCCCTAACCAGGGAGAGTCCCTCCTCCTCTGCAAATGGAAAGCAGACATTTCCTTTAAGCCAGAGTGAGACCCTACTTGCGTCACTAAAGTGTCCTTGACCAACATTCCCACTCAGGGTCTTTCCTTTTCTCAATCTCCACCGCATCTCAACTCCATTCCAAAACTGCACACACAATGCACATTGTCTTCCCCTACCCTCTTCCCATTCTGCATACGTCCAAGTATTTATTACAGTCTCCAAACTGGACAACAATCTCAGGAGCCAAATATAGTATTGGGCATTCAATACATTTATAAGCAGTGTTTGCAATGCTGTTTTCACAATGAAACATCTGATTCTGATTTTTTAAAGTAGGAAATCAGATATGACTTACATCCAGTTGTATGGGACTGAAGTTCCTCTGCCAACAAAGATTATTTTTTCCACAGAGACTGTACCCACAGTTTTCCCAGCACTGTGAACAGGTTGCACAATGCTTGCCTTCACGGAGCTCATACTCTAAAAGGTTATAACTATAAAATAAGAGCATAATATGCTAATTAATATGCTAATTAGACCGACAACCTAATGACCTTCCAGCCGACCTACCAGATGAAGCCAGGCTTGCGAGTGCGGGCCCCTTGCACAAATTTCATGCATCAGACCTCTAATATAGAGGTAAGAGTTGGGGAAAGGTAAAACAACATACCCTACTATCTTGCTTTTCTACTTACTTATGCCATTATTTCAACACAGCTGAGAACCTGGAAATAAAACTATGGTGGGAGAGGACATGGACATGAACTAGGGTAGAAGAACCAAAACCGGAGCGTTAGAGAAGATCCCAGAGATGTCCTTGTGATGGCACCAATAGGACATGATGACCAAGTGGACAGAGGGCCGAAGGAGAGTGTGGAGTCAGGAGTGACGAGGGCTGAGAAAAGGATGGACCAGTTAGGCGCTTATAGGCAGGCGGAAGAAGAGAAACGGAAGATATCCGGCCAGCATCTGGGATATGTGTGGGGGATGTGCAGTGATGAGTAGAAAAGAGAAAAGCTCTCGGAAGAAAGTGGTACCAGAGCGACTGGGGTGTGGGAGGGGCACACACACACAGGAAGTACCTGAGAACACACGGAGGATCAACCAGTGAGGCTACACTGATGGATGCGGAGAGGACACAGCCAGCCAAGGTGACTGGCAGAGCCGGGAGGTTCAGGCATGAAGTGTGAATTGCACCAATGACCATGTGTGCATACCATGGTGAATTGCCGGGACCCCACCCCTGCCCTAAGAGGCATCGCACCCCATCCCTCACACCGCTTCCAGCTGTGGACTTTTTCCGGACAAGACTTCAACCGTGTAAAAAATGAGCCTCAAACACGCAGTCATCATTGCAAAGTAGGACAGGTTTTTGTTTTTTTTTAAATATATTTTATTGATTTTTTTACAGAGAGGAAGGGAAAGGGATAGAAAGCCAGAAACATCGATGAGAGACATCGATCAGCCGCCTCCTGCACACCCCCTACTGGGGATGTGCCCACAACCAATGTACATGCCCCTGACTGGAATTGAACCTGGGACCTTTCAGTCCCCAGGCTGACACTCTATCCACTGAGCAAAACCGGTTTTGGCAAGACAGGTTTTTTTTTTGTTTGGTTTTGTTTGGTTTTTAGCAAAAGTAAAGGTTTATTACAGAAAAGCTCCTTACTAGAGGGAGAGGACCCAAGTGGGTGGTCTTGTAAGGCTGCTTTCTAACTGGTTTCCTTTTTCATCTTTCCTCACACTGATTCGTCCAACACTATTACCAAATCAACATTTCTGAAACCCTGATTTCATGTAATTCCTCTGCTTTAAAAATCTCTGGTGGCCTCAAGACAAGATTCTCCTTAACCCTATCCTACCTTATACTTACTGTGAAGTGTTAATAGTATAAGAGCCAGGTAGTTCAAATTTGAATCCTGGGTCTACCACTTATTAGTTGTGTAACACTGGGCAAGTGACCTAACTCCTCTGTGGCCCCTCAGCTCCTCATCTCTAAAATGTGGCCAGTACCCACATCATAGAACTGTTCTTATAAAGTAAAAATCCTCATAATAAAGTGCTTACTTAGAACACAATGCCTGGCACAGGAGTGGCATCCTTTAAGTATTAGCCATTATTATTATTATTATTACTCCCCAAATAAACTTCCTACTCCACCTGGGATGTTTGCCTTGATGATTTCTAAACAAACACTCATCTCAGAGTCTCTGCTGCTGGCGTTCCCACCTGTGAACCACCACCATCACCAAATGGTATCCATCCAACATTTATGCTACATAGCCAAGGAGCTGGGCTGGAAATACAGGAAAAGTAAACAGTCCCAACCCTCAGAGCTCATAATCCAATAATGAAAGACAGAGGAAGAGGTGCAATAACGTGTTACAGGTGCCAAGGGAAGCAAGCACTTCCTGGAGACAGTGGAGATGCTGACACCAGATCTTGGAAGCCATGCGGGTGAATCAGGCAGAGGAGGAGCATGTGGAGTAGGAGCATCTGGCGGCGGGTTCATGGTCACAGTGCTGGGCCAGGCATGGGGGCAGGGAGAGTGAGAGGACGGGAGATAGGGCTGTATCATGAAGGGCATGAAGCGCGTGGGCTTTCTTTGGCAGGCAACAGGCAGCCACTAAGTGATAATAAGTCAGAAGCCCTGCTTGGGTTCTGTGGGGTCCAATGCGGAAGCCACAGGACTAATGAATGCTTCAAATGCCCTAGTGTGACCGAGGAACTAAATTTTTAACTTAAATTGATTTAAATTGAGAAACGAATATGTAATTCGGTTGCTGGAAAAATTTTAAGTATGCTGGGAATGAATGATTTGGATATGTGACTCTACTTTCTCAAGCGCAGATTCAGTATTGCTGATGAAAATTTAGCATTTAAATTGAGATGTGCTGTAAGTGTAAAAAATACACAGCAGACTTTGAAAACTCAGTTCAAAAAAAGTTAATGATCTCATTAACAATCTTTATTGATCAATCACATGTTGAAATATTTTGAACCTATTAGGGTGACGATGACATTAAAGCTAATTTCGCCTGCTTCTTTTTACTTTTTAATGTGGCTACTAGGAAATGTGGAATGGCATCTGTGGCTCCCATTGTATTTTGGAAAGAAATGATCCGATACAGCCAGGGATGGATGGAAGAGGAAAGAGAGTGGAAGCAGGAAGAACAACGAGAGACTCCTCGGTAAGAGTCCAGATGAGACAGGCCTGACTTACCTAAATTCTACCCACCTTCAAAACCTAATTCAAGACTTAATACTGCCTCCAAAAGCTTTTCTAGTCATAACCATCCCTAATGAGTCACCTTTCTCCAAACTCCTGGGGCATTTATCTTCTGTAGTATTCACTTCAGCACTTACCACCTGTCATTTCTACTTAACTTTGTTTCTCAGCTCAGACCACCAGCTCCTAGGGTGAGGGCCACAATCTAGGCATCTTTAATTTTTCCACATTGTGTGATGCATTTTCAGTACTTTTAATGAGCAGAAGTACATGGCTTCTCAAATACTCTGTCACAAATACAGTCTGGAGGCACCCATGTGGCTAACTTGACCTATGCACAGCAGGAGATACTGAAAATCTCACTTCCTTCAGGCACATTACAGACAATAAAATGAGGTCAAAATCAACTAAAACTCCAGGCCAATGTTCCAATAAAGCAGTGATATCTAATCAGTGAGCGAACTTCAGGAGACTGTATTGGATACTCTCAGGAAATAAAAAATGTCAACACGGCAGAGCAATTTAACATTTTCACAAATTCCATTAAAAATCAAACAAAAAATTTCTCATTCTCTCTGATCCTCAGTGCCAGAGATTACCTTTGCAACCTAAGCATTTAAGAACTTTCATCCAGGGGGAAACACACACAGCTTTCACATTTAAAAATTAATCCCTAAATCAATCCTTTTAATAACACATTTTCCAGACAGAGAGTGACATATTATTAAAAAACAAATCTACAACTTAACATTTTCCTATCCAAATTAGAGTAAGGTGATGAAAACCCTTTTTATGGAATTGTCAATAACTACATAAGTATACTGTATCTTGGTTAATGAAGTATTTCACTTAAAGCACCATTTAAATTTTTCTAAGAACTCTTAAAAAAAATTAAACACCGAGGCACCAGGTCAACTTGCACCACTACAGAAATAGGAAGCCAGCAGCCACTAGTTGAAAGCAAAGGGACACTGGATGGTTATTAACACTAACCGCCTGGGAACTTGACAGTTCTCAGACTTGACACAACATAAAGCTGACAGGTTGTAACAACATCAGACTCCATCTTTCTTGCACTGATTTAATGGCTACACAGCTGAGGCAGAAATAAAATGCAATTAAAGTTTCTGTCTCCAAACAATCCAGCGATCAAAGATGGAGTCGGGACCGCTCAAAGGGAAAAACAAGTGGGCAAACCTGTCAAAGAGTCCGGGCGCAGTCAGGGGGAGCTGAAAAGAAAGCGTTCGTTTCCTTTGGCGCTGTGGGAAAATCCCGGTGCTAACAGAAAGCCCAGGAAAGTTTAGTTTGGCTGATTTCATTCTGTTTTCCTTCCAGCAGCATCCCTGAGCATGAACGGCCGCTTTCCCCCGGGCCCACTGCTCGGTAAAAACGCCCCCGCTGCCTGAGGCTGCCTGCCTCCCGGGGCCCGGCGCCCCGGCCCCCGCCTCCCAGCCTGCAAACGCGCCGGGGCGCCTCCGGGCCGGAGGGGGTCCCACCGGCCGGCGGGCCGGCGCTCCGATCTCAATGGACAATGGGAGCGCACCCCCGTCCCAGCCAACTACAAAGCTCGGGAGGGCCATTTCCCTTTTCCTGCCCAGATGCCGCTTTCCCTCCTTCGAAGCAGAGACCCGTGCGCCCCGAGAGCCCCAGTGTGCGCTGGGGCCCGTGGCTCCCTCCCCACCTGCGGAGCCGCGGGACAACTCGGCCCCCACATAAGTTACCAGCAGCGCACGGGCCAAAGGGGGCCCCCTCCCCAAGGGCTGGGACTCCTCAGCCCAGGTAGATCAAGACGGAGATGTGTCCGGACGCTCGGTCAGGGCCCCGAAGGCTAAGCCGTCCCCGCCGTCCCCTCCCCAGCCTCAACCTGGCTCCCCTCCCCCGCCAGCAAGGAGAGCGGGGAGGTGCGGGCCCCCAGCATCGCCACCTCCTCCTCCGCCGCCGCCGCCCCCAGTGGAGCCCTCGGCGACACTCACCCTTTCACCACAAAGAAGGGGTCCTCCATGGACATGGCGTCCCGGCCCCCGGCCGCCTCCCGCCTGCTTAGCACTCAGGGCGCCCGCGCCCCCCGAGCCTCCCTCCCGCCCTCCCTCAGCCGCCGGCCCCACGGGCCGGGATGACCCAGAGCAGCGGGCGCGCGCAGGCCAGGGTGCACGGGGCCGCCGCTGGTCCAGCGCTCGATGGGACCGCAGATCGAATCCCAGACCTAGCGCCGGCCCCCGCGGCTGCCTCCTCCCCCGGCTCCTCCGGGCGGGTCCGGCCCGCCTGACCCCGCCCCCGGGACGCAGGGCCCGGACCAACCACCGACGCGGCCTGCGGCACCACTTCCGCACCCGCGGTCACGTGACCGGAGGATGCCCCGCCCCTTCGTAGGCGGGGCCTGGGCACGCGTCACTGGATCGGGAGGTCGGGCTCCGGCGGCGACGGAGGAGGGCGGGTCTGCTCTGGACCCACCTCTCAGGATTCAGGGGGAAGGGCCGCTGCGTCTCTCTTAAGACTGGTAGGTTTTCAGGATACACGGTGGTAACTGACTTGCACAATCCTGCTACCTTTCCTTTATGTACTTTTAATGTTTGATTTTGGTAACGTGATTTATGAATGCATCTGGTCCTCGACTTACAGTAAAGCGTGCCCATATAGATGATCTGACTACGACATCGTTGCACAACTCCTTTTAGGTCTGACCCTGTCCGGACACGCACTAAAAGCTATTGATGCATTATCTCGACATTGGTTGGGGGAGGGGTGTATTATTATTATTCCCATTTTATAGATGAGAAAAGTAAAAGAGATATCAAGATTTCCCGTGGTCACACAGCCTGGACAGACACTGTGCACTTACCACCAAACTGGGGTGTATTCTCTCCTGCTGAGCATTCTGCAAGTAACCGGTGTAAGGTAATTTTTTCATACGATGGTATGATGTGTCCCCGGAGAGAGCACCTTTGAGAGACAAAGAAGGGGCCAGGTATGGCAACTTCCTCCCCCAGCTATAGTTCAAGAGTGCTTCCAGAAAGCATTTTGGTCAGAACAATTGGCCAACTCATATGTTAGCTATGCTTTTATCAGTGATGATCATTGAGCAGCTACTGTGTGTCAGGCACTGTGCTATCTCCATTGCTCTCACAATGAGGTAAGTACTGTTATTATCCCCATTTTATGATTAATAAACCTGAGACTATTGGAGATTAAGTGAGTTGGCCAAGATTAGCAGTCTTTTTGGAAATGAAAGAGTCCCCAGAACCAGACAAACCCTGTTTGAATCTGGGTTCTGTTACTCAGTTTCTCATCTATAGAAGATAAGCTCATGGCTTGCTGTGAAGTGTTCATAAAAACGCATGTAAACCCCATTGTTCCAATGGAGTGAGGTAGTGAAGCCAGGGAAACAGTCAGGAAGCTGCGGTGGACATCTGGCCTGAAGGGATGAGGACCAGACTGAGATGAATCTGACAAATGTTTCCAAGGAAAAACAGCAAAACCTGGAAATGAATGATGAGAGAGTGAATGGTGTCAGGGAGGAGAGAGTTGGAAGTCACAGACTAAAGGCTTCTCTAAGACTGGAGGAGCAATGGTCAGATGGAGCAGGAAGAGGATTAGACGTAAGGTGGAAGCTATTGGGAGAGAACTGTTTCATTGGTTGTGGAAGTATTGTGATGGGGAGGTGAAAAGGGAGCATCTTTCATTCCTTCAACAAACACATGTAAGTTGAGGAGCAGATGAGAACAGTGATTTAGAGCCAGATTGCCTGAGTTCCCATACCAATTCTGCTACTTCCTGTTGTGTATTGGGCCAATTGATTCATCTCTCACTGTCCTCAACTGTGTAATGGACACCATAAGAACATTTTCCTCATAGAACATCATGAAGATTAAGTTCATTGATGTGTCCAAAGTGCTTAGAACAATGCCTGACACATGTTGTGCTCTTTTTTTAAAAATATATTTTATTGATTTTTCACAGAGAGGAAGGGAGAGGGATAGAGAGTTAGAAACATCAATGAGAGAGAGACATCAATCAGCCACCTCCTGCACACCCCACACTGGAGATGTGCCCACAAGCAAGGTATATGCCCCCGACTGGAATCGAATCCGGGACCTTTCAGTCCGCATGCTGACACTCTATCCACTGAGCCAAACCGGTCTCGGCACATGTTGTGCTCTTACTATGTGCTAGGCACAGAGAATAGGCTTGGTCTTTGTCTCTCAGACCAGTGGGAGAGACAGGTAGTTACCTACAATGAGAGAAGGGCACAGGTTGCCATAGAAACAGAGGCACCATACCAATTGAGTGTGTGTGTGTGTGTGTGTGTGTGTGTGTGTGTGTGAATGAGTGAAGGAGGGGCGGGTGGTGTTTCTAAACAGTGACTACAGCCTGCAGGAGACAGGATGGCAGCCTGTGGGGGAGCCGCAGCAGAAGAAGGGATGGATGGTGGCAGGAGAAGCTAGGGCTAGAGATTGACAGGGTGAGGTTTCAGGGCCCTTGATTGTGATGTTAAGAACTATGGATACTCTCCTGTAGATCATGGCAGTTGAGGGAATTGATAGGGTCAGACTGGCATTTGAGACAGATACTGTGGTGGCTGGGAGGTCAGCTGGGAGATCATGGTCCAGAGGAGGGATGAGGATGTCCTAAGATGGGCTCATGGCAAATAGGATGGGGAGTAGGAATACATTTGAGAAATAGTTTAGAGGCAACATCAGTGGACTTGGTGAGTGATTGGTTCAGGGTGTTATGGGTTGGTGAAAGCAGAAGGAGGAAGGTTTGCAGGGTTCTGGAATTGGATGTGGGTAGTTAGGAAGAAGATTAGATGTAAGGGGGATAGAAATTAGCATGCTGGTTTTCTCCACTAACCAGTAAAACTCCTGGAGGGAGGGGAGACTATATTAATGTATTTATCACCTTAAAGCCTAGTATAGCCTCTTCTTATCTAGTCCATGAATTTATTAATTAAATCACAAATAAGAGGTCAGAAACATAGAGGAGAAAAGACAGAGGATTGGAGAATTCCCATAATTAGGGGTTTGGAAAAGGTACCAACAATGAAGAGAGTGGAGGGTAGAGGTATAATATGTGTGGAGTATGGGGTGTTTCTTTATTATGTCACCCTTCTTCACCTTCTCTCAAACCAGACAAGATCTTGGCTTCCACTGCTGTGGGGAAAGGAAAACTACGATTAAAATGCCAGCATCTTTTCATGTACTTATAAACCATGTGTATGACCTCTGTGGAGAAATGTCTATTCAAGTTTTTTTGTTCGTTTTTAATTGGGTTCTTTGTTATTGAATTCCTTCTAAATCCTTTGAGAAACAACACCAAGTAAGGGAAAACGTGTTACATAGATGTTAGGTATTTATTATGCTCTTCATCATTATGCCAGTCTTTTAAAAAACCTGGTATACCGATGCAAGCCCTGGAACACTCCTGGGCACATTTACTCCCATTGGCTTTCCCTGGTCCAGCCACAGCGGTCTGCTTGTCCCAGCCCCATCCACAGGAAACAGCCACACATAGCCGCACACTGGGTGTGCTGCCTGCCTTCTAGGTTGTTACCAGCACCTGCACCCTTACTCTCTACACACTACTTTAAAGTAACCATGGAGGAATTCTACTCAACTTACACATCCAACTAGCAAGACATTAAGAATTTAATACCCATTTGATGGCCATTGGAAATGTTATTTAAAAGTGTATAATGACATGTATGAAAGATAGCAAAATTATATATATATACACACACACACACACACACACATATATATATATATATATATATATATATATATATATGATTTCAACTTTTCATTTTTACAAAGAAAAATCTTTTAACACATAGGAGAAATTTATACATAGTAAAAAGGAGATGCATTTAAAGTCTGGCACTATGAAAGCTTTACTGCGATCATCAGGATCACAGAAAAGATTTTAAAATGTTCGAGCGTGCAGAAGCTTTGGTCGTGCCCTTTGCATACTGGGAACTGCAGTTTTCTGTCAGGTGACGCAAGGTGACGCAAGTGACGCAAGGTGACGCGACGCGCACGGGAAGTTCGGTTGGCCGGGGCCTCCCGCAGCATTCGCATCGCGCTGACAGCGAGCCCGGCTGCAGTGGCCCGCAGGCCTGCGCCGTAGGCCTTTGGGTCAACTAAGGACGGCACTGAAGCCCCCGGTCTCTCACAGGTTTGCCTCGGGCTGCCGGCGGCCCGGACCCCCCACCCCGCCTTCCCGCTCTGAAAGCGGCCCGGGCCCTGGGCACAGGCCGCGGGCACAGCCTATACGGTTGAGGCACGACTGCGACCGCGCTGTACGGCCCGCGAGGGACGGAGAGACGTTCAGCCTCGTCGCTGCAGCTGGTAGCCTGGCCCGCTGACCCCGGGGAGGCTGCAGACCCAAAGTCCCTGGGCCAGCCGCGTGCGGGATGGGACGGACGTCGAAGGACAAGCGGGATGGCTACTACCGCCTGGCCAAGGAGAATGGCTGGCGTGCGCGCAGTGCCTTCAAGCTGCTCCAGCTCAACGAGGAATTCCGACTCTTTCAGGGCGTGACACGGGCAGTGGACCTGTGTGCAGCCCCGGGCAGCTGGAGCCAGGTGCTGAGCCGGGAGATCGGGAGTCCCCAGGGGTCCGGCCATGTGGTGGCCGTGGACCTTCAAGCTATGGCTCCGCTACCCGGTGTGTTGCAGATCCAGGGGGACATCACCCAGCTGTCCACTGCCCAGGACGTCGTCCGGCGCTTTGAGGGCTGCCCGGCCGACCTGGTGGTGTGCGACGGGGCTCCCGACGTAACCGGCCTCCATGAGGTTGATGAGTACATGCAGGCCCAGCTGCTGCTCGCCGCTCTGAACATCGCTACACACGTCCTGAAGCCAGGGGGCTGCTTTGTAGCCAAGATCTTCCGAGGCCGGGATGTGACGCTCATCTACAGCCAGCTGCGTGTCTTCTTCTCCAGCGTGCTCTGTGCCAAGCCCCGGAGCAGCCGGAAGGCCAGCAGCGAGGCCTTCGCTGTCTGTCAGGGTTATGACCCCCCTGAGGGCTTCCTGCCGGACCTGACCCAACCCCTGCTGGACCACTCTTACAATAGAGGTCTCAACCAATTAGATGGCCCCACCCACAGCATTGTGCCATTTGTGACCTGTGGGGACCTGAGCTCCTATGATTCGGACCTCGGTTACCCACTAGACCTGGAGGACGGCTCAGAGCACAAGTACATGCCACCCATGCAGCCCCCCATCTCGCCCCTGTGCCAGCAGGCCTGCACATTGAAGAAGAAGGGGCAGCTGGCCAGGGAGATCCATCCCCAGGACTGCGCCATCACCACAGTGGACACATTGCCCCAGCCCCTGGCTGCCCCACAGCGCCACGCCCTGATGGCCTCTGAGGTGGAAGACAGTAAAATGAATTGTTCACCTTCACACATGTGACAACTCGGCGGCTGTTTGGTATCAGGAGAACCAGAACTTGCATCAATGAACTTGTTTTTCAAACAAATTCTCTTCAATGGGTCCTGAACACAAGCTTCGAGTGAGAACTTGCAGTGACCACCATGAACACAGCCAGGAAAGAAACATCATGGAATGTTCATTTGAACTGCAGAAGGGGTTTTTGACTGAGATTTTCCTAGGGGGATCCATGAATTTGAGGGAGGGAAATAGTACATCTTTATTTTCACTAAAATAAGTAAAATTTAGCCTTGTTCCCAAATATTAATTTTAGCAGTAAATCATTTCATTTTTAAGGTAGGATTGTAATGGGCATCATGAAATACTGTTCATGTTTGTCACTAATTAGAATTCTGGGGTATCTGTTAATTTGATCTAATAAAAAAAGGCCATTATTACTAAAAATTTTAAAGAGAACTAAGCCAAGTAACCACACATGCAAAAGAACATCAAAATTTAGCAGTTTTAGTCTGCAGGCCGACGTTCTATCCACTGAGCCAAACCAGTTAGGGCCAAAATTTAGCAGTTTTAAATGTTTTTGAGAGGCACGTTAGGAATGGATTTTGGTGAGTATTAAAAGTTAAAATACATTATTCAAATTCAGTGAACTTCTGGATGAAACAGTGAATTTGAACCATTGTAGGAGGGCAGATATGCTCTTTACCATCTCTATGAACTAGTGCATGGGGAAGGAAAACCACTATCTATCGGTAAACTAGTGAATAACAGCAGAGTACTAATGATTGCTAACATTTCCTTACTATGGAGCAGACGTGCTAAGTGATATACTAGTACATGTATAATTTCAGAAGCAGCGCCAGAATTTCTACATAGGGCAGTTTTAGAATGTAGCTTAAAAATTTGGACAGCAGGGCTAGGTGGCTTGAACTGAGGATGCATTGCAGACCTACTCTTTTCTTAAATTAGTGGTTTATTTGGGATGGCACAAGAGGGCTGATGGTGATTATCCTATGTAATAAAAAGCCAATATGCTAATTAGACCAGAATGATCATCAAAATGATCTTCTGGACAAAAACAGGACTGCGAGGGCTGAGCCCCTTGCACGAGTTTCGTGCATCAGGCCTAACTCTAAAGTCCCAATGTCTTCTAATGATGCTATAACAGATTACCATGGATTTAGTGGCCTAAACACCACAAAGTTATTCTCTTGCAGTTCTGGAAGTCAGAAGTCTGAAAGTGGATCTCCTGGGCTAAAATCAAAGTGATGGCAGGGTTCCATTCTTCCTGGAAGCTCCATGGGAAAATCTGTTCCCTCTCCCACCAGTTCTAGAGGCCGTCTGTATTCCTTGGCCATGTCTCCCAGCATTGGCTTCAACCTTGCTTCTACTGACATATCTCAGACTCTGATCGTTTTTCCTCCCTCTTAGAAGGACCTTGTGAGTACATTGGGCCCATCAGATAATTCAGGATAATCTGCTCATTTCAAGATTCAACTATAGAGGCTAAGTCCCTTTTGCCACATAAAGTAACAGTCACAGGTTCTGGAGATTAGGATGCACATATCTTTAAGATGTATGTGTGTGTGTGTGTGTGTGTGGGAACAGTAATATTTACCTACCACAGAAGGAAATCAATTTGTATAGTTCTAATACCTACCAGGTACATCATAAATGTAACTTCATTTAATACTTCAACAACTTTATGAAATACTAGAGGCCCGATGCATGAAATTTGTGCAAGAGTAGGCCTGCCTTCCCCCAGCTGCCAACACTGGCTTCCCTCTGGCACCTGGGACCCGGGCTTCCCTTTGGCCGCCAGCAGGCACCTGGGACCTGGCTTCATCAGGAAGGTCATCTTGGAAGGACATCCTGTCTAATTAGTATATTATGCTTTTATTATTATAGATATGCCAAGATTTGCTTTTACAGTTGAAGAAATAGCCTCGGCTCAATTTGGGATTCTGCCCAAGATCAAGTAGCTATGGTGCAAACCTGGGTCCCTCATAGCCTTGATTCCACTCATCTCTCCCAGCCACCTCTACTTTCTGCACAGGCCTGGAAAAGCTTAAGCTGCTGCTTCTCAACTTGTCATGCTCTCCTGATGACAATGTAGTTACAGCTTAATTCTGGGGATTTCTAGTCAAGCCAGTGGGTGCCCCTCAGAATCTACTTTCAGACTTTTTACTAGCTCTCCTTTATTAAAGCATTAAAATTTTTTTTTTTTAGTTTATTGTGCTGGGTGCTAGAGCAGCAGGGAAGATAGATCTAAGCTAAAAATGATAAGACTGTCTAAGTGATATGTGCTGTATCAGCTATATGGACTATTGCATCGTAGGAAGCCAGGGCAGGGAGTTGCAAGTCCTGAGACCTTGTGTGAATCTTGCACATCCTTCCACGATGAAATCTATGCTCCAGTGAAGAAGTAAAGGCCTCTTTTCTTTTGTGCTCCCTGGGGGACAAGGAAGGACTAATCTTTGTGTTCCCTGTGCCTTACACATAGCTGTGCTCTGTAAATATTTTAAAGGTTGGGAATAGGGTACCTGAAAGTAATATGATGTTGTATGCCAACTGTAATTGAAAAATAATTTAATAATGATAATAATAACAATTTTAAAAGATTGGGAACAAGTTCCAGACAAGGCATACCAAAAGGATCAAGCAGTGCCTGAAGCCACCAAAGGGTTAAAAGCGAATCTGGAAGCGTTCATTTTTTTCTTTCTCTATTCTACCTAGCAACTGATGACACTGCAATATCCCTTGTTTCTATTGGGGGAAGGCCCCGAGCTTCGAGCAGCTTCTAAACCCTGAAGAGTGGGTGGTGTTTAGGTTCCTGAAAGATCTGCTGGGACCTGTCGGTGTTTTGGTTAAAAGAATCTGAAAGAAAGGATTTTAGAAGGGCCGATGGTGCTCCTGTTACCCCTCCTTATTGTATTTACGGTGAAGCACAGCGTTGCCCGTGAGTATCCCGAATTCTCTCTGCTCCGAACTCCGAAGCTGAGGCCGCCGAGGGGGAACAGTTTGTCTTCCTAAAACTCGTGGCGGAAAGTTGAAGCTGAAGCTGGGCGAAAAACGCATTTAATACACCCGGGACATGTCGGAGGCTGGACTAGTGAACAGTTTCCCAGCTCACCCGTGCAGGATTTTAGTGTCACCCCTTCTGACGGGGCGGAAGCCATTCTGGAGGGACCCTCCGGGGAACTTCCTCACTTTCCTTCTGAACATTGCTCCCTGTCTTCTGCTCAGACCCTTTCTTTTACTTCTCTTTCTCCTCTTCACTGGCTTCGCGAGTCTCCTGGGATGTGGCCAGAGTTTCAGGGGCATTGAACAGCGGAGCAGAGTCATTGTGCCTGTTTGTTTTTCTTCCTCACCACAAGCTCCACCTGTAACAAAAGGTCCCAAAAAGATAAAACCATGGTTGTGGACTTGCTTACTGGGTGTGAGAGATATCAACTGAGCCCAGGAGGAGTTTTTCATGGTTTAGGGGCCTGTATCAATGGGGGAGCAGGTGCCTACTATTACCCCAAAAACCTGAGAAGGTCCGTGGGCTGGAAGCACCAGGCTTCTGTGCCTTAAGCAACTTCTCTTCCTGCTCGGGGCTGCACTCCCTGGACGCCGCAGGCAGTGTCTGGAAGTGTATCAGCCACCGCAGTAGGCGGGGACTCATGAGAGGATAGGAAGGAGCTCTTTTAAATCATCTGTCTATAAACTAACATTAACAATATTAACAAATGTTGGTTGATGGCCCACCACGTGCCAGCAACTTTTGGAGTTGCAACCGTGAACAAGACAGACATCAGTTCTACTTCTACAGAAATTTAACCCAGAAAAATCCCACCATTTAAGTCAGAAATGGGAAAGATTCGGGGGTGAGGGACAGAGAAAAATTATGGACAGAAGAAGGGAGAAAAGGGTAATTTTTCCAGAAGGGAAAAGGCATATATATTACTACATTTGACCCTTAAATAGCTGTCCAATAATATGACCACAATACCCCCTAAACATAATCATTCTTGCTGTGGACTCACTAACCCCTGTGGCAGACTAAGAAACCCAGCCCAGAGAGGCTGACCCAGCCCATGTAATGAACAGTCAGGTCTTCTAGCCCACAGTTCAGGGGTTCTGGCAATGTCACAGCACCTCTGGATGCGGACACCTGGCACTTGGATAATGGTGGAATGTGAAATAAAGCCAGTCATCTGTAAGGGTAGGCAGGCTCACTTTGTTCTTGTTATTTTCCTTTTCACTCCTAGAAGTCATTCTTTTCTATCGTGTCTTGTGCCCTGGAGGATGGCATCTACAGGCTGCATCACCCAGTCTCTCTCTCTCTCTCTCTCTCTCTCTCTCTCTCTCTCTCTCTCTCTCAATTTCCACTCAGTGGGAGACACTGAAAAGAGAGAGGTCAGAGAGCAAGGTGCAAAGACAGGTTGGGGTATTTCATCTCCTTTCCCCCTGTTTCTGTAATGTCTCCGGTAGTAGCTGTGTCCCTCTGCAGTATAATTTTCCCTGACTAGCCCTTTCTTCATACAGTTCCAGCTCCCACTGGGCTTGGGGAGCACAATTTGCTACTCTGATCTCTGTAACTCTAAGGGTGGTAAAGGCTTCCCATCATTGCTAGCATCTGGACGTCATTATCCCTCTTTTTTATTTTTATTTTTCCTTAACCTTGCTCAGACCTCCCATACAAGGAGTCACTTCTCAAGGTCTCTTCATGTTACTCATCTGGAGTGAAGGCTATTTTGTGCCACGATCCTGACTGAGAGTTCTTGAGCTCTGAG
Source organism: Lasiurus cinereus (assembly GCA_011751065.1). NCBI lineage: Eukaryota > Metazoa > Chordata > Mammalia > Chiroptera > Vespertilionidae > Lasiurus > Lasiurus cinereus. The sequence goes on along the minus strand of JAAGEH010000042.1, from coordinate 21,462,789 downwards.
GGATGCTGATAGGGAAGAGAGCCAGGGTGATTAAAAAAGACTTGGTCTAATCCTATATAATAAAAGGCTAATATATAAATAGACCAAATGGCAGAACAAGCAAACAATTGATTGCTATGATGCACACTGACCACCAGGGGGGCAGCGTATGTATAACATGAAAGGCATCGGCCATGGCAGGATGGTAGAGCAGGTGAGCAGGGGCACCAGATCAAGGTAGGGTACCTGTCACGTCATCAGGGCAAGCCTCTAGTGGTTACTGAAAATTCTCCCACACAAGAACTGCCTCACCAGGTGCTCACAACTGCTGTGGGATTGGAGCCACTACTTGCACCTGTGGCCAGGGCCAGAGCCACTGCTCGCACCCACTGCTGGTGCATGGCATCGGCCCAAATCACTTGGCATCGTCAGGGGATGTGAGCAGTGGCCCTCAGCCCCAATCACCCCTGAGGGCTTTTCTACCTCCCCCTGCTCCTGAGGGGAGATCGGGGCCAGCAGCCACCTCTTGCACTCACTGCCAGAGATGGCCCTGCTCTCACCCACTGCTGGTGCCAGAGCTGCCACTCGCACCTGCTGCTAGTACCTGGCGCTGCTCTCGATTGCTCAGCGCCATCTGCAGGTGTGAGCGGTGGCTGCCAGCTCTGATCACTCCTGAGGGCTTCTCCACCTCACCCTGCTCCTGAGGGGCAATAAGGGCAGCAGCTGCTGCTCATACCTGATGACAGCACTGCCCCACTCGCACCTGCTGCTGACACTGAGCCGAATCACTCCATGCCCTCAGATGGTACAAGCGGGGCTGACGCTATCAGCACATGGGAGCAGTGTCAGTGGGAGCAGGGCTGCTGGCAGATAGGGACAGAGGGCCATGACAGAGGGCCTGGGTGGGGTTGTGGAGGATGGGCTGAGACCTACCCTGTACCTACCACAGCCTCGTGGCCCACAGTTCCTTTCAAGGTGCACGAATTCGTGCACTGGGCCACTAGTTGGTATATGAGCCTAATGCTGGCCCTGCATAGCAGCTTCTAGAGGTGGAAATGCAGGGAGTGCTTGGGAGCACAGCTCTAGGAAGTGTCAAGATAACTCCAATTTCGCTTCCAGTGTGTTGCTTTCATTGGCTCCATAGCCTGCAGTAGGCTGCTCCTTCCTGTGTGCTCCCATAGCTCATGATCACAGTTTTTTAATTTCCTATTTACAAAAATCTTTCCTTCAAAGGCTCTCCTTAAAGCCAGGGAGACATTTCATTTTTCTTTTCTTTCTTTCCCCAGCACTACCTAGTGACCAATAGACACTTAATAAATGCCTCTGGAGTGAATTTATGTTCAAAGGTAATGTCCCTAAGAAATTGAAGTTATCTGACTGTGAGGCAGAGAGAACTTGAGCAGTAATAACGACTCTGAATTTGCAACTGTGGTTTACTGTGGTTGCAGAACTTGTATGAAAACAAAAAACAAAAAATGAAGTTTCATGCTTTACAGCTCATCCTGTGCTTCATTTCAACGTGTGTGAAATTGTCCCTGATGGGTGCAGTTAGCTAGGGCCATGCATAGGATCACTCTAGCATAGCCATATGTGGTTTGTATGCTTTATCTTGAAATAATCAAGGTCAGTCTCTTGATATTATTCATAATTTTATGGATGCACCTCAATCTGCTATATCAATTTGCCTCACAAATGATGGAGTCCTTCACAGATAAAGACTAATGATATCTAAGCCCCCTAAATTGACAACTGAGCTAGTATAAAAACACAGACTTACAGATTATCTCTTTAGAAATGACCTTGAGTTCAAAGAGTTAATGTGGGGAAATATGGGCATTTGCTATAGACTTTATTAGACTTTAGTCTGTTTCCATGGAGCTGTTACCAAGGTACATGCAGTAGAAATTTCTCCAAGACAACGTTTTACTCCCCTAAGGCTCTCTTCTTCTTGGTTGACATGGAATCTGTCTAAATTGAAGAAATTCAAGTAATTTGTAGATATTTTTTCTGACTAGTTGGAATACCTATTTTTGCTAAAATCCATTAACCTTAGCCATTCTCTTACCCCACTTGCTTTGTGAAACCCAGATTGAGATAGATGACAAAGAACAAAGTATCAAATCAGGTTTTGTTATGACTTCAGTAAAATTCACAAAATTGGATTTCTCCTGGGAAATATGAGACATATGGTCATCATTATATATAGAGAGTACTGAGAAGAAAAAACCCCACCAGAGCTCATTCATTCATTTATTCTCTTAATGCTCTACATGGCCCTACAGTGGTGTCCTTGCTATTCCTTAAACACAGCCTCCTCAAGGACTGGGGCTTGCTGTTCTTTCTGGAAGGTTCTTCTTCCATGCTTACTTCCTCACTTCATTCACATCTCTGTTCAACTGCTCCCTGTTCAGAGAAAACTTCCCTGATCCTTCTGTCTAAAAGAACAGCCTTCTTCACACTTTTTAAAAAATATATATTTTATTGATTTTCTACAGAGAGGGAGAGAGATAGTTAGAAACATCGATGAGAGAGAGACATCGACCAGCTGCCTCTTGCACACCCCTACTGGGGATGTGCCCACAACTAAGATACATGCCCTTGACCGGAATTGAACCTGGGACCTTTCAGTCTGCAGGCCGATGCTCTATCCACTGAGCCAAACCGGTTTTGGCTTCTTCACACTTTTTATCTGCTTTATTTTTCTTCACAATTTTTATTACTACCTTCTAGAAATTAGCCTATGGGGCTGGGACTTGGACGAGTTCATTTCTGCATCCCTAGCTCTAGGACTATGCCTACTGCAAATTCAGAAAAGAATAAAACATACAAAAGGAGACATTGGTAACTCCAAAGAGTAGCTAAAATGTCAAACTGTCACACTCAGCACTTTCATGCCCTAAGTAAGTTCCTGTAGTTAGATTTTGAGTCCTGGCTGCCCATAATACCATCCACATTCACTGAATGCTTGGTTTGAGAAGTGTCCAACAGACCTCTTAACTAAAAATATCACCATCCACTTCTCCCCCCTCATTCCCAAGATGCCTGAAATTCCAAACAGTAGTTCCCAGAAATCATAGTCATTCTGACTGTATTAAGGCATCAGGCTACTTGGGAGGGCCAGCAAATAATAGGGACTTTGTTGACCTGCTTATCCAATCAGGGCCCATCACCACTTGTAGGAAGGTCTAAAGCCTGAACCTCTGGGGACTAGGGGAATCAGCGACAGTGAATCGTCCTTGACACAAGGGGGCGGGAGAGAGCAATGGTGGTGGAAAGGGGAGCCTATAATAGTCGCCCGGAGAAGTGCCCCTGCCTTAGGACCAGCTGGGTGTCATGACCCAGGGGATTCCAGTCTGAGAGGTCAGAGAGTGAATCCTGGCTCCTCCACGTATGGATTCTAAGGATCATCTTGGGCCATTTCTTCATCTCCTGAACCCGTTGAAATGGGAATTTTAGAACCTACTTCAAAGGGTTGCTATGAGAAGTAAGTGAAATGCATTATCAAAGGCTTAGCCTGGTACCTAGCACACGGTATGTGCTCCGTAAATAAGTGCAGTTCTCATGGTTGACTCAGATGCTGCGGCCCTCCATACCTCTTTGAAGACCCAATTTGGTGGAAGGATCATCACCTCCTTCTTGGGGCATTTCTGGATTGCATCACGTGAGAGTAGCTCTCCTCTGAGCACACGATCATGTCACTCACTACTTGCTGCTACGTGTCATTGCACTGTATTTATTTATGTTACAAGATCTCCTATGGTACTGTACGTTCCTGGAGGGAAGAACTAGTATCTGATTTGTTTTTCTCTTTCTGACATTGCTCACAATTCCATACATGTGGTACATACCCAATAAATAAAAATTGTCCCCATGGATCAGTGGTTCTCAACATGTGGGTCGCGACCCTTTGGGGGTTGAACGACCCTTTCACAGGGGTCGCCTAAGACTATTGGAAAACACCTATTTCCCATGGTCTTAGGAACCAACACACCGCTCCTCAGTGTAGCAAAATGTAGCAATGTAGTTTACTGTTGTCATATGAAGACTGTTGCCCATGCTACACCACGATTCAAGACAACATTTCATTTATTTGTAATTAAAAATAAATATTTCACAATATATAATTACATATTGTTTTTGTGATTAATCCCTATGCTTTAATTATGTTCAATTTATAACAATGAAAATACATCCTGCATATCAGATATTTACATTACAGTTCATGACAGTAGCAAAATTACAGTTATGAAGTAGCAACGGAAATAATTTTATGGTTGGGGGTCACCACCACATGAGGAGCTGTGTTAAAGGGTCGCGGCATTAGGAAGGTTGAGAACCACTGCCATGGATGAATATCTGAAAACACTATCAATTATTTTATAACCAGTGATTTTTACAGCCTTTTGTACAAGTGGCCTGATAGGTTAATCTACAAGTTAAAGGAACATAATTTAGGACACTCACCGCTGTGTCTGGTGTAGGAGTTGTTTGGTTGTGTTGCTCAGGCTTTTGAGCAATGTCTATCAGAGGCTGTTGGGACAGGCAGCGGAGGCCCTTTGAGAAGCAGTTTGGCCTGAACAAAAGACCAAATTCAAAATTGTAGATTTCAGTTCCATAAGTGAGTTGATGCTGATGGCCTATTTGTGGAAAGGAAGAGAGAAACCTAATTACATAATTATTGGAGCAAGAAAAAGAATCAGAAGACTTTTTAGATGGGATCATGTGAAACTGCCATTTTAGGAGATCAAAAATGATCAAATATAGGTCTCTTCAAATGATTCAATCTTCATAATTCTACTTCATCTGATCATTCATAGGATATAAATTGTCACAGGGTCTCACGTACCATGAGAGAGGGGATGATGGACTTTCCCCTCTCTCTTCTGTTGAGTCACTGATTTAACATCTGTCCACCAAGCTCCCATCACAGCTGAGGTCGCATTTTGGAAGGCCAACTAAAGGAGCAAGCATGACTCGTACCTATGGACACACCAGATGGATAACTAGGCCCACAGCAAAGGAAGGGGAGAGGCCTGAGATGTCCTGGAGCGGGGCCAGGCCGCAGCTGCAGGAGGGGTGGACAGGCAGATGACGGACAGATGGAGGCCAGCCTCTAGGGGAGGAGCAGCCTTTGAAGTCAGGACTAGCTGGCAGAGAGCTGCTCTAAAACCAGGAATTGGACTGAGATTGAGGTTGGGGAAAAGGGCAGTACACTGGACTTGGACAGCATTGTCGACAGACCATCTTTCTCTCTACTTACCTCTTATAAACTCTAGTAATGCAGATTTTTATGAAGTGATATTTTTAATAAAGCGAAAGTACAAGAATTATAAATATTGTATGTGGTAATGTCAGTGATATTCTTTTAGAAAAGTGTCTCCTGTTGAGAGTAATGCCCCAAGATGTTAATGCCTTTTATTTATTTTTTTAACTTGGTGGTACGTTCTAGGCATGTGGACCCAGCTGTCATAAATGGAACCCCGTATTCCAAGGGAATTTCTATACCAATCCAACTTAGCTCAATAACATCTTTTTCCCCCCCAATTTCTTATTCCTTCTCCTCTCTCATTCTGTGCCTGGAATTTGATTGCTGTGAAGTTTTCTCCCATGAGTATCTGTGGAAGCAATTCCTACCCATTTCTCCAGCTACAGGCCTTCTTGCTGCTCTTGAAACATGCCAGCAGGCCCTTTCCACAGGACCTTTGCACAATCCCCCCTGCCTGGACTGCTGTCCCCAGATATCTGCCTGGCCCCCTCGCTCTCTACAGAAGTCACCTTTGGGGGAGGCCTTCCCTAACCATTGCTATCTAAAATTGTATTGCTTAGTCCTCTTTGCAACTTTATTTTTCTCCATTGCACTTTTTTTTCTTTTACCGTTGCACTTTTTTAAAGGCATGTTATATATTTCATTTATTTTGATTGTCTATCTCCTCCCTTCCCCCCATAAGGGCAGACACTTGCATCTGTCTTGTCTGTTATGTGCACAGGGCCTAGTGCAGAGCCTGGCACAGAGGAGGCGTTCACATGTCTGCTGAATATATAGACGGATATCAGGGAGGTGTGAGGACTAGTGTTCACAATCTGCTCTTCCTTTGCCTCCATCTTTTAAAAAAAAACAAAAAAACAGTTGCATATCTGCAGAGCCATAGAACCTTTCCAGATGTGGAGAAATAGCACTGTTTTAAAGTCAGTGACAGATTCAAGCATACTTTTGCAGACTCCAAATAAATTAGATTTCAGCTCTGCCCTCCTTTATAAACAAGGCTCAGATCTTGGGCTAGAGCTCTCAAGCCCTTTGCAGCCCCAGTTCCTGGGGCTGTGATTTTGTAAGAGGAGTGGGCGCAGCTGAACATGGAGCAAATAATACATGGGGATTAAAGAGACTGCAGCGTATGGGCCTGGATGGTCTGTGACTCTAAATATCTTCCTTCTTTGCCTCCCTCCCAGGGACTCACTCTCTGAGATATTTCCGCCTGGGTGTTTCAGAACCTGGCCATGGGATCCCTGAGTTTATTTCCGTGGGGTATGTGGACTCTCACCCCATCACCACATACGACAGTGTCTCTCGGCTGAAGGAGCCACGGGCGCCATGGATGGCGGAGCACCTGGAGCCGGATCACTGGGAGAGGTACACTCAGCTGCTGCGGGGCTGGCAGCAGACGTTCAAGGTGGAACTGGAGCGCCTGCAGAGACACTATAATCACTCAGGTGTGAATGCAGCAGATTGCTTCCCCTCCCTGAGGCCCACCCCAGCCAAGACCCGTCCCTGGGCTGACAGTGCGTGTAAGCTTTTGCTGAGTTGCCCTTTCTGTGGCTTTTGGCAAAGCTTGGACGATTTGTTTGATGGGGTTCAGTGCCTGCCATCTGCCCTGTGCATCTTCCAAATAGTCTATCGTTCCTAGGAGCCCTTTGTCCTTTGCCCCCCTATGTCCTTATCCCAATATCATTCAGGCTTGTGACCTGTATCTTCTCCTTTCCCATCTAAATGTGGCCATGCTGTGTCTCATTTCCTGGTGGCCAGGCTTAGTGAGTTGCTCACGTGTGCATCATGACTTATGTCATTAACTTTCCCGGGGATATTTCTGGCTCCTGCATATCTCGCTCCACTGCACTGTAAAGTTTACCCATTAATCATTGCTACTATAGGAGTTATCCTATAGTTCCCCAAGGCAGGAATTATCACGCTCCTTTGGCACACAATAAATATGCCACAAATATCTGTTGATAGATGGGATCATGTCACAGGAACCTCCTGGAGACAGTGATGCCGTGGAGGGCCATGGTGTGCTCTGTCCTGGGGTGAAGGATGCTCCCAGCCACACCCCCACTCCCATCACCAGGGCATTCACCTCCACGTCCTGTGTAAACCCTTTTCTGGCCTCTATGTGTGTTCCAGGGTTTCACACTTACCAGAGGATGATTGGCTGTGAGTTGCTGGAGGATGGAAGCACCACAGGATTTTTGCAATATGCCTATGACGGACAGGACTTCATTATCTTTGATAAAGACACGCTCTCCTGGACAGCTATAGGCAATGTGGCTCACATCACCAAGAGGGCATGGGAGGCCAACTGGCATGAGTTACAATATCAGAAGAATTGGTTGGAAGAAGAATGTATCGCCTGGTTAAAGAGATTCCTGGAATATGGGAAAGACACCCTACAAAGAACAGGTAAAAAGAAGGGAGAACACCTTGTCCTGGTGTTATGCCCAGAGTTCGGGGTCCCCAATAACCACTAAGGAGCCTTTTCCGATGCAAAAGCAAAGAGTCTTTATTCAAACCCGGGTTTGGCTCCCAGCCTCTTTCTGGTGCAGCAGTGAGAGAGAGAGAGAGCCGGGTGGGAACAATGAGTTTTATGGGGTAGGATAATTGGGAGGGCTTAGGAAAGTGACGAGGGTTACAGAGATTGGTCACTTGAATTAGGGTCTTTCTGTGGTTTAGCATAATTAGGACCCTTGCTGTGTTCCTGGAGCTTCATTGGTCCATTCGGGTGGTAGTCGGGAAAGCTAGGACATTGCTGGCACACCTGTGGCCCCTCCCAGAAAAGGGAGGGGGTTTAGGCAGGGGGCCCAGCCCTATAGGACAAGATGGAGGGGAGTTCATTTCCTTTCACTGGCACCCCCAGAACCCTGGTTTTATAACTTCCTCTAATCTAGGTTAAATTCACCTTCCTCTGAAACTCTCCTTGTTAGTCAGACCACCATGATCTATGATTCCCTGTGAAAACTCTCCCCAGTTGCTTTTATCAGCATCTTGAAGAGATTCAGCTATCCCATTTGAGAGAGTAGAGTACCTCTGGGGACACCTCCTTTTGTGGGGATCCAGTGAGACGAATCCTTCCATCTCCTGACAATGATAAGCTGGGAAATGTTTTGGGCAGTGGAGCAGTTCTTACAAGTTGTGTGGTTACTAAGGGCTCCCATATTACCAGGGTGAGTGAAATCTGGACTTACAAAGAAGAGAGACAGAGGGTCTTTGCTCTACTAAAGGATTTATGATAAGTTTCTTTCAGTGAAAAACTCCTTACACATTAAGGATAGGATTTAATCGGTTAACTTTTAGTTGATGCAGAACTTTCCCCTTATAATCTTATTCAAAGTGAATTGTGCCCTTATCATACTATAGGAAACGCCTAGACACAATGTGGCTTTTCCCACAGGGGTGGTCTTTAATGGTGGACTCTCCAGAGCTGTGGCCGGCCTTCGAGAGGCATCAGGGCCCCAGTTGTGAGTATGGACTCTCTCTCTAAGAGCCTGCCTATGGAGGCAGATAACTAGAGTCTGAGCTTCAACTCTCCTACTCACTAAGTAGCAATCTCAGTTTAATGGTTGCAGTTAACAGGAATCTACTCTAACTGGCCTAAGCATAAAGGGGAAAGTTATTTGACAGGCAGAGATCTGGGCAGTGTGGGGACCCAAGGAATTAAAACCAAGATTTGAATGGTTTTCTCCGAGGGGAGGTCTTGGTAGCCAACACAAAGCTCATGTCCTTGTAGTTTCCCATTCTGGAAGAATGGGCTTCCCTCTCCGAGATCTAGCTACAATTTTTTATTTTATTTTATTTTATTTTATTTTTTTATATTGCAGGAGGACTCTGGTTGGCCTCAGTTGGATCATATGCTATCTCTTCCACTAATCACTGTGCCCATCAGGAGTAGTGCCTAAGACTGGCCAGGGGTTACAGAATCCTGACAAGAACCAAATCACACACTCAGGATGGCTTAACTGGGAAGCCAGTAACAAGATTATTTACATAGGTACAATCAGGGTTAAGGACACTGATAAGGGATAGTGAAACTCTTAGGGACTTGCAGCAGAGGGAAGCCAGTACTCCCCCTGAATCTGAAGGCAAAAGGGAAGGGACTATTGTTACCAGAGCCCCACAAGGGCTGATACCCTGGAAGAACCTTCTAGCAAGAGCTGTAGCTGTGGAGGATCATGGTCGATAGCAGTGGGCTGGGCAACTGGTGGACAAACTCCTAGTCACTCTCTCCTATAGTTCTCTGGTCTTTTGCATGGGACCCTCCTCCCAGAGGCCAGACCCAACAGGTAGCTGGGGGCAAGGGAGCCCTGGAGTGCAGTCTGATGAGCACAGAGCAGGGCACAGATGGTCTGACACTAGATCTGGGAGCTAGCAAAGAGAGTAGCCAGGGCACACAGCTTGGGTTATGTTTCAGTGTCAGGGTTAAGAATGGTACCTCTTGCCCAGCCAGCATGGCTAAGTGGTTAAGCGTCAACCTATGAACCAGGAGGTCACAGTTCGAGTTCCTGCCAGAATGGTACCTCTTAAAAGAAGCATTAGGAGACATGCAAGAATGGTACCTCTTAAAAGAAGCAACATGTTGGGGTGGAGTGGACTAATTTTTCAATATAGGGAGTGTGCTTGTCAGGAGAAGGGATTCTTGTTATGAGAAAACATGGGGCTACTAGAGGCTAGGCCAGCAAAGCAATAACTTGGAGTGAATTAAGTAAATTATATACTTGCCTCACAGAAAATTTTGTGAAATAATGTATATGAAAGCTCTTTGTAGACTATAGGTCTCTGTTTACCCATTAAATACCATTGTTGCCAGACTGAACAATGCCTGACAGCTCGAGAATCTGGTTGAAGTCTAGGGCCAACTTGGGGTCGCATGGGACCCTAAATCATGAGGCATTTTAGGCTGAGGCCAACCAGGTCTGAAGAGTGGCTGTGTGAGCCACCACTTTTTCAGCTTGATTAACGGCACAGCCTTTTCGAACAGAGAACCCAGTTGCCTGCTCTTCTCAGTGAACCCAGCACTAGGAGAAGGAAGACAGTTTAATTGGGGTTTGAGGGCGAGTACTCTTTGGAAAAATGGGGAAAGCTTGCACACCTGGGGTGTGCGTGAACAGTGTGGGCAGTCTATCTTCAGTATACCTGCTCTCTCTCCAAGCCTACTCTCTCTCTACCACGAGTGTCCTAATGCTGTCTCAACCCATTGGTCAAAACCCACTCCTAGGAAAGGATCTGTGATCATTTCTCACAGGCAACAAGCAGAGTCCCTCTCGGAGGTGTTTATCTTTTCTTGTTAATGTTGGGAAGCCTTTTTCTCCTTCTGAACTAGATGCCACAGAACAGAACTGGGAGGTATTGTTGAGATGAGAGCTCCTCCTGTATCTCGGTGGCAGGTAGCTCAGTGGGGTGAGGAAGTGAGTAGAGACAAACAGGAAGCAGCCCCTCCAGGGCTGGCATTGGACTCTGTGTGGCTCGTGTCTAGATGTGACCCAGTGTCAGCAGGAAACGCTAAGGACAGCACCCTATGGAACATGAGCAGAATGGTTAAGAGGAAGCAGGACCACAAATGGACAATTTCTTTGCTGTCACTGCTGGAGCCCCTCCAGGATATGAATGTCCATAGCCCCTCTGAAGGCATAACCGTGACGTGACCTGTTACATATGTTTGTATTTGATGACAATCACTGTCTATAAAATATTCCGCAGACGGGGTAACTGACAAACAACAAATTTATTCCCACAGTTCTGGAGGCCAGTTCCGAGATCAGGGGGCCAGCATGGTCAGATGAGGACCCTGTTTCAGGTTGCAGACTGCTGACTTCTTGCTGTGTCCTCACATGGTGGCTGGGGACAAGGGATTTCTCTGGAACCTCATTGATAAGGCACCAATCTCATTTTTGAAGTTTTTACCCTCATGACTGAAACACCTCCCAAAGGCCTCACCTCCTAATACCATCATCTTTGCGGGTTGGGATTTCAGCATGTGAATTTGGGGGGGAGACACATTCAAACCACAGCAATCACCAAAGTGCCAACTTGTGTTCAAAGGCGATTCAGAGCCAGAGCTGAAATGGCTGTGATATCTTTGCATAAGCATAGAATTGAGAAAAAGGAGCGCTGGGTTCTAATCTCCAAACTTTTGCTGAATTACTTGTCACAGTTATACACAAATTCTGTAGCTCGGTCACATGGCTCAACAACACATTCATTATTCTTGAGCACATTGCCCTGGCAGGAAGTGCACAATAAATTTGTTGTTAATGAAACTGGGTTCCGGGTCATTCTCGGTTTTAGATGTTTCCTGCAATGAAGAAAATTAATTGGGAAGCCCAGTCACCAAGTTCTGATACTGTATGCTCAACACATAAGATATTTCTATTTAACTTTATCTTCTTTTTCCTAGAGCCCCCACTGGTCAAAGTAAATCGCAAAGAAACTTTTCCAGAGATTACAACTCTTGTCTGCAGAGCTTATGGCTTTTACCCTCCTGAAATTTCCATGATTTGGATGAAAAATGGGGAAGAAATGATCCAAGAAATGGATTATGGTGATATTCTTCCCAGTGGGGATGGGACCTTTCAGACATGGGTATCTGTGGAGCTGGATCCTCAGAGCAGCGACCTTTACTCCTGTCATGTGGAGCACTGTGACGTCCAAATGGTTCTTCAGGTCCCTCGGGGTAAGGACAGGGTGTGCTGTCTGGGAAGTGAGACGGGGGTGGGGGGGAGGGGCGGAGGTTGAGCAGCAAAGGGGATCACTGGATGCTTTAGAATGTGTCTTTTAAGTCAGACATTCTCTTACTTTTTGGTATCAGGGATTCCTTATGTTCTTTTGAGGATCCTAAAGAGCTTTTATTTACTAGTATGTGGGTTTTCTCTATTGCTACTTACTATATTAAAAATTTTAAAATTTGAACTCAAGAAAATATGAGCACACATTTCATGAGCTATCAGAGCGATGGTGTTCTCACATGTGATGTAGCCTCTGGAAAGCCCCACTGTGCACATGGGAGAGAGAAGGAAAGGGAAGTCATGACTTAGACCTCGTGGACTCTCTGAAGGGTCTTGCTTGAAGACCCTGGGACTTTCAGATCCCACTTGGAGAGCTACTGTCCCCCTGTTGGAGATTACTGCCCTGCCTGGATCTGTGAAGTGAGAAGCAGGAGTAAGAAAAATGGTACTGGGCTTCCCGATGATCGCGGGGACAGAAGTGCCCCAAAGTTAATACGGAGCGGAGAAGGACTTGTGGATTTCCCCCATGTGCTTGCTTTTAGGATCAGAAACTATCCTTCTGGTGGTCAAAGCTGTCTCTGGGACCATTGTCCTCGCCATGGTCCTGGCTGGAGTTGGCTTCCTGGCCTGGAGAAGGAGGTCCCAAGGTGAGAGGCATGTGGCAGGGTCTGAGGGGCTGCAGATCATCACTCCCACAGCCTCACAAGCTTTATTTTCTGCATCTACCACTCTACTCTCATTTAGAAATGAGTTGGGCCACACTTTGCGATCACAGGAGGAATACCTCTCCCATCATATAGGGAACACGCGTGTGGATAATGCTTGCAAGGGGAGTGTTCTGTTTCATAGGTGATGCCTGAATCAACAGAGTAGGACAACTTTTGTCCAGATGAACTGTCCTCCCAAAAATTGGTTCAGAGAAGACAGAATGGTCTTGATTTGTCTTTTTCTAAACTATATCCTTATTATTAATTCCGATTAACTTTTTATTTTGTCCTTTGTTTTAAGACATCAGTAAGTTTTCCCATTTTGACAAACATTTTCTGACCCAATCATATGAAAGTCCTTTTCCTTCTAAATTCATCTTTTAACACATAAAATGTTGAAAAGTAGATACCTTTGGAAAATGGGAATTGGGGCAAGGCAAAGGGGAAAGAGAAATGGCAGGGATATAGGTTCTTGACAACTTGGGAAAACCATTCATTCCATATATATGTATTAAATACCTACTATGTTCCAGGCACTGTACTGGATGCTGGGATATAGAATACTAAAGACAGATATGATCCCGGCTGTATTATAAGGTCATCTCCCTCCATCCTACCCCCACCCCCAGTTTCAGTAGATGCTCAGGTTGATCACAGCATAATATTGATGAGACCCGGACTTTGAGTTTGAACCCGGTGTGGGCCAGGACTTTGGTGTTGCTTCATAACCACAGATTTCAACCCAATTCAAGTGCTATGGTATAAAGCATATTATTAGATCAAAGTAAAAAACAAGCCCTTTATTAGAAAATCAGCTCAGAGTTAGTGGGGCATTCTAATGTTTTCTTTACAAAGTGCAGCACTAATCTCAATCCAAGAAATAAGAATTGCTAAAGAAAACAAACAAACAAACAAAAAACCCACAAACCAAACAACAACAAAAAAATAAATTTTAAAAAGTCTTACAATGACACACCTGTCTCAAGAATGACACACTGTGAGTTCCTGCTTTTTATCTTGTGGAGTTTGTGAATTTGAGTTAAAATTTGTCAAGTACTAAGAGAATCTTGACAAAACAGGCTAAAAATGTCAATGCCAGCTTCTCAGATTTTGCTGAACATTGCATAATCTTTTTTTTTTTTTTTGAGCTATAAGGAAAAATGCACGTATCTGACTAAAAAGTCTTTCTTTCAGAAAACAATGAAGTTATCTACCTTCCTGCACCAGATCAATAATTGGGGACAGTCTTTTCCAGTTGTCTCTCCTCTGGGAACTATAGCCACCTCTGCCCCCTATGGACTCAAGTCCAATGCTCAAAGCTCTTGATGGTACCCACGACAGACATGGATATTACAGGGCTGAGCATTTATGGCAGAAAGATAGGAGCCACAAAGTTTTCTTTGGTCTTTGGCTCCCGAAAGACTGTCAGCTTTCAAGCTCTTTTGATGGACTCCTTTATCATATTTGGCTCTAATTTTTGCTTGTCTCATGAAACAACACTACCCTACATCCCATCTGTCAACAATGATTTCCAAGGAAATTAGAGAATCTTAGAGCTGGAAAGATCCTTCCGTGTGAAGGCCAGAAATGTCTTCTCCAGTGCCTTTGACTTGAGCATCCAGGTTCCACTTGGATACCACCAGTGCATCTCACTACATCATAAAGTGGCCTTTTTCTTTCATCATGAGACTGTGTTATGCAAGAGCTTTGAATCGTGGATGCCATGACTGTGACCCTACCAAACAGCTTTGGACCAACCATCCTGTGAGGGTGCCCTCTGAAGAGCCGGATCACTTCACATATCTCCTGGCCTGAGAGAAAGCCAAAGTGTCCCATTCTTATGGTATCTCGGCCTGGTAGCTTGGAATCTTGGAAATGTGCATAATCCGATTATGGAAGTGATCTCATTCTTTGTCTTCTGTGGGAGAGTAAGGACAATAATTATCAGAGATATTATCTTTTAGTGGAACTACAAAGATCTAGACCCAAGTGCAATCTTTTAATATAAAATGATAGTGTGTTTATTAGAATAGGATTCAATCCAGCTCCTGTCTTTCCTCTACTGGCTTATTGGAGATGGGCCTGACTCACCTTTATAAATATGCTTATTCTCCATGCTTACCTCTCACCCAATGAGTAAATAAAAGCCCCACTGTGAGAATTAATACCCCTTGGTCTGCCTTACGGTAACCCCTAGAATCTTCACTATCATTTACTTTTTGTTCGCCTGTCATCTTTGCTTCTCAATAAGAAGATCACAGTCTAACAGAGGAAAGATGCTGATGTTTCCCAGTGAGTTAAATATGACTTCAAATCCCAGGACCTTGGACTCTCCTGGACATAAGATATCTGGAAACACTCAAACCATGGGGAGCCCATTTTGTGGCTCCAAGGGAACTCACCAAGGCTTTCACAATGGCCTCCTTCCCCAACAAGTTTTCTTTTTGCTTCCCCAGAGTAGGCTTGGCTGAGTAAGAAGAACACCAAATATGGCCACTTAGAGGAATAAGTGAAGATAAGCACCATATATGCCATTAAATGTGTCTTTATACCTGGGAAGGGGGGTGAGGTAAGGGATTGGAGGAGCGAGGGAAGGGGGGAGGAGTGGGAGATATCTGTAATACTATCAACAATAAAAATATATTAAAAACAAACCAACAAAAACCCATGTGTCGTTATAAATCTTGTTTGATTACAACATACAGCTCTGCCCATTTATTCTATTTCTGGCTTATGCGCCAACTGAGGATATGAGCAGGGCCACAGCTAATACATATAGGGCATTCGTTTAAATTAGAGAATTGTTTCTTTGGGTGGCACTGACCCAGGCTGGGTGACATGCTTAGCAAAACAGAGATGGATGTCTGCCCTCTTTGTCCCCTTGGTGTGCAGGGCACAACATTACATGGCAGCTCTGGTCACACCATTAGAAAATAGATGGAAATTGGCGGTAGGCTAAAATGAATGAATTGATTTGGAAGGGAGGGGCAGTAGCGGAAAAAAAACAGGTCGGTTTATTCAAAACAGTGGAACTGGAAGCCCTGTTTGTGTAGCCAAAGAGCTAAAATTATCTGAAAGGTTTTACATAATCCTATCATGGAGTTTATTTATGGCTATCTATTTTTAAATTTTTGTCATATTACACAGTCTCTCTGCAAGATGCCTTATATGTAGTAGGAACCCAGTAAATACTTCTTGAATGAACCATTCTAGTATTTTAATTAGCTAGTCCTCATGTACTGGGGCAAAAGAACAGTATCATCTTACAACTGAAATCATAGAGGGGAAATAGCCCCCTCAGGATCATAAGACATTCCAGAGCTCAGGATCAATGCCCCAAAGACTAGTCTGAACTCTTCCAGGTTTCTACAGCATTAACATTATTTAATACTTGATCTTGTCAAAAGCACCTTTTTTTTTTTCTTAAGGGTTATGAGAAGAGGTGCTGAGGTATGAGTTCTAAGTCATCTTGGGGATCCCAAACCTGATACCTAATAGATATCCTTTCATTCGTAAGGTCTGTAGAGCTGTTACATAATCTGGATTTTTTTTTTCTATTGTCATTTGGGTCTTTAATTCATTAGAGTTCTTGAAATACAAATTTCATCAGTTCTTATCAATGACCTAGGGAGCATGTGAAACTGCTTCTAGGGAGGGCTGATCATGTATGCTTTTCCTTCTACTCCTCCTTCCCTGAATTCAGTGTTCACTGAGCCCATTAGGCAGGAGCTTCTGCATTTGTCCCTTGGCAGGGTTTTGTGTGAGAGAATGTTAAGGACCAGAAGGTTCTGAGCCGAGCCGGTTGGAGCTGGACAGTGGAGCTGAGGGACTGAGTGGAAGGCCCGGTTGGCCTGGAGCCCTGGCAAGCAGCGGCTGGGTCTGAGGCGAGTGCTGTAGCAGCCGCCAGACCTCTGAAGAAGCAAAACAGGGCCAGAGAGTGGGAACAATCAAGAAGAAAAACAGCTTGAGAGAAAACAGCTTCTCAAACGGAAAATAAATTCAGGGAACAGGAGGCCACAGACCAAAATGAGAAGCCACCAGAATGGAAAAGGAAGTGAAACCAAGAAAGAAATGAGATATTCAACGTCTAGCTAAAGCAGTCTTTGCTTTTTTTTTACTTTTCTGAGGTGTACCAGTGTGGATTTAAGGTGTTACCCGAACTGAGTAAAAGCTCTATGTTGTTGTTTTTTTCTTTTTTTTTCTGAGCAACCTAACCGTAGCATAAATAGAGAATTCTGGGAACAATGTGAGAAGACACTAACTCTAAAAGGTGATAATTCTGGAGAAACTTGGAGGGCTGGGAATAATAAAAAGGAAAGCATTTGGAGTCTCATCAGCTGCTGAATACAACCCTTTGACGTGTTTTAAAAGATCTTAAAGCCTGTACTCTGTTACTCACAAAACAGCTACCAATACATGGTCTGTGCATTACACACAGGAAGTTGCAAACCAGATGGAACCCCTGAGGCTGAGTCTTTGGGCTGCCCTCTACCTTACTTTTAAAGAATGAATTAGTCATTGATCCCTGAGGATCGAGGAGGGGTGAAGACAGAAGGCAAGCTGTTCTAACCCAATTCAGGCCTTTGCAATTGAAATTAAGATCAAATTTCAAAGATGTGTGAATTTGCCCAGCTTTGCTGACTCAAAATCCATCTACATGATGATGTGTTTATAGGCCCAGTGATGAAATTGTCAAGGATTGTTCCCTGCCACTGTATGTCACTATAGACACTATATTTTCATTAATGCTGTAGAGTTTATTTACTAATAATCTGCTATGGATATTGATATTTAAATTAGATTCTTATGGCCTTCATTAGTTAATCAACCATTCATAGAACATAACACTCTGTGTTTCAGTGCCTGGCACATAGAAGCCGCTCAATACACAGTATATTGGCAAAATGAATTTCAGCAGCAGCCACTATAAGCCAGACTACATAGGCAACAGAGCCCAAAAGAGATGTTTTGAAAATTATCAAGTACAGAAATGGCCCAGACATATGCTTATAAGCAAATCAAGCTCAAATCATAAAAAAAGGATTTCAAGAAAGGTAATCTAGAACATATTTCTATAGAATAGACCTGGGTTTTGTGTTAACAGAAGAATTACCACTCTGACACTGGCCTTCTGTGATAATGCTGAAAAACACAGATTGGATAAAACATCAGAGTGAAATGGGAGGGCCTGCATATAAATATTCCATTAATGAACAGGAGGAGGGAGAGAAGGGGGGACTGGGAGAGCCGAGGGCTGCCTCTGTCCCCGCAGCAGCTGGGCTGGGCTTCCAGGACCAACAAGCAATTGTGATGGTGACATCTAGGAACTCAAGGGTATTCAGGGAGACAGAGTAAGTTCTAATCCTCTGTTTTCCTTTTCCTTTCCCCAGTTGGCCAATCCTCAGAATGAACTCCCTCTCTAAACTGGTAAACGCTTTTTGGCTCTGCTGCTCAACTGGCACTTGGCCACTCTGTGTTGGTATTTATCTGTTTGTGCCCTGCTTATCTCTCTGGCTAGACTATAAACCCCTTAAGGACACAGTTTGAATTCCATCTTCTTCACTTAGTATCAGGGTGATCTTAAATTACTTAACTTCTCAGCCTCAGATTTATAAAAACAGGTTTGCAACTATCTGTCGCCCAGCGTTAATTAATGTAGAAATTAATTGAGGAGTGTGTGTGTGTGTGTGTGTGTGTGTGTGTGTGTGTGTAGATTGCACAGGATGTGGCACATGTCATGTATCTTGTCCTCTAGGTTTTCTCCAGGATTTATTCCTTATGTCTCACGTAACCACAGCTACCACTTATTGAGTCCTTACTATGAACTGGGCATTTACATATGTTATCTCTATTCCTGATAACACTTTGTCAGCAGGTGTTATCTTCATGTTGCTGAAGTTCAGATAAGTTATGTTTCTTGACAAGGTCACACTTACTGAGTGGCAGAGGCATGATTCAAATCCAAGTCCCTTTCCATAGACGGCTTGTGTTCTTTCCAGTGCACCACCTTATCGGCACACAGTAGGCACTTGGTGCATGCTTGATGAAAACTGTAAGGTGTCACCTCCTCAAAACTCTGCTCTGGGGTGAACCTTGAGAACAAAGGAATAAAAATTTTACAATGAATCAGAAAATCAATAAAGTCCCTTATAAATTCTCGAAAGCCTGAGTCTTTTTGCTCAGCCTCTGATGATGTGACTTAAATGCTGAATAAGGCCTGAGGGCCAAATGAAGCCCATGGGGAGTTGTCACACATTTCATGGAAATGTCAATGAAGGCCATGGCGAAGATTCATTACTTGTCAATTCCTGGCAGATGGGAGTAGCTGGTGCCCAAAGGGAAAATTAAAAGCTCTTCACCTTGCAAACAAACTCACCCAGGGTGGATCTAGTGGTTATAGCTGGAGGGCTTGTTTAGGGGTGATATAGTTAAATTTTCTTATTTTACAGATTAAAAAAAAAAAATGAGGGCTGGAGAGAGTGAAATGATTTGCCAAAAGGAATCCTGAAACCAATTATAAACTTCATGTCTTTACAAAAATATGTTCAACATCGCTAGTCATTAGGGAAATGCCAATTAAGACCACAGTGAGTTATCACCACACCTATACAAACAGCTAAAATTAAAAGTATTGACAATACCAAACTCTGATAAGGATGTGGAGAAACTGGATCACTTATTCATTGTGGGTGGGAAAAGAGAGTAGTACCAACATTCTGAAAAATAGCTTGGATATTTATTTAAAAACTAGATATCTAATTATTAGCAGTTACACTTCTGGTAATTGATCCCAGAGAAGGTGTATACACATTTAAATGTGCACACATTAAAATGTGTATACATTGAAACCTGTACACAATTCTTCATAATTTTATTTGTAACTAGTGGCTCTGAGCACGAATCTGTGAGCAAGTAGCTCGCTGCCAGCCCGCCCACCACCACTCACAGTTCGTGGCTGCATTTAGCTCACTGCCCCACCCTCCTGCTGATCGGTCATTATGTGACAGAGTCCTGACCAATTTGCAGATTACTCTATTATAAGTATAGATAGCCCAAAACTGGAAACAACCAAAATATACCTCCATAGAAAAATGGTTATACAATGCTACCTCTATGTTATGGAATACTACTCAGCAACAAAAAGGAATAAACTATTGATATATGCAACAATTTGAATGAATTTCAGGGGCACTATGCTGATTAGGGGGGGAAAGCCAATCTCAAAAGGTCACAGACTGTATAATTCCATTTCTGCAACATTTTCAAAATGACAAAATTACAGAGATGGGAAACAGATAAGTGGTTGCCAGGGAAGGGATGGTGGGGAAAGGGGGTGGGTGTGACTATAAAGGTAGCATGAGGGAGACCTTTTAGTGGTGGGAGGCCTGGACTTTGATTGCAGCAGTGGTCACACGAATCTATACATGTGATAATGACATAGAGCTATGCACACATCAGTATCAGTTTCTTGATTTCGATATTGTACCATAATTAGTATAAAATGTAACCATGGGAGGAAACTTGGCAAAGGGTACATGGCACCTCTCTGGACTATCTTTATGCTGTCCTGTGACTCTAATTATTTCCAAATACATTTTTTTTTTAATTTGAAGGACAATACAGCAACTCATTTCTGTTGGGATAACTTATAATTATCTGGCTTACATGAACCTGGTTTCATGTAAAAATTGGCCACATAATAAAAGTGAATGACAGTTGAGCTTGTTAAAGTAATCTGTGCCTGTTTTTTATAGCTACTCCAAAAACTCTTCTTTGGAAAAATCCATTTAGTTTGCAGACAGTAGATTGTAAATTAGATGCTTAACGGGACCCATTAACAGTAGAATAATCTGAAAAGGCTGTATTATTAGAATTTGGTCATCTCATGTTATAACATTAAAAGTAATTTGCTTGAGAAGTATTGGGGACATTGCCACTGTTTTCCAACCCCATAGAACAAAAGGCAAATGTATTTGGTGCCTGGATCTTGCTGCTGTCTTTCATAATTTGAAGACGCCCCTTTTTAGGGTGAGCATCATCTACTGAAAATTCTCATTGCTTGATGGTGGCAGCTCCAGGTGATTTGAAGTTTAAGCCTCTTTCTGCACAGGCAGGGGGACTACCACTTGAGACTGATTGCACTTGAACCATTTTGATGGTTGGTTCTTGAACTGATTCCTTTGCAGCAGCTGTTTTCCAGCTGTTCGCAGCTGCACCTTGAGTCTAACAGTAAATCACCCATTTTCTGGAGCTCCTAGTGACTTAGGAGTATAACGGATGCTTCCCATTGTGCCTGAACTTGTCAACCTAATGAATGAACTTCTGATAACTGCCTATTTCCTCAGAGGGAGTTCTCCATGGAATTTATCCACATAGTATTCAGTTAGGCATGATGGTCATAATCTCAACTCCGTTTGGCATTTATTTATGTATATAACCCTGGTCGGTTCTGTCCCTAACAGCTATCCAAACGCTCTTCATTCCCTCAAGCTCCCTGCTTGGTCCCACCCCCTTTGCCTCCAACTTCACAAAGAAAGTGAAGGTGCTCAGTATTTCCTTATCTCCCCGGCCACAAAGGGACCGGCAACCCACGTCCCTTTACCTCCTTTGCTTCAGCCTCAGCAGAGATGTTCTACTTTTTGCTCTGGGCTGGTCCCTCTTCTTACTGACTCCCCCAAGACCTTTCCCCACCAGTTATTCCTCTCCCTGCTGTAGCTTCAACTTCATAGACTCGTATAGACATACATAGAAAAGGGCAGAGATTTCCCAGCCAGACAGACAAGGGTTTGAATCCCACCTCCTCCATTTACTAGCTATGTGATCTAAGAAGTTTCTTTTAAAATTGCGGCAAAGTACATATAACATAAATTCACCGTTTAAGCCATTTATAGTATACAGTCCAGTACTATTAAGTACATTCATATTGTTGTCCAATACTTTTCATCTTCCAAACTGAAACTCTAGGCTCAATAAACACCACTCCATTCCCCCTCTTCCAGCCCCAGCAACCACCATTCTGTTTTCTGTCCTATGGATTTGACTGCTTGAGGTACCTCACATGTTTGTTTGTCTTTGTGACTAGCTTCTTTCACTTAGCATAATGCCCTGAAGGTTTATCCATGTTGTTGCATGTCTTGAGCCCCTTTCCTCACCTGTCAGCCCCACACCTTCCCTAGAGTGTTGAGAGGATTAAGAAAGATGGGAACTCAATATTGGTTGGTTCCCTTTCCTCTTATTCCCTATGGCCCTCCCCTGGATGAAGTTTCCTTGCCTTTCAGCAAATTGTTCTCAACTTTCAGGAACCCGCCCAAGTTCCTGGGTTTCTCTCTCTACTTTCTTCGTGGCACCGAGTGAAGAGCAAGCTGTCTGCTAACTGTCTCTCCTCCTCACTTCTGCTCCAAAGCTCTGCAGAAGGACTTGCTGTATGTCACCAGCACTCCAGTTACACTGTTGCTCAGGAGGTCACCAGGACATTCCCAACTGTCCAGTCTACATCTCAGTCTAATTTCACTTGTCCTTTCTGCAATGTGTGACAGGAATTAACATCACTGAATAGATTTCCTCTGTTGGAATCTTGCTTGGCTTCTGTGATGCCACCATTTACCATCCTGAACTGGTCAAAAGATAGTTAGGGCCGAAACCAGTTTGGCTAAGTGGATAGAGCATCGGCCTGTGTTATAACATGAGATGACCAAATTCTAATAATACAGCCTTTTCAGGTTATTCTTAAGGGTCCCTGGTTGGATTCCAGTCAAGGGCACGTATCTTGGTTGTGGGCACATCCCTGGGGGGCGGGGAGGTGGCTGATCGATGTTTCTCTCTCATCAATGTTTCTGGCTCTCTATCCCTCTCCCTTTCTCTCTGTAAAAAAAAAAAAAATCAATAAAATATATATATATTTTAAAAAAGATAGTTAGGGATAAGGAGACAGAGTAGATGTTTTATTGTATTCTTTTTGTTCACTCATTCAACAACAATTGCTTGAGCCCACTATGTGCCAGCTAGTGTTCTAGATATTAGAGGCACTGCAGTGAACAACATAGGAAAGTGGGGTGTCCTGGGTGCTATGAGGAAAGGTTAAGGGTTGGATGGTGGCTGGAGACTCCTACCCACCCCCATCTTTTTGTTCATTATCCTCATCTACAACTGGTAGAAGAATAAGTAGGTCAAACCTCTTTCTCCAGCACCGTAAGCCTTGGCCGCCAGCTTGCCCTTTGTCCCCTGCCCTCTGATCCCACTCTTGTCTTTTTTGCACACAGTCCTCTTGTAGGACTGATCACAATGAATTACTATACTCCCACCAGCCTGTCTCCCCTAGAAGGAGGTGAGCTGTGTGGGAGGTACTGCTGGAGGGGGCCATCCCCATCCTGGTGTTTCCGGGGCCCTCACTGTGCCTGGGCTATAGTAGACAATCAGTGAATCTTCATCTGATGAATGAAGTGGAAGAATTTATTTTCTAAGTTGATTAACTCAAATATTATGATGGTTATTTCTGTCCTCTTACATTTTGTCCATTTAGAACCCAAACGGCAGGGATTTTAATAAATCCCAGAAACCTTTAGGACACATCTCATCTTCTTTTTCCTTTAAATATTCCTCCACAGCCACTAATTTAGCAAATAAAGTTAGACTACTCAAAATCCTTCTCATTCCCTTTTTCTAGTGGGTGGGAACTAGAGGGACCTTACTTGAACCTCACCATGTCACAGATTAGGATCCTGAGGACTGAAGTGCCATGACTTGCACAGGGTCACTGGCTGGCTAGGGAATATCTGATTGCTTACCCAGTGTTCTTTCCACTATCCCCTGCTCTCTCTCTCTCAAAAATTCAAAGCCACCGGTTGATATTTATAGGATACTAATTAAATATAAGACAGTAGGCTGGATTCTATTGGAGAAACAGAAGTTGAAAAAAGGTCCCTACTGTGAACCATTTTATAATCTAGTAAGCAGAAAGACATGCATTCAGAAGACAGTAGAAAAAGTATGCAAAAAATAAGGTGCATGAAAAATTAATGTGGCAATGAACTCCAACTTGACGGAGTGGCTTGGAGGTAACTGAGCCCCTCTTCTCACTTGGGAGAGTGGGTCTGGGAGTGTAGAGCTGGGGACATCGAGGCCTTCACTGGTCCCAGAGACTATTTCCAGCACAGCTGGTGGGCTTGCAACACCACTCACCTCTCACTGTGTACTTCAGTAGAGGCAAGGGACCTTGGCCATGTCTGGACCAACCACAGGTTTTCTGAGCAGAGAAGGAAGAGCCAGGCTCAGTATTTCAGGCACGTATTTACAACCTTATCTTTTCTTAATCTAAAATATTCCTGAACAAGGACTTTTGAGCCAAGAGTCTTAGTTTGCAATTCTTGTCAATGCAACTTGATTTTGTAAAACAACCTGCAGAAATGCCTAGGATATTAAGTGATATAGGACTGCAGAGAATAGTCCCTAGAATTAATGTGCTAATGAGGCAGTAACACTGCTTTGCTCAGGATTAACACATTCAGGAGCCAACCAATTAACTGCCCTGTCTAATACCTCCCAGGCACATTCTGTGTTCAGAATTTGGTAAAGCTCCTGGACTATGTAAATCTTAACTCTCTGAGGTTTCTGGGTTTTTTTTGTTTTCGTGTTTTTGTGTGTGTGTGTTTTTGTTTGGTTGGTTTTGTTTGTTTGTTTGTTTGTTTTGTGGGGCTTGGGCACTGAGGGAAGAATTGAATACATGAATGGCCTTAAAGCTAACTGAGTGACAAGTCCAGATTGAGCTATCTTGATCTTATACTCAGTTTTGGTTATATATCTGCCTCATCATGTAGTTGCTCAGCATCATCCCAGCCCTTTATGGATTTACACAGCCTTTCCCCTGCTCCGGCTGGCGCAGAGCGGAAGTGTGTTTTCTGAGCTGCAAGCATTCTATTTTGCCTACTGTTCTGGCGCTAACCTTGCTCTGTAACTAATGTCCCTCGATCATACAGGGTCCTTGAATGTAAGCATCTCTGGATTTGAGTCAGCTACAAATGCCTTTGAAGGAGCGTCCTTTGGAAATGTCATACCACACGCATATACTCCTATTCTTCTCTCTTTTCGTTATGAGGTTGTCCATGATCTTTTTTCATCCTGAGGTTGTTTCACAGAGTCAACGGTGGGAAAGGTAATGTAGCCCTGTATTTGTATCACTCCTCCATCCTCTTTCCTGAAAACCCTTTCTTCAGGGAAAATAGCTCCCCTCTAAACTATTAATTTAACAGCTGTGTGTTGCGTGTAACTGTACAGTGCTAGGTGCTGAAGAGGATACATGGGAAGCAGGGCTTGTTGGAACATCAGAGTCAATCATATCACTTCTCTGTTTTGCCTACCTGTCGGAAGAAAGTTTGATTATATATTTCCTCTTCTAGAATATCAGGAGAAAAAGAGATAATGTATGAGCATTCCAAATGTCTTCCTCTACTATTTATTCTCATATCCATCTATCTATCTGTCTGTCTGTCCATCCATCCATCCACCCCAATACTCTTGAGTCCTAATATTTGAGTGGGTGTTTTGGACACAGTGCTATGCAAGCCTCTGAGGATACACACAGGAGACCTGCAGCTGCCCTCGGGAAGTCCCAGTCCCAGAGGGATGTGGCTGAATGATCAGACCATGAGCTAGAACGCCACTGTTAAAGGGGAAGCATATGCACAATGCAAATAGAACCACGCCCACGGTTTCTAGAAGCTGGGTTGTGAATTAAATTGTGGAACAGATCTTTTTGATAGCTGCTTTAATACCCACTGGGTATATTTTCAGGGCAATTTTAAAACAGCAAAATCTAGACTCCAATTTGATATGTGTAATCTGTTAATCCTCTGGGGGTATGTTCGGTCCTTCCGTTCCTCCTCTCTCTTCAGGCTCCTGACCTTCTGGACGGGGTGCTGCTGGTCTGCTCCCTTTGTTCAATGCACTGTGTGCTTTGCCTTCCCATCCATATCCCCATCATGACAGGAGAAATCTCAGGACCCCAGAGAGCCTGGGCTGGCAGAGCAAATTGACATGTGGGAGTGTGAGAGGCAGTTTTCCAGAGAAAAGGAAGAGGAAGAGGTAAACATGGCAGGCTGCGCATGCAGAGCAGGGGAAAGGGAAGCAAGCAAGAAAGAGGACAAGGCAGAGCAAGAAGACGAAAAGGCCACCCCAGCCCTAATCAGATCTCTCTAGACCTGGTGTTGAGCAATTGCTGCAACTGGGGGTCAGGTGTAAGGAAGGGCTGGCTGGAATAATCCTGCCAAGTAGGGGGTGAGGTGAGCAGAATTGCAGGAATGCCAGAGGACCTAGCTCATTCAATGAGCTGCATCTTACAGGGTGATTTCCTTCCAAATTATGAACAGAGGGGAAAGGACCCCGCCCCCAGCACCCATCATGTGTTGCTTTGGAAAATTATTATTTTGGAGTACGAAGCAGTTTCCTGTCTTTAAAGCCTATCATCTATTTCTCTTCCAGGTGGAGCCCGGGCTGCCTGCTAATTTAATCCCCTGGGTTTCCCCCTCTGCCTTCAAGATCGCAGAGACGCAGGCTTCAGAAAGAGGGCACCTTTGTGTCTTCCTCCCCTGAAGGCCCCCATCTACCCTGGCAGCGAAGGAGATGCTATTTTGGGAAACAGTGGCTGAGTGGGAAGGATTGTTAATTGTTTGTCAAACCCTTCCAGTCTAGTTAGCTCTCATGGCAGAGAGAGAGAGAGAGAGAGAGAGAGAGAGAGAGAGAGAGAGAGAGAGAGAGCGCAAAGTCATACCCTTTTCTTCATTCTATTTTACTCTCCCATCCGTGAGAGGGGGAGTGGAATAAACGGCTCCTTTTCCTCCTCAAGCACAGGCACCAAACTGTTTTGTTTTGTTTTGTTTTGTTTTTAAAATAAACCCAATTCTTCTAACCAACGGGAAATATGTTGAAACACATAATATTGGCCCCCAAACCAAGCAAAGTGCAGTAGTTTCAAAATAATTTATAAGCCTCAAAACAAATAAACAAACCATAACAGAAAGGAGACTTCAAAAGCCCTCCCATTCATTCATTCAGACCAGAGCTTTCATTGAGCTCCTTGAGGCCAAACTGACTAAGCAGACCCCCCTCCCCGCCAACACCCACTGACACATACCACTGACACACACGAAAACAATTTACCCAGACACACTGATCGGAACAGCCATGGTGACATGTGCTCGCTCCATCACGCGTGGGCAAATTCAAAATCAAACAGAAAGAGCCAGACTGAAAAGGGGCCCCTTGTGGCTTTGACCTCACCAACCACGTGCCTCTGAAACTTCCCAAGCATTACTCAGTCTTGGGGGAGGGGGTGTGGAGGAGAGAAAGGGGGGAGGAGAAACAGGGAATCAAAATCTTATTCTTTTTAAAAGAACATTTTATAACTACTTATAGGTTGTTTTTCTTTCTTGACTAATTCTCCTATAGAAAGATGTCTAGTCCACCTTAACTTTTAAAGGACACCTTTTCTACCCCCAATTTTTTTTTTTTTTTTTTTTTTTGGTATTTCAGGGAATGACTAGTTGGACTCAGATAACTTTATACAATGATGATGCAGGGGAGGATGTGAGAAGGCCGCCCCTTTTCCTCAAAAGAGCTCTGACTGCCTTACACACATAAATCTGCTAACCCACACCCTCGCTCCTGGTCAGACAGCAGGTCCTACATTTCCTTTTACAGTGGAGGATGTGTCTGCATGAATACAGTACTTGGGATTTGCTTAGTCAAAATAAGTATGAAAAGAAGTAGTGATTTTGGATTTTCAACCTGAATGAGCCTTTATGGTATCATTTAGATAAGCTGTGTTGATCTAAAATGAACGTGACTTTTGAGCGAATTAGAATTCCTTTTATTAGGAGGGAAGTGGGAAGAAGAGGCAAGACTTTTGTATTGGCTGAAAGATATATAAGTTGCCCTAAATGAAGTGCTGATACCCAGTAATAAATGTTTAATTTACTAACTCATAATAAATGTTTAATTAGAACAGAGTAGGTGAGCAATTACTTTCTCAGTAATAAAATCACACATTTGTAAATAGCATGGCAGAAAAAGCAAACTGTATCAAAAATCAACTTTTTTATGTGAAAAATAGCTTTTATAGGGAAATAGTTGAGCTTACAGTGATAAATAATTAAATTATGAGCTAGGGTAAGTTGAAATGTATATTTCAGTGATAATTTGGCTAATATGACATTAGAATATATTGAATATTCCTTTTTTTTTAACCCTAAATTGGCTGTTTGAATATTTTAGCTCCAACTTTTGGTAACTCATTAATTAATTTATCAAATAGTCATTGATCCCTTGATATGTATGTACAAATACTCATGGTTCTGGTGTAGATGATGCAGAAAAAGTGTAATGCAGTATCTCCTGGGAATTTATAATGTTCCTGGGAACTGAGAAATATATCTACATACAAGTTAAATAAATAACATGTGAGTAAACAAAATAAAAACCAAAATAAGGGCATCACAAGATAAGTGATATTGTGGTTTTAAGTAACAAAGGGCTGTGTATTTCCAAGTGAGCACTATAAACACCAATGGGCATCGAAGGCTTCCTTGGAGGAAGTGGTAGTATAGAACTTGGGCACCAGGGAAAGGGCATTTTGTTGAGGAAGTAGAGGAAGCGTGTGTGTGTGTGTGTGTGTGTATTTTATTTTATTTTTTAATTTTCACCAGAGGATATCCTCATTGATTTTAGAGAGAGGGGGGTGGAGAGAGAGAGAAACATCGATGTGAGAGACAACATTGACCAATTGCCTTCGGCACACACCCAGACCAGGCTATTGAACCCACAATGTGCCCTGGCCAGGAATCAAACCTGCAACATTTCAGTGGTATATTGATGACACTCCAACTGAGCCACACTGGCCAGGGTGACATATGCTTTTGATTAGACCTGTCTAGCTGGGGAAGAGGTGGGGGCACTTATGTTGCTCAGGCTGGTAGAGAGGTTGGAAAGGTTTGCCTAGATTTATAGAATCATGGAATTCTAGACCTGAAATGATCCTGAAACAATCAGCTAGTCCAATGGTCGGCAAACTCATCAGTCAACAGAGCCAAAAATCAATAGTACGATTGAAATTTCTTTTGAGAGCCAAATTTTTTAAACTTAAACTTCTTCTAATGCCACTTCTTCTAATAAACTTGCCCAGGCCGTGGTATTTTGTGGAAAAGCCACACTCAAGGGGCCAAAGAGCCACATATGGCTTGCGAGCTGCAGTTTGCTGACCACAGATGCTAGTTTACTGATTCTCAAACATGGCTGCACATTGCAATCACCTACCCAGCTTTAAAAAATTCCAGTGCCTGATTCTGATGAAAACATCTGGGGTAAGACGTGGGCATCTCCATATTTAAAGGCTCCCCAGGTGATTCTAATGTGTAGCCACAGTATGAGGAACAATAATTTAGTCCAACTCCCTACTTTTACCAGGGAAGGGCCATCTGCAACTCTGTCCATGCATAGCGGGCTCTGTTCACCATTCCAGGCTATTTGTCTTTGACAGGGTACTGTGTACCACTCTGGAGACTAGGCCCAAGGAGTGGATTTTTGCCATAAATGTCCTGGTGACCACTGAAAGCTGTTGTGCAGGAAAGTGGCACGTTGAAAACAAATGGCCCTGTAACTTCAAGATGAAAAGAATGAATGCATCCTAACAACACATGAGAACAATATTATCCAAGTGAGTACTCTCTCTGCAATTTAAGTTTGCATGTACATATTTTGCATTAAAAAATAAGATTGCGATAATCGCTGAATCATCATATTCAGAAACGTAGACTTGTGTTTCTCTACTTTAGTGGCGTCTTCTCAGTTCTACACTTGATCTTAGCCAAAAGGCTGAGAAACAATAACTTCTCAGTTCTAGAAAGAATTCTTTGCTGGCCAGTTAGCTTTGTTTTCTGCATTTTCCTTTGATTTTCTCCTCAACTCTGCAACTATTTGTTTCATTCCCTTTTTACTTTATCTTTCCTCTCCTTTTCCTCTTCTCCAATCAAGGACCTTTGTTAATTGCTCACAATATGCTCATGCATAGCTATATGTCTATATCTCCCTATCTCTTTATTATCCCTAGGACAATGTTGTCCAATAGAAATATAATTTGAGCCACGTATTTAAAAAGAAACAGGTTAAATTAAATTTAATATCTTTTATTTAACCCAATAAATCCAAAAATTTTATCATTTCAACATGTAGCCATTCTAAAAATATTAATGAGATACTTGGCATTCTCTTTTTGGTATAGACTGAAATCTGCACTGTTTTACAATTTACCTTCCACTCTGAAACTAAATTCCCAAACTTTAAAAATATGACACAACTAGAGGCCCGGTGCACGAAATTTGTGAGAGCCCTTAGGCCTGGCCTGAATTAGGGCCAATCTGTGGGTTGACTGGCAGGGCAATCAGAGGGCCTCCGCTGGCACCTGCCTTGGCCTGCCTGATGCAGCCCACTCACCAGCCCCACCCCCTTCCACTGCCTACTTGCCAGCCAGCCCTGCCCCCTGCCACTGCCACAGGTTGCCTCCCTCTGCGGGGCAATGCGGGGCGATTGGGAGGGAGGCTGCCACTGGCATCTGTCTTGGCTGGCTTGGGGGAAGCTCCTGTGTTGAGCATCTGCCCCCTGGTGGTCATTGCACGTCATAGTGACTGGTTGTTTGCTGTTCGGTTGATTTGCATATTTGGCTTTTATTAGACAGGATAAAGTTGTTTTTCGGGACAAGGGTTTTATTGATCATGTTTCAGTTTTTTGGTTTTCATTCAATGAAATTTAAAATTCAGTTCCTCAGTTGCATGGGCCACATTGGGCTGGTGGCTACTGTGTTGGACAGTATGGGTTTTATATGGCAGTGTTTTCTCATCTTGTGCCTTGAGAGGGTAGTAGGTTCATTTTAATGCGGTTTGAGTGCTCTACTTATTGATTTGCTTTCCTTAGGAGTATTACAGAAAGCTAGGTATGACAATGATGATCATAAAAACAACCAAAGGGTCTCTGGGCCAAAATAGGGAGTTCAGGACAAGAAGAAGGGTGGGGCTGTAATAGTTTAGAAAAGGAAATGGGGGTGAGGAAAGAAAACAGGCTTTGGTGCTTACCCCTAGTCAATGCTATTTGGAGATAAAGAAATTCTACAGCAGTCAAGCAGCCAAGGGAAAAAAAGAGTACGAGTTTAATTCGTTCCGTAACCTTGAGGCGTGGGAAACTATGAGACACTCAATCGCAGTAAACTGGTGGGTCCTGTGCAGCCGGCCAATCCTCGCGATTACTCGTATCTCAACTGTTGCTCGTATTTCAAAGCAAAAATTGCTTGCTCGACGGCTCGTATCTCAAAAATCTCGTATGTTAGGGCACTCGTATCTCGAGGTACCACTGTATAAAATATGCCAAAATTGTGAGAGAGAAAAAGTTGGATTAAAAAGTGGATTTGTCTGTTCTCAGAAGAGCAAGAGGAGTAGCGCTTACATAAAGTGCTAATACTGTACTTTTATAGAAATTTTTACCTAAAAAATTCAGACCCAGCTAACATGGCTCAGTGGTTGAGCATCATCCTATGAACTAGGAGATCATGGATGAATTCCCCATCAGGCCACATGCCCGAGGTGTGGCCTCAATCCCCAGTGGGGGTGTGCAAGAGGCAGCTGATCAATGATTCTCTCTGGTCATTGATATTTCTATCTCTCTCCCCCTCTCTGAAATCAATAAAAATATATTTTAAAAAAGGAATTCAGGATGTCATACAAATGATGATTCACTCACATAAGCAACTTTGGCCAAGAAAAATGTCAAAATCCTAACATTGAAAGGCAGGCACAGTGCAAGTAACTTATTTATTTATTTACTTTTAGTATCAAACTTTTAGGATTTTTAAATTTCATTTATTGAGGTGACACTGATTAATAAAACCTGACTGTTCTAGGTTATCAAGTGTACAACTCAATAAAACATCATGTGCACACTGCATTGTGCGCTCACCACCCAAAGTCAAGTCTCTTTCTGTGCTCAATTCTTTTTATTTCCCCTACCCACTTCTCACTCATTGTCACTTCTTACAGAGCTATTGTGTGCATTGTGAGTTTGCACTGTTCTTATACAGACTAGACTCGGTTTAAGGCAATATAAGCTCTGTAATCACCTGGTAATAATACTTAGCCTTCATTAGGCAAGCAAACAAGAAATAAAGTTAACAGCAGTGGGCAGACAGACCCTGTACGGAGAGGAATTCTCAGGCCAGAGCCAGATCGTTCCCACAGCTGTGGCCAGTACTCAGCATGCTAATCTGCTCATGCCAAACTGAGACGATGGGGGGTGGACGGACAGCACAGACCCACTGGACACGCTTGGCCATTTCTTCCAGAGCAGAGCTTCCCCTGCCTTTCTGATGGCCCTAATGCTTCTCATAGTGCTACCGGTTGTGTTGTGTTGTGTTGTTGTTTTTTAACTGAGAAAATCTCAAAGATCGATGACAGCAAATTTAATTACTTGCTTCCTAAAACTTAGAAGAATGTGTTATAGATATTCCCACCTTTTTTGGTAAATGCAGGTGAAGCTTGCTGATCATAAGAGCCCAGGCCCTCCAGAAATAAGTTCTCAAGTTACCATTTTGCTTTCTCAGGATTAGAGAAAATCCTGATAATAATAGTGATCATGCTCAATCTCAAGGCAGCAGACATTTATTGAGCACCTATTATGTGGTGTAGTAGAAAAAAAGCAGAATTCAGTAAGTACTAATAGGGTACCTACCATGTGCTCAGTACTGGGCTAGGCACTGGTATAACAGTAACAACTAGACTTAGAAAGTGCTCGTGTGCTACTAGACTGTATTAAGCACTGCAGGTATTTTCTTATTCCCATTTTACACAGTAGGTGACAGAGGCACAGAAAGGTTAAATAATTAAACTAGGACATCGTTTTCTCATTTCACCTAGATGTGAAGTAACTTTTCAAAAGTCACACAGCAAGTAAGAGAGGAAACAGGGTTTGAACCTCTGAGCCCTACCCTCACACTTTAGAGTTAAATAGATTTGGAGTTGAATCCCTCTTCTGTGCCTATAATTGTATGACTTTGGGAAACTACTTAACCTTTCAGAGTCATAGTTTCCTCTTCTGTAAATGGAGAAAATGACACGTGCTTTTAGAACTTTATAAGGATGATAAATAAGGCCTGCAAAGTGACTAGCACGGTGCCTGGCAGACAATGTCATTATTAGGGGCTCATTCATCCAAGTGCATAATCCATCACTCAGTATGCACTGTTATGGCAAGTTGTTGAAATACGGAAATGCTTCCATGCCAGCTGTCAGAACCTCTGCCCTAGGCACCTTGTGTACCTCCCTTTCTGGCCATTCAGTCCTTCCTGCAGAAGCCTGGCCTCCACCCCTTCCCCCCAACTCCAGGCATTCTAAGGGCCTCTGGGACTCTGTTCTGATGGTTAGTGCCTGGGTCACCCAGTTGTTAAATATTTTCACTATCTCCTGGTATAGATGGGCTTTTGCCTTCATTGAGAGCACAGCTAGGGAGGGGACCTGGGCACGAGAGGGAAAAACGAGGAGGGCAATGGTGAAGAACACTTCCTGCGATGCAGGATGGCGAAATGCCCTGTTCAGGTGGGTCAGGAAGGCTTCATGAAGCCTCGCTCTTTAAGTGACCCGTTTGGGTGGGTAGTGGCTTCCTAGATATCACTAAGGTTCATTTTGTCTCTTGTTTTTTCATTTTTGCTATCTCTACCTACTTCAGGCCTCATGACCTTTTGCCTAAACTCTCACAAGAGCTTTATAGTTAAGTGGTCCTCTCTATAATTAAGTGTACCGACTGTTCTCAGATCCCTTCTGTGGTTTTCTTACTCAACAACCTTTCGTAGCTCCCAGTGGCCCATCTCTTCCTTGAGCCATCTATGACCCACTATCACGTAGGCCCAGCCTCTGTTTCTTGCCTTTTCCACTTACTGTGGTCCCTGGCATACCTGTCAAGTGGGATGTTCCCCATGTGGGATGCTGTTGCTCCCGCTGCTTGGAACTTGTGGATCCTACTTGAGGATTTTTCAATACCCTCCTCAAATACAACTTCTTTCTCCCATCTAAGTCCCTCCTCACCCCATCCCCATGTCTCTTCTCCCACCCCAACGTAGTGTTATGGGGGGATGTGTTCTGATAACTATCATACATTGGTGGCTTATTATGTGTGAGGCTGTTCTAAGAGCTTTGTTTTCACCTCACAAACACTCTTAAGAGGTAGGCTCTATTGATATCTTCTTTTAAGATGAAAAAGACCAAGGCACAGAAAGGTGAAATAATTTTCCAAAGGTTATACAGCAAGTAAACATTGGAGCTGGGATTCTAACTCAGGAAGCTTGTCTTCAGAACCTGTGCTCTTAATCCATGTTTCATAGTGACTTATAGCTCTCAAAGAGAGAGAGAATAGAAGGAAGTATTTCTCGTGTTATTACTCATAATAGACAGGTTGCTTTTGTAATTATTTGTGTTGTTGTTTTACGTCCTTCTTGATGTGAGCTGAAAATTCCTAGAGGTGAAGCACTCTGGGCCTCCTGGGCTGGTGTCTCACTTGCCATCAATCACTTGTGGGCATCGGTAATGTTACTGAGGCATCACATCCTATGGAGGCCTCTGATTGTGAACTGGCCATAATCAAGCCCACCTTTCACTAGCATTTCTCCTAACTAAATACAGCGAGTCCTCAAATGTCATTTTGTTCAACGTCTTTCCCTTATAATAATGAGATGTCTTAGGAACTTTACTCTTGTTTACATCTCTTAGCCTATGGTAAAAATTGGTTTCATTATACATCATTTCACTTAAAGTCACAAAACCTATCGATGACACTACATGAGGACTTACTATACACCAGTTGGCCAAATCCTAGTCAGGCTAACTGTTCCACATAGATTCCCAGAAAACCGTGCTTAGTTTCATGATGCAGCGTGTGGCTGCGTTGTCATTTATGTTCTGCATAATAGAGCAGATGTGTGTGTGACTTCTCCCTTTTAGAGTTGGAGAGACTAAAGTGTTTGGAGGTTAAGTACCCAGAGTTATCAGGCAGGTCTGTGCTGGAGTTTAAGTGGGACTAACTGGAACTGACTCTCCAGGAACCGAATCCAAGACCCTGGACAACCCTATGGCGATTCTGCCCTAATGTCATGTTCTAAGGGTCGGTAGATGGTTGACTGACCAGAAAATTCTGGAACACTCTCTCCCAATGTTTTTTTACCTTGGCACAAATTAAAATTATGACATCATGATGAGAACACAGAACTTCTCTATTTATATTTTTAGAACTTGCTAGATTTTTCCAAGGGTGGCTGGTCAGCCCTCCTGCTGGAGAAAAGTCATTGTGGAGAATCTGTACCACCTTCCATGGTAACCTATGTGACAACTGTTTGTTCTTAAATCTAGAGCAGTGGTTCTCAACCTTTCTAATGCCGCGACCCTTTAATACAGTTCCTTATGTTGTGGTGACCCCCCAACCATAAAATTATTTTCATTGCTACTTCATAACTGTAATTTTGCTACTGTTATGAATCGTAATGTAAATATCTGTGTTTTCCAATGGTGTTAGGCTCATCGCTACCCACAGGTTGAGAACCGCTGATTTAGAGAACAAAGTGATGGGTGCTGGCCTTTGAACCTAGACACAATTCCTTGATAAGCAACCAAAATGTAGGAACTTTTAGAACCTCCTTTTTCTTTTTGGGGGGTTTACAATTAACAGATGCTAATAAGTGAGAGAGAGGGGGCGGGGGATAAGGGACTAATAGAAAATTACTCTCTGTTAAATATCTTGTAGTAATAATATTTTGTTATGCAGGGGTATCCCTTGCTACGTTTTGCTGTCATCTCCATGTCTGCCAGGGGTGACCAGAAGGTTTCAGGTGTGCTGCGCCCTGGAAATAGAGGTGGGGCGTAGAGTGATCGGAAAGTATCCGGACTTTATTGCAGAGCAAAGTCCACCTCCACAATGAAAGTTGGAATAGTTTGTTTTGCTTTTGGTTCTGGCAAGGCAGTGCACAAGCCAGAACCTTTTCCTACAAACAATACAGCGGCTAAGTCTCCTACCCTATCACCTTTCTGAGCCCCAGGCCCGCCACCCGCCTGTCACTCGCTGCCTGCGCACCGTGTCCCCTTTAAGAGACTGCTCCGCGGGACTAACGTTCGAATGGCTCTGGCGCCCCTCCTCGGGCTCCGATTGGCCGCGCGCACCTCATGAGGGCGTGTCGTCCCGCCCCAGAATGGTTGGCGGCCCTTCGCGATTGGCGGGTGGGGAGCTTATATAAAGCGCCGGGCGGTGGGGCTGCCCTCAGTTAGCGACCGGACGGGAGCCTGGCTGTTTGTCTGCACTGGAGGGGACGAAGGGGTCAGTGAGCGCGTCATCGGAATTGGTTTCTCCACGGAACCTTCGGTGGTCGAGGGTCCACCCCTGGGGCCGGCTTTCCGAGGCCTCCGACTCCTCTCCCGGCTTGTGACTGGGAGAAGCCCGGGCTCAGCCGTCACCTCCGCGCCCGTCCGCCGGTGAAGGGTCGGCCGGCGGGATGGAGTTCAAGCTGGAGGCGCACCGCATCGTCAGCATCTCGCTGGGCAAGATCTACAACTCGCGGGTCCAGCGGGGCGGCATCAAGCTGCACAAGAACCTGCTGGTCTCGCTGGTGCTGCGCAGCGCCCGCCAGGTCTACCTGAGCGACCCGTGTCCCGGCCTCTACCTGGCTGGTCCCGCCGGGACGCCCCTGCAGCTGCCCGCGGAGCCGGCGGCCGGGTCCTCGGCGGGCTGGGGAGAGCCGCCCCCGCCGCCCGCCGCCGCCGCCGCCGCCGGGCTGGAGACCGAGCCGCAGCCAGGACACTCTGCGGCCCCGGACGCGCTGCGGGCGGGTGACGCGGAGCCCGCGACTACGGTGACCTGCGCCAGGGACACTTTCCAGGGCCGAGAGGTGGCGGCTGGCGGAGCCGGGCACCCAGCCGGGGGCTCGGACGTCTTCCCGGCAGGGGCGCGAGAGGCTCGCCGCTGCTACCGGGGCTGCCCCCCAGGCGTGGCGGACACGGGCGCGCCTCCCCCCGGAGCCTGCAGCGCGGAGGACGACCCCCCCGCGCCGCCGCCGCCGCTCTGCGCCCCCAGGAAGCGCCCCGCGGCGGGGGCCGGCGGCGGGGGCCCCGCGGGCCGCCCGGCGCCCGGCTCGAGCCCCGTGAAGAAGCCCCGCTGGGACTCGGAGGGGCCGCCGGGCCGGGCGGGGGAAGCGGAGGAGGACATGGAGACCGGGAACGTGGCGAACCTCATTAGCATCTTCGGCTCCAGCTTCTCGGGACTCCTGCGGAAAAGCCCGCGGGGCGGCGGCGGCGGCGGCGGCGGGGAGGAAGCCGAGGGCGAGGAGCGAGGTCCGGAAGCCGCCGAGCCGGGGCAGATCTGCTGCGAGAAGGCGGTGCTGAGAGACATGAGCCCTTGGAGCACAGCCATCGAGGCCTTCTGAGTGCCCGGCCCCGCGCGGGCTGGAGGTTGAGCATCGGGGCGTCCCGACGTGAGGGCTGGGCGCCTGGCCCCGCGGACGCCCCCGGAGACGGCGGGCGCGGAGCGCGCCGGGGGGACTGGTGCGGCGGGGCGGCGCGGACTGCGCTCGGCCGCGGCGGCCCCGCCGTGTCGGCCTCGCTGGGGGGCACCTCTCCTGAGGCTCGGGAGCGCGAGGCGGATCAGGAGAGGACAACCGTTCCTGTGTGTGTGTGTCTGTGTGTGTCAGTGTCTGTAAGTTTGTTTTGTGAATTAAGACTATTTTTGTCCTTCTGGAATGCTGCGCCCCTGCCCCGGGGTTTCAGGAGACCGGCTGGGGGCGGGCGGGGACTTTCCTCCACCCGCAGCGCCGAGAAGGAAGCGGCTCCCCGGCCCGGGAGTTCCCCGCTCCTTCTCGAGGCCGGAAGGGACTTGACACACGCCCCCCGCAGGAAAGCTGGAGCCGCCCCGGGGCCAGCGCGCCGTCTCCTCGCAGGATCCCCTAAGACCGGGAGCGATGCCGTCTGGAGCCGAGTCTTGTATTATTATTCCTCCCTCCCCCGCCTTCTCTCGCTGAAGAAACGTTTAAGAAGCCCTGTGGATGATTCTGGGAAAGGGGACTCTTCGCGGCCCTGGTCTTCCGCACAGGGGAAAAAAAAAGCTTGATGAACTTCACAGAAGAGTTCAAGCTTGGAAATAGGGAGTTATAGAGCAAAGATATATTTTTTAAAAGCCTCTAGCTCAAAACTACTACACAGTGCTTTTAAAAAAGTGTTGAATGAGACAAAAGTTTACAGACAGAACCCCTAAGTGAAAAGACCTTATGGTTTTGTAGATAATGGTGACTCCAGTCTTTGTTGTATAAAGGTTGGGGGAGCTGGTTTTTTGTACAGTATTTTCTCCTTCGTTGTATTGATTTTTGTATAAAAAAATGTAACTTCACGTGTCTAACACGTATTAAATATTTTGAAGCAACATCTCTGCCTCCTGGTCTGTAATCACCTGTCTGGGTTGGGAGGAAGGGGGGGCGGGGAGGGGAACTGTGGTCCAGGCTGGGAAATGGAAGGTGTGGTTCTTAATATCAGTCCAGCACAGACTGGGGATATTGTTTGCTGACTTCACTAAGTATCAGGAGAGAGACGTTTATGTTTCTCCCGCATCAGAGGACTGCTATTAGATACTAATATCAGTGGCCTGCCTGTTTCTTTAAGCTTGCCACTAAAAACTGCCTTTTTCAAAAGTCAGTTTAGGACAGTTTTACTAGTACGTACTTTTTCACAGCTCAGTCTGATGGTGTCTTAGTATCAAATAACATAAGTACCAATTTTTGAAGGTTTTCCCACCCACAAAAATGTTTTTCCCTAAAACCTTTTTGTCTCCTCTTAAGCTATATGACATCTTTCAGGTTGGTTATTGAAAATAACTCACACATGAGACTGATTTGCCCAGCTGCTCAGGCCCACCTCTGCATCCCAGGGACTGTGAGGATAGCACTTTCAATGCCTTTTCCCGTTTGTTGTTAAATCTGTAAAAAGTAAATGCATTAGTGAAAGGAAATTGCATGTGTCAAATCAGATATGGGAGGAGGCCTAGGAGGACTAAGCAAATTTAACTTATTTAGCAAGACTTCCTGATCTGTTTTGTCATCCAAACGGTGACATCAGTGTTTGGGTGGTTGTAAACATGTAGGTGATCACAGCCAAGTTATCCGTTCATTTCACTACAGTCACTGCATTTGAGAGAACTACTCAGTATTTGAAAGTTATTCAATAACCTATTTTAGAAGCAAATCAATTAAAGAACAGTATCTTAAAATATGGTGGTTAGTACTTAGAAATATGGCATTGGGCTATGAAGCTTATGAATAAAGAGAGTGCTTGAGAGATGGGAAAAATTGAGGAAAGATTAGACAAAGTTTTAAGTAAAGTTAGCATATGAATAGCG
This sequence comes from Lasiurus cinereus, assembly GCA_011751065.1. Classification (NCBI taxonomy): domain Eukaryota; kingdom Metazoa; phylum Chordata; class Mammalia; order Chiroptera; family Vespertilionidae; genus Lasiurus; species Lasiurus cinereus. The sequence continues at coordinate 21,423,673 of JAAGEH010000042.1, read as the reverse complement.
CTTTGGCCTTCCTAAACTCCTGATTATATGAACTTCTGTCACAGCTGAGTAGGCCAGTGCTTTGATATCTTTGTGAACCTGTTGGTGATTCATTAAGCATAAGGAACTTTCTACTTTCTGCTCTGTCACCATAATATATTCCTAGAGTTAAACATCCTCTAATCAAACATTCTCTATCTTGTTAAAACTGACTTGTTTGTCTTTGAGAGAGCTACTTAAGTTCTGTTAGAGCCACAAGAGATCCATTGAGTGCTGACTGCTTAAACTGAAGAAGGTGTCCAGGGCCTTGATTTTGCAAACATTTCCGGTTGCTAGAAAGTAATTACGATGCTTGAACAGCTATCTCGGTGCATTTTTCTATTTGAGAAGAAGGGTAACATTTGTTATGTATAAGAGTTGATAATGTTTTAGATGAGACAAAAGTTCCTGTTGATCCTTGTTTTCACATTAAGATGAACCATAGGACCAAGTGTCTGCTTAATTTAGAGAATGTACATTGACATATTTGATCGTTAGGGAGATACAGCTTTGTAGGAATTCAGAAAAGGTCATCATCTTTTTTGTTGCAGAACTGTTCCAGAAGCAGTATGTGTGATGGTTAGAGCATGGGCTCTGGAGCCAGACTTCCTGGGCTTGTACCTTGGCTCTGCCACTTATTAGCTGAGGGCCGTTGGACAAGTCACTTCATCTCTCTGTGCCTCCGTTTTTTCAAATGTGAAATTGGAATAATCATATCTACCTCATAGAGTTGTGCAAATTCATGAGTGAATGCCCCTAAAGTTCTTAGAAAAGTCCCTTACACATAACAAGCATTCAATTAAGTTAACAATGTTAAGTTAGAAGTGGATTGTGTGTAAAAATCAGATATGTGATGATCAAAGAATTGTGTGGTTTATAAGAAAGGAGGGGAAAGGAGAATCTATTTTTTAATTATCCTGCCTGTAAATGCGGGTTTCTTTTATTCTTCTGTTTTTCTCTGGACACCTGAGCTTAGTTCCATCAGCCTAGTTTTGCTGGTTGGCACGTCTCACACCAACCTACCAACTTTCCTGATTGTAATCAAACCACTCGATTTTCAGGGAGGAATAAGCAGGAGTGAAAACACTCAAGGAGCAAAGATCCTGTTGACATGCTTTCTGTGGATGAGCAAAGGGGGAAAAAATAGCCCACAGAGTTATTTTTAGCCTGAATTGCTTGGGCATAGGATGTTTCTTAAGCTGTGTTAATTGATGGGTCCCGGAAAAGAGCTTCCCAGTGCCAGGATGGGGTTATCACACACAACTAAATCAGATTCAGTGTGGCTAGACGTGAAGCAATACTGTTAGTACCTAACTGCTTCTTGACCACCCTGGCAGGGACCTGTTCTCTTGATCAAAATAACCTTAGCTCTGGCCTGGGGGTGGGGGTGGGAAGAAATTAACAAAGAATTTATACACACATGTGTATAATCTATGGACAGACTATAGTTTGGTGAAGGCCTAAGGAAAAGGCAGGAGCGGCTGAGTGGAGAGGATCAACGGAGAGGGGAAATGGGGGTCATCTGTAATTCTTGGAAAAATAAAGATAAATTTTTGAAAACCTTTTTTTCAGGGGAAGGAAAGTGTTTTCTGACAAGTACTCCAAGAAGATCACTTTCATAATGAGTAAAGGTGTTCAGTTTTAGTACAGTACTTCTCAAGCATGTCTCTTTCCAACTGTTTTCCACTCAGATTGAACTGGGGAAGGGAACTGATAGATGGACAGCTTGAACTGCCCCTCTGCAGTGATCGGGTTTGCTCCAAGGGACGTAATTCATCACTCATTGGGCTTTGGGGTGGGAAGTAGAAGAGAACGGGCCACTTAACGACGTTGATAGGATTCTTCTCAGAATAAAGATGTAGTAAAATATTGGGAACAGAATCAATAATGACAAAACTGGTCCATTTTGTCACTGGATTAGTCTGAGTTTCTTACTGCAACTTGCTAGGCATGACAACGCAGCGTAGAGCCTGTGAGATGGGGTCGAGAGGCTAATACCCACTGTGGCATGGAGTTTGATGGACACTTATTTCCTTACACTTTTTAAAAGTAGAGTTAGTTCAGTTCATTGAATAACTAAAGAACTTCTGATCTCTTGCCCTAAATATTTTATTCTTGTCCTGTTTGTGAAATTTTTATTCTCCCAGACTTGCTTTCATCCCAGCAGTTACTGAAAGAAAACGAGAATGAAAAGAAACGCTGATCCAACCCTCCCGTGACTATGAAAGAAGCCATTACTATTAGGTGCAGAACTCCAGTGGAGAGAGAGGGCTGCTTCCCAGGGTTCCTGGCACTCTTTCCAGTAATGAGCAGTTTGTCTCTGAGCCTTTGAACCATTGTTCGAATTTAAAATTCTACCCAGTGGAAAGCTTTGGGAGCAAAAATATAGTAGAAGCAGAGTTATGTTAGGATTCACTGTGATCTTAACTCATGCCCTCGGAGTTTTCAGACAATTATTGAAGGTACAATAGAGAAGGGAATATGTGAGAGCAGAAAGTGTAAAAGGATACACACAGCTAGTAGAATGCTTCCTTCCTCATCCAAACACAATTTTTCCCATTGCCTGCCATCCACCCCCACCCCCACCCCCAGCGGGAAAGCGGGTTGTAAAAATAAAATCCCTCTCTAGCAATTGCTCTCTCCCAGAGGAATATAGCCTGAAGCATCTCTGCTGGACTATATCCTGGGGTTTAGCTCAGACTTTTGGAATCTTACATGCAGGGCGGGAGAAGCCTCCAGGGACTGCATTCCTGAAAGGGCCTCTCTCTCTCCCCTGCACTTCTGACCAGCTGCATACTCCACCACTGGACCCTGCCCACTTATGGGGAAAGATGCTGCCCACAAATGGGCAGGTGACGAAGAATATTGGTTGTCAGCTTTTAGAAAGCTGCTGGAAGAAAGGCTGCCCCCTAAACATGATTCTTGCTGGTAAAGCTACTCATTTTTAAAAATATTTTTTTATTGATTTCAGAGTGGAAAGGTGAAGGAGAGATAAGAGACATCAATGATGAGAGAGAATCATGGATCTGCTGCCTCCTGCACGTCCCCTACTGGGGATTGAGCCCACAACCTGGGCATATACCCTGACCAAGAATTGAACCATGACTCCTGGTTCATAGGTCGACGGTCAGCCATTGAGCCACACCAGCTGGGCTAAGTATACTTATTAATAGCTTTCTGGAACCTGGTCACAGGAAGCCCCGTGTCTGTGATAAGCCACATCTCTAACTTATAGGATGGAGGTGAGACTCACCTTCCCCTTTTCTACCCAATTGCGCACCAAGTCAGCCCTGGCCCCAGCTCGCTACTTTTCTCCTATGAACTGGGCCTCCGGCTGGCTGGTCCAGCCCAGTCATTCCAATGGAAGCCAAGGCACGGCTCCATCCGTTTTTCTAGAACTCAGGGAGGTGCCAAAGCCATGTGTTCCCATCTGTTCATTCTTTGACCTGTTCCGCCTCTCAGGTCTTGGAGAAGGGCAGCTGCCAGGAGCTTGTGTCTCGTTGGTAAAGGAAAACATATTAGAACCAGAGAGAAGATATAAAGGAGCACTTCAAAGCACTGACATTGTCCTTGGGGTGCAGGATTCCCATGACTGCTCCCCACACTTTCCTGCACCCAGGATACTACCCACTAGAGTTTTTCTCCAACTTGATCCACATCTGCGTGGCTTTTTCTTTCTAGCCAGTGAACAGCATCCGCCTGCCCTCTGTGGCACAGATACTCCCTTCGGTGCGGTACTGTATTGCTTGTCCTCTGACTGGGTCTAAGTCTCTCCTCCCACCCTGCCCTCCGGAAGACACTGGCATTCATTGTTCGCCTGGCGAAGAGTCTGGGTGCTCAGGGAAGAGCTGTGACTGGGAATGCCACCACCCGCTAAGAAGGAGTAGAGTTGGACTTAATGACCTTGACACTTGCAGAGTTTCCTGAGACTATACAGCTGTGGTAGCTGGTCTTATAACCCTGGAGCCTCAGCAGACCCCCAATTCCGTCACAATAGCTGGGGGTGGGGTGGGAGTAGCCATGCTAGAAACAGCGGCAGGCAGCGTGGAAAACCAGCTTGGCTAGCGGCCAGAGGGAGGAATGGAGAGGCAAAGGCAGGGCAGCCCAGACACAGGCTACACAGCACTTCCCACCCCTTACCTTTCCTAGGGCTGCAGGCGCCCTTTCTAGAGCAGAAAGTGAATCACAGAGCGGCTCTGGGAAGAAAATCAGGCAGGACCCCCTTTGCCATGTCTTCCCCTCTGAGGCTTTGATTGACTAACAGACACCTTTTACTGTGAGTTCCAGAAGTGGGAATGGGGCCTGGTTCTAACTCACTGGACGCATGCAACAGAGCTGACCAGCAGCAAGTGAGCTAGAGTCTCAAGTGTGAAGAGAGATTGTGGGTGGAGGACAGTCCCCAGGAGGAATTGCCACTGAGTCAAGTTCTGCTCAAGGTCTGCTGTGGGCCCTCCAAGTCCCCGCCTCTCCCTCCTACTCACCACTTTTCTTTCCTCTTGGCTTGTTCCAAGCTGTACCACAATCTCCCATTTCTTCTCACAACGTCCCCGTCCCAGTTTTATTTTTGGTTTGGAAAAGGGTGAGAGAGCGCCTTGGCATCTGCATTTATCAGTTCTTTCCTCTCTCTCTCTCTCTCTCTCTCTCTCTCTCTCTCTCGCTCTTTCTCTCTCCCTCTCTCTGACTATGTGACCTACTTTAGAGACTGGATTGCTTTTCTTTTTATGGCCTTGGGAGAAATCCCTGAAAGCAAAGATTCCATTTCAGAGGCTGTACTGCAGGTACCTAGGACATTTTGCTCAGGTGGTTATTACTCAGATTTCTTTGGTTTTTCTCCCAATCCTACTCACTGTTCAAAATTTATTTTAAATCTGTCAGGAACTGGTCAGAGATCAACTAGCAATGACACCCATAGCAGGAGTTTAAGCTTCTGCTGGGTCTGCCCAAGAGAGTGTGAACCAGGAGCTGCCACTGCCCTTGGCTGGTCTCTGCCATGGCTTGGAATGGACTACGCCTGAGGGTCCTATGCACAGACTTGACATGCCAGAGTTTGTTCTGAAAATTTGAAGTTCACAGAGCACTCTTGTGAAATGTAAATCTTCATCCTCTTTTCCCTTAAAAAAAAAAAAGTATTTTAAGAGTCTCTCCTGGTCTGCATTGGGGAGAGCAGTTGTAAAGATGCTGTGGGGGCGATTCTGGCCTGTGGGCTCGCCCAGCTGTCGGCTTCCCGACCTTTAGTCACCTCAGCACCAGGCATCGGGCTTCCTGACACGGAGCAAGCAGCTCCTTGAGGCCCCCGAACTCCCCGCTCTGAGAGAGGGGAGAGGCAGGCAGAGAGGGAAGGTCTACTAGTATCAGTGGGGAAAGAGTAAACAGCCCAGAAGAGTGAGTGTGGAGGTGAACTTGAATGGTCAAGTAAGCCCCCCTCTCCCCAAGCAGAGGCAGTGATAGAGCCCACCATGGATTGGTTCTTGGGATCCCTCTGAGCAAGGGACCTGTAGACCAGATTCTGAAAATGTGACTCACTACTTGGAGAGTCACTCCACTTCTTTTGGTTTCTATTTATAGTCCAAAGTGGGGAAAGTATCCACTTGCCTCACAATTGTGACTTGGAGATAAATCAGTGTTTGTGAAGCAAAGATAGAAGATATAAACAACTCGGCCCTAGGTCCCATCTATTAAGTATTTACAGGAACACCCAGAAGGAACTCATCAAGGGGGGATACAATGATGCAAACCACAGGATCTGGCCCTCAAGTCAGATTACATTCCAGGGGAGATGCAAAAACAACATAGAACCCAAATCTGACAGTAGGTAAGTAAGTGCGATGTGGCCCCTTGCTTCTCAAAGTAAGGTGTGGGGACCAGGAGCGTCTTCCAGAAGTGCAGAATCGCAGGCCCGACCCCTGATGGCTGACTCAGCATTTTTACAAGATTCCCCAGGTGGTTTGCATGCACTCTAACGTTTAAAAAGCAGCTATTGCCACTGACCTCAAGGTCAAGTGTGAACTTCTCAGCTTGAGGTCACTCAAGGCCTAGCTCCTTTTGGCCATTCCTTCCCTCACATTCTGCCTCCAGGCATAAGATACTGTCTGCCTCCAGCCATAAGATACCATCTTCAGGCCTCTGGGCCTTTCAAATGCTCTCTTTAGGGGGAAACATTTAGGAATGGTTCTTAAAGCAAGAGCATAAACTCTCCAGGTGAGAGAGGAGGGCAGAGACCAAGGACCTGGTGCAGGGGAAGCCAGAGGTAGGGAATGGGGTGGGAAGAGGGTGCTGTCCGCAGGAACACAGTTTGTGTAGAGGTGGGAGTAGAACCAGAGGAGACAGGCAGCAGAAAAGGAAAATGACAACAAAGAAAATGCCATTGAACCAAAGCTTGTCCTCAGTGAATTTGGGGAGCGGTTCTGGCAGAAGAAGGTAGAGAAACCCCGATTATGAAGGGAGTGAACGACCGGATGTGGAAGCTCTGGCTGTATCCTCCTCCCCAAGAAATTTCACATAAAAAGCAAGAGAGAACCAGGATGATGGCTAGAGAGGATGCTGGGTCAATTCAAAGGGCCTGTGAATGTCTTAAGACCGAGCATGGCTGCAGAAACAGCGATATTGAGGTGAAGGGGCCTGATCATATAAACTGCTCAGTATGGGTCTCTTATCAGAAGGAATCAACACATTCTTTTCCTTCTCCTGTCAAGTGAAAGGAGACTGGAGACACCAATAAATCACTCCAGGGATCTTGTTAGTATCAGCAGCCGCATTCTCTTCCTCGCTCCCAGCCCTAACTCTTGCAGCTTAAACTCTGCCATACCAGTTGGCAAGGTAACAAACCAGGAGAGGTTCCTGGAGGACAAAGGAACACTCCCCAAACCCAGTGCCGCCAGCTACTAATCTAAACATATATATTTCTGATGCTTCATCCTTTTTACACTAATTAGGAGTTTAAAACATATTGGAATGCAGGTGTGTGCTATGAGGACAACAGGATTTGGGGTTCTTGTCAGAACAAACACACGTGCACGCGCGCGCACACACACACACACACACACACACACACATTCACTCTCACACACTCCCTCTCTCTCATAGCCAGCTCTCATTCAGAAAGCCAGTTATGAATGAGCGTGGTTTCCTGGGTAAGAAGTGATCTCTTCTTCTCCTCCCAAGCAAGTCTGACCTCATCTGTCATTTTCAGGGCTACGGAGGATTAGTCTGAGGCTGAGGACAGGTGAAGACATGTCCAATAGAGGCTCCTGAGAGAAGAGGAGGAAACAGCAGTTTTAGGTCTCCCAAGGCAACTGCTGAGAGATTGAGGAGATGAGAGCAGGAGTGGGAGAGGGACGAGGGGGGGTGGATGGGGAAAACAAGAGAGACAGATGTCTGTGATGGTTTCAAGAGAAACACTCAACTAAAATAAACTCAGAGTCAGAAAACAGGAAGAATGTGAGAAAAGGTAGTGAGTGGATGAGAGTTGCAGTGCATTTGATGAAACGTAGCCCCGTCCAGATGGAGAAACTGCCTCATCCCCCAGCTAAGTCCTCTGGAAACGGGGGCTGAAGAGGGGTGTGTGTGCAAAAGAATTAATAGCTCTCCTTGGTGTGCGAGCATTTGGTGCTAAATCTGTAAGAGATTTACAAAGCGACATCATTACTGGACCTTCACCACAATTTTCTGCAAGGATAACAGGAGTCTTTGCATGCCTAGACCACCCAGAGACAAAATTCAACCCAGAGCTCAAAATTCCTGCAGTCTGTTTGCTCCCTGTCCTAATTAGCTGAAGCAATTTCTAAAAACAGACCATCTCCTCTCACAGATCCCCTTGCAGCCCTTTCCCCACTGCTGTGCGCACCCAGTGCTTCTCCTGACTTCCGTCTGCTTCTTCCGCTCAAGCTCCTTCTCAGGTGCCAGGGCTGCAGACCCTGGCCTCACCCATCTCTCCTGCCCCCACCTCCCCTCTTACCGGCACATCCAGACACTTGCTAAAGCTTATAGCATTACCTTCATTCACCGTGAAGCTCATTTCCACTCCCGCTTCCCAGTTCCCACCGTCACCTCCTTCATTCTTCACTTCAGGCCCTTATCACTTTAGTCCATTCTCCCCTTTCCCTCAACGCTCCCTTTCTCCCAGCCCTACTTTAGAACTGATAGATTATGCATCTTATAAATACCGTTTTGGTGATGTTATCGGTCTCCGACTCAAAGCCTCTAATGCCTCCATGAACTCCTCTGCCTGACATTCAGCCCTTCATTCAATCATTAGTTACCATCCACTCTGTGCCAAGCACTGAGTACGAAGATGAGTGAGAAACTGGGTGCTGGGGGGTGGGGTAGGGGAAGAGAGGACAAGAGAGAAAACTCATTACGGTTCAGGCTTAGTACTATGGTGGTCAAGGAATATTGATGAGGGGGTGCTTCACCCAGACGAAATGTCAGGAAAGGGTTCCTGGAAGAGGAGGTTATTTCTGTGCTGAGTCGCAAAAGGCAAAGTGAAGAGGAAAAGCATTCCAGGCAGCTAGAGCTGCATGTGCAAAGGCCCTGAGGCCAGAGAGCTGAGAGTGTCTGGACATCATAAATGCTTCATTAAGGTTGGGGCATGGGTGGGGAGTGGACATGCCCCAAGGATTAGGAGAAGTCAGACCACAAAGGCCAGGCTAGGGGGGTTGCTCATTTTGAAATATGAAGGGTGGGACCCAATCAGATTTGCATTTAGCTCCATCACAGGACTGGCAGTGGAAGAAGAGGAAAGACTGGAGGCAGAGTGAGGCAGGGGCCAGGTAGAAGGCTGTTCAATCATCCAGCTGAGCCCAGCTGGTGTGGCTCCGTTGGTTGAGTGTCATCTAATGCACCAAAAGGTCACCGGTTCGGTTCCCAGTCAGGGCCCATGCCCAGATGTAGGGAGCATGTGGGAGGCATTGATGTTTCCATCTCCCTTTCATTCCTCTCTCTCTAAAAAATCAGTAAAAACGTGTTTTTAAAAAATCCAAGAGAGAAATTACTGGGGCCAATAGCAACAGTGACACTTCTCAGGCACCTACTGACATTGCTTTGTATTGTTATTTATGTACATGTGTTTCAATTCCTTACCTCTTTCTTCTCCACCCAATTGCAAATTCTTTGAAGATAAGTGCTGGACCTTAATCTTATCTATGTAAAGGCCTTCCTGTGCCAGGATCAACGCTGATGTCAGCTGAGAGATAGAAAGTGGAAAAAAAAAATGGGGACTATCCTACAAGTCTTAGGAGGGAGTCCACAGCCAAAAGAGAGAAAGGAATGTCAGGTTTCTTTCACTCCAACCCCACAATTCCTGCAGCCCAGCAGGGTTCCCACTCCTCTTTCCTCCTAAATTGTCTTCCCCAAAAGGATTTGAGGGTTGTGGGGTATTGAGTAGGAAGGGAAGCAGCACCATCTGATTCTTTCCCCTTCTTCACGATATAGACAAAGAGCAGCGATGTTGACCATGGCCAAGCCAAGAAGAATGCGGCCAGTCTGCCTCCGCCCTGGGACCTTGCTGCTGAGGGTGGCACTGTGCTTGGAAAATAGGCAGGGAGTGGGGAACAGTAGCCCCAAGAAGCGGGGTGGGAGGGGCTGCAGGGAAGGCAGCCGCCTCTCAGGCGGTGAGTAGAATCTAATCATTTAAGCCACTTCTCTGGTTACCCTGCTGTCTTGGAAGTAATTGCCTGTTTACTCACTTCCAGTTCTCAGAGGCTGTTGGACTCCTGCTGTTCTGGGAGTTGTGGGCTTACTAACCCCCCTTCTCCCCTCACCTTCTCCACTGTGTTGAACCCTCTGGGAAGAAACAAAGACCAGAGTTCAAGTTCTAATGAGGTCTCCAGTGAGGTAGAAGTGATCGTCTTCATTCCTCCCAGATGGAGAGATGTTGAAATCCCAGAACAGCTCTTAAATTGGCTGCCCTTTGGGGGCAGGTGGGGGGTGGGGGTGGGCAACATGGGCCTCTGGAGTGGATTTCTGGGAGAGGGGCTTGGAGTGCAAGTAGTGCTACTGGGCTCATTTCTGCCCCAATCCACAGCCCCCCTTCCCCCAGGAGGGCATTTGAGTGCAGGATGTAATGACCCCCCCCGAAAGTAGAGTGGATTAAAGATGTGATAAACACAAATATGCAACTTGTACTCAAAGAAAACAGTAGAAGATAAGTCGATCCTCCATGTGTGTGACTGTAACTGGCAAGAACTTGGACTAAGGTCCCCCAAATGGAACGGATGGACATTAGACATTAACTAAGTTCCATATCTGCATTCTGCATTTCCGCGGTGAGGGACGGTCAAGTATTCGTTTACGTGCGACTTCCTGCGGTGAGGGACCTGAGATTCTGTGAAAACATTGACACCTTGCTCGTAAAGCTACCGCTATGCAATCATCTCCTCATTAAAGCACATTATCGCTTATTTACAAATAGTTAGGGCTGCGATAACTAACCAATAGGACACCCTGGGTCAAACAAAGATAATTTACTGTAGACTATCAATCTAAAGGTAATTGACGAGTTTACTCTTGCTTCTCCTTAGGGAGATTAGGTCCTTAAGGTCTCTTAGCCTTGATCTCTGTTCAAGTTCAGTTCTCCCCTTTGGCCAGGTCCCTGAGGAGGCAACTGGAGTCCTTGACTGAGAGGAAAAGTTACAGTATTTCCAATGGCATCCAGGGCATCTCTGCCTCTTCTTTCCCTCCATTGTCCCCTGCTCTCAGCAGTACTTGTGACTCCCCTCAAAGCCACGTTTTCCCAGGATTCCTGTGCCTGGACCACTTTCTCCACATGCCTGCTGGACCAGTTACTCCTTGCAGACACTTCTTGCTGTCATTATTTGTTCACATGTTTCTTTTCCTGACCAAACTGTGCCCTCCCGTCCTCTAAATCACATTCATCTTTCTTTCTTTTTTAAAAAAATATATTTTATTGATGTATTACAGAGAGGAAGGGAGAGGGACAGAAAGTTAGAAACATCAATGAGAGAGAGACATCAATCAGCTGCCTCTTGCACATCCCCTACTGGAGATGTGCCTGCAACCAAGGTACATGCCCTTGACCGGAATTGAACCTGGGACCTTTCAGTCCGCAGACTGATGCTCTATCCACTGAGCCAAACTGGTTTCGGCCACATTCATCTTTCTATCCCCATCATCTAGATCGGAACCTAGCACATGGAGTGTACTTAGCATTAGTTGGCAAGACATTGTCTGGGGAGACTTGAGTCTTGGTTTGGCCATTCACAATCAGTATGGCTTCCAGCAAGTCACTTAATTGTTCTGAGTTTTCCATTCTTCATTTTAAACTCTGCCGATTCAGACTCACAGTTACAAATGAAAAATGAAACAACGGTGGAAGTGCTGAGCAGAACGACAGGTAGTGAAGGTGGCAGGAGGGTCAGTCAGCTCCAAGCAAAGACACGTGTGTCTCAGTATCTTCGGGCTGCTGTAACAAAAGCCTGGGTGGCTTAACGAACAGAACTTTATGTTCTCACAGTCTTGGAGGGTGCAAGTCTGAGATCAGGGTTCCAGCATGGTTGGGTTCCAGTGAGAGCTCTCTTCCTGGTTTGCAGACAGCTGCCTTCTCATCAGATCCTCACAAGGTGGTGGTGGGGAGGCCACGGTCCTTATGACTTCACTTATCTCCAGATACAATTCCATTGGGAATTAGGGCTTCAACATCTGAATGAAGTGGGCACAATGCAGTCCACAGTAAATATTAAATGAGACTCAACAGTACATAGAACCCATTAGTCCTGCCCCAAGTCCCCCAACTTGCAAATCCTGAGTCCAAGCACCCTCTTGTCTTGCTCTCTGGACAACAGATTGCCTTTCTGGTCCTGTGTCAACATCTGTTCTTTTATTACTCGCTGCCTGTCTGTTACTGGGACTGCTCTTCCGGGCTTGGATTTGGGTGCCTTCACTTGGGGTGTGTAGTCATTGGAGCTATATTTTAGGGCTGAGAAGTAAAAAATAAGTCTGTTACTGCCTGGTCTTTTAATGCCAACCTGAGTCAAGGATACAGGAGTGGCCCTAGAAAAACAGTTCAATTTCTCTTTGATGGAATTTTTTCCCTGATTCAGCGGAGACTGGCAGAGGTGGTCTGCGTCTCACTAGGATATCTGGAGAAGTAACCAGCAGTCTCAGGAAAGCATTTTGCAGCTACAGTATATGAATCATGACTTGTGTATCTATTTATAGATGTCCCAATCACGAAAGCATTTGTGTGGCATCTCCTATGGCTTACGGAGAATTTTTCATACATTAACTCATCTCATGTTTACAACCACCATCTCACAGATGAGGAGACTTAGGCGTAAATGGCCCAGCAAGTCTCATGCCTCGGTCCTCTGACTGTACACCCCTGAATTCTTTCCTCCATACCAAGGTAATCCCACTTACCACCTCCAAGAAAACACAGGACTCTAAGAACGAGCAAAGACCAACTCTTTATGTTCCTCCACTATGACCAAACATAGCCGCTACCCTTGTTTTATTCCCCACATAGGAATCTCTCCCCTTCTTCCCACCCCCCCCCCACCCCCCCACCCTGGTAGTTTATGGAGTCTCAAGTAGAAAAATATAGGAAATGAGGTGACATTTTTTAGAAGTTATGTTCCTTTAATTTGGGACCGAATTGCAAGTGACCCTGAATTATTTCTGACTGTATTTCCTCAGGATGCTTGTCCACCGGGACAAATGAATGTGGAAGGCACTACCTGGTTCTAGTCATGTTGCTAACTATTAATTTAGTTCAGAACCTTCTATGTGCCATGGGCTTTGTCCCAAAGGAACTGACATTCCAAGTAAGTTAGGGATAGACTGTCCCTTAAGAGGGACAGTACAGATGGGACCCTCTTTGGTCTGTTCCTTTTCTCCGCACCCTTTCCCATTGGGTCGGTCAGAAAGTCTCAATTACCATTAGCAATCTCTTATCAACTTGGATGCTGGAGACACTTTTGGGGGAGGGGGGGATCTGCAATATTCCCTTTTCAGCACATCAACAAACAAAACGCACCACGGAGCTATAGGGACTTTTTTTTCCACGGGGTGCAGTGCACTTGGGGGAGGGGGTACCCTGGTCCTCCTCCAGCCCAGTGCTCCCTGGGCCCACCCTTCCCGGTTTCTCCGGCCTGGGGTCAGAGAGGCCTCTCTTTTCCAGGCCCCTCTTTCATCGGGCTCCACCAAGGTCTCCTCCCATCCCTGGAGGAAGGGCGGGGGGTCCCGAGAAGATTTCCAGGGGCAGGAGGTCAGGCGGTGCCAGAGGGAGGAGACTGGGAGCCCGGCCCCGGCGCTGCAGCAGCCTCCGCTGCTGGGGAGCTTCCTCCCTGCGCCCGCCTTTCCGGCGGGATCCGGGGAGGGGAGGGCGGCTTCCTGCGCGGCTCCCCGGGTGCCCCGCCTGAGAGCCGGCCGGGCGGAGGCGGGGCCGGTTACGAGTTGCCTCCCGCAGCCGCGGCCACGGTTGCTGGGGTAACAAGGGGGGGAGCACAGGTGGGGGGTAGGCTCGGCAACCCGGCGGACCGGCCAGCTCGGCGGGCGGGCGGGGGCGGGAGTCGCTGCCTCGTCACCATGGGAACGGCGCAGCTATTTCCAAGCCGCGGGTGTGCCAGTGGCGCGGTGCCAGGGCGCGAGGGTATTGCAGGACAGCGGCAATCTGCTGCGGCCCGGGACCTAACAATGCGCCCCTTCTGCAGCGCGGGCCTCCGGCGAGCGGCCGGCTAATCGGAGGGGCGGAGGGTGCCCCCCGCTCTTCGCGCTTTCTGCTTCCTCTCGGGTCCTCGGCGGGGAGCCTGGTAGTCCTGTGCGCTCCGGCTGCACGTGCTGCCCCCGCCGCCCTTGACAAACAAAGCGGGACTCTCCCGGGCGCCCCCCTCCACTCCCCAGACCCTTTGATTTCTTCCCACTCTCCTTTTCATCTCGCACTCGGTCCACCCGCGCAACTGCCTCCCGGGGTGCTTTCTCTTTTGTGCTGCCACCTCCAGTTTGGCCCTCACTCCAAAGCTTTGCCTTAACACACGACTCCATTGGACCTTGTCCCTCCCCCATGCTGTCCTCTCCTTAATACATTTATTATAAGGGCGACTGCTTCCCTCTCCTTATACTTTGCAGCTCTGAGTTGCTTTCGCTATTGTCTGCTCCCCTGCCTACTAAACCTACTTTCTGCCCTCAGCCTTTCCAGACCTCCAGAAACCCTCCTGACATTCTGCCTCTTTCCCGGTTCCCTTCCCACTTTTTCCTCCCAGAGAGCTGTGAGCAGCGGCAGAGAATGGCAAATGGCTACCTAGACTGAGCCCCCTTCATATCTCGCTGACACTACCCTTTCCTGTGCCCCTGAAATCACATGATTCGGCTACCATGGGTGCGCCTGTGAGTTGGAGTGAGGGGGTTCTGCTGCTGCCATTAGCACTCTCTTTGCTTGGGGACTTAACTGAAGGACACTGGGAAGTAGCCAGAACCCCTTGGTGCGACTTGAGGAGTAAAACATCTTATTCCGCCTCTGCTTGGCCACTCTTTGCTTTAGCTCATCCACCGACGGTCTCTTCCCACCTCTCCAGTCCCTTCACCTCTGCCCCTGCCCCCCTCAGCATCACATTGTTCATCCCTTTGGCACCAGCCCCAGAAGAGGAAAGGGCAGGTCCTCCTCCCCAGGAAGGAAGGTGGGGCAGAGCAGCTCCTGCAGGAAGGGAAGGAAAAAGGAGGGAAGGAAGGAAGTGGCCAACAGAAGAAGGTGGAATCCGGTGGGAGGGCGCTGCATTGTTTGAACTTCTTTCCTTTTCAGCTCTGCAAAGTCAAGCCCAAGGCCATGGCAGAACCAAGGTTCTGCTGCCCTCTCCCAGAACCCATGCTGGGACTGCCTGCCTGAGCCTGGAGGGGACACAGGTTTTTTGGGGGGCATGTTTAAGGGAGGTGGGCAGAGTTCAATGTGTGCTGCAGACTGTAAGCACTTGCTTCATTAATGTTTCCGTTTCCTTTTGCTTCTTTTCTGTCCAACAAAGTCAGCTTTTATTTTGCCTTTTTATGCCGCAGGTGAGAGAACGGATTCTAAACATTTTTTTGAGGACATTCTCTGTGTGAATCTGTATAATCTGTAACTTCACATTTACAAAGGGTGTAATAGTTTATAAAGGTCTGTCACTTAACACCGCCTCATCTCAACCATTATTATCACCCCCTACTTGGTTCTTTCCCCTCTAACTTTAAAACTCAGCCTTTCAGGGAATAAATATTCATGAGTATTGCTCTCTGCGACTCCTTTCCCCCTTTTTTTCTAGCTTAGGCCAAATTCCAGGCCCCAGGAACATAGGCAAGGCTGTGCTTTGGTCTATTCTAGGCCTGGGGTCCAGTACCACAGGTGCTCAGTTATGTGACTATTATTTGCATGGTGTGTCTTTGCATCTCCATTCCCTTAATATCCAAATGGCCAGAAAACTGCCAGCCAGGTTTATGGCTCTCCAGGCAGCATCTTGCTTGTTCTTTGAAAGCCTCAGAATGAAAGGAATTGATTTGTGTTTTGGAGGAGCTGACCTGAAACCTAGTCCAAAGTTAACTGCTGTTTGTCTTCCCATCTTCTGGGTTATTAACAGTGTCATGAACCCTGAGCAGAGGGAGTAGGTTTTTGTTTTTTCTCAGTCCGGAAAGTCATCCTCACTCTGTAAGTATGTTCTTCTGATGGGAAAGTGTTATCAACAACATTTTGATGCTCTGGGGATGAGAGTTAGGATGGGAGCCCAGCAACTCTAGGATTTTATTTATTTATTTTTTTTACATTGCTGTCTCTTTAGCAGAGGATAGTATGAAGGGGCGGGGACCTGGGACAAGTATGGGCAGAGCCATGGGGTTGGGCTTCCTTTCCTTCTGTTCTACTTACCCAGTGCTCTAGAGGGAATTTGCCATCACCTTCACCTAGCAAACCCATCTGCCTGGCACTTACTGGGACACTGAGAGCTTACTGTTTCATAGCGAACACAAGTCCCGCAACCATTTCTGTGGCAATGGGGAGAGGAGATTCCTGACAAAATATGAGGGTTTTCTCATAATCAGAGATCTCAACTATGAAGGGCTGGGCTTCCTGAGACATTCATAGTCATGGAGATAGATGGTCAAGGAGTCTAGGCTAGATGTCCACCTGTCAGAAATCCTGCAGTGCACATTCCTGTGCTGGGAGGGGAAGGAACTGATGACCTCCATGGTCCCTTCTAATTCTAAGAGCCTGCAACTTTGAAATATACTGATGATCCTAGGCAGCATTCAATGCATGCCTCCAGTTATATAGGGATTCCATTCATCAATTATTTATCGAGTGTGTACTTTATACTGCTGCTCTGCTAGATGTTGTGGGAGAGTCAGAGATGTGAATGCTGGTGTTTAAGATCTTTGCAGAGGTCACTGATACTCAGAGCAAACTGAGGCAGGAAGGGTTCCAGGCCAGAGTGAGGGGTCCTGTCCCCCATCACTCTCAATCAAAGCCCAGAGGTCAGTATCCTCTTACACCACTGCCCTATGATCTGTTTCTTCCTGAGATACAGTACTGGATTAAAAGACTTCCAGGGCTTTGATCTGCAGGAGAGGGGCAGAAAAGAGAAATGTATTAATCCCGAGAGAAGTGCCGAGGGAGTGGGGTTGGGTTTGCAAGGGTGAAAGCTGACTGAAGATAGGGTCCACCCTGCTGGGGTATGCTGGGGCGGGATGGGGACCGGAATAAGAACCTCGAGGAAAATGAGCTGGAAATGAATGGGCCCCTGTAGAAAGGAGGAGGTAATGAGGTGAATCAGAAAAATCTGTCACTGAGATTCAGGAAGAGACCAGGAGGGTTAGTCTCTCTTGGTCTTTATAAAAGATGAGCTGTGTCAGAGAGAGGGCCTGGATTTATGAAGACAGATCTGTTTTGTTGGCTCCTACAGGGAGCCTGGGGTGGAGTGAGTGGGGGCTTGCCATGGGCTTGCCATGGTTGCTGTGAAAGTTGACATCCCAGTCCTTGGGAGCCTGGAATCAGCTCTGGGTCCATCTTTCCCCCCATCTTTGGCAAGACAAGTCCTGCTAAGCCCCAAGAATTCCTTCCCTGGCCAGTGCTCAGCACCACCTATCTCCCTTCAGTGGCCCCCTCAAGAAGAGTCCTAGCATCTGGAGGACTCTCAGGACCTGTAAGCCAGGGGAGCCCAGGAGTGGGGGTGGGAGTTGAGGTGAATTGCAGGATAGTGAATGTCTGGGGAACGAGGGAGACCCACACAAGGATTCTGATTTGCTTATCTATTCAGGGGAGCAACCCAGGAGTCAGTTTAATTAGAATCCTTGGCATCCTTGGGATGGAAATTGCTGCTTTGTTGATTTATGTTTGTGTATGTCCTCGAATAGCCTCCCAGGACAGCTGTGGACACTCAGGATCTCAGGCTCAGAATGTCCTTCAGGGGGTCATGTCCTGTAGCTCCAGAAGGACTGGGGTGTGGGATTGAAGGGCCTTGTGTGTGTGTTGGGGGGAGGGGACACTCACATGACCATCTGCTGTGAGGGGCAGATCAGCAGGCACAGACCAAGAGCCTGGAAGGATGGGATATAGGACCAGGAACTTTAGCTAGGGATAGGGACAGATCAAGGAAGAAAATTCCAAACACCAGGGCTAGGGTTAGGAGCCTAGCTGTCTTCATGTCTTCCTTGTGAGCTGAAGGACTCTGAGCTGACCCCAGGTGCTGGCTGCAGGCTCAAGGTGCTCAAACACCTCGGAACTACAGGGCCTGTGGACCCATGACTGTGGCGTGGGTCACCTCAGAGCCTCTCTGGGATAGGAGGGTGCTGGAATGGGATTTCATTCTCTGCTGAAACGGAGAACAAGAAGGCTGCTGCTGAGTTTTGCTCTCATTTGCATTCAGATCATCGCAGGGCTCTTTGCTTTGAAGAATGCACAGAAGCCAGGGGCTCAGTTGACAAGGGCTCTACAGGGGAATTGTGGGATGGATGCGTTGTGGGCTGCAGGAAGCTCTTCTCCTGCCCAGATGATGGATGTGATGGGCCTCTGAGAGGGATGCAGCCAGACGCCAGTTGCTTTTCTGGTTTTCGCTCTCGGTGGTGGGGTTCAGCTGCCAAACCCTGGTTAGTATTCTGTGCAAACCAAAGGAGGCACCTCCCCTGAACTCAGGGTCCTCAATGTCACAGACCTGGGTCACAGCCCTTGAAATTCTGCCTGCAAAGGAGAAGGCTGAAGAGGGGAGAGACTGAGTTGGAAGATGAAAGACATGGGGTAGAAGATGGACTCTTTAGCCTCAAAGGAACAGACATGAGGCTGGTGCACTGAGCAAAGTGACTAAGAAGGAGCCCTCTGTCCACTGTGGCCCATCAAGTGTGAGTGCTGAGCTGTTGACATGTAACCCAGGCGACTCAGAGTTGGCATTTTCAGATCCTCCAAGGCCATTGGAACCTGTCTGTGTCTGTTTGTTTGAGATACTCAAGAGCTCATTGGATTTAAAAGACTAACATAGGCTCACACTTTCACTTTCAAAATTACTTCCAAATGCTTCAGTATTAGGTACCCAAGTCTTTGTGGTCTGACCCTTGCTTGCCTTTTCTGCCTCATCTTTTGACGCCATCTTTCACAGAGAGCACCCTTTACACACACTGGACTATTTGTAGTTTTCCAGAGCATGGCAGAATCACATTCCTCTCTTTCTTTGCCCATGCTGTTCCCTCTCCTGGAGCACACCCTTCTCTTCCCCACTCCAGAGATGCCTGACCTTCAAAGGAGATTGTGTCTTGTCTTTTCCAGAGAGTTTCTCCTGATACCCCCAATGCCCCTGCTGCATGCTCCAGAGAAGGTTGTGTATTCCCTAACACAGCAGTTTCCGTAAGAGATGGTGGTACTTTGCTTTTGCATCTCTCCAACAAGGAAACAACTTCTTTGGGGTTCCCTGGTGCTCAGTACGGTGCCTGGTGTACAGTCAGCACTTGTTTGTTTAGATGCTAATTGTTCTTGTCCCCACCCTTCCTGCTAGAACTTAAGTTCCATAAGAGCAAGGATCTTGCCTTCCTTGTTCACTACTAAACCCCAGTGTCTGGCACATAATGGGCTTGCAGCAACTACTTGTTGAATGAATGAATGGAAGTAGTGGGCTGTAATTCCCATTTTTATTCTCCCCCTGAGTGTCCAATTGACTGTATGTAAGTTACAGGAATGATGTGGTGGGATCAGGCACAACTTCAAGTCTTTGCAGCCTGGAATCTTATTCTAGCCTCTGTTACCATGGCCGGTTCTGTGCAGGATTCCCAGCCCTGTGCACATGCAAAGAAGAAATACTGAGGAAGTAATACCTGGGGGCAACAGGGGACCACAGCGAGTGGATCGGTGCTTCCACCTTTTCTTCCCGATGGGTGATCCTGAGATACATCCAAGTGTCCTCAGATGGTCCCATGGTGCTGGTCAACCACTTGACCCCTATGGACAGTCAGTGCGTCACCATACTGGCTTTCTCTTCCCTGTTTCTGCTGCCTTGGGTCATATCCCCAAATTTACTGCACATCAGCCTTTGTCTCAGGCTCTGGTTTTGGGGGAATCCAGGTGAAGACAATGGGGTTCCACTCTTGAATTTACTATTTTCAAGTTCTGTCTTTGGGTCAAACCACTTGACCTCTTTGCTCCTCTTGCCTGAGCTGAAAATGGGTGTCATAAAGCCACACGAGGTTGTTATATTTGATAATGTAAACCTTGTGAAAGCAGCCGTTTCCATCCTGTGTATATCAGGCACTTGCTAAAGGTGTCTTTCTTTCCCTCCTGCCTGGTTTTGGAAGAAGCGTGCTTGGCCTACGAACCCCTGAGGCCTTGTGACGAAATGTGGCTGAGCCTGATCTCCACTCTGGTGGGAAGCAAATGTTGACTAGGTCAGGTGACTCAAGCATTTGGCAACTGAATCATTCTTTGGAGCATTCTATAAACATTGGTCAATGGAGTCTTGCAACATGCCTGACAGGGGGGAGGCGGGAAGAGGTGAGGCTGTGGAGGCAGGGAGGCCAAACGTGTTGCTCACAGGGGCCAGGGTGGCATGTCAGGGATGCTCCTCTGGCACAAGCATGCTTCTCTTCCCAAGTAGTTGAAGTCCCACAGCAATGAAAACTCGTTTCTGGCCCTACGCTAGTTTGGGATACAGAAGAGGGATTTGGGGGCAGATCTGCTTGCTCCCCCTTAAATTACACACTGTATGCCTCCTCAGCCTAGAGGTAAGGCAGGTTCTGGGCACATTGAGCCCATTGGTCACTGGGAAGCCCTTTGGGAAATGACTCAGGAGGGTTGGGTCAGCTTTCTTGGCATTTAGTCATCATGTCTTTCAGCTGTAAAGCCTGGGCTTCTCACCCTCCCGGGCAGTCTTGCGCTCTGACTGATCAAGCAGCTGTGCTCACTGATTTGCAGAGGGACTGTCTTTCTCCTCCCGCCTTTCTTCCCCAGGGGACCAGCAAGCGGGCGGTGTGTGTGTGTGTGTGTGTGTGTGTGTGTGTGTGTGTGGCTGGATGCCATTCCCCCACCTCCCAAGGGGCTAGATTCCTGCCCTTTTGGAAATCTGGCAGACATCTGGCCCTGCTGGGGCCTCTGAAGGAGCCCAGGAGGGGAGGGACAGTTGCCAACAGAAGACAACAGTGGCTGGGGCTGCCCTGTCCCCGCCTCCTCCCCGTCATGCCGAATACCTCCCTCTTCAGCGATTTATGTGGGCCTTTGTCCACTGGCCAGCGAGTTCCGCTCTTTGAGCTCCTTACTGTGCCCTTCCTGAAGTCTCTGTGCCGTGCAGTCAGGTGCGCATTGAGACCCGTGGCAAGGCTCACTCTGTTTTCCCACCCCACCACCCTGCTGCCCTTGCGGCTCCAGCAAGCCAAAGCTTAGAGAAGTTTCCCTGGAGGGAAGCAGCTGGGAGTGAAGGGGCCAGGGAGAGTGAAAACAGCCAGGGCCTTTCATCTCTGGGCTCCCAATTCCCAGATTGCTACACTCATCCGGGGGTGAGCACTCACATGTGCGTGCACCACTAGCACATGCTGAATTTCCGTGTAGGTGGCTGGTCCTCAGTCAAACTCCTTCCCAGTCCCAGCCCTCCTCTGCACATTCTCTGATCCTCCCCCGACTCCAGACCCATAAGGTGATCACAGATTGTGTGAGTTGTGGCCTTTATCACAGTGGTTCTCAAAATGCGGTTCTCAAAGTCCAGAAGGACCAGCCGCATCAGTGTCACTTGAAAACTTGAAATGCAAATTCACAGGCTCACCCCAGACCTCCTGACCCAGAAACTCGGGCTCAGCAATCTGTGGTTATCAAGCCTCCCCAGTGATTCTGATGCTCTCTTAAAGGGCCACCGCCTTCTGACATTGTCTGCAGGAGTCTGAGCAGAGAAACCCTTGTCCAGAACGGGGAGGCGAGGCTGGAGCTCTAACCTGCCAGGCTTCCTGGTGAACACCCTACAGCTTGTAAAAGGTGCTGACGCCCAGGCACCACCACCAGAGGCCCTTTTCCCACCAGGAGTGGGACTGACAGAGGAGCAGAGGCGCTCTTTCCCCAAGGGCATGGTGACCCTGGGAGGGGGCAGTGCGAAGAGAAAGGGGAGAATGGCTTCTCCTCCAGGGTGATGTTCAGGAGACCAGTGACTTGCATGAGGAAGCAGGTTAGCTCAAAGTGCCCTGATGCCTAGCTAGGTGTCCAGTCCTCTTCTCTGGAAGAGGCCCCACCTGTGACAGGTGGCACGTGGGTACTTCCGTGTGTATGGAGGCGGCATGCAGTGCCATGGAAGGAGCACTGGATAAAGGGTCAGGAAACATGAACCCTTCTTCTTTGACACATCTTTTTTTGTGACTCAAGGCAACTCTTTCTGGCCTCAGTTTCCCAGCTTATACGAGAATAATATCCACTTTCTTTCCCTGAAATCAAAGCTTTGAGGATAGGATAAGAGCCTTGTAAAAAATATATATATATATTTTTTATTTTTTAAAAAAGTTTAGAGTGTTTGGATCTAACCCTCTAATGCTAGGTTAAACAACACACCAAGCACTCTTTCTGTGATCTGAACCGGAAGTGCAAGCAAAATCAAAGGGCAGGCTGGTGTGTCAGAGAGAACAGTGAAGTGGAAATGAATTTCAATTTTGCCATCAAACAGCAGTGTCTTTGAGGGTCAGCCACTTTCTCTTTCAGGGCTTCAGTTTCCTCATCTGTAAAATGGGGACGTCAGATAAGATTGTAGGTAATGTCATGCCCATACTTCACAGTCTAAGAGTCCATGACTTTGATTAATTGTCCTGGTCTTGATTCTAGGTAGGCTCTACCATGGTCTGACCTTTGACTCATGGAGGGAGAGAAACCAAAGGAAAGAGATGTGTACATCAGAATATTGTTCTTAGAGCCAGGATTCAGGACCAGAGCATGGGGGACGCACACAGAAGGCAGAGCTGGGAGGGTTTCTGAAAGGGCGATATGTCATTCTCAGAGAATTTGCTGGAAGTCTGGGTGTTTTTTTCACCCATGAACCTTTGGTCAGCAGTTCATGAAGAAGGGAGCTCCCAAGAGAGATGCAAGTGGGCTGGATTTATCAATGTCTTTTTTCCTCTTTCTTTCTTGGCTTCCTGACAGTGGATGAACTATCATATACACATAGCTAGAGAACCGTAGAGACCATAAGGGGCTGGAATTGGGGGTGGGTGGAGAGTGGGGCTTAATATTCTCAACTCTTCATCCTTAGCCTGTCCTTGAGTGGCCCACTCAGGAGGCAGCCAGCAGGTTACTGGCTTCAGGAAAGAAAAAGAGAGCCCTGTATTCCTTTAACAGGATCCTTCTTTCCCCTCCCACCCCTATCTCGCATCCTGAACATAATTTCTGGTTCTGTTGGCCCTGGATGCACCCTGCCTCTACCCAGGTAAGGGCATGTGCCCTGAGCCTCACTCACACCCTTCCTTCTGCCTCGGTGGGGGCCGATCACAGCTTTGGGGAGCAACTTAAGTGGCAGAACCGGTGTCACAGCACCCTGGGGCACTCTGAGGCTGTAGCTTCTACTCCTGGGAACAGCCCGAGGCTATTTCTACTCCCTTAGTCAGCACGGGGTGGGAAGGGTGAGGGCCTGGGAAAGGCCAGTGGTGTGAGCTTCTGTAGCAATTGCTCCTCCGTAAACACAGTAATAGCAGGTCTGGATTCTGGTTGTCACCCCTGATAATTATCAGCTACAGTGCATTTCCCCCCCTCCCCACCCCCACCTCCGTAGGTGAGCCACACCGAGCCAGCTCATCACTGTATACAGGGCTGTAGAGTATGCTCTGGATTTCCCAGATCCCTTCCTACAGTTGCTAGGCAACTGGGAGTTTGTGCTAGAAGTGGGGATCTCATTTAAGAAAATCTCCCCAGGTTTCCCAAATCTCTGAAACCTAAATTGATTGTTCTCTAAGTGGAGTCTTTGGATGACTGACAGCTCACTAGGGAGGATCAGGGGCTGGCCAAAATGTAAAGATAGGCTGGGCTGGTCACCGAATCAGGGGCCAAGGCTGCCCAGGGGATCAAGAGGGAGCGGGGCTGGTCTGTGAGCAACCCTTTTGTTGAAAGGCTGTGACTGCTATTAGGGGCATAGGGCTGAGTTAGCATGGGTATTGGCCATAGTTGGTTGGGTTGAGAAGCAACCCAAGTGTGTCTGCCTGAAACTAGCCAGAGAGGTCACAGAGGTGAGCCAGCAGAACAGAAGATGTGGAGGGGAGGGGGAGTTCCTGTTAGTTGGCAAGCCCCTATGGGGTGTTAGGGGGCAAGCCCCCATGTATTTGGCTCCCACTCCAACGCTCCATAGACCAGTGTTGGAGGCCCTGGGGCAGGAAAAGCTTGTGGAGCTGCCTGATTTCCTGCTAAAAAGGTGACAGGTGATGTCATTCGGGGGCTGGTGAACTCCACTTTATTAAAGAACCTAATGTATTATCTCAGAAGCGACTTGGAAATCTGTGCCCAAGAGCCTCAGCCTCAGAGGCTGGGGCAGGTGCAGAGCTGGAGGAGGAGGAAGCGGCAGGGACTCTTGGCCCTGGACACTGTTAACCGCCAGCCAGCATGAATGACATTTTCCTGTTGTGTTTTGAGTCTTATCTGCTTCCTGGGTCCACTCTGGCTCAGAAGTAGAAACCAATCACAGAGGAGTCAAAATTCCACGCTCCTTCCTGGACCATGTACTTGACCATGTCATTGGCAAGAAGAAGATGGGGACCTGAGGGACCCAGGTCCTGCCCTCAAGGAGCCCTGGCCTCCCAGAGAGGTGTCACGTGCACTACTGCAGCCAGAGGCTGAGCTTTGTCCTAAGGTGGAGGTAATAAAAAACCTGTTTGTCTTCCCAGAGCAAGACTTGCCTCAGGGCCTGCATGTCAGAAACAGTCTCTCAGTCTGCCTGAGTCAGGCTGGGGGACACCTCCTAGGCTCTGGAATCCCGTTGGGCAGGCGGGCTGTGGGGGAGCAGGAAGAGGCAGGCACATCCCCAGCGTGGGAGCTGAGGAGGTGGACTTCAGAAGCTCCCTTCTCAGTGACCACAGTACTCTCCCCGTAGCCAGTGCTGCCCTGAAGGGACCATGGTGAAAAGGAGTTTCCCACACACTCCTAGTCACAGCATATAAACACAGACACATCGATGATCATGATCACCTTCAGGGTCCACACAAATCCTTGGCGTTCCCACTGTGTGCTGGCCCAGGGCTTGGTGCTTCCCCGAGCTGTCTTGTTTAGTCTCCATTCTTTCAATAATCCCATGAAGCAGGTATCAGCCTTGATTCACAGATGAGAAAACAGAGCCTTGGCAGCCTGAGAGGACACAGCGACTACTCGCAGGCTCAAGGTTGAACTCTGTGGGCTTGCAAGTTCTATGGGCACCACTTCGCTGTCCTAGCGTTGCAAGGTCTTTTTATCTAAAACCAAGTTCACCGTCATTGACTCCGCTTCAGTCCCCTAGGTAAATGGCACTGGCCTAGCTCTGGAGGTGTGGAGCCTCCCTTTCTCTCATCCCCACGTTCATGTTTGTTTTTCTGACTGCTCAAACAGCTCAGGCATCCATTTCCTCTTTCCATTCTGGGCCACTGTCCTAATCCAGCCTCTAGTAATTTATTTGCCTGGTCATCCCAGTGGCCTCTGCCTGGAGTTTCCCCACCCCCTCCCACCCACCTTGTGTTGGACAGTGCCTCTCTGTGACCTTCAGAATAAATGAAAAACCCACTATTTTGAATAAAAGGCCATTTAAGCTAGACCTTGGTTATTTGTAGTGTCACTTCTCCTCTCGGATCTTCCTTTACACACACTCCTTTGCCCCAGGCTCAGGACCTCTTTGATGTTCCCCTAAGGCCATGGTCGGTAAACTGCAGCTCGAGAGCCACATTGGGGTCTTTGGCCCCTTGAGTATGGCTCTTCCACAAAATACCACGGCCTGGGCGAGTCTATTTTGAAGAAGTGGTGTTAGAAGAAGTTTAAGTTTAAAACATTTGGCTCTCAAAAGGAATTTCAATCGTTGTACTGTTGATATTTGGCTCTGTTGACAAATGAATTTGCCGACCACTGCCCTAGTGTATCCTACACTCCCCCACCTGCACGCTTGCTCAGCTGGCCTTTCTTTCTGGACTGCGTGACTCAGCCATCTCTGAAGAGATGTGCCCGTTTATCCCAGGCACCAAGCACAGGACGAGTGGCTGGAGGGGCTGAACAAGGAGGGACTTGAGCACCGTACAGGGGTGCGAAGTCGCTTTCCACCCTCCACCTCGCACCCTGCCTGCCCTGGCAACTCTCTGAAGTCAGTACAAGCACACTGTGACCGCCTCACGTGACCTTACTGTGAAGGTTATCTGGAAACTGGCTACTCCCACTGTGAGATCACTGGGCTGCCTTGTTTATGATTGCTCTTCCTCCTCCTCCTCCCCTCCTCCTCCTCCTCCTCTTTTTATTCTGGAGGAGGCCACCCTGAAGTTCTTAGGAGCCCACACACATGAGGACAAGCTCTGGGAGCCTCTTCCACTTCAGCTCACAACGTTTAGTCCTTTCCATCCCCCCAGTTCCTCTGTTCTCTAGACGTTTTCATGTTGGCTCATGTTGAGCCATTACGGAAACCCCCTTGAGTGGCCTTTAAAAAATCACAGCAACCAGCACAAACCCAACGTTTCTAGTCTCCTTTCTTTGCCTCCGAAGCTCCCAATAGTTATCCCTCCTTGACCAAACACTTGTCTTGTTTATGTTCTAGCCCTGCTGTGCTTTCTCACGTGGCCTATTGGGGAGCTCTGTGGGACCATTTCTACAGTGCGGGGCGTGGGGTGGGGGAGGAGCAAGGTGAGAAGGGGCAAATCCCAGCTTCCCTCTCCTCTGAGTTCTCTTGCCATTCATTCATTCATTCATTCATTTAGTCATTCAGTCAGGCACCCAACAGAGAATGACTGAGAGTACCTTTGTGGGTTAGGAGCTGTTCCAGGAGCGAGAGGTAAGTGGCGAACATGCCCGACCTCTTGCAGAGCTAACATTGTGGGGAGGGATTAGGCAGGAGAGACAGATACAAATAAATAAACAAGCCAAAGAAGCAAACAATCCCAACAAATAAATCAATAATATGCTTTCCCGAAGTTGTCAGTGTTATGAAACAAATAAAATGGGATAGTTCAGAGAGTGACAGAAAGAGAGGGGAAGAAGTGCCAGGTGCACAGCCCCCAGTCTGGGCACGAACTGGAGGAGGGGAAAGGAGGCAGGTGGCCAGCATGGTGGCTGAAGGGAAGTGAGGTCCCTCGGAGGGACAGTGAGGGAGGCATGCTCACCTAGGGCCTTCGATGCCAGAGTGAGGTGTCAGATTTCATCCTCTAACCTGGGACTCAGAGTCCTGGGATTGAATCCTCAGCCCCCCTCATCCCACAGCTGTGACGGCCGTATGACAGTCCTCCCTTCTCTGTCCACCCTTCCAGGAAACTCTGAGAAGGGCAGACCTCCCCCTTCTCGGGTGGGGAGAGGAGTCTGCCTGTGCCCAGCAGGTGCCTCTGCTACAAGGGCCTCACCCACATTGCTTGTGGTTCTGAGTGTTGGGTTGAGTGTACTAGACTGGTGCTCCCCGTCCCAGGGACTTCCTAGATCCCCCTTCTCCTCAGCTAAAGGGCGAAAGGGAGATTCTTGCCCAGGCTGCTGGGAATAGGGAACTCGAAGGTAACTCAGTGTAGGGTGTGCTTGGACATCATCGCCTTTCAAAATAGGGACGGAGGTTTCTGGCAGGGCCTGAAAGATGCCCGAGGCTGCTGGGAGAGAGTGGCCTGTGGGGCTGATGGTGGCTGGACAGGCAGGAAGGCTTGGTCGTGGGATGAGCCTCTCCCCGTCCAGAGGGGCGGCTGGTGATGGTGGCTGTGGACATCTGCACTTGGCTGGGTGAGGGAGGGCAGGTCGGGGAGCCCTGGATGGACTCACAAGTTTCCACAAACTCAGCAAGGCTGGTTTTGACCTTCTGTGGATGGAGTAGGTCAGTTTCAAGCCCTTTCCACGAAGTTCTGAGCAGAGGCCCCGCCCTGGAAACCACCTGTCCCATGCTGGCTTGTTGTCAAGTCTGTCCTGCAGCTCTGGGTGCCAGCTGACCCGGGACAGGACGCTGGGGCTTTATAAGGCACGAATCAAAGGTCAGTGTAATGTGAGCAACTTTTGAGAACTATTCCCCTTTCTGTGTAGCCCTCTGAGGTCTGGACTCTGGAACCACAGGTTTCTGAAGGGAAGTGGAGGCGCATTGACGTCATCTGTTCACTGACCGTACGCCTGGCACCATGCCAAGCACCGTGCACTAATTATGACTTGTTGGTGAAGTAAACATATCTCCATGTTATTTATATTAGGAAATCGAGGTTCTGAGAGACACAGTATCTGTTCCCCGTCATGTGACT
The DNA here is from genome assembly GCA_011751065.1 of Lasiurus cinereus. Classification (NCBI taxonomy): domain Eukaryota; kingdom Metazoa; phylum Chordata; class Mammalia; order Chiroptera; family Vespertilionidae; genus Lasiurus; species Lasiurus cinereus. The sequence continues at coordinate 21,395,836 of JAAGEH010000042.1, read as the reverse complement.
GGCAATGGGAAACCAAGTCTACCTGCTGCTCAGCTCCAGCTCCTTCACAGCATCTCCCAGAGAGGGGGACACACCAGAACCTCCAGAGAAGGGTCTGGGGGTCTTGATGGCTAAAAAACCAGCAGGATTGGCAGCTTCTGTCCTACACTGTGTGGCTTTTTTTTTTTATTGATTTGGGAGAGAGGGGGAGAGAGAGAAACATCAATGATGAGAGAGGCTCATCTATCTGCTGCCTCCTGCATGCCCCCTATTGGAGATCAAGCCCACAGCCCTGGCATGTGCCCTTGACTGGAATCGAATCTGGGACCTTTGAGTCCACAGGTGGACACTCTATCCACTGAGCCAAACCAGCTAGGGCCATGTGGCTTTCTTGAAGGCTTTAGTGGGGCATTTGGGGGCAAGAGGAGAGAATAGGTACCCACATTCAGAACATTATCCTAGCCAGACTTACAGGATCCTAACTGGAAAAATAAAACAAAACAAAAAAAAACCCTTTAATCTGTGTTAACTGGCTTTCTGGCTATGATGCTTCTGGGGAGTCACTGAACTTTGCTGAGCCTCAGTTTTCTTGTCTGTAACACGGGAATCCAAATACTTACTCTGCAGGATTGTTGAAGGGCAAGAAATATTACAGCAATGACTTAGCTTAATACCTCACCTACTCACACTGAATAAATGGTAGCCTTACCATTGTATGTTATATCATCAAACTTCCTCTGTGGTAGTGGGGGGGGGGGGGTTGTTGGGGGGCAGTTTGCTCCTCTGTGGCTCAGTCACCCATTGCTGAGGCCCCTTCTTGGCACGCCTGTCCCATGGAGAGAGCTCCCTGCCAGCCATTCTTTCTCCTTCCTGGGAAAGCCCAGTGTCCCCACAGGCCATCGGCCCCGCCCCTGGTGCTTAAGGCTCAGACATGCGATGACACTCTGCTTTTCAGCTGGCCGGGGGCAGGCTGGGCAGGGGGAGCTGGCAGGGGGAGCTGGCCTGGCGCAGAGGAGGCTGGCCCCAGGCCCTACTCCTCTGCCAGCTGGGCGGCTGGGCCGGGCAGCAGCTTGGACTAGCTCGAAGGCCCAGCAGGGGCCTCTGTGTGCGGCAGCTTCCCTGAGCCCCACAGCTAGCACCAGGCCATCTGGTGCCTCTGTCCCCTTTGTGTGCCTGAGAGGAGAGGGGGAGGCACGGGGGAGGAGACACATTTCTCTGGCCAGCTTTCTTCCCAGTGAAGGAGGAGGAGGAGCTTGAGACAGAGTGGCCCAGGGCCTGGGAATGAGGAGGAGGGCACGCTAGGCTCAGGCCTGGGGTAGAAGGGACAGAGAGACCAGCCCTGAAAGGGGGTGGGGGAAGAAGAAAGCTCAGAAATAAATAAAAGAGCCAGAGCAAGAAAGAGAAAGCCGTGTGGAGAGGAAAGCGTGTGTGCAGAGAATACAAGCGTGCAGAAGAGAAATAAACCAGCAGTAGGAGATATCTCCAAGTCCGGCGTGTGAAGTGGTTGCTGTATTTCTGTTCTGGGAAAGAGGAAGTGAGATCATGTGGGCTGTAGGTGCAGGAGGGGGTGGCTGAGAGAGCAGCTGGGTTTCCGGCCAGAGCAGCCCAGGGAGGCAGGGGGGTGGGGGGACATGCAGCCCAGCCCTGCCCTGCAGCTGGGAAGTTTGGGTCCCCACCGCAGACTTTTAGAAAAGACTAATGGTCGGTCTCTAGGGGTGGGGAGAAGGTGTGTTGACAAATAGGCCCTTTGATGCGGTTCACTGGGGGAGTAAAAGGGTGCCTTCCTGCGGCCATTAAGGAAAGTGACTTTAAAGATTTCATATTTGGGGGGCGACAGTGGCTTTGAGGAAGCTATCCCCTGTCAAGGGGCGGAATATCCCTCCTCCTCCATGCAGGCCCCCGGGCAGAGCTTCATGGGGAAAGCAGACACAAAAATAACGAGGAGGGTGCTGGCTGAATTGTGTGTCTCTGGTCTGCCTTTGGGCTCACGTTCTGCATCTGGTGAAGTCATGTCTATTTCCTCCGCTGCGGACAATACAAACTGGCCGTGGGCTGGACGCATGGCTCCCCCTGGCCCTTCTCCCATCAGACGGTTCCCAGGTGCCCTCTCAGAGTTAAGCTGCTTCCCTCCTGGGGTGCCACCCCTCTCTGGCCTGAGATACTGCCCCTCCTAGTCTCCCAGAAATCTGCCCTGTCATCGGTGTGGAGACTTATCAGCATCTGCCTTCCGATCCCATCTGCAAGGTGGGCCTAATCCCTGGGCGCTCTGTTCCCTTCCTTGAAGCGGGAAATCTGCACTGAGACCTAATTTAAAGCTAAGTGTGATTGATTTCGTGCAAATGGGTCCATTTAGCAGCAACCGACATGGGATGTTTTCTCTCTCCCCTTAAAGTCAGCTGAAGATCCTGAGTTGGTGGCTCTGGAAAGCACTTGGCAGCTCTGGTGGTGGTAGGTGGTGGGTGCCCCAGAGTGGAAGTGCACTGCGGGGGCTGGCCCTGCCAGTGAGAAGCAGGGGGGCGATGGGGGCAGGACCTTGAGGAAGGTCAGGCTGTGGCTCAGAAACACCCCAGAGAGGAGGTCACCAGCTGTAGCAGAAGGACAGCTGCAAACGAGCAGGGCTGATGGATGGCTGTTCACGTGGGTCTGAGGCACCTGAAGGAGCAGACTTCTATCAGCTGCTGGTTACCGAGCATGTATAAGGCGCGGCCTCAGTTCGTGCTCACAGCAGCCCTGACAGGGGGAGTCCATGGCCCTCCGTCAGCCGGTGAAAGGCTGGGCTGCTTTTCAAACTGTGGCCGGGGGCCTGCAAAGGCCGTCTCAGAGCCACAAGGGAGGGCTCAGGAATGGCTCCAGGGAGGAGCTGTTGAAATGGCCCTGAAGAACCCGCAGGACTTTGACATTTGGAAGGGACAGGATAGCAGGCACTGGGGGGTTTGGGCAGAGAGCATTCAATGGAGATGGGCTGGGGAGGCCAGTAGAGCCATTTTGTGGGGTCTTGATGCTGCTATGGGGTACGGGGTGCTGTGCTTACTTCATCAGGGGGCAGGGTCTGATGGAATCTCAGGGTCTTGGCTGTCCTGGCAGTGGTCTGAGAGGGAATAGAAAGAGAAGAGGTCCTGGCAGAGGCCAAGGTCAAAGGTCACCACTGTGAGCTGGGAAGACACAGAAGGACAGGGGTGTAGGCCTGAGGGGCCGAATCTGCAGGGACTGTGGGCTGGGGGAAGGGTGATGAGTGGGCCAGAAGCTGGGGGCATGGAGGGAATAAAAGAAAAAAATGACTGAAATGTTGACAGGAAAATGGCGGGGTTATTTATAGAAATGAGAAGTTGCAGAGAGGAGGTTCTCTGGGTGGGGGAGGATGGGAAGATTTGATTTGGAACCTGGTGAGGTCAGTTGTTGGCTGGACTTCCAGGTGGCCGTAGAGCAGGGGGTGGAGAGCCAAGGACTATGTGGATATTTATAACATCATTCACGGGCCACACGAAGTTGTCACCTTAAAAATCAGCCTGCTCTATTTGGTCAAACATTTAATTAACTCATAACTAAAGACGTGGCAGGGCCAGACCAAATGCCGCCCTGGGCCTTACATGGCCCGGGGGCCGGACGTTCCCCACCCTGCCATAGGAAATCAACCCAAACATCTCATCTGGAATGGCCACTTCAGGCTCCCCTGCGGTGCTGAGCTCACTGCCCAGAATTCTTGGCTTTACACTTTGTGCCTCCCGGTGGCACCAGAACCTTGGAGGCTTGGGGCTTTGGGCCCCAGAACCATGCAGTCCCTGCTCCAGATGTCGGTTCTGGTTCCTGAGACCTTTAGGGATGTCACAGATGAAGAATTTCCCTAGAGGGCTGTTCCTGCGAGGCCCCTGCTGCTGTTTTCCCCAGGGAAGCCGGCATCCTCCCCTCCACAGCTCCAGGCCTGGCTGATAGTGGGCGGAGTCAGGGGGTGGGTTTTGGCTCAAGGGGCTGTGGCAATGGAGGAGGGAAGAGACCACCTCCTTTTGCTGCCTTTACCTCCCAATGAGGAGCCGCCGTCCTGAGTGTTGGCCACAGTCTCCTCAGTTCAGCAATTCTCAAATGCTCCACCTGTGCAGAAAAAATACCTCCTGAACCCCAATTTTGGATTTTGGTTAACTCCAATTATTCGTCAGAAGGTTGAGCTCTAGAAAGAGACAAATTATCATTTAAATAAGATCCATTCATTCATTTTTTTTCTCATCCAATAAGTACCTACCTAGTGTCTGGCGGACATTACTCTGCACCTCACCCTGGGTCAGATGAAAGATATATAATCTGGGGGTTACAGATGCATAAATGGGCCGGGACCACATAGGAGGGGAATGAGGATGTCCTCAAAGAGCCAGCAAGATTCGGCTAAGATGGGAGGAAAGTGGGAAACTGTTCTCTGAAATGGGAACAGTGGGAGGACCCCAGAGATTCTGATTCATGGGCCTGGAGAAGGGCTTGGGCACTGGCATTGCTAAAACCTCCCAGGTGATTCTACCTCGTAGTCTGGGCTGAGGGCCCCCGACCCACCACCGGGAATGATGCTACCTTCTCTCCCTGACTCCTCCAGCAACCACTGGCCTCTCAGCTCCTGTAGGGAAGGAAAAATAGCTCTTTTTTCTCCACCCACTTTAGGTGCATTGCCCCGGGGCCTGTAAATCAGCCTGACAAAAGACAGATAACAAGAGAGAAACACACGGAAATGTGTCACACATGGCGCATACACAGGGGAATACGCAGTGAAGAGTAACTGAACCGGGTGGTTAGAACTTGGGCTGATGTAGCATTTTAACCAAAGAACAAACGCCTTTATAGGAAAGTGACAGGCCACAGGGGACGGGGCATAGGTTTCTAGGGACAAACTGTCGGGTGGCGAACATATGGGGCAAACGAATGGAAGGTAAGGGCTAGTTAGTAGAGTTTGTGGTGTAGATGCCTCTGGTGCCTTTTCTGGGTTGATAAGGGTCTTAAGTTTTCTCTGATGATTAACTTCTGAGCTTTTTGGAAGAGAGAGGAAAGGGAACATGTTTACAAATTCGAGTTCTGCGTTTAGGCAAATAGGGGGCAGGCGGAGAGCTTCTTTGTATTTCCTTCTCAGTTGCCTTCAACTCAAAATAATCCTTATGCTAAAGTGGCATATATTGGGCGGCGAGGGGTGGTGGAGGCGGGGGCGAGGGTGGGTGGGAGGGGTGTATTTGCTGCTGTTCACGCCCCAGGCCTAACACCACCGGCACAGAGCAGGTGCTCAGAGAAGGTGAAGATGAGTCTGTGGAGTGTAGCCAAGGTGAAGGTGAAGGTGATGGTGATGGCCTCATTGCTGATGGACATGCAAGTTAGGCTGCTCTTCCGGGTTTAAATGAGGAAACTGTGGTTCCCCCAGCAGATGAGAGGCTTGTTAAAGGTCACTCTCCAAAGGACAGAGGGCGTTTCAGTCTGTTTCAGGAATGCTGCCTTCGGTGTTTTTCTGGCTTGGTGTTGACCATGCTGGGCTTTCGCGGGGGAGGAGTTGGGGAAGCTGCTAGGTTCTCCCCACCTCTCCTCTGTCTGCCACCCCAGTGTCCTGGCAAACCCAGCTGTTGTCTGCCATTCGCCTGATGTTATCAGAGGCGATTCGTTTCTGGTTTTCACCACTGACCTCTCAGATAGGCTCATGCTGTGTTAGTCATTGCTGGTGGGAGCCAGTTTCTTCTGAGCCTCGGTCTCCTGGCCTGGGGGCCTGGCGGTGGCGCACCTCGCAGGCGGGGGCAGGGAGCAGTGGGCCTGCTAGTGGCGTGTTTCCGCCTGCATGTCCCTGGACCTCTCTCTGAATCTGTGTGCAGCAGCCAGCCTGAGGCTGAGGGCGAGGGAGAGACATGCCTGGGCATGTCTGGTGAGGCAGGCTGGCCAGGAGCACATTTGCATGAAAACCGAAGAGATCCTTGAGGAGCTTTGAATAGACGTAGGCCTGACAGGGCCTGGAAGGAAATCTTGACAGGGGAGAGCAGGAGCCATGGCTCTGGGGAGCGGGGACAGTATTGATGATGGTGATGTGATGTGGTGGTCATGGTGGAGATCAAGATTCAGCCCTTCTTAGATGCCAGGCACTGTGCTGAGGTCCTTATTAGGTACTAGAGGGCCCGGTGCATGAAATTCGTGCATGGGTAGGGTCCCTAGGTCTGGCTGGTGATCTGGGCCTATCAAGGCCATCCTTCCAGCTGCCAGCCAGAGCTTCCCTTCCCCAGCTGCTGGCTGCCTGCTGGGGCCTTCCTTCGTTCCACGCCACTCCTGGTGGTCAGCACATGTCATAGTGAGCAATCGAACTCCCAGTCTCCCGGTTGATCTCCTGAGGCTTTTATATGTATAGATTAGGTGAATACCATGAGGTGAGACTTAATCCTGCTGTCAGAGTTTACATTTTGTAATTTACAGATGGGGAAACTGAGGCTCATACTTTTGACCATCAGTGTGTCCCTATCTGTCTGAGTTTCTGAACACTGTCCTCTCTGGAGACCTTTTCAAGACCCCTTCTGGGGGAGCCTAGAGCAGGGATGACTCAAAAGCAGCCAAGACAGGGTTCCTATTGTTCTGTGTCTCAGACTGGTGGGGTCTGGGAAATCTTGGGTTGCCTTTATAAGTCTTTAAAATCCATTTTGGCCCAGCAGGCATGGCTCAGTGGTTGAGCATTGACCTATAAACCAGGAGGTCAGGTTCGATTCCCAGTCAGGGCACATCACAGTTGATCAATGATTCTCTCTCATCAATTATCTTTCTATCTCTCTCTCCCTTCCTCTCTGAAACCAAAAAAAAAAAAAAAAAAATTAATATCCAAACTGTTTTCACTCTTGACTCTAAAATAATATAACTTCTTTAGCCTTTGCTCATGAGGAGGTATGGTTCTCTTTAAAAGACTCTTTTAAGAATGCTTCCTGCTATGACTCCTCTGGGCCATTCTACTATGAATTGGCACAAAACCCAACAGCTGAAACCCTTCTGGGCAGAACTACAGAAGAAAATAAATCCGGAGTGTCAGAGCTGGCGAACAAGTCATCGGCAGAGGCGCTGATTCCTGGGGAAACGCTGACTCGGGGCAGTGCTGTGGAAGAGAGGCAGCCCCTCCCCCCGTGCGGTGGGGCACAGTAACTTCTCTGTGACCTGGGCCCCGGGGCTTGATTTATAGGTTGCCTGTTAGGAACTTGGAACCCCTTCCTCCCCAGAACTTTTGTTCCAGATGGAGGCAAAATTCAGCGCCTGGCCCAGAAATGTCCACCTCGAGCTCCAAACCGCCTCTTCATGAGGAAACAATAGGAGAAAGCAGCGTAGCTGCGATGTGCAGTTAATTTTCACCATTCCTTTGCTATGACCAGGAAATGCCCAGTGGTGCTTTGTGGGGGGAGCCCCGGTGTGCTGGCCAGGAGCACAGCTTCTTTCAATTTGCAGGTTGTTGGTATTTGGCACCCCTCTGCCTCTTCCTTCCCCCACCCCTTTGGATCTTTCTAGAAGGTTTTCAGCTCTCCCCCAAATCATTTGCATGTGTGTGCACACTAGTGTGTGCAAACACATACACACACACACACACACACACACACACACATTCAGCAGGACCCCTCTCTTGGTCCCTCACATGCCCCATTCCTCACCTGGCTGTCTCTGTGACTTCCCGTTGGAGATGGCCCTTCATGCACTTCCCTAACATCAATTGACAATATGACAAAGGTCAGACCTACCTCCCCAAAACACCTCCCTCCAAATTGTTTCTGCATCCTTCCATTGCCTTCCAACCTCATTACCGACATCCGGGTCATCATTTCTGGTGGAAACAAGGGCCACTGCCTAACTGGCCTCTCCACTTCTCACACTCCCCTGCCCCAACCCCCTGTTCCGTTTTCCATACAGCAGCCAGCGGGATCTTTGAAAATTTTCACCAGTTCAGTCACGTCCCAGCACGCAGCGTGAAATCCAGCTCTTACCCCGACTCTACAGGCCCAGGTGGTCTTCTGCCTCCCGCCTCCTTTCTCCTCTCAGTCCCCGCAACCCTGCCTCTGGCCTCAGCTCTTGCTTCCTCCCGGCTGCCGCTTCTCCTCCGGCAGTTGTCAGGGTAAATGTTAGCCGCCTCCTCAGAGAAGTCTTCTTTGATCTCCCTTTCTGAAAGGCTTCCTCTGTGCTCTCTCACACAACCCTGTTTCCTTCCTCGGAAGAATAAAGAATGCAGTCGCCGGCCGCAGTGTCTTCTTTGTGCATTTCGCATCTTCTCCACGAAATGGAATTCCGAACCGAGGCCAGGCTCTGTTCCGAACAGTGGCCTGTTGATCACTGTAGTTGCAGTGCCCCGGCCAGCGCCTGACCATGAAGGTGTTCACAGGTTTGCGGAATGAATGAATCTAAAGTGCATAAGAGACAGCAAGTGAACAAATGTGCCCACAATAGGGAAATGTTATGGAGTGTGAGGAAGTTGGCGTGACAGAAACCCACAGAATCCTGCTGACTGGTCCAAAGTTGAGGTCAAGGCCGAGTGGCACAAGTCCTTAGTGGTTGGAGGGCAGCTGAGGGTCAGGTGAAGATGAGGCCTGGAGGCACAGACTCGGGGGTCAGCGCTGGCCGGGATTGGCGTCGCAGCTGATGCTTCCAGCAGACTCCCAGAAGAGGGATCACAGCCCCCCTTGTTGCATCTGTGCTCATGGCAAACTGGGCTCTGTGGTTTCAACACCCACACAAGCCCCACTTTCCCGTGCGCATCAAGTGGGTCGGGAGTGATCTGGCTGGGGTGGAAGAAATCAGTGACATTGACTTCGGATATGCTCATGCCTGTGTTGAAAACACAGGAATGCGGGCACACACTTGTGGGTTTTACTTTTATGCTACTAGGTGGGATGACTGATGAGAGAGGCAGACCCCAAAAATAACTTAGGGAGGTGTTTATGAAGCGTCAAGTAGAGCTCTGGGCGCACAGAGTTCAGGGTGCAGGATTTGGTGGCGAGGAGAGAAGAAAGTATGGGGATGGAGGCAATAGAGGAAAGTCCTCTTTTAGGTGTTTGTCTTGAACGGAGAAAGGACTGAGATATTACTTTTGAGGTAGTAAAATGGTGCATTCTCACTCTCAGTAACCAATATGCTCCAGCTCACAGATTCACTGGGTTTGTCACTTCAGGGGAGCGCCCCTCCCCCACAACAAAGACACCTTGCTCAGCTTTGCATTTCACACGAGATCTTTGAAAGTGGAAGCAAGCTGTACCCAGTAATCTTGAGAGCCCACTGTTGAGAGGGAGGTTTTCTGCTTTCCAAGAAGATGCCTTGTCTGTGCCTGGAGTGAAGCCTGGGGGTCTGAGGGAGAGCGATGCGTTAGCCATTGTGCTGAAAAGGAAGGGCTCAACGCAAAGGAAGGGCCTGGCCTGCAGGAAGGAAGGCAAACCCACCTGGTGCTGGGAGACCTTCCGGGCAAGACTCAGAAGGAAGGTGGGGTGAGAGGCTGTGGGCCCCATCCAGCATCCTTGGACTCAGGGCGGGGATGGGCAAGGTGGTGGAAACAGCCCAGATCCGGTGACAGGAAGCGGATTGCTGGGAAAAGCATCCCTTGCAGGTGCCTATGCAGGGAACCCATGGGCGACTCGGTAGAAATGCTGCAAGTTGTTCTCAGCAGAGGGAGGGCCTGAGGCTGTGACACTGGCCTCCACATGGCCTGCCTGAGGGTGTGCCCAGATCTTCCCAGGTGACCCCTGGGGGTACATAGAGAACGCAACATTGAAAGTCAACATGCCCGGTGGGGGTGACTGGGTCAGGGTGCCCTCTTGGCATTCGCATTGTAGACATCAGAGCTGGGGCTAGAGGGAGGATGTGGCTGAGTCCTAGTGAGTCAGTGGTGCCAGGGACACTGAGGAGGGGCCCTCGTGGCAGGGGGTGACCAGGATGCCCAGGAGCACTTGTTGGGCATGGCCTACGCAGAGAACACAGGTCCTGGCAATCCCAAACCCAGCTGAACAAGGGGCAGGAGAGCATGCTTGTGGCTGAGGGCCAGCACATGGGAAAGGCACTTAAGGGTTTTCATTTGTGATAAGATGAAAATGAGTCCCCAGCATGTTAAAAGGCTCCAGGTAAACGGTGGGGTGGTAGTCTGGCTCTGTTCTTCTCGCGCCAGTGGCTCACATCTGGAGCACTGTGCTCACGCTGGGCCTCACGCTGAGCCTGAACAGACGCACCATTCCTGACGCCGAGGAGGAGGAGAGCAGAGAGAAGCTGCCACAAGAGAGCAGGTTGGGAGGAATGGAGGCCATGCGACTGCAGCAGGACAATTCAGGAGTGCCACCATGCTTGGGCTCGCCATGTGCCCTAGGGCAGAGCCAGTCTGTGGAAGGTACAGGCAGAGATTTCAGCTCTCAGCTCCAAAAAGCCAACAATCCCAGGCTGGCCTGGGCTGAGTCGGGAGAGAATGTACTTCCTGGAGGGGGCGTGCTCAAGCAGAAGCCAGGACACGGCGCAGGAGATGCCCATGTCCGCCTGGCCCCTGGGCCTGAACAACCTTCGGAATGTCTCCAGCCCGAAGGCTTTGTGAGGTGCTGAATGAAGTTCTCCTTTTACAATTTCCAGCTCAGAGGAGGCTCTTGAGGCAGAGTATCCTTGGAGCCAGACCGGACTTTCAAGACGAGCAGTGTGTCCCTGGAGAGCTGCCTCACCTGTCTGAATCTGTGTCTCATCTAGAAGAGAGTAGCCCTTACCTGGCAGCGTTTTGTTGGTGTTAAGTGAGGGAATATAACAAAAGATCAAAACACAGCAGCGAGGGGGAGGGGGGCGAGCGGGGAAAGTACAGGACTTTGCTGTCTGTAAAATTGCGCCCGCTGGTTAATTTTCGTCTTCCTAAGACCAGCTTACAGCCCTCATGAATATATAGCAGGCTGTTGCAGAGCCTTTACAACTTCAAGATTCTGCCTTGAATCTTCCTAAGAGAGAAGGAAGGGTCCCACTTGAGGAGGTGGGGCAGGGCCAAGAGCAAGCCGTCCTCCCAAAGCTACACCCAGGCCTGGGGCCGTTGTCCTGGCCTCCTGGCTGTGGGGTGAGCCTGGCCATGGAGGTGTCTACCGGTTTTTTGAGAAAGGAGGGGCCAACTCTGCCCGCCTCCCCAGCTGTCTGTCCTGCAGCCTGTCTGTCCCTGGAGCAGCTTCAGGTGTGAGGTGGGCACAGGGTTGCTTTCTGCACTTCTTCCCCACCCCCAGCTCCCTCTCACTTCATCCCCCCTAATTCGCACCCCCCTCCCCAAACAGCTGAGCGGGTTCCCGTGGAGGTACAGGTGACTGACAAAACTACCTCTGGCACCTCCACTCCCCGCCAGGCGCGACTCTCCCCCTGGGGGCCTCTCTTCCAGGGGGAGAACGTGGAAGGGGGCACAGCCAGCACCCCAGCCCTGTCTCTCTGCAGCCTGCCCCGGTCCGGGCCAGGTCCGACTGTCCTGAGCATGGTGGGCAGCGGGGGAGAAACAGGTGGGAAGCTTGGCCTGGGGCGGGAGCGCTCCTGTCTGCGGGGCTGGAGGAAGTGAGCGGGTCCTGCCTCAGGCCTGACACTGACTCAGGGGTTGCTGGAAGTTGCTGATGTCACGGTGACAGAGCGGTTCTCTCCCAGCCACAGTCACGGGCAGGGGGGTGGGGGGAGTGCCCCGGGCCTCGCTGGCACGGAGGTCCCCGGGGCGCCTTAGGGATGACCAGCCCCCGGGGTCTCGCAGTGCCGCCCACATCGCTCTCTCCCTTTTCCAAATCCTCACCGCCGGCACCTGTCCCTACAGGGTCCCCGTCTGCTGGGCAGTCTGGGTCCCTTTTAAACACCCGGCCTCTTGTTTTTCTGTGTCACCGAGTTCACAAATCATAGAAACGCATCCCGGCTCTGAGCAGGCCGCCGGGGGCTTTGGGAACGGCGTGGCCTCCACGTGACAGCGGGTCTCCTTGTGTCTTTCTCGAGTTTCAGGAACGTGGAGAGCTGTGTCCCCCCCCCCCCCTTTTTTTCTCTTTTGTCTCCTCCGTGACTCCCCCATGGGGCTGGGAGTGTGAGAAACTAAAAACCCTGGGTGGGGGAGGAGGGCGGGAGGGAAAGGAGTGAGGGGGAGGCAGGAGATGCTCTCCCATCCTCCCGTCACTTCCCCTGGGAGGAGGCATCCCGGGGCCCAGGACCCACAGGTAAGAAGGGGTGGATGGATGCCTTTGGGTTCCCGCGGATCCGCGTTTGGGAAACGCCTGGCTGGACGTGTCGGGCCAGCGGTGCTTTCAGAAAACCGCTCCCTGCTCCCTTGTTCTCCAAAGACCGACCCCCTGCGCGGCGCGTGGCGGCTCCGCGTGGAGTAAAATGGGTGCTTTGTCAGCGGGAGGCTGGATTCACACGCCGCCTCCGCGCTCTCTCCGCGACCTGCCTCCTCCCGGGCGCCCGGCGCCGCCAGGCGCTGCCCGACGCCGCCCCCTGCAGGAGGGCCGAGGCGCCGCCGCGCCCGCAGGCTCCGAGCCCCGGCCGCCCGCCCGCCGCTGTGATGGCATTTCATCACCCAAAGTTGTCAGAGCAGCTAATAGCCCATGAATGTGGAGAAAATGAGGCTCCTCCAAGCGAACGGGGTGTTGAAAGACACCGAGATAAATGGGAGCGACACCGAGAATGACTAATGGAGATTCAAACCCGCAGCGACATGGCGTGGGGGCTGGAAGAGGGAGCCCGTGCTGACTGGGGCCACCTCCCTTAAATCAAGGCTCAGGGGCAGGTGCTCCGAGCCCCTATTTAGTGAACGATGGCATCCCGTCCTAGAAAGGTTAACTAACATGCCCCAGGTTATAGGGCCAGTCAGTGGTGGAGCCAGGATTTGAACTCGGTGACATCTGGTCCCCCCCCTCCCCCAATCCCACCCCCAACCCGCCCCCAGGGAGCAGAACCCTGCCCGAGAGGGAGATTCCTTTATGGATGGTGTGAACCGCGCTCTTGAAATAAAGGTGACATGTCCACGGCAGCCTCCTCACTAGCAGAGCGTGAGCCAGTAGCCTCTGTGAAGTGATTTTGGGGAAGCTGGGAACATCTTCCCGCCTGAACCTCTCTCCCCAAGTTGCCCATCACATTGCCCAGAGTTTCACTGCCGGGATCGTTCCTTTGGGGGAACACTGGCTGGGCACTCCTTTCTGGTGAACTGAAAGCGGGGGTGTCTGTGATTTGGTCACTGGATGTCCCAGAAACTCCTCAAATTGAAAAAGTCACAAACTAAATGCTTCCTCCAGCCTCTCCCCTCCCCTGCTCCTTTCTTTGACATCAAAGGGGCCCAGAAATCTGTTATCTTTCAGGCCTCCGTGGAACTGGCCGTGAAGTCCTCCCGGGCCTGCCTCTGCAGGGTGCTCGAACCTTCCCCAGCACCCCTCTGCGCCTCTCAGGTCCCCCGCTGGTCCTGGCCTCTTTCTTGTTCTGGGCCTTTATAATTTAGTCAACCCCCAGGGCAGCCGTGCCAGAGCGCTTTCTGGGATGTAAATCCAGGATGCTGCATCTCCTCTCAGATCCTTTGCGCCAGGAGTGCAAACTCCTGATTTTTTACAGAGAGGAAGGGAGAGGGATAGAGAGTTAGAAACATCGATGAGAGAGAGAGACATCGATCAGCCGCCTCCTGCACGCCCCTACTGTGTGCCCAAAACTAAGATACTTGCCCTTGACTGGAATCAAACCTGGGACCTTTCAGTCCAAAGACTGACGCTCTATCCACTGAGCCAAACCAGTTTTGGCCCAAACCAGTTTCGGCATCAGCCTTATTATCTGACTTTTTCCCTTTGTTATATTGGATGTTCTTCCACCTCCCCATGTCTTTGTCCATGCTTTTAAAATAAAATCTTTATTGTTGAAAGTATTACATATGCCTCCTTCCCCCTCTCCCCTTCTAGCCTGCCCTGAATCTGCCCAGGCCTTTACCTCCCTATTGTCTGTGTCCATGGGTTATGCATATATGCATACACGTTCTTTGATTGATCTCTTCCCTCCCATCCACCCACCCCCGCCTTCCCTCTGAGGTTTGATGTTTTTGTTAGAAAAGCCCTTCCCCGTCCATGGTCAGCTGGTCACTCCTCCAGTAGAAGGGAAGGCATCCTTTTATGAACTCTGGTGAAGCCATCCCTGATTCCCATACCCACACCTCAAGGAGGAGGTCTGTTTCCCTCACTGTGCCCCGATGAATGAATGAATGAATGAATGAAGTCAGCTGATGAGCATGTTCTTTTCAAAGGATATGCCCCTGTCTTGAAATGAATGCAAACCAAACCGTGGCTGCATTGGTGCATGCTGCCACAATGCATGGGATGCGTGTGGGTGCATTGGTGGGAAGTGCTGGCTCTGCCGTGATAAATCATTTGATGGGCCTTGAACTTCCACAAGCGGAATAGTTTCAGAACATCGCCATGGAGACGAAGGAGGACTCAAGCAGCAGGGTACCACTTAGGCAGTGACAGATTTTTATAGAAAATGGGCTGAGAGACACCTTTCTTGTCAAAAAATCCTCTAACAAATGGAAAGGGTGCTTTGAGGCAGAATCAACCTTGCATACCCTGCGATGAGCAAAAAGGCCCTGAAGTGAATAAAACAGGAAGCGCAGGGCAGGAAGAAGGTCAATTCTTAGCGACGGATGGCAGGACAAAGGGGGAAAGAAGCTGTTGGAGTGCCGAGGCGATGTTGGAATTCCCATGATCAGAAAATAAACAGAGGAAGATGTTTCAACGTAAATGACATTAAAGAACACGAGGAGAGAATCCCATGTGGGAAGTAATGGGCTATCTATCACACAATATGTAGGCTGGAGGAAACTGGTCCCTTGGGCAGTGGCAGTGTTAACCATGGTCACGCACTAGAACGAGAGTCTCCCAGCTCTCCCCAATCTGCAGAGAAGGACCTTTCCTGTCATTCTTGCAACAGCCCTCCATCAGGGAATGAACTTGGATACATCACTTCCCTGCAATCCACTGTGTACCCCCTGCCCCTGCCCAGGTCAACATTTCTCGCTGTCCCGCAGTGTCTCTCTCTGCCCCAAGGTCATATCCAGGAACACATGTGCATTGTTCTCATAACTCCTTCCTCTTCCTCATCCTGGAGCAGTCCACGAGTCTTTACTTGTCGTCCATGTCCTCAGGCCTGTCATTCTATAAGAGGTCCCTACAGAACGGGTCTGTCTGATGGCTTCTCCTGACCAGGTTTGGGTCCTGCTTCCTCGGTAAGAGTGCCACAGAAGTGCCGCTGTGCTTTTCTCAGTGAGTCCATGGGGGTGGGCTGGGAGACATGGTGTTGGCCTATCCCCTTCCTGGGGATCCAGTCTGAAACCCCGGGCATGTGCCCTGACCGGGAATAGAACTATGACTTCCTGGTTCATGGGTGGATGCTTAACCACTGGGCCACTCCAGCCGACTCCTTCTCCTTTTACTGGTTGGCAGGCTACTGGGATACAGAGCTTTCTCACTTTGCGGGCTTATGTATTATTTTAGTAAGTTCTCTTGTTCGCGAGGCTGTCTTCCATTGCCATCCTTGTTTATTTTTATGTCCAAATTGCCCCAGCTGTGGCCAGTGGTCCCTTCACAGTGGTGCCTGTGTCCTGTCCCCTCATTCTCAGCACTGTCTGGCACAACGACTTTTTCCAGGTTCGGCTCGTACTCTTCCTATTTCTGCCTGGACTCAGCCCTTTATCCAAAGAGCTCCGCTCCCTTTCCGTGGGGGATGGAATTAGAAACCAAGATCTGGGCATTGGGTGTGTTTATTGTTACTGGGGTGTCATTGCTCCTAGGTCCTCTCAGTGGAAAGAGCTAGGAAAGCATGTTTGCGTTTGCACACACATGTATGTACACACGCTTGAATCTATAACGATCTCTCTATCCCTGTGTGCTTATATAGTTAAAGACCGTAAGTCGATACTTATACCTCCAATTCCAATCCACCTTCAAGGTTCTTTATAGCTCTCCCCCTCCATGCTTGTAACTGCTTTCTCCAACCTAGCTCTCATTTCCCTCAATGCATGTACCCATTTGCTCAGTAGGTTTACACATGTGCTTAATGTGGCCAATATCGCAATCACACCAAGCTGTGCCTTTGCCTCCACTCTGACCCCACCCTCCAGTGCCCTGTTCTTGGGTGCCAACAGGTAACCAGCAAGGCACCACCACATGGCAGCCTTTCTCCCTGCCTGTGCCCTGCAGGGGGCCCAGGCTGACTCTTCCATGCCAGGGAAAGAAAGGGAAGAGAAGTGAAGGGAAGGGAAGGAAAGGGAAGGGAAGGGAAAGGAAAGAAAGGGAAATGAAGGGAAAGGAAGGGAAAGGAAGGGAGGGAAAAGGAAGGGAGGGAAAAGGAAGGAAGGGAACAAGAAAGAAACAGGAGAAAGAAGGTTTGCAAATTGTTTTAACTTAGAGCTGAGGGAAGAGAAAGAAGATGCCATTTTACCTAACCTGCAAGTGCTTCTTCAAGTATTGATTGTTAAAAACACAGAGAGCCGAAACCAGTTTGGCTCAGTGGATAGAGCGTAGGCCTGTGGACTGAAAGGTCCCAGATTTGATTCCGGTCAAGGGTATGTACCTTGGTTGTGGGCACATCCCCAGTAGGGGGTGTGTAGGAGACAGCTAATTGATGTTTCTAACTCTATCCCTCTCCCTTCCTCTCTGTAAAAAAAATCAATAAAATATTTATTTAAAAAAAGAAAATACAGATAGATGCACGTGCATGCATGAATTCCTAATGAATATTGTTTTAATAAATCATCCCATGATTTATGTTTACAATAGAATACCTTGTTAAAGTCCCTTTCTTCACAAATGCCATACCCCTTGCAGGTGGTGGCGGGTGGGAAATACAAAGTTGCAGTGATAGAGCCAAAGACACCTCCAAAGGAGGGTGCACAGTTGAGTACAACAGGCCTCCAAATGTTCACCAGCCGCTCTGGGCAGCATCCTCTCTGTTAGAAGAAGGCCCCGGCCATGCAGCGGGAACCCCATTGTGTGTCGCACATCCGGGTCTGTTTTGGGACCTAGAATTGAGAGAGGTCTTAGCAGTGCCCAGTACTAGGAACACAGACTATGGAGCAGGCAGAACTGGGTTTGAATTCTGCCTCTGCCTTGTGTGAGGGCGAGTCTATCACCTAACCCCGCTGAGCTTCTCTGAGCCACTGTTTTCTGATCTGTGAAGTGGGAACGCAATACTGTGGTCAGGGTCCAAGGAGGCCGTGTACGGCGGTGTGTGCTAGCACCGGGTCCCTTCCCGTGGGCATGTTCATTTTCTCTGTCCCCCCATCCCCGAGGGAACTCTGGTCCAAGCTCTCCACCTTGTCACCTGCCTGGCTCACTCCTGCTTGGCTGCGTGAAGCTTTCTATTCCTGGACCTGCATCTTCCTTGCGCAATGAGACCGCTGACTCTTTCAGAGCCGACACTTTCTTCCTTTTTTAGGTGCCATTGCTGAAATTTTTCCAATTACCGAAGGCCAAAAAAAAAAAAAAAAAAAAAAAAACCAAAACACAGCGATCACTTAATATTTCACCTTCTTGTGTCTCCTAAGAATCGCCCCGGAGTCATGAGCTGACCTCAGTCTCCGTGCGGCCCTCACCACGGAGTAACATGTTTATTCGTTTATCTGTTTATCTAGCAGCCCGAGCGTGACTCACACGCGCAGCGAGGACAGCTGCCTCACAAGGAGGCACTGCCAGGCTCTCCCTCCCAGGAGCCTGGCACCTCTCAGCGCGTTGTTTTTGGAACTGCTGCCTTGGGTCCGTGCCAGCCAGGCGGGTGAATCCTCAGCCCTGCTGGGAGGAGCTATTTTGGGAAACAATGAAAGTCATCTGGGCCAAGTCCGGTCAGTAGGATGGGGCCATTCAGGCGCGGGTGGGTGTGGAGAAGGAAGCAACGTGGACTGCTAATCAGTTAATATTTAATTTGGCATTTCCAACGTGTCAGGCACTTCACGTGCAATCTTATTTTAATCCTGGTATCATCTCTATGAGGCAGCCGCTATTATTAATTTTATCCATTACTAAGCTAGGGCTAGGGGGCCAGGAAACCGGGCGGGGGAGGCGGTGGTGGTGGCAGCGGGGACAGACACCCCGGACCGACCCTCCTGCACCTCCTCAGAGATGAGTGCGTGGCCACCGTGTCTAAAGACAACAAAGTCAGGAATGATGACATTGGAACGGGTGGGAGCAGAGAGGGCATGGGGAATGCAGGGACCCCGAGTGGCTGAGAAAACTGGTCTGTGCCTGCCACAGAGTGCAGGCACCTCGAGGGCTCTTCTGGGAGACCCTCAGGAAGGCGGGAGAGGACTGGCCCACCCTGGGGACCCATGAGCAGGGTGAGCACGGTCACTAGAATTCCCAACCCGAGGCATTCCTTTCGCGCCTCTCTTTTTCACGCTCTTAAAGTTGTGTTCATGTTGGCTGCCTATAAAAGGAGTTCAAGTTCACTGGAGAAAACTTGGAACATAGAGAGGAGCATAAAGAAGATAAAAGTTATCTGCCAATGACACCTCCTCCCCGAGATCGCGGGCCTTGCTAAGACAAGGCTGCCCCAGGGATCAGGGCATCTGAGGCTGTGCCTCCGCTCCTCCTCCTCACCCGCCCCTTCTCTCTGCCTGGGCGGAGAGCGGCCGGTGCCAGGACATTCCCCTGCAGCCTGCTCAGGCTGCTATATAAAGCCCTGCCCTTGTGGGGCTGGAGCAGGCCGTTCCTTATCTGTGTGCAGCAGAGCGCTGGTCAGCTGCCCAGCTGGCAGGCGCTCTGAGAGGTGCCCGGGGGCTCTGGCTGCTGCTGTCAGGGCCGGCAGCCCCCCTGTGATCGGCTTCTCGGGTCCCCGCCGATACTTGGCCAATGATGCCGACTGAAACCTTCAATACAGGAAGTCGTTTGCTCATTTCATAAGAGGGCAATTGCCAGATAGCCGATCTGAACTTGATGGGCTTGGCACGGGTGACGGGTGTGTCCGGCACACGCTGGCTCCACCTTCAGTGTTCCCCGCCTGAAGCAGCTGTGTCTGCACCCCCCCATCCCCTCCCCCCGCCCCCCAGCCGCCCCTCTTTCAGCCGCCACCCTGACTTCCCTCTCCTTTCTCTTCATTAGCTCTTGGCTCCGAATCTTCTTTGTCCATATGGCTTCTGCAGGCAAAGGCCTTCGTGGCTGGGGCCTGCTGCCTCCCAGTTCCAGAACTCCAGGCTGGACTCTTCCCTAACGGAGCATGGACCAGAGCAGGCGTGCTCTCTCTGCTTGGAAAATACATTTCGCCAAGGGAGGCAGAACCACCTCACCGCTGCAGGCTGGGGCAGAGCAGAGGCAAGCGAGGCCTCCTGAAAACATGCCCGGCTTCATTCAGACAGAGCAGGTGGGAAGGCCTGGCTCGTCCACTTGAAAAGAGGTGTCAGTGTAAGCAGGTTAGGTCACCTGGTTTTCTCCTCTGGAGAAAGGCAGAGTACATCCCTGTCTTAGAACTCATGCAAAAATTAAATGAGATGACATATATGAAGACTGAAGACATATATTAGATAACACTGTGGTGCTTATTGAAATTTTTATTAATACTATTATTTGTGAGCATTTGGATGCAAGAGAGGTGGTGGACTCTTCTTTCCCTCTTAGATTCCAGAAATCCACCTAGGCAGGCAGATGCGTGTTTCCATTGACGTTTCAGTGCGTGTTTCAAGTTCTGAGAGAATCCGTCCAAAGCCACAGCGGGGCTGAGGAGGTCCTGCTTCACCTTTGGATTGGCTTCATGGAAATCACATCGGCCTCGTACAAAAGGTCCAGGCCTTACACTCTTTCTGTCAAAATTCAGTAGCTAAGCCTTCCTGCTGTGAGCCACAGGACTCCAAGGTGGAATTATAATATATAAAATAACAATAACAAAAACGTGACTTATTAGCACGTAGGAGCTATAGTTACAGCAGTGCCCAGAGGAACATGCATAGTGGGATTTTATGTGCCAACTTGGTTGGGCCCCAGGATGCCCAGATATTTGATCAAACATTATTCTGATTCGTCTGGGAGGGTGTTCCTGGGTGAGATGCACAGTTGGGCTGGCAGACTGAACAAAGCAGATTGCCCTTCCACTGTGGGTGGGCCTCATCCAATCTGGTGAAGACTCAAAGAGAATAAAAAGCTCAGTAAGAAAGAATCCCTTCTCTCTAACTGTCTTTGCGCTGGGACAGTGTCTTCTGCCTTTGGAGTTACATGTGAGCCAGTACTTACACCACTGGCTCTCCGGGGCCTCCAGCTTGCTCTCTGCAGACCTGGGTTTCTCAGCCTCCATAATACTGTGGCCTCTCTGTAGCCCAGGCAGAGAGCATGGGTGTGTGACTCTTAGAATCAATTTCCTTGTATATCCTATTGATTCCGTGTTTCTGGAGAACCCAGATTAATACACGTAATCTTATACTGACTTAATCAAAGATTGAACAGGAATGACAAAATGAAATAAGCCTCCAATTGAAGTAGCTAGATGAAAAGAAAGTAAACCTATGGAAAGAGGAAGAAAGGAAGTAATACATTTTAAAGCAGAAATCAATGAATCATAAGACAAAAAGTTGTCTGTTTAGTGAATTACAATGCGATAAACTCAAAGTTAATTCTCTGAGAACACAGTGCGATTTGTAAATTGTCAGCCAACCTTTTCAAGAGTGAAAAAAGAAAAAGACACAGATAAGAAGCGCTAAGGGGGAACTAACTGCAGGTGGAGGGAATGAAAAGCATCCTTAGGGACCGTTTTTGCTGAGCTCCAGGTAAATACATATTTTTAAATTTGCATAGTAAGAAAAAAACTAACCTTACCCGAAAAGAGATCTAGCTGTTGTCCTTGGTCCCTGGGAGGTAATCTCCAGGCCCTTGGGGTGTCCGGCCTGATAAAGGTGTCTTGTTTATCTGGGGTCCCAGACCTCAGCACACAGTCTAACTGTGTGGCCGAGGATGGGAGCTTTGAGCCACACACCGTCTGCTCTGTCTCTGGAGGGTCTGGAGACCAAAGGTCAGCCACATGGGCAGTCAGTCATGTCTGTGTGACTGAGCCCCAATAGGAACTCTAGATACCAGGACTCAGGTGAACTCCCCTGGTTGGCACTGCCTTTCGTATCGTTGCCTATCAGAGCTGGAGAAAGTGGTGTTCGCGATGGCTCCACCAGGAGCTCTGAGCTGGGAGTTCCCGGGACTCTGCCTGGCCACCTCTTTCCAAGGCTGGTGTGCATCCATGTCCTTTCACTGTAGTAAACTGTAACCACAAGTACAGCAGCTTTCAGTGAGTTCTGCGAATCCACTAGCAAATTATTGGACTTGAGGGTGGCCTTGAGAACGCCCTAACGTTGGTGAAACCTGATATATAGTAGAAACTTTTCTGGGAAAAATATAATCCCCCCAAACTGACTCAACATCATATTCAATGACATGTTCAATGTCAGTTTTGCCTTAGTTGACCCATAAGTTAAGAGAAATCCCAGTAAAACAGTTCATATAGAAAAAGAAGCTGAAAATGAATGGAAAACTATCCCTGTAAGACAGGATGTATATTATAAAACAACAATAATTAAAATAGTGCAGGACATCTTGCAGTTGCAACAAAATAGGAAGTCCAGAAATAGACCAAAATTTATTGGGAATTGAGCTTATGATAATGATGATATTTTAAATCACTGGGAAAAAAGATGAATTATTCAATAAGTGGTGTTGATAAAACTGAGTAGCCATCTGGAAAAAAATTAAGTTGGATCTATACCTCACTTTTTAAAATATATATATCAGGAGACATACCAGAAGAAATAAATGATTTAAATTTTTAAAACTGCTAGAAGAAACTATGGGTGGTTAAAAAAAATAATCTAATGGCTATTTTAGAATGGGGAAGAACTTTCAAAGTATGACACAAAATACAGAAGCCATAAAAGAGAAAGTAACTTCTGTTGCATTAAAAATTTATATATGGAAAAACCAGCAAAGCAAATTCTAAAGAGTAATGTTAAACCAGAAAAAATATGGTAGTATTCCTAATACATAAAGACCTTTTACTAATCAATAACAAAAATGACTATATGATAGGAAAAGGGGCAAAAAGATATCAACAGAGAGTTCACAGAAAGGGAAACACAAATAATTTATAAATATATAAAAAGATACTTCACATTACTCATAATAAGAAAATTAGTAAAATAAAACTGCAGAGAGGGAGCATTTATCACTTTTATCAAGTCAACAAAGACAAAAGCAAATAAACACCTGTTTATCCCTTACCCACAAGGGATATGTGTCCAAGACTCCCAGTGGATGCCTGAAATTGAGGGTAGTACTGAACCTTATTATGTTTTTTCCTATGCACACATACATTTTCCCTTAAAGGAAGCACTTTACCGCTTCTCTTTGGCATATCTGAATTGTCAACATGACTAGTCTTGTGCTTTGGGGCCATTATTAAGTGAAATAAGGATCACTTGGCCCTGGCCAGGTGGCTTAGTTAGTTGGAGCATCATCCCACACACCAAAAGGTTGTGGTTTTGATCCCTGGTCAGGGCCCATGTGGGAGGCAGCTGATCTCTCTCTCTCTCTCAGGATTTAAATAAAAGGATTACTTGAAAACAAGCAGTTCAGTGCCATGACAGTTAATCTGATAACAGAGAGGGCGACTAAGTGACTAATGGGTGGGAGTGTACACAGCATGGAGATGCTGGACAAAAAGATGACTCACGTCCAGGGTGGAATGGAGTGGGATGTGGTGAGATTGCATCGTGTTACCCAAATGGGGTGCGATGTAAAAGTCATGAATCACTTATCTCTGGGGTTTTCCATTTAATGTTTCCAGACTGCCGTTGACCAAGAGTAACTGAAACCATGGAAAGTGAAACCACAGATAAGTGGGGGGGAGGGGGAGAGACAACTGTACACACTGTTGGTAAAAGTGTGGGGAACAGAAACTCTTACGTGTTGCTGATGGGACATTGCATTTGTGCAACCTCTATCGACGGCAAAAAGTAGCAAGTCACCTATCTGTTGACTAGCACCCTACTTCTAGGAATTTATCACTTTTTAAAAATATATATATTTTATTGATTTTTTTACAGAGATGAAGGGAGAAGGATAGAGAGTCAGAAACATCGATGAGAGAGAGACATCGACCAGCCGCCGCCTGCACGTCCCCCACTGGGGATGTGCCCACAACCAGGATACATGCCCTTGATGGGAATCTAACCCGGGACCCCCCAGTCCGTAGGCCGACACTCTATCCACTGAGCCAAACCGGTTTCAGCAGGATTTATCACTTTTGGGCGAAATGAAGTATGAGTAAGTTATTCATCCGCGGCTTTGTTTGTAAGAGGAAAGACTGGACACCCCCAAAATGTCCAGCACAAAAGGACTGTCACTGATGGTGCATAGGCGATGGAACACCATTTCAGACGGAGGCATCTCCTCTGTACTGACAGGGGCTGAGCTCCCAGATACACTTGGAAGTGAAAAGAATAAGGTGCAGAAGAGGGAGCTGTCGTTTCTGTAAAATGAGGAAGAAAAGACTTTTGTTATAGTGAGAGCGAATCCGTGTTCTTAAACCTCACCCGGCCTCAGAGGGAGGTACTTTGTTCTGCCGGTGGGGTGTCTGGGGCACAGAGAGATGGTGTGGGGACAGGTAGACAGTGCGAGGAGAGAGAAGAGTCCCCTCACAGTGCCTTGATCTGGGCTGCTGGCCTCTAGTTCCGTCCCTGTCGAGCAGGGAAAGCTCTCCCCCGTGCCAGGAGAATGTTGCTGACAAGTGTGCTTCCTCTTTTCTGACTTCAGAGAAAAGCTGCACTTTTCCTTCAAGGAAACGGGAACCAGTTCCGGAAGCTGTCAGAGCAGCGGCCTCTGAGGTGTACCAGAGGGCTGGTTCTGGCTGCTGAGAGGGGCTGACAGACTCGTCCCCAGCTCCAGCCAGCTGGGGCGGCAGGCATGTTCTCCTTCATCTTACCTACTTCCAGGACAGTGCTTCTTAGCTGTGGTTGAGCAAAGGCATCCCAGGGAGCTTCAAAAAGTCCTACCGCCCAGGTAGCATCTGAGGTCAGCCGAATACAAAGCTTGTGGGGTGAGCATCGTGTGTTTGAAACTCCCCCTCCCGCCCCCCCCGAGATTTCTGGGAGGAAAGGGGGTAAAATGAGGCAAAGTCAGCTAGGCCTCAGGAAAAGGTGAGAAGGGCAAAGGGCAATCACCAGCATGAAGCCTTCTGAATTAGATTGCCATCCCACCTCCTCCCCCTGAACAGCTGCTTGTACCTGGCCTAGGCCCCCTATTCTTGTTTCAGTAAAACCCTACTGTACCCCCTCTTCTTGCTTCATTGACTCCCTGTCTTGGTATAGACCCAGACTCCTATGCATGTGTCTCAGTCAGTTTGGGCTGCCGTAACAAAATACCATAGGCCTGTGCCTTAAACAATGGACATTTACTTCTCACAGTTCTGAAGGCTGAGAAGTTCAAGATCAGGATGCCGGCATCGGGCTCTGGTGAGAGCCCTCTTACTGGCTTTCAGCTGGTCACCTTCTTACTATATCTTCATATGATGGAGCAAGGGAGCTCTGATGTCTCTTCCTCGTCTTATAAAGGCTCCAATCTCATCCTGGGGCTCTGTCTCATAACTTCATCTAAACCTAATTATACCTCAAATGTTCCACCTCTCATACCATCTCAGTGGGATTAGGGTTTTAACCTATGAATTTTGCAGGGGCACAAACATTCAGTCCATAGCAGCTTGATTATCTTGTTCTACCAAAAAGTTTTCTCATTCTTACAAAGGAATTATCAACCAAGTTCATAAATTGACTTTGAGGGCTGAGAGATATATGGGTTGGAAAATGCCTAATAGAATTCCTGTCTCATAGTTGGTAGAAAATATCACAACCATTATTGTTACTGTTCAGATATGGTATGTTTTTGTTAGTTCTAAATTTTTGAAATTGGCATTGTGATTTTTTACTTCTTAATAATGATTTTACCTGGATCCAAGGCCTACAATGTGTGTTCCCCCTCCCCCTGTCTCACTTGAGAATGAATAATAGTTTAGTTGGGTATAGAATTATGTGTTGATTAGTAACTTTCTCTCAGCACTTTGCAAAAGTTCCTCCCCTATTTGCTAGCATTCGTTGCTGATGTTGTTGCCACCATCAGTTTTTCTTTCTTTTGTATGTAGTCTTATTTTCTTAAATATTATTTTTTCTTTATCCTTACACATCTTTCAGTCTCACTATGATGTATGGGCACCTAGATACATCATAGTGAAAATACAAGTTCCTATATATCCATATCTAGAGTTCTTAGTGATATCTAACTTTAATATCAGAAAATTTCAGGCATTATCTCTTTGAACATCACTTCTCTGTCATTCCTTCTATTTTTTTCTTCTGAAATTCCTAGTTGTATGTTGGCGCTTGCCAGTCTACTTTCTATGCCTTTTAACTGCTCTTTATATTTAAAAAATAAATTTCCTCTGTGCTGCATTGTGGGTGATTTCTTCAACACTGCCTTCTAATGAATGAATCTCTTTCCCATTCTGACTTCATATCATTTATATAATGCTACTAAATATATTTCAATGACTATATTCTTTTTCATTTCAATTGCTTCTTTTTCATAACTTGTTTTGTTTAATGTGCCTATTTATTGTCTAATCTATGCTTTTACATATGATTATTATTATTCCTTTACATCTTTGAGAATCCTACACATTTCTTCACAGTACTTGTTACTACTTGCTATATTATATAGTAAAAATATCATCTGTCTCTTCCACTAGAATATAAGTTCATTCCAATGGAAGTTAGAGTTGAAAGTCCAACTGTCTGTCTCATTCCACTAGAAAGTCAATCTGAGGGCAGTCACTTTGTTTTGTTTATCATGATAACTTCAGCACTTAAAGCAGTAAACAGTACCTAGGACTATCATAGGTGCTTAAAATATTTGCTGAATCAATAAAGACATTTTACTTGAAAATTCAATATCATGTTGCCCTGCTATTTTTACTTCCTCTGCAGTGAATTCACTTCCTGCCTTTGCACTTTTTTCATTGCAATTTTTAAATATATTTTATTGATTTCAGAGAGGAAGGGAGAGGGGTAGAAACATCAATGATGAGAGAGAATCATTGATCAGCAGCCTCCTGCACATCCCCTACTGGGGATCAAGCCTGCAACCCAGGCATGTGCCCTTGACTGGAATCAAACCTGCAACCCTTCAGTCCACAGGTCGATGCTCTATCCACTGAGCCTACCTGCACCCCTCTTCTTGCTTCATTGACTCCCTGTCTTTGTATAGTCCCAGACTCCTATGCATGTATCTTAGTCAGGGCTTAATTGCAATTTTTAATGGACTTTCTTAGCTTTTCTCTTTGCGGGCATTATTATTAGTAACTTTAATCTTTCTTGTGCTCACTGCCACCCAACCTAGTGGTTTTTCAGTTGCTTCTGCTCGGCCTCCACAACCCCCAGGTCAGAACCAGGTTTTCTGTCGTTGTCTCAGGTGTCCAGGCTGCATGATTTAGGGATATTCCTGATCCTGTCATTGGGTCAGGGAACCATTCCTCCTCATTTTGGGATGAAAAGCTTTGAATAAGCCCCCAAAAGCTTTTTTTTGTAAATGCTTTGTATAAGAAGCAGTTTGTTATGCATTTTATACCCCTGGCTCTTGGGTATGGAAGACCCTCACAGGCCCTGGTTTGAGGACACCTCACCTTGTGTTATTCCCCATCTCCGTGTGGGAGAGAAACCCTTCACTACCTCTGTCTGCTTCCGGGCCTCAAAACCCTATGGCGTCACCCCAGCTTACAGCCTGGGTCTCTGCTATTCTCATTCCTGGAGATGTTGATCGTTTTGAGCAAGGTTTTGACTTTCAATTTTTGTATTTTATCTGTTGTTGTTAAGTGTTTGGAGCAGAAGAAACCTTAAAGCATGAATGCATAGTACTGTTGTGCCTTTCAGGCCTGTAATTACTACTCTTTTTGACTCCCTATCAAACCTACAGTAATACCAGACCTGTAGGGTTTACTCTTGAAAATGAGGAGGCTGAGGTTGGAGAATGCACTAACACTCATCTCACTCCGCCTCCTCATTTCACAGAGGAAGAAACGGAGGCCCCGTGACCTGCTTGGGGCCATGCATCTTGTCAGTAGAAGAAGGAGGAAGGCAAACTGGACTTTGCAGCCTGGGTCTCTGAACGCCTTCATTTCTCTCAAATGCCTGTCGCAGCCTCAGCGCAGGCTCCACCCAGTCCTCTGTGGGCTCTCCCTCCTCCAGAGGCAGATGGCACTTAGTGGGGGAGGGAACGTGGATCAGCTCTAATAATTACTGAGCGCCTGCCATGCAGTGCTGTGCCAGTGGGGTCTTCTCAACTAATGGTTGTATGAAAGCTCACATTTTATACATACCACTGCCCTCTAGTGGACATAGTCTGGAACAGCAATAAAGTCGCCCAAGACCATTTGTCTTGAGCGCATTAAGCTTCCCAATAGTCATAATTTCCCTGCCCTGCACGGAAACATAAATTTAAGTTCTACTTACTTGATGTTTCAATGCCAAATATATAAGATACACGTGCATATCATTTTATCAGTAATTAGCAATAAATTCATCCTCAACCGAGCCTAGACTTGGTTGCCACACACGTGGAAGATGGCATTGCTGTTTCACGTGGCTGGGTTTAAATGCAGTCATGGCAGCTGATGGAACACCAAGAAAGAAGCCACTGCTGAAACCGGTTTGGCTCAGTGGATAGAGCGTCGGCCTGCGGACTGAAGTGTCCCGGATTTGATTCTGATTGAGGGCACGTACCTTGGTTGCAGGCACATCCCCATTGGGGGCTGTGCAGGAGGCGGCTGATCGGTGTTTCTTTTTCATGGATGTTTTTAGCTCTCTATCTCTCTCCCTTCCTCTCTGTAAAAAAATTAATAAGATATATTTTAAAAGAAAGAAAGAAGCCACTGTTTATAGAAAATGTATTTAATATTCTCCTGGACTTCATTTGAAGTGGTGCAGAGTAAGCCCATCTCATGGCATTTGACTGGGAACAGGGATTTTCTCTCTCTCTCTCTACACACACACACACACACACACACACACACACACACACACACGGCGTGTCTATTTGAAGTAGCTCCAAACTGCTGGACTCTGGGTCGCCTCTTCTCTGATTGAAGTCCCCCTTTGATTCCCCGTCTGCCCTGCGTGTCCTGGCAGGTCACAGCCTATCCCAGGCCTTGAGGCTGATCTTAACATGAGCCACCCTGTTGATCATGCAAGCCTTCCTCTCGCTCTCCGCTCAGCCGTCACCAGGCTACTCATTAGCAGTTGTTTCTTTTTCAAATATAATCTTCATGTTCGAGTCATAATATGGGAAAGATATTAGCAAATTGAAATTTTGTAAATCAAATCATTGTGGTTGTTCCGGGACCTAATGACTTACCAAATCATTTGTCAAATTCTTTTGTAAACTGAGTCATCGGCCCTCTATCCATTTTTAAAATTCAAACTTTAATATATTATCTTGCCAGAGGGGGATGAGTTCACTCATATTAAAAAGTAAAAAAAAAACCAAAAAGATGCAAAGAAAAGATAGTGTCTGTAGTGCTCCCACTCCGTATTTGAGTAGTGGTAAGTAATCAGACGTTCCCAGCAAGCAATTACACGGAGTATTAATGTGGGGACCCTGGTCAAAAACGACACCCCCCGGGCAGGTTCTGCCTGAGAGTCAGGGTTAATGGCCCAGCCATTGTGTTAATGGGTTTTCAATGAGGTGTGAAGATGCGGGGCCAATAACAGTGACATTTTATGGTGCAGCTGAACAAGCACGATTAGCAGTTAGCCATTAGCTAACCCTGACCTTGTTTCTGTTTCTATCTCTTTGCAGTCCTGGTGAACGGATTCCTTGAATATGTATTAATTAATTTGTTTAACACAATTCATAGAGCCTTCGGTTAACTCGGAGAAAAGGTCCTATCGTGGCTGCTTTTGTGTGTGTGTATGTGTGGGGGGTGGCATTAACAAAGCCCTCTCCCCATGCCCCACCCATTTCTGTTCCCCACCAGCTCAGCCTCTCCGAGGCCCCTAGACACTCAGCCCCCCACTGCCTGTCATCTGGAATAACCAGACAGCGCATTTACCCCCAGGCCCAGGCGAGGCTCAGAGACTTGAGGGGACTTGTACAAGGTCACCCACAAGGCAGAATGTGGGGTGAGAACAGCAGTGACTGAGGGCTCATAGGTGCTTTCCTCACATTATCTCAGGACTCCCCTCTCCCCACCCAACCCGAGAATTAGCTGCTGAGCAATTATACCAACAATCAGAGAGCTGTGGGTGGAAAGAGGAGACCTTCGCCTACCTGGACTTCCCCATCTCTACCAGGAGGAATTCACCAGCCACAGCCAGTCTGGCTGCAAGACACTTCAGAGGGCCCAGACGTGCTTACCTCCGGGGAGGGGGCAGCTGGGAGGAGCCCAGGCCCCTTGCCCCCCTGCTGCGTGGGGTTTGGCTCTAGGACACCGAGAGTGTGGGTTTGGGAAGGGAAGACTCCGGAGTCTCATCAGTCCTCGGCCTGACAGAGAGGGTGGAGCAAGGGGGTTTGAAGCCTGAGGACATTGGAGACCCAAGCCTTTTATTTATTTGTCTGAGGATGAAGCTGATCACAGCTATTCATGATTGAGCCTTTCCCTGTGTAGGCCTGCTCATGGGCCAGGAAGACAGAGTAACCGAAACATTCCCCTCAGCTCTGGCTGGTGTCCCCCAGTGGTTAGAACCTCAGCCTGTGCACTGAAAGGTCACGGGTGTGATTCCTGGTCAAGGCTATGTACCTGGATTGCAGGTTTGATCCTCACCCTGGTTGGGGCACGTGCGGGAGTCAAACTCTCTCTCTGCCCCCCTAGCCCCCGCTCCCTCCCACTCTCTCTTCCACTCTCTACAAATCTGCAGCGTGAACAGGGCCAGGAGACTGGGAGGCTCGCTTTCGCTGCCAAGTAACACTAATGAGCGTTACACAAATGGCGTCACTCCTGTCTCGCTTACCATGTGCGCAGTCATGATTGGGCAGAGGTGTAATGAAGGAGGGCTGGTGCTGTGCCTTCTGAGAGCAGGCCTGAGGAATGTTCACTTACTCAGTTTTCCTGTGGCTGTGTTTGAATGGCATATTGTATGTCACACCGGTAGGTAGGTCCCCTGTTGTCGCCCCTGCCAGGGCTGATCTTCACCCCTCTTTCCTTTCCCCTCCCCCTGTTCTTCTCACTCACCACCCTCCCAGGCATATGCCATGTCATGCTTCATTTCTGTCAACAGGGCCGGGCTCTAGGGCCTGAGATTCAATCACCACTGACCCGGTGCTGCTGGGAAGGTGTTCTGCAGGCCTGGGAAACCTCTCCAACCAGCTTACGTTCAGTAGAGATTCCTAGAGAGCTTAGGTGGGCCTCGTCTAATAGTTGAACTACCTCAACGTTAACACTGAAGTTTCCCAGGAAGGAACTGCCTCAAGATGTAGCTTCAACTCCTGCCTGAGTTCCAGCCTGTGAGGCTCTTGCAGATTTCAGACTTGCCAGTGCCCACGATCACAGAAACCAATTCCCTTGAAATACACACACACACACACACACACACACACACACACACACACTACACACACACACAGTACACACACACACACACACTGTATACACATGTAGCCATACACACTGTACATATACACACACTGTACCCACACACACGTCTCCCACTGGTTCTGTTTGTCTGGAGAACCTGATTACTATGCAAGCTCCAGAGGACAGGGTCTGACCTGGGTTCTTCCTGGCAGTGTCCCCAGTGCCCAGAACAGTGCCTGGCAACAGCAGGGAGCAGTCAGCATTGCCCAATGGAGAGTTCTCCACAATCCTTGTTTATGTCTGTGGTTGTTGGCTCAGTCTGAAAATCAAGCTGGGGAGAAGGAGAGAGAGGAGGAGGAGGAGAAGACGAGAGAGAGAGAGAGAGAGAGAGAGAGAGAGAGAGAGAGAGAGAGAGAACAGTAGTCTGAGGTGGCGATTTCCTGTGGGGCCCAGCGCGTGAGCCCTGCCATTGCATTGAGCAAAAGCTGTGGCCGTGAAAAAAGGTGGTCGGAAGCTAGTGGTTAGAGAGCAGGGTCTCATGCCAGCATCCCTCCCAAATGGGTTTGCATTGAGGGCCTGAGCCTGGAGAAGCTGACGCAGCAACTAATCCCCTCCCACATGCACACTGTTTGGCTCTCAGCTTCCCTGGCCATCTGAATCAGGGTGCCAAGTGGGGTGCACTGGGGGTGGGCCCAGGAATGAAAAGGGCCAAGCTGGCATGGTTCTGCCTGGAAGGGTTTGGGTTTCCGGCTTTTACCCTTCACTTAATTACATTCACAGATCACCCCGGTAGGGAGCGGTTAGAGGGTTAAGCTTTGGACTGACCTGCTGGCAAAGCCGCAAACAGGACCCAGCTTAGAGGGCACAGCCCTCTTAGCATAGTTAAGCTTGATCTTGTGACTGTTCCCTAGACCTTTCCTGGGTAGCTAATGGGCAGTAGAAGGTGCAGCAAGTGCTGGCAAACAAGTGAAACTTATAAGAACATTGTAAATTACCTTGTTTACCTCTGACTATAAAATAAAGCATCAGCTTGCAGTCTGGATCTGTTCTGTGGTCTCAGAAGATCCGCCTACACCCAGCTTATTCTCTTTGTTTGTCTTTTCTTCATCCTTCGCCGGCCCTCCTTCAGGCTCAATGAACCTTTGGCTGTGCTGGCACCGCACACACCCTCACCTGGATCCCCATCCAATTGTTGTGGCCAAAACAGCCTGGTTGAAAACAAAACCAGAACACTTGCCCCTCACTGGCAGCCCTGGCTCTTGCTTTGCTGGCCTGGGGGGACCTTCGCCTGGAGAGGAGGTGTGGTGTGGGCTGGGGTGAAAGAAGAGGAGGAGCCACCTTCTCCCTCCCATGCCTGCTGCCCTGGGGAAATCAGACATTTGCAGTAGGATTGGGCAGGAAACACAGGGAGCACCCCCTGGGCCTGTTTTAGAAGAGAGTGAGTGACCTAAAGACAATACAGTGGTACCTCGAGATACGAGTTTAATTCGTTCCATAACCTTGAAACCATGAGATGCTCGAGTCGCGGTAAACTGGTGGGTCGTGTGCAGCCGGCCGATCCGCGAGATTACTCCTATCTCAAATGTTGCTCGTATTTCAAAGCAAAAATAGCTCGCTCGACTGCTCGTATCTCAAAAATCTCGTATGTTAGGGCACTCGTATCTCAAAGTACCACTGTAAATTCATGTTTCCTCCTAGAGAAGGAGTAGGTAGCAGAAAAAAATACTACATGTCCATTGAATTGATTCTGTTTTACCCCTGATGCATGGACTGTTTCTGAGCTCCCAGCATGGTCAGGTGGTGTCATGGGACTGAGCTCTGGCCAATGGATGGGGCTGGCAGGAAGGTAGGGAATTCCCTCCTTATTCCCCCTGCTGTAGTTCTTACAGCTGGACTAATTATAAAACAATAAAATTGATACAAGACCAGATTCACAGGAGAAAAACCAGTTTAATCGTGTGCACGGGAGGATCACAACAGGATGCTCAGATCGTAAAATGGGGCTCCAATGTACATGTACCTCCTCTCTTCCTCGGTCAAACAGATCTGTGAGAAGTGGACAGGACAAAGAGAGTTAGTGCTAGTTAGAAAGGAATCCAAGCAAGGTTTGGGCTTAGGTAGTAATTTTTTTAATTTATTTTTTTTTAAATCGTTATTGAGATTATTACAGATGTCCCTCTTTTCCCCCCATTGCCCATTCACCTGGTTCCTGTCCCACCCCAGGCCTTTGCCACCCTATTGTCTGTGTCCATAGGTGATGCATATATGCATGTAAGATCTTTGTTTAATCTGTTCCTGCCCCCACCCCTGTTCCCTCTGAGAATCATCAGTCTGTTCCATTTCCATACCTCTGATTCTACTTTATTCACCAATTTATTCTGTTCACTAGATTTCTTATCCATTTATTTTGATTTTTAGATTCAATTATTAATAAATATGTATTTATTGCCATTTTGTTGTTCATATTTTTTTTTTATCTTGTTTCTTCTTCTTCCTCTTTTTAAAAAAATATTTTATTGATTTTTTTACAGAGAGGAAGGTAGAGGGACAGAGAGTCAGAAACATTGATGAGAAACATCGATCAGCTGCCTCCTGCACACCTCCCTCACTCCCCCGAGGATGTGCCTGAAACCAAGGTTCATGCCCTTGACCGGAATCAAACTGGGGACACCTCAGTCTGCAGGCCGATGCTTCATCCACTGTGCCAAACTGGTTAGGGTTTCTCCCTCTTCTTAAAGAATACCTTTCAACATTTCATATAATACTGTTTTGATGGTGATAAACTCCTTTAGCTTTTTCTTGTCTGTGAAGCTAAATGATAGCTTTGCTGGGTTGAGTAATCTTGGTTGTAGGCCCTTGCTATTCATCACTTTTAATATTTCTTGCCTGTATAGTTTCTGTTGAAAAATCAGCTGACTGTCGTATGGGCACTCCCTTGTAGGTAACTAACTGCCTTTCTCTTGCTGCTTTTCAGATTCTCTCTTTGTCTTTAGCCTTTGGCATTTTAATTATGATGCATCTTGGTGTGGTCCTCTTTGGATTCCTCTTGTTTGGGACTCCTTGTGCTTCCTGGATTTGTAAGTCTATTTTTTTCACCAGGTGGGGGAAGTTTTCTGTCACTATTTCTTCAAATAGGTTTTCAGTATCTTGCTCTCTCTCTTCTTCTGGCACCTCCATAATGCAAATGTTGGTATGCTTGAAGTTGCCTCAGAAGCTCCTTACACTATCTTCATATTTTTGGGTTCTTTTTCCTTTTTGCTCTTCTGATTGGATATTTTTTTTGCTTCCTCATATTTCAAATTATTGATTTGACTCTCAGAATGCTCTACTCTACTGTTGAATCCCTGTATATTATTCTTTATTTTAGTCAATGTATGCTTTATTTCTAACTGGTCCTTTTCCATTTTTTTTTTTTGGAGGTTTCTAGAAGATTCTTGAGTAACCTTATAACTGTGGTTTTGAACTTTATATGTAGTAGTTTGATTTCTTTCATTTGTGACATACAGTGGTACCTCAAGATATGAGTTTAATTTGTTCTGTAACCTTGAGGCATGGGAAACTATGAGATGCTTGAGTCGAGGTAAACTGGTGGGTCGTGTGCAGCTGGCCGATCCACGCGATTACTCCTATCTCAAATGTTGCTCATATTTCAAAGCAAAAATCTCTCGCTCGACTGCTCGTATCTCAAAAATCTCATATGTTAGGGCACTCGTATCTCGAGATACCACTGTATTTATTTATCTCTGCATCTTGGCTATTTCCCTGTGTTTGTTTCTATGTATTGGGTAGAGCTGCTATGTCTCCTTGACTTGGTAAAGTGATTTTGTGTAGTAGTGTTCTATAGAGCCCAGTGGGTCAGCCTCCCCAGGCACTTGAGCTATTAGCTCTAGGTGCACCCCTTTGTGGGCTGTGAACACAGTCTTATTGTAGCTGAGACTTGATTGCTGTTGGCGTCAGTGGGAGGAATTAACCTCCAGGCCAATTGGCTGTGAGGACCAGCAGCGACTACAGTGGGAGAGCTGCTGTGCAGGAGACACCCCTATGGAGCTGGACGTGCTTCAGTGGGGCTTTGGTGCTCACTGAGTCTGCCCCTTGAATGTGTTGCTTATGGATGTGTAGAGTTGTAATCTGGTATGGTCTGACACTGACCACTGGGTACACTGGCTCTTGGTCTCCAGGGAGGTGCAAAGTCAGTCACTGTCTGGGGCCATAGCAGGAGCTATAGAGAGGTCAGCAGATTCCTCCTCTTTGTATTGAGTTTGGACGTGCCCAGATGAGGCCCAGCTATGAAGCAAGGCAGGCTGGTGTTTGGTGCTGGGTCTTGGGCCTTTTATTGATATGTTTGGGACTCCCTGATCCAGTTGCAGCTTGTTTGAGAGAATTTATCCTGAGCAAGTACAGGCCATTCATATGCAAAAGCTGCTGCACACAGCTGGGGTGGGTGGGGTTATAAATTGGATGAGGTGAGGTCTTAGGGAATCACCAGGGTGGAGCAAACAGAAATGGCTGCCAGTCAGTTCTTTGACTTGAGAGGTGTCAGCATAGGAACAATGATTCCTGCAAGCACCTTCATCTTGGAGAAAGCTGCCCCTGAGTTCCTGACCTGAGCCAGACAATCCAGTCCCTCCTTGTATGTGTCTATGTTCCCCAGAGCCTCACCCTGGTGCTGGAGCTCAGAGGAAGCAGGACCTTGTAAGTTCAGTTCATGGTGCTGGGCTTTTAAGAGGAACAGCTGGGTCTCCAGCAGCCTCTTGTGTCACTGAGCCCCAATCCTCATTGGTTTTACAACCCGTAGTTCTTACTTCTTCTCCCAGCTCTGGGACCCTGGGCTGTGGGTCCGGTGTGGGGTTGGGACTCCTTGCTCCTCTCAGCCATCTCCTCAGAGACAATCTCCCTCCCGATTAACAAAGGAGGATACATGAGTGCCTGACCATCCCGTTCATTGCCTCCACACCTCTTACCAGTCTCAGTGTGCTTTCTTCTTTACTTCTCTGGTTGTAGGACTTCCATTCAGCCAGCTTTCCAGCATTGCTCTGTTAGTTGTAATTTTGATACAGTTGTGGGAGGCGGCGAGTACAGGCATTTACCTACACCACCATCTTAAAAAAATCATTAGGTAGAAAATTATTAATACAGTTAACAAGGTTTACTTATACAGTTGATTCTTGAACTGCTCAGGTTTGAACTGCATGGGTCCACTTATACAGTGGTACCTCGAGATACGAGTGCCCTAACATACGAGATTTTTGAGATATGAGCTATCAAATTAGCGATTTTTGCTTTGAAATATGAGCATCATTTGAGATAGGAGTAATCGCGCGGATCGGCCGGCTGCACACAACCCACCAGTTTACCTTGACTCGAGCGTCTCATAGTTTCCCACGCCTCAAGGTTATGGAACGAATTAAACTTGTATCTTGAGGTACCACTGTACTTGGATTTTTTTTTCCAATTGACCAGCGCAATGATTCTAGGATTCTACCTTTGAAATGGTTCTGAGTAGTATCCGAGATAACGTTTCCATCCTCCAAATGTTTTGGAGACCGTAATGTTTATTCCACTGGTATCCTCAGGAGTGGGCTGCCTTCCAAGTTCCATATAGTAAAATCCTTAAGACATCCTTGATCATGGAAGTTTCCTGTTGTACTCGAAATGTTTGTATCTTCATGGCATGTTCCTATCTTCCCCCTAAATAAAAATGTCTCATCTGAGGAGTTTTAATCATCAGGACTCGAGAGTCTTACTCATTAAGCAAGTGCCTTTGTATTTGCCTGTAGTCACAGGATTACCGGAGTCCTTATGGATCAGAAACATTGAGTAGTGATGGATTTTGTTCTTCCAACATCGCTTGCCTCTGAGGAAAGCATCATCTCCTTTGAGTCTCACAACCCCTCCGTGAGGGAAGTTGGGTAGGCGTATATTTTTATCATCATCTTTCCCAGGTGGGGGAATTCAGGCACGGCTGGTGGGTGGGGCCCAGAGCTGGGCCTGAACCTGGACTTTTCTGGGTCCTCTTCTCTCCCACAGGAAGGGGAGCATGCTCTGGGCCTCAGGTCTGTGGAGACCCTCTGTCTGTCTCCTCATTGGCCCAGAGCAGGGGAGTGGAGTTTACTTAGTCCAAGGAAGGCAGGGATATCAGGGCACGAACCCCCGGCCAAATATTCTTCCGTGAGAGGAGAAGCCTTTGGAGGGAGCAGGGATGTCCCCAGAGCGCCCCTGCCCAGGCATCTCTGCTTTTCCCACAGAATTACTTACTCCCTGTGACCTAGAGCTACCAGTTCTTATGGTGATATTCTCCGTCTACCAACCTTCCCTTCTTTAGCCTCCACTTTGTCCCTGCAGAGGCTGCGTGGGGGAGAGTTAGAGGAGGGGAGTGTTGGGAAGGGACAGCAGCAGCCCAGGCCTGCTGGGAGCCTCCCGCTCGCTCTGCAGGCCGCGTCCACTGCCGATTCCGCTGGTCGGCACTAGGTGGCGCCGCTGTCCACAGTGTGCGGGCTCTCCTCCTAGCAGCTAAGACTTGGCTAATGTTCAGGGCGGTGCCTCCAGCCTCTGTGGGCATCCTCCCCCTCCCAATGGGGATCGAGGCTCCCGGGGAGAGGAGTCGGAGGAAAGGGGCTACCTTCAGGGGGTCTGGAGGCAGCTACCGGGTTATGGGGTCCAGGGAGACTGAACAAAGCCCAGGGTCATTTTAAGGAAGACCAGGGTGGGTCCAAATGCTGGGGATGGAGGCGGGGAGGCTGAGGAGGGATGGTGAGATGAAGAGGATTTTGGAAACTCTTTTTCCCTGGGGAAGTCCTCTCTGGAATTCAAGGGGCTGGGAAATGGCATGTGAAGGGAGGGGTGGTGTGGGGGGTAGGGTGTGTGTGTGTGTGGGGGGAGGCGGGGGGGGGGGAAGGACAGGGGTGCCTCTCTCTGTGTAACAATCGCAAAGCCCTCACTGCCAGACACTTGACAGATGTTGCCTCATTGAATTTGCACAGCAGCCCCAGGCCCACATTTCACAGTGGAGGACGCCGAGGCACAGCTTAGTCAGCTAGTAAGTGGCAGAAGGTGCTCCACCAGGCAGTCTGGCTCCGAGCCTCCTCCAGGTCAGGGTGTCTGCCCCCTCCTCCTTATTGGGTGGGAGGCTGGGAGGGAGGTGTGCTTCGATGCCCTCCTGCTTCATTCATTCATTCACTCACTCACTCAACAAACGATGCAGGGCTTCCTGCTTACAGGCACGGGGCTTGGAAATTGGGCTCCAGGGGTCGGCAGAGCCAGCCACAGTCCTTGCCCTTGTGACAGTCCGTCCCCAAGGTCACTGTTCTAAAAAGCAGGGACCATGCCACATTCACCTTTCTGTCCTGTGTCCAGCACAGGGCACAAGGTAAGTGCTCAATAAACGCGTCCCTTGCCAGCCCTCAGGTATGGTCCTGTGAGAGCAGATCATATGCTGGGAATGTTCTGGAATAACAGCCACTCCTAGGGAGGGTCCTCCCTCTGGGCTCTTTGGCTTTTTCTGTGACTCGGGGTGAGTCACCCACTCCTCAGCCTCAGCTTCCTCGGTGAGCCTGGGCGGGTTGGCCCGCTGACCCCTGTGTGGATCTTTCTGGAAGAGCCATCGGAAATCTATGGTCAGATTTCCAAAGTCTGTGCACCACGTGCCATCTGAGGGCTGGTTATCGGAAGCACCTCCCTTGGGCCACCTGGAGCCCTGTGCCCAGGTCCCTGGATTTGGAAGCTGGTGGGGGTGGAGGCTAGACACAGCCACGAGGAGTTCCTTCCAGAAGGTTCCCTGGCCCCTCCCCAGCTCTCTCCGAGTTTCTGGAAGAGGGTGGGAGGGGGACACCAAGGTAATGATGTCGCCACCCCCAACCTAAAAGTCATGCCTGTACCTGGAAAAGGAGCTATGGGCTCTCCCCCAGCAGAGGACCGGATCTGTCATCGCCTGCCGCCGCTCCAATCCCATGAGGCTGGAAAGGCTGCCTTGAACTTCCTTGGGGTGAGATGCCCCCGCCTCCAGCCACCTCCTGAGTCTCCTGTGTTCCCTGACACCTCCCTGCTGCCGGCAGTCTCCAGCTTGGCACTACCCACTGCCGCCCACGAGCCTGCCGCTCTCCCGTTCCTGCTTCCCTTCCTGCTTCCCAGCTGCCCCGGTCTCCAGGGATGGGCCCGCAGTGAGGGCTGGACCGTGCAGGGAGCAGGCACAGAGCCACAGGGGGACTCTTCTCTGCGGGGGGCTGCGGCCACTGCTCCCCCTTAGGCCGCTGTGAACGCGTCTCACCGGCTCCGGCTGCACCCACGCAGCTGCTCAGCGGAGCGTGCAAATGCCATTCCTCAGCATGGCCCCAGTGTGCCACAGCTCCGAGCCCCAGACGTTTGTTCTCCCACGCGGTCCCTGGGAAAGAGCCCTCTCCCCTTCTCCCTCCTCCCCAGGCCTTCGGCTGTGGTCTTCCGGCCTGCGGCCCTCGGTAGATCATATCCCATTTGAGTGACAAGTCCTCCCGAGCCCGCCATCACTGTTGATTGGCTGTGTCCTCGCCTATCACCACTCATGTCTCCGTCGGTTCATACCTGGACTTTGGCTGTGAATTCCTAACAGGGCCTACTGTCTGCTCTATGTTCAAGTACGTTCTTCAATATAGATCTACTTACATACTCATTCCTTCCTTCCTGACACAGGGCACACTGAGACCTAGCTATTTATCTACAGTTACCATTCCAAGTCCTGGAGATATGGCTGGGAGCGGGTGACCCGCTGACCCCTGTGTCAATCTTGAGTACCTCTGTCCCATGGCCTCCAGGAGAGTGAGGTGAGATGTACATCCCTCAGTGTGGCCTTCAGAGCATGGAGAATCAGCTCTAGACTATTCCTGTAGCTCCTGGATTTTTCACCTTCTGTGCAATTTCTCCAGAGGCCCGGGCCAGCACCTGCTGATTCAACAGCACGACAGCTGTACAGAGAACTGTGCAGAGAGCTGAGAGTTTACACTGAGGGGCCCGCAGCAGCTCGGGCCAGGTTTTGCCACCAAATTGGTCTCTTGCAAAGAGAAAAGCTTGGGGCTTTCCGAGGGTTTGGACTGTCAGGCTGCCACCTCAGTGAGCAGCCTATCACCAAGGACATGGGAAGGGACATGGGAAATTGCACAGTAGGTGAAAAATCCAGGAGCTACAGGAATAGTCTAGAGCTGATTCTCCATGCTCTGAAGGCCACACTGAGGGATGATGTACATCTCACCTCACTCTCCTGGAGGCCATGGGACAGAGGTACTTAAGATTGACACAGGGGTCAGCGGGTCACCCGCTCCCAGCCATATCTCCAGGACTTGGAATGGTAACTGCACATAAATAGCTGGGTCTCAGTGTGCCCTGTGTCAGGAAGGAAGGAATGAGTATGTAAATAGATCTATATTGAAGAACGTACTTGAACATAGAGCAGACAGTAGGCCCTGTTAGGAATTCACAGCCAAAGTCCAGGTATGAACCGACGGAGACATGAGTGGTGATAGGCGAGGACACTGCCTTTGAGCTCAGCTCTGGTCTGGCCAGACCCCTCTGCATGGTCCCAATGCACCCTGCAATGTCTTGGGGCAGATGTGTCCTCCTTTGCCTCCTCCATTCACTGCAGGGTCCCCAGCTCCCAAGTCCCGGCTCTGGCATTCTGCACTGTGTGCTTCCAGCGGTTGGTGCTCCCTAAACCTGCATGAAGGGACATGGGAAGGATGGGGCTGGGGAAACAAAAAGAAAACCTCGTGAAGGATTTGAAATCTGTGCTGTAAACAGTATGAGATGAAATGTAAAATATATTTCAGATCCCTCCTCTCCCTACTAGTTTCAATGAGAAAATAATATCAAATTTGTTATTAAAAGACAGGAACCAAAAGATAAAAAGTGAGAGAAGAAGGACAAGCATTGGAAACATGCCCCTGGCTAGGAACCTTCAGGCAGCCAAGGTGAAATGTGGTTCCACTAACTAGTGTGTGACCTCGGCTGGTTACGTATCCTTGACCGTTGTGCTGACCCCCAGGTGAGACCACCCTGGAAACCAGCTTAGAACAGGGCCCAGGTGGTACGTGCTCAGTTAACGCTCCTGAGACGCAAACCCAGCTCCTCCTGGCAGCCGGGGCAGCGGCAGCACAGCGCATTGCTCCCTGAGGTGGCAGCCTGACAGTCCAAACCCTCGGAAAGCCCCAAGCTTTCCTCTTTGCAAGAGACCAATTTGGTGGCAAAACCTGGCCCGAGCTGCTGCGGGCCCCTCGGTGTAAACTCTCAGCTCTCTGCACAGTTCTCTGCACAGCTGTCGGGCTGTTGAATCAGCAGGTGCTGGCCCGGGCCTTTGGAGAAATTGCACAGTAGAAAGAACCTGCACTATCATCTCTCAAAAGTTTGAAAATTCTAAACGCTAAATGCGTCTAGCACCAAGGTTTTCCGATAAGGGGTTTCAGACCATGAATTTATCATGGTCTTGGGAGAAGGAGCCCTGAGTAATATGATAATCACTAACATTCATTCACCCAACCAATATCACAGCAGTTTAAAAAGAACACAGAGCCATCTTTTTCAATCACTGTTTGTGAATACCCGATGTAGCAAATGGGGTAAGTGTGTGAAACAGGGTCTCTAACTTGTTTCATCATCATCTTTTAAAAGTTATCTAAAAGTGACACAGTAGTCCCCCTTATTGGGGAAAGATATGTTTCAAGACCCCTGTGAGTGCCTGAAGCTGCAGATAGTTCCAAACCCTATGTATACTATGTTTATACGAGAGCGAGAGCGAGAGCAAGAGTGAGGGGGAGAGAGAGAGAGAGATTTTAATTTGTTGTTCCACTTATTTATGCATTCATTGGTTCCTTCCTGACCGGGGATTGAACCTGCAACCTTGGCGTATTGGGATGACGCTCTAATCAACTGAGCCACCTGGCCAGGGTCCTGCCTTTTCACTTAAAGGAAGCACTTCAGGGGCTTCTGTTGACATGACTGAATGGCGTGTATCACTTGCTCTTTAGGGTCATTATTCAGTAAAACAAGGGTCACTTGAACACAGTCACTCCAATACTGTGACAGTCAATCTGATGAGGGAGATAGCTACTAACTGACGGGTGGGTAGTATTTATAACATGACCATCCTGGACAAAGGAATAATTCACATCCCAAGTGGGATGAAGTGGGATGGGTGGTACAGAATTTCATGATACTTCTCAGAACAGCGCACAATTTAAAACTTAGGAATTGTTTATTTCTGGAATTGTCCATGTAATCTTTTCAAACTGCTGGTAGCTGAAACCATGGAAAGCAAAACCACAGCTAAGAACTGCAGGTGAAAAATCTAGAGCTTCTTTCCAAACTAGATCCTCACCACCATCGACGGTCGTATGGCTACAGGTGGCTCAGATGTTCTTGTGGCACCTTGGCTGCATGAAAGCATTGCCAACGGGGAATATGGAAAGTGGTGTAAGTGGAGCAATACAGACTAAGCATCATCTGCCAGGCCGGGCTTTCGTTCCCTCCTACAGCATAAGGACAGGAACAGCAACATTCATTGAGTGCTTGCTGGTGCCAGGCAAAGTGTTCAGTGCTCTACAGAGTCTTTAT
This sequence comes from Lasiurus cinereus, assembly GCA_011751065.1. Lineage (NCBI taxonomy): Eukaryota > Metazoa > Chordata > Mammalia > Chiroptera > Vespertilionidae > Lasiurus > Lasiurus cinereus. Next base: position 21,353,761 of record JAAGEH010000042.1, on the reverse strand, counting down.
ACAACTCATTTAATTCTCACAACAACCTTCTAAGTTGTAATGTGCCCATTTTACAGACGACAGACAAGAAAACAGAGGCACGGAGAGGCTTAACGACTCACCCAAGGCTACCCAGTTTGTAGATGGTTCTGAGATTTGAACCGCGGTATTCTGGCCCCAGAGCACAGGTTCAATAGTTCCTGCTGACTCCCTTTTCTTTTTCTTAACTGTGGAGATGCTAATTGCTAATCAGTCTAGGCCAGTGGTCGGCAAACTCATTAGGCAACAGAGCCAAATATCAACAGTACAACGATTGAAATTTCTTTTGAGACCCGTTTTTTTTTTTTTAAACTTAAACTATATAGGTAGGTGCATTCTTATTAAATTAATTAAGGTACTCATTCAGTCACACTGTATGTACTTGCCTGCACGTGGTATTTTGTGGAAGAGCCACACTCAAGGGGCCAAAGAGCTGTGTGTGGCTCTCGAGTCGCGGTTTGCCGACCACTGGTCTAAGCCATTCCTCCACTATTTCATTGCGTTAACCAACTGGGAAGTTAAATGGTTTAGTTGTCTTTTGTTCTCTTCAGTTGCCCTCTCATCCATCCATCCATCCATCCATCCATCCGCCTATCACCCCACCCACCCACCCATCCATCTATCCATCCAAGATCAATGCAGTATAAATAGTTAGAGGTGTACCACTTGCCAGCTATTGGCTTCTAACCTCTCTGAACATCAGTTCACTCACCAGTATACAATTGCATCATAAAATAGGTGCTTGCAGACCACTTGTGTGTATGAAAGGAGCTGTTTTGTGTATAATGTCTAGCCTAGAGTTCACATTACTCTGTGAAGATGGAAGAGAAATAATTGCATTGAAAGAAATCTATAACTGGTAGAACTACAGACTTTACTAGTGTCCCCCCTTCACATTTCTTCTAAGTCAGGGATATTTTCATTTAAGAGATTTAATTGTGCTGCACCTGGGAGAAGAGCATCCTTCAGATGTTGCACTGACTAAGGAGCCGATGTCCACGTTGGCCACTGGCCTCCTTGCTAGAGGGAGCATCCGCCTGTCAGGTGGGAGGGACTTGGGCATAGGGGGCGGCCTCGTCTCTTGCCCTTCCTGAGCTTGCTGTTGACAAGCCGGGGCTGCTTCTCCCTGGAAGAAGAGGGGGGGGCGGTCTGGAAGGGGCTGGCTCTTCCTTCTCAAAGGAGGGGTAGGCCTGGGGAAGAAGGGTCGGACTGGCCCTGGTGGCAGCTGGAATATGTGTTGGTTTCTAGAGTGTTTCAACATCAGGGCCAGCTTCTAGTCTCTTGTGCTTCTGATCCTGGAAGTGGTGGGGAGTGAGTGGCACAGACGGCCTTTTGCCAGAGAGAGCTTGGCACTCAGGCTCCTGCCATCTGGGTTGTGAGTGCTGTGTGTGTGTGTGTGTTTCCATAGACAGATTCTCTGGCTAGGTGTCCGAGGTCTCCAAGCAGGGGCAGGGGAGATCTTGATCAACTGTCCCCCAACTACACCCATCCTGCCACTTTCCACAAGTTAAATGTAGAATAGATTATAATTCAAAACAAGTTTGTTGCCTTATAGCTATGATCCAGGTAATAAGCTTTTAAAAGGCAGACAATCTATAATAATAACAGTGTAATATGCTAATTAGACCGGATGTCCTTCTGTCCTTCTGGACGAAGCCAGGGCTGTGAGGAAAGCCCGGGTCCTGGGTGCAGGAGGAAAGCTGGTGCCAGCAGCCAGGGGAAGGAAGGCCTACTCTTGCATCAATTTTGTGCATTGGGCCTCTAGTATTTTATAATCATCAATGGTAAAGGCAAGACACAAACCCAAGCATAAGATAGACAAGCCAACCTCAGGCTTAAGATATCTGTGCAGGCTCCTCATGCTGACTTGAGAAGGAGACTGACGTTTCTGGATCACCTGCAGTCAGGGAACTGGAGGGGACATAGTGACCTACAGTGCTGGTCACATCCAAGATGCTCATCGTGAGGGACCACAGCCTACTGCCCACTGCCGAGCCTGGGTGGAAAAATTGGCTGGCCTTCCCAAAAATCACAGAAGCCCATGGCAGGGTGTGTGTGGTGGGGCTTGATGAAGGGACCTTTTCAGGACTGAGAGACAGGGATCTCCCCAGATTCTGTGTGGAGCCCACGTTGAGCATCTGGACTATTAACTCACTTGGAGAGGAGCAGCCTGTTGCTTCTATAATCTGAGGAGCAAAGCATGTAGGGTAGGTGCCAGGGTTCTTGTTCCAGCATTAAGAAGGGTTCAGCAATCTGGAGAAAGGCTGTGTGTAACTGAAGTAAGAATCCAGAGATGAAAGATAACTTTGAAAGGCATTGGGGGTCAGAGGAGCTTGGCTGAAGAAACCAAGCTCTCCTTGTCTCAGGACCCCTTGCTTTTTATTAGCACAATTTTTCCTAAGGCAAGGTGGAGAGATATACTTCAAAGGGTAGGGTTTCATCTACAGAGTCCATCTTCAGAATGGGGAATAGCCTAAGGCTGTTCAGTTGTTTGGCCAGGAGGAGGCAATAACATGTAGATTAAGATGCCCTGAGCTAACAGCAAACAATCATCCTATTCAGGTTTGGGAGAAATGCCTTTAGCCATTCTAAAAGGTGAGAACATATGTGACTCAGCCCTTGTTGAGTCCCCAAGTTCCACCCACCTTTTGATGAAACTCTTGCAATTATGACATGCTGGAATTGGCTTCTGGTAGGTAGGAGTGAATCATGTGCATGCTCAGTGAACCGCAAGGCTCATGGAACCATTTGACCTTGAAAGTGCAGCTGTGGAAGGAACTTGCAATTACTGGACAAGCCTTGGTTGATTATGCAGGCCTCCTGATTAACCCTGAAGGTTTCATGATTCACTCAGCGAATACTTACCTGTGGCAAGTGCTATTTGGGTGATGGAGACACTATAGTGCACAGAATCAATACTTCCTGGTGGGTGATACAGATCATAAATAAGTACAATAGATGGCATGTCAGCTGGAGATAGGTGTCGGGAGGAAAACATGGGGCAAGGAAGAAATGTGGGCAGGAAGATTGTACAATTTTAAAGGAGTGGCATATAAAGGTCTCCCAGAGAAGGTGATCCTAAAATGAAGATCTGAAGGAGTCGAGGGAACGAGCCTTGTGGGTATCTAGAGAAAGACTGGATCAGGCAGAGGAAATGGCAGGTGCAAAGGCCCTGGGGCAGGAAAGGCCATGGGGTGAGAGCAGAGGGTACACAGGGAGACTGGTTGGAAGTGAGACAGAGAGAGGGGAGGACTTTGTGAGTCACTCCTCAGGCTGTTTTCATCCCGATGAGAGAAGGGAGGCCGTTGGACTGCTTCTGGCAGAGAAGTGACTGCTGGTTTTAGAGATCACTTTCCCTGGGGTGTTGAAGGAGTCTGATATAGTGTTTGGCCCCTGCTGTGGGAGTGAGGTGAGACAGTTCCCAGGAGCAGGAGAAGATGTGAGCAGGCGGACTTGCGTGTAGCTGAAACTGTCTGATATGGCAGGCTGCAAGTGTTAGGTACCTGGCACAGAGGTTGGGTAAGGAAAAGAGATAAATTCACAACCCCATCCCCCGCCCCCCGTGAGAAGAATAAAGAAAGAAAACTGCAGGGTGCTCATGCAAATCCATCCATGTAAAACTGTACACGTATGTACGAAGCAGTGGGCAGTGTGTGGCACAATGGCCATCAAGACAGGCAGTAGTTATGTCTGAGTGGCAGGACATCCTGACACAGTCTCCGGGTACGTTTCTGTGTTGTTAAACATTTTTTATCATAAGCGGGTATTATTGATATGACCATGAGAAAACCCAATAGAGCTGCTTTCATTGTGGAATAATAAAAGGGAATCAATGAGATTACTTGGAGACTCTGCGGTTAGTTCTGTTAGTGCATTCTATGTCCTCAGGCCCCTAAGCAGCCAGCCTCCATCCCGGGATGTAACGCACTGACTGGGGTGGGGATGATTCTTCTTCGGTTGGTTGGTCGAGCAGCTCAGTTCGCACCGGCTCAGCTCCAGCAGGAGGCTCGCGGTTTGTTGGGGTTGGGGGGAGCACACAGCCTCAGAGCACCTCCTGTCTGTGCTTCGAGTTCACTAACCGCCCGTCAGCATCTCTCCACTCTTATTACTGTGGAGAGGCACACTACTGAGCAAGGGAATGCACTGGAGGTTTTGATCCTCACCAAGATCAAAAGGGAAGGAACAATAAAAGAAGCAACTGCCACCACCCAGAAATTCCGGGCCTCAGAGCAACACTTGGCCCCTTGCCCTGGCCCCTTTCAAGGAGAAAAGCCAGGAGGCGGGTGGGTGGGGCCTCCCCTCTGACCCCTGCTTCCCTGCAGAATCCCCTCGCATGAATAATTAACCTCCCAGCAGGCCGAGGAGCCCATCTTCAGCAAGCAGAGATTTCATGAAAATTTAAAGACCTGAGCTGAAGCCGGCACCACGTGCTGTTCTAACGGTGGCTTAGACCCCTTTGAAAGCCCGAGGCATCAGGGTCTCCCACAGAGGCCACTGTGCTGTCTGACTTGGTTTCCTGCACTCCCAGCCTTCTGGGCCCTGCTTGCAGGGAGTCCGAATGGGGGATGGACATGGGTGCCTGATGGTGAGGGTGCCCTGGATCCCTCTGCCTGGTACCTGGGCTGGGTTACAGGTATCCGCAAAACAGTGGCTCCACTGTGTGTTACCTAGGCAACGCCCACTCCTCCTGGGACAGGGAGGAAGGCAGTGCTGACAGAGTAGGATTTGTGAGCTGCCTCTCCAGAAGGTTCTGGGCTAAAAAATACCCCACAATGGGCACTTGCAGGATTTTGGGGGGCCCCTGCCTTGTGTCTCACACCCCAGCAGTGTTCCGATGCTCTGGGCATTGGTTCTCAAACAGGGGAGCCAATGAGAATCTCCATGAGGCATTTTATTTTATTTTTAGTGTAGACTTTTTAAAATCTATTTTTAAATTACAGTTGACACACAGTATTATATTCATTTCGGGTGTACCACATAGTGATTAGACATTTCTGTACCTTACGAAGGGATCACCTCAATAAGTCTAGTACCTACCTGGCATCACACATAGTTATTAGATTACTAGAGGCCCAGTGCATGAGCGACTGCTGGCCAGGGCCTTCCTTCATTCCATGCCGCCCCCTGGTGGTCAGTGCCCGATATAGAGAGCAATAGAACTCCTGGTTGAACTTCTGTGGAGACACTCGCGCATTAGCCTTTTATATAGAGAGATTTTTGACTATATTTTCCATGCTGTACTTGTAACTGCCAATTAGTACTTAGTTTCTTTCACCTTTTTTTCATCTAGCTCCCTCATCCCCCTCCCCTCTGGCAGCCATCAGTTTGTCCTCTGTATCTATGAGTTTATTAGCTTATTTTGTTTTTTAGATTCCGCACCTAAGTGAAATCATATGGCATTTATCTTTCTCTGTCTGACTTATTTCACTGAGCATAATAACCCTAGGCCCACCCATGTTGTCACAAATGGCAATATTTCATTCTTTTTTTTTATGGCCGAGTAATATTCCATTGTTTACAGGTACCACATCTTCTTTACCCACTTGTCTACTGATGACCACTCGGCTGTTTCCGTATCCCAAGAGGCATTTTAAAATTCCCAAACCCTGGGCCCCATCCGTGAGCTCCTGAGTCAGAGCTACCAGATGGCAGCAGGCGGGACAAGCCCCTGGGAGACTGGGTGCGTGACTTGGACCTGCAGCCACTCTCCTCGAGCCGCCCGTGGACGGCTGGACACGGGAGAAATGCCGCCCCACCCCGGTGTGATGCAAACATTTCTCTATTCTTAGTACGCTCTACCCTTTGCAAAGCCGGCCTACCATCATTCATTCTTCAACAAATATTTATTAAGTCTCCTCTGTGTTTCCATAAGGGCCTATTTTTTCTCTCCTCGCTGGACAGGCAGATGGCACGTGACGGGCTCCGCTTCATGCCTGCAAGGCTGCACAGCAGAATTAGGGAGCTCTCCTGTGGCTGGGGTTCGCTAGGCTGGTTCCCTTTCATGGTTATAGAGCTACTAATGTGTCCTTAATGAGCTGCCATTTACTTATGCAAATAGCAGGGCACAGATGCCAGGGGATTAGGGCTTCGCAGAGAGCCTGCTTCCGCACATCACTCATGTTTGAACACAGGAGCTGCTGTCCTTGTGGACCTACCCCGGCTTCTCACCCTTAATGGCGGCCAGCAGGTGGGGTGTTTGTGTGTGCCTGAGTGCGTATGCCTGTGTATGTCTGGGGGTCTCACCAGCCAGGAGGGCATCGCCATTAGCCAGAGGTCCTGGTGAGAGTCCCAGCCCTCCCCCTGCCCACATCTGCCTTGTGCCCGCCTCACGGTGCTGTGAAGACCAGTGCCACTGCAGGACGGGGGCTGCGGAGCTGCTGCGAGCGCCACGCTGTGCTGGGAAGGCGATTTCTGACCTCCAGGACAAGCTTTCCGCAAAGGTTCCTCGCATCTTGTCAGAGAACAAAAAAAATGACTGTCTTTCTTTCTCTGTGTTCTGCCAGCAGCATCCCATCACACAGGAGAAGAGGATGATCAGAGTGATGGGTGGCGGTGGCACTGGCACCACCATCTTCATTGTCACTGAGGGGCACCTGGCAGGGGCTGCTGACATTCGGTTCCATACCAGGCACCGTCCACAGCACTGAACGGGCCTCTCTCCTCATTTCCAAGAGTTCATGAAATAGATGTCTGTAAAAAGGCAAATTTCTCTCCAAACAGGCATGGCCTTCTGGGGAGAGTGGGCACCCCACATCTGTTGCGCTCCGGGGCCCGCCTGCCCTGGCATCTCACCGGCCCTGTTTTGTGGCCAGGCCCCGTCTCATGTGATCGCTGGCTGCACTCGCTGCTGTTGCTGCTGCTGCTGCTCAAGCAGGTTGTGTGTGCACTGCTGAGAAAGGGCTCCCCTCCCCAGAACCTGGGGGAACTGCCCGCTGCTGAGCACTCACCCACGCCGCTAGGGGAGGCTCTTTGTATCGCTTCCTACAGATCCCACACTCTTAACACACTCCTCCTGCCCCCTTATCCTAGGCCCCTCCAGCCTGACCCAGCATCTCCTCTGTCTGTGGCCGAGGACTTCTCTGCTGTGGACCCAGGTAGCCTCACTGGGAACCCAGCCTGGCCGGGACCATTGGACACGCTGGCAGCCAGACCTGGAGGACATAGCGTGCTTGTGCCTATTTGCTGCAGCCCACGAGTTGACCCCTTTTCTTGGGAGAGTGTCTCCTGAGTGAGGTAAGCCGTGGCCTGTGTCCCCAGGGCAGAGAAGGCTGTGGCACAGGGAGGGAAGGGGTGCAGCGGTAGATGGCAGTGTGTGTTTCAATCCTGGCTCTCACAGGTTGTGAGACATGAATCTCCCTGTCTCAGGCATCTCTGCAAAAATGGTCTTGCCTTATCGTGCCCTCACGATTCAAAAAGAAAGAGAGAGAGAAAAAAACACACAAGAATAAAACAAGTGAAAAAAACATTTGTGCTAACATTTGTAAGTCAGAGGTTTCATCTAAAAGGATGGCTTTCTAGACAAATGGGCATATTTGGCCACATCGCTGCCTCTTGGCAGCAACTGGCTAGACTCCTGACGCCGGGCCAGCTCCCTCAGCTGCTCTCCGCCTTTGGTCCTCTAGGTACGTGGGTTAATTTCTTAGGGCTGCCACCACAAATTACTGTACACGGAGTGGCTTAGAACAGCAGACACGTATTCCCTCGCAGTTCTGGAGGCCAGAAGTTTGAAATCCAGGAGCCGACAGGGCCACGCTCCCTCTGAAAACTCTGGGCGAGAATCCTTTCCTGCCTCTTCCCAGCTGCCGTGGTCGCCGGCCACCCCGGAGGGTTCTTGGCTTGCATGCATCATCCAGTCTGCCTCCCTCCCTGCATGGCCTTCTGCACCCAGTGGGTCCGTGTGGTTTTTAACAAAGGTGCTCATCACTGGGTTATGCTCTAGTCCAGTAGGACCACATCTTGGTTATATCTGCAAAGACCCTATTTCCAAACAAGGTCATATAGACACGCTTGATTCCTCCTCCTGTCATACAAAAACACTTGATTCAGCTGAGGTGGGAGGACGGGATTGCTGGAGCGGAGAGTGGACTCTGCAGGAAAATTCCTGGCAGCGCTGCAATTTAAAAAAAAAAAAAAAGGTCCAGATTTCAGCCCCAGAAACACCATTCCCCGCAGCCAGGGAAGAAATCCCGCTGGGGGTCCTGGCGGAGTTGCCAAATTATGTAACTGGACAACCAGGGGTCCAGGCTGCCTGTCACCACTTGAGCCAATTAAGCAGAGAGAGGATTGCATCCTGTATGAGCATCTATTCCAAAAATGCCGGCAGTGTGGGAGAGCAATTGGTCACCCACAAAAACCTGCTCTGACCCCCCTTGCCAGTTGGCTGGTTAGGGGCACACGAGGGGAAAGATAGCTACATACAGCTGCGAGCGACAAGTGTAACGTGGAAAGGGGAGGGTGGACTCTGCAGTCTGGCCTTCCGGAGCTCAAATTCTGCAGCTAGAAGAAGGCTCATCTTCTGTGATGTGACGAACAGCTCAGCCGGAGGATGGCCAGAGTTCCGGAGAAAAACTCCGGGCGGGGTCAGGGTCCGGGCACAGCCACCAAATCAAAGCGTGTGCTGTCGTTGGTCTGTCCTCAAAATGGATTTCTTTTCTGAGTCATGGACCCATTGCGGCTTCTTACCTTTTTACAGCCTTGCCTCCTCCTCCCGTTTCCCGGGGTCTGTGAGAAACTTACCTGTAGCTGGGAAAGGGAATAATTGTTAGACAGCAGTGGCTCTATTCTCATGACTCACTCTCAATGTGCTTCATGAAGCTGGGAGGTCACCTAGCTTTTTTGAGCCTCCACTTTGACAACAAGGTTCCGATAAGATGGTGTGGCTGAGATGGCTTTAGAAATTAATTGCTGTCTGGAAACATACGGTGCTTTGTTGTTGTCCTGTGGCCACAGTGTCTCAAGGTGCCCTCCACTGCCCCTGGCCGATAAGGAGGAGGTTGGTGTCAATGACCACATCACTTGATGGGTTTGACTGTCAGCATCGACTCCATCTGTGGTCACACAGCCAGATTTTTACCGCATGTGACACTGTTCTTACGCCAGAATTTTGCAAATTCAGTTCCTTGAGACAATATGCCAAGTCCTTCAGCAAAACCCAAGTCTTCCACATCTGCTCTGTTCCTGTGAGTCACTCATTTCGGTACTTTGCTGACAGAGATGGCCCTGTCTGTTGAAGCTTTTCTGCCCTGGCCCAGGAAACTGGATCTGCCCAGGAGGTGCCCGCTCCCCACGTCCAGACAGGTTGTTTGTGCTTCAGGTTTTGTCCTTGAGTTTGGAGAAATACAGCATTGATATGAGCTGCAGTGGCCAATGCCTCCAGTACTTTGTGGAGTGGGGCAGGAACACACAGATAAACACACTCATCTACACTAATAGAAGAGAAAGATGCAAATGGACCATACCTTCGTGACACCCACCAGCCAATCAGGAGTGAGTATGCAAATTAAACCAACAAAGATGGTGGGTTAATTTGCATACACAGGCGTCGATTGGGGGGGGCAGAGGGCGCAGGAGGTGGGACACTTGTGTTGTTACCATGGCGACTTGTGTTCTGCACCACCCCAGCCACTCTGGTCCTCTGGGCAGCATGGGAAGGCGGAAAGGCGGCTGTGGGCTGGAGCAAAGACAGTGCCAGCAGTCAGGGAAAGGAAGGCCCATTCTTGCAGGAGTGTTTGTGCATCGGGCCTCTAGTTTGCCATAAAAACTTTGCATGGCTGCTTCTGGAGAGGACCAATACCTGCGTACGTTTTCCTCCAAAGAAAGGGGCAGGCAGGGCTTTCCAAATGACATCACTTGTGGCTCCGCCAGCCCAGCCCAACTTCCAGCTGTGGAGCTGTAGGCAAGTCTTGATTTTCTCTGGGCCTCCATTTCTCCACTTGTAAAACGAAGGCATCTAAGTAGCCCTTTCTGGCCCAGAAAGCCAGTCACTCCTTCATCCCACTAATATCTGCTCTAGGTGTCAGGGATGTAGCTGCGAGCCTCGGACGCAGACTCCCACCTTTCAGAAACTAACCCCTGGTGCTGCAGGTGGGTTGCTTGTTCATTCAGGGAATAGTGGTTGACCCCTCCTGTGTAAGGCGCTGGGCTAGGTGCTGGGAAAACTGGGGGCCATGTGGGAGTGGTGCTGCTTTGGGGGAGCTTACAGGCTGAGAGGGAAGAGGTGATACCCAAAGGTCCTTATTGTGTTAGGATGAGGTGAAGAGTAGGAGGTTCGGATGCTAAGGGGGCCCAGCGTGGGGCGCCTGCCCCTGTCTGAGGGGCCAGGGAGGGTCTCCTGGGAGGAGAAAGCTGAGCTGAGAGGAAGGAAGAGGAAGAGGGAAAGAAGAAAGGGGTCAGGGAAGAACCTTTCAGAAACCATGTGGAACCGGGAAAGGTCCGAGATGGCTGAGCTGGGAAAGCGAGGGGCAGTCGGGCAGGAGGAAGCTAGAGTTTAGACAGGGAGGTGCCCCTAGGGGCGGACTCTAGCCTTGGTGGGGGGGCACCCCCAAGTGCAGGTACTCTTTAGCCTTAGCTTGCACCCCAGCCTCAGTGTCTTTCTGGGCCACTGGGACTCCCTTTACATTTGGTCTCCCTGATAACCTGCTCACCCATAAGTTCCTCCTCTTAACCATTTCTTTTTTTCTGAAGAGATGTTTATGGGATTGAGGCATCTGATACATTGGGCAGTATTAAGGAGGCCTTTTATAACTGGACAGTCTTCTTTTTCAGTTTGTCTTTTTCTTCCTGCACATTTTCTTTGGAAGCCTTGTCTGGAACCTTAATTTTGGCGACAAGGCCATGTGGGAGCTGGATTGGAGGGACTGACCACAAACCATCACCAAGCACCAGCACCAAGAGGACCCACAGACACGTCCCCCCTTTTAAATAGTCATTGCCAAACGCTAACCACTCTGCACTTTTCAGCAATTTGGACCACAGGGATCTCAGAAAGAAAAACAGATGGTTTACCACCTGAGTGGCATTTCCTGGGGTGGCAGCACCCAGGGGCACTCCTGCCGGCTAAGCCTCAGGCAGGCTGGCCGCCGTAAAGCTCCTCAAACACGACATGTTCCCTTCCTCCCGGGGACTCTGCACATGCTGTGCCTGCCCTGGGATTTTCCCTTCACCTTGTGGGCACCTCTCTTACTAGTTTCCCCTTGCTCATCCTTCCTGGCTCAATGTACACATCACTTGTACTCAGAGAAACCTAGTTGACCCGCCCCACGAGGTCGAGTCCTCTTCTCTGCTTCCACAGCTCCCTGGTCTCTCCTTCATGGCCCTCCCTTTAGCTTGCTGTTACGTATCTGTGCCGTGTTTCCATCGGTGCCTGATTCCCCATGAGGCTCTGTTCTCAGAGAGCAGGAGCCGTGTCTGAGTCATTGTTGCATCTTCAGCTCGGGGCACAGAGCCTGGTACGTGGTGAGAGCTCCACGAACATTGGTTAGATGAGCACACTGACGTGGATCACACTGCCTCACCCTTTCTGGATGTGCTGTGGAGGGGAGGCACCTCGGACAAGCAGAAGCCACACTCTCCTTAAATAGCTTTGTGGTTTGTGCCTTTGCTAAATGTGGGCTGAGACGAGCCTGTTTGGAAAGTGTTTTAACCCATGTTTGACCACAGCTTTGGGCAAAGGGGAAAGGAGCAGAATCTTTCGAGGGAGGGAGCTTACTACCCTGAGAACAAGACCAGACGTGTGGGCCAACAGCTGGGAGTTTAACGCTGATGAGGCTGAGAAGCTCATCAAATGTCCATGTGCTCTCTACATAAGCTGACGTATCTTGTCGTTACTGTGGAGCCACACACCTGCGTCTTTCCAATGGAAGTCCTGAGTCACTTTGACACAGAGGCAGGGAGGTGCACGTGCCTTTTCCCCATCTCCCCTCCCCTCCCTTGAGGACGTTGAGAAGGGTCTCCTGACATGCACCAGACTTCCTGTGAAAGAAAGAAATCTTTGTTATATCAAACCTCTAAGATGAATTTTATTAAAATTTCAGGACTTGTTTGTTACTGCGGCATATCGTAGACCGTCCTGACTAATCCTCTTTCACCAGATTCAAGCTTTTTCATCATTCAGTTGATCTCGAAAGCAAAATATTTATTTCCTTTTAAATTCATACCTGTTACCAGATGGCTTTAGACTTTTTGGAATTCGTATGAAGAATTCCAGGTATCTCACCAGTGATTTTCAGACACCGTAGCTCCTGCCACCATTTGGTTGTACTGGTCTCTTGACACAGTTTCCTTCCCCTTCTCCAGGAACAATGTTTCATGTAAGTAAAAGTCTTCCAACCCCTCTTCCGTAAGCTGGCATTTCTGACAGTTTATAGAAGAGGGGTTCTGCTCGGCAGAGTCCCAGAATGTCGTGCACACTTTTCCATCTAACCTCTGCCAGGCGAGCTGGGGCAGAGAGCCTGTGGGGTCCTGGTCTCCTCCGTCATCCAGCAGGCTCAAAATGGAAAGGCTCAGAGCCTGAGCAGTGAGAACAAACAAAGCCAGACAGTCCTTTACGGGGTAGAGGAAGGTCTTCTCTGTGGGAGCTGCTGAGGAACAGCTCCCGAGTCCTGTCCCTTCTTTCTCCCTGTCCCCTTAAGAGGAGTCCCTGAGGAGGTACCAGCAACGGCCTTTCGGCTGCTCCTGATAGTGCTAAAGGCAGCCTCTTGCTTGTCTCAGAGTCTGATTAGCTGGCTGACCTTGAGCAAAGCACTCAGATTTCCTCATTGAAACGGTGTGAGTGAGGGTGGGTGGTAGAGCATTCAGTTTTCACATCACTGACCCTCCAGGGTCATAGGGATAGATAACAAGGTCATAGGATACTGGCCCTTTTGGCTAGAAAAGCTTTGCCTTTTTTCTGTTGACATATTAATTAATCCAGCACTTCTTGCTTTGCTCTGGCTGTCATGAGAGACTCCAAAGAATGAGGTGAGCGCTTTTCTCCCATCACCTTACGAAGGCAATCCAATTTTCCTTTTTGGAGTCCTAGCCGTCTAAATCTAGGGCTTTGTTAACAGTGTTTGAGTGTCAGGGCAAAAATGGCAAGTACAGGGAGGACCAATTTCCCCCAACCTCAGTTTTGTTTGGAGGTGGGTAGTGCTGGAGGAGAGGAGAGAGGCTGGGGTCAGAGTGGGCCTTCCTGGGAGAGAGGGGCCGCAGGGGCCAGTGAGTGTAGAAGGCCTGTGTCTTGCCTGCCAAGGTGGTGGTGGTGGTGGTCAGTGGTTTTTAGAGGCCAGTGGCATGGCCTTGAGAATTGCCACAGAAGAAGTACATATTTTCTCTGCTTTATGTAGTGGAAAAATGCAGCTGAGGTACAGCTCATGTAGAAATCAGAATTAGACCATTGTTCCAAGATAAGATAATTATAAACCATTTTAGGGAGATGGTTCCTTCATGGTTTTTTTTTGTTTTTTTTTTTCTTGCAAGAAAGTAGATATTTCTGCAAGTCGCTTTCTAGCTGGTTCTGTTTATGGCAACACTTTCTTTTCTGGCTAACCTAACCCGCTCTGCTCTGATTTAAAGTTTATTTGCATTTGCCACCCCCCCCCCCCCCCCCCCCCCCCACGCACACACACAAACACCACCGGAGAGATCATAACAAAATACTAATCATGTCAGCCTCCTGCTTAAAATCCTCCAATCAGTTGAACAAAATCCAATGTCTTCTGTGATTTCTCACCTGCACAAGCTGGCCCAGCCCACGCCCCAGCTCTTCCTGCCTCCTCGTCTCACACGCACTCTGCGCCAGTCACGTGGCTCTTTTTATACTTCTTAGGACACACAGAGTCCTTCCTGCTGCAGGGCCTTTGCATATGCAGCCTGCTGTGCCTTACCCCTGGGACCTCTGCTGAAACATCACCTTCTCCACAGGGCCTTTTGTCTGCCCATCACGAGGAGGACACTGTTCCACCAGGCTCTATTACAGCACTGCATTTACTTCCTGGGCAGAACTTTTCAGTCTAAAACAATCGTAATTACTGGTAGCTTCCGTTGTTAATAACCCGACTTCCGGGAAATGTGTTCACCGAGGGCAGGGACCCTGTCCGTTCTATTCTCTGTTGCACCATCCCTTGTCCCACCGCTGTTACCACATGGCAGGGGCTCCATCCGTCATTGTCAGCTGGAGGACAGAAGGATTTAATGTGTTGATCTTGGGGTAGAGGAGAGCTTCGGGCCCACCCCTTAGAATTTGGTCTTCAGAGGCTCACCTGCGTCTCAGAGGCCTTGGCCGGGAGACTACCAGGTGCCAGGTGCCCATCTTTGGATCAGTCAGTCAGCTTGCCTGGCGGATAGACAGGGGTCTCCCCTCTGGCCCCTGTATAGACACTTACCCTTCGGCCTGGCCCCACCCACCAAGTCTGAGAAGGCCAGAGGGAGCTGGTGAGCACCAGGCACTGCTTGTATGGCTGGGAAAGTGGGGTTTGGGAGCCCTCCTGCGCCTCACATCCCCGTCTTTTCTTGAGCCCTCAGGTGTGAGCATCACCACTCAGCAATGTAGACAGGATGGATTTGAGTTTTATAAAACTACATTTTATTGATATTTTATAGAGAGGAAGGGAGAGGGATAGACAGTTAGAAACCTTGATGAGAGAGAAACATCGATCAGCTGCCTCTTGCACACCCCTGACTGGGGATGTGCCTGCAACCAAGGTACATGCCCTTGACCTGAATCGAACCTGGGACCCTTCAGTACACAGGCCAACATTCTATCCACTGAGCCAAACCGGTCAGGGCTGATTTGGTGGTTAGTTATCTCAGGGGGAGGTGGGAGTCACTCAGGGAGATGAGTCCACATGAGATTTTGAAAGATGCCACTGTCTGAGGTGACAAGGAGCAGTCCACTGGCAGGTCTGGGCCTCACCTGGGGGTTGATGGATGAAGAATGCCCTGGTGGCTAGAGAAAGGGAAGGCAGCCTCAGAGGCTTTTCCAGCTGCTCAGCCACAGCACCATCCAAGAGCTGACCTTTAATGTGGGTGTGGGGGGCCAGCCCACTGGGACAGACCAGAAGAATCAAGCCGAGAGGTACTGATGGCAAAGCTCCCCAGCCCTGGAGCAGCCAGGGCCCAGTCTGGCTGGAAACTGAAACCAGCAACCAGATGTTCAGAGCAGAACCAGGCGGGCAGGGGTTTTCCTGGCGGCTTGAACCAGGGGAGCCAGGCTAAGCCTGAGAGCTGTGCGGGCAGAAGGCCAGCAGTGTCTGGGAGGGATTGGAACTTGTCACTCCCACCCCAGAGCAGGGTGGGCAGTGGTGCCTGGGGCTGTAGGCAGTGGGTATCACACCTCAGACAGCATTTGGTGGCACTTGGCGAAGCTGCCTAACTCTAGCCTGTGAAGAACTCCCGTCTCCACATCCTAGATGTGCAGACAGGCCCTGGGAAGGCTGACTAAGCGGCAGAGGCCTCTGGCTGGTTAGTGGAAGGGGTTCTCAGAGGCTCAGGTCCAGTCCCGCTGATTCCACTAAAGCGGCAGTGTTTTGTCAGCTCTGCCATCCCTTGAGGATGATGCCCATCTTCCCTTTTTGGATCCTCCGCCTCCTCATTTCCAACCGTCTCAGGTCCCCAGAAGTCTCAGAGGGTCCAAGCTTGGGCAGGGTCTGCTTTCTTGCATTACTGACCCATCAGATGACCTGTCCCACCTGGAGACCCAGAGAGACCCAGAGACAATGGCATGTGGGGCAAGTAGGAGGGAAGCGGAAACACACAAAGTCTGTGTGGTCCAGGTTGGAAATTAGACACGGTCACTTCTGCCTTATGCTATTGGCCAAAGCACGTCACATGATGATTCCCAGATTCAAGAAATAAGGAAATAAAATCCACACAGTGGCATGGTGAGGGAAATGGATAAAGAGAAAGTTGGGACATGAATGCAGCCTAGGGCAGCCTCTCTGGGACGAAGAGAAATGCCATCCAAGGCAGGCCAGTGGCCCATCCTGCATGTGAAGGAGGTCTCCCTGGAGCCAGCCCTTTCCTGCAAATACGGGCTCTCTACCTCCTGGGGGTACAGCCTGGGAGGGGACTCGGGATTCAGCAGAGGCCATCGACCTCGGCCCTTATCTCAGCACCTCCTGTCACCCCTTCTTTCCCTGCCCACAAAGAGGTGTCACAGGCTCCCGCAGAATGGGAGGCCACGGGGCTCGGAGCCTGTCAGCGAAAGCCCCAGAAAAGCAGAGCAGGCGAGTACCTGTGACTCTTCCTCTTCCGGCTCTGAGACTCCTCATCCACCCACGAGGCGGGAGAGGGAGGGAATGAGGACCGTGTGTGAGGCGGGGCCGGTGAGGCTAACGTGGAACTTGATGTGAAAATGCCTGGCACGGAGCAGGCCCTCGGGCCTGTGAGGTGTCCTGCTCTGCATGCCTGTGCTGACGCTCCATCCTGGCCTCCAGGAGCTCCCAGTTTTGTGGGACATGCGTTTTCCAATAACCTGTGTGCTGCAGGGATACGTGTGCGTTCTCTTCACTGGCTCACTGTCTGGCTGGAGATCCTGGCTCCGGCCCAGACTGGGTGACATTGTGCAAGTCACTGAACCCTCTGTGCCTTGTTTTCCTCTTTATAAACAGGGTCATAATGACAGTGGCTACCTCCGGTACGGGGTGCCTGAATGGACATGGGAAAAGTGTCTAGAACAATGCCTGGCATACGGATGTTTGAGCCACATAAAGAGTAAGAAACTTGACTCTCCAATGGTCTCTCCTTATCTTGTGAGGTTCTTTTCTCAGACCTTGGCATCGCCTTGTGCTGGGTATGAATGGGACTGAAGGGTCACACCTTTTGGGTGAATGGAAAGAGGCCCCAGGCAAGCCTTCCTGGGGGGGCTACACGGGTCTTCTCACTTCACCCCAGTCCACTGGAGCCCAGTGTTGGGGGAGGGGAGCTGGGAATTCGCTTCCAAAGGTCCCCGGGAGATCTGGGTATCAGGAGATCTGGGTATCGAGGTAGCTATGGAACTCACTGCTAGTTTTGATCTGTCTTTCCTGCCTGTGTTCAGTGCTTGCCTTTGCTGTGGAGAGTGTGTGTGTGTGTGTGTGTGGTAACCTTTTGTCATCCACCTGCCCTGATGGAGTTATGGTAACACTGGTTGGATGAGGGCTTTTGTCCCAGTGCTCATTCCATTGTCAGGTCGGTGAATAAAGCTCAGGATTTGTTTCTGTGCTACTGTCACAATGTAGAGATTTCTTGTTCTCTCTCTCTCTCTCTTTCTCTCTCTCTCTCTCCCTGACTTCCTCCCTCTCTCCCTCCCTCCCTCCCACTCCCTTCCAGTGGCTATTCAGAATTAGTGCCCACCTGTTCTCACCATTTCCTACATCCCTTGGAGTCAGGTACAACAAGTATTTGAGGGCCAGCAGTACCTACCATAGCTATTCTCACAGGTCAGAGGGAGGCAGAAAGACAAGAATTGAGAGAAGAAGAGAAGCCCCTGGAGAGAAAACCCCCTTCCCCTCAAACCCCTTGAGTTGAGTAACAGGCAATTCTCTAGTGGCCTCTCTGTTCATCTCCACCGCTCCCCTCAGAGCGGGATGGACAGCTCAGAATGGGGCTGTCTGGCTGGCTGACCCTCCCAGTGGTTTTGCTATGGCTAATGGGCTGAGTTCCAGTTACCTAGCCTCTCCTCCGCTAGATGAAATCTCATTATTCCGCTGTGTGATGCACATCGGGCCCTGGTTCACGTGGAGCTGCTGAGAGGAGCCAAGAACGTGCTGCTTCTCATCATTTGCTCGCGCAGCAAGAGAATCGGAGGAGAGCTATGCCCAGGCCAATGATCGTGGGGCCTCTGGGCTGTTATATAACCTGCCAGGGACAGTGGAGCGGACAGGCCTCAAGTTCCAGTGGATGCACCAGCCAAGATGGCACATTTTCCATACTGGAGAAGTGCTGGTAATAAGTTCTCTTTCAAACCCAGAGGATTTGAGGTTGGGGTGACCCCTAAATAGACTTGAAACACAAATAAGAAAGCAAACGAAAGCAGAGAGGCCTTCCTTCCAGGCCAGGTGACTGCTGTTTTAGGTCCCAAGTGTGCTCTGATCGAGGCAAATCAGGTCACCAGCCCGTTCCTTTTAACTCCAACAGATCACCAACTCCCAGGATAGATACATGGTTCCAGGGAAGCAGAGCTTCAATGAGATGCCAAGGCCCAGGTGCCCTGAGGTAGTTGGGGTTGGCGGGGTGGCCTTGGGGTCAGCAGAGCTGGTTTGATTCTGCCCCATCGCTTACCAGTCATCGTGCGATCTTGGAGAAGTCACCAGTCAGGGTCTCATCAGGGAAACAGAAACCACGTTTAGTCTCTCAACAGAGGGTGTTTAATACCATGGGCAAAAAACCAAGATGGTGGTATAGGTGAACACCTAATCTGCTGCCTCACACAACAATTTCAAAACTACTGCTAAAAGACAGAACGGACGTCATCAAGAACCACAGGAAAGCTGGCTGAGTGGAAATTCTACAACTAGAAGGAAAGAGAGGGGCTCATGGAGACTCAGAGGAGCTGGAAAAAGCTGAGGAATGGAGACACGCATGTAGAGAGGACAGGCAGCAGAGATGGAAACTCCCAACTGCACTGAACCCCAGTTCCAGGCAAGACTCATATGGGGGACTCTAGACTCTTGTGAAAAGGGAGGAGTGCATGGAAACTTAGGGGAGCTGCAAAAGGTAGAGATCTGGAGGTGCGCAAGTGCAAGTGCACACAATGGGCACACAGAGGGCTGACTGCTGATTGTGCCACTGGCTTTCTCTAGCAGGAGGAAGATAGAACCTTCAAATTGCACTGAAATCCACTTCTGACTGCACTGAACCCCAGTTTTAGGTGAGACCCTGGGAGCCCAGACTCATATGGGTCCCCAGAGTGCACAGAAACTCAGGGGAGCCAGAAAGGCAGAGGTCTGGAGGCGGGCAAGCGCAAGTGCGCACAGGGAGGATCACTGAGATCCAGGGGCCACCATGTAGGGCAGGGCTGACAGGAAACCAAGGCTGTTTGCTCAGCCCGGAGACTCCGCCCCATCCAAGCTGAACACAGAGGCTTTTGCAATCTTGCAAGTCTTTTATCATAAGGCTGACTCCAGCACAGAAGTTCTCCCAGCATGGACACAGCTAATCCTCACAATCAATTGGCTTGGAGGTCAATTCCCCCCAGTGATACCAACAACAATCAAGACTTAACTACCACAAGGCTGTACATACAGTCCACAAAGGGGTGAATCAAGAGTGTCCACCTCAGGTAACTAACTGGGGAGGCAGAGCTACTGGGCCATATAGGACACCTAGCACACAAACCTACTCTACCAACTCAGGGAAGTGGCAAAAATGCAGAGACAAAGGAATAGATCACAAACAAAAGAAATGGAGGAAAACAAACAACTAGATATAGAGTTCAAAACCATGGTTATAAGGTCTTTCAAGAATTTCCTAGAAAAGCTTGATAAATGTAGCAAGACCCAAGAGGAAATGAAAAGGACCAATTAGAAATTAAACATGCACTGACTGAAATAAAAAATATTATACAGAGACCTAACAACAGACTAGAGGAACACAAAAATCAAGTCAAAGATTTCAAATACAAAGAAGCAGAAAACACTCAACTGGAAAAGAAAAAAGAATCCAAAAACATGAAGATAGTGTAAGGAGCCTCTGGGACAACTTCAAGCGTACAAACATTTGAATTATGAAGGTGCCAGAAGAAGAGAGAGAGAGCAAGATACCGAAAACCTACTTGAAAAAATAATGACTGAAAACTTCCCCCAGCTTGTGAAAGAAATAGACTTATAAGACCAGGAAGTGCACATAACCCCCCAAAAAAGGGATCCAAAGAGGACCACACCAAGACACATCATAATTAAAATACCAAGAGCAAAAGACAAAGAGAGAATATTAAAAGCAGCAAGAGAAAAAACAGTTAATTACCTACAAGGGAGCACCCATACCATTGTCAGCTGATTTCTCAACAGAAACTATGCAGGCCAGATGGGAGTGGCAAGAAATATTCAAAGTGATGAATAGCAAGAACCTACAACCAAGATTACTATACCCAGCAAAGCTATCATTCAGAATTGAAGGGCAGATAAAGAGCTTCACAGATAAGAAAAAGTTAAAGGAGTTCATCAACACCAAACCAGTATTATATGAAATGCTGAAAGGTATTCTTTAAGAAGAGGAAGAAGAAGAAAAAGGTAAAGATAAAAATTATGAACAACAAATACATATCTATCAACAAGTTAAACTAAAACTCAAGTGAATTAAAAATCTGATGAACAGAATAAACTGGTCAATAAAATAGAATCAGGACATAGAAAGGGAGTGGACTGACAATTCTCAAGGTAAAAGGGGTAAAGGGGATGCAGGGAGAGATTGGACAAAAATCATACACCTATGGATGAGGACAATGGAGGGGGAGGTAAGGGCAAAAGGAGAGGTGGGAACCTGGTGGAGGGGAACTATGAGGTGGAAAAAGAGGAACAATTGTAATAATCTGAACAATAAAGATTTATTAAATAAGTAAATAAAGTAACTCAGGCAGTGTAAGGGTGGGGAACCCAGGCCCAGCACAGTGGGAAGCTGCCGGCCCCTGGGACCCAGCTCTCACTGGTGGAGGGTTTCACCTGGGATGTGACCTTTCCTTGTCTTCTAGGTGTGTCTGTGGTGGAGAAACCCCACCGGCAGAGAAGGGAGGTGCAGCCTCAGAAACTTACAGCCTGCTGGGACCAGCCTGCCGCACGGTAGGTTGGAGGGAACTTGGGTGAGCCTGAGCGTCACATTTCTACCAGGTGACACCATGCTTCTGGTCTAGGGACCACACTCTGAGACCAAGTGAATAAAACAAAAATCCTTAAAGTGGGTTGTTAGGTATTAAGAGGGGTCATTCTCACCTTTGCCTCTTGGCTCCTGACTTAGGGGAAATAATACCCTGTGTTGGCCACTGCACCTCATCCTGTAGGATAGCTTCCGAACCTTACAGGGTGTGGGCACCCAGCTGCACCACGGGAAGGGAACTGCCCTACTGAAGCCGCGGCCATGGATGAATGCAGCCACTGCCCAAACCTTGGTGAGGCCGCAACGAAGTGAGGGGTTAGGGAGTATGGCCAGAAATACTCCTCCCCTCCCACCTCTCTCTGCGTTTTCTCCTTCTCCAGTCTTCTGCTGCTGCCTCTCATTGCTGAACTCAACTGGAAGCAGAGGGAAAGGTTTCCTGGATACTGTGTCCACAGGGGTGAGTCTTCTGGAGAACAGCACAGGGCAGAGAGAGCCAGGAGGATCGCGGAGAGGGGTGGTGGTGGAAATTAACTACTCCCCGGTGTGATTGATTGCCTGCAGAATAAATCGTCTTGTGCCAGCCTTATTGTCCCGCACCCCGCCTATTGGGACAACCTCCTAAGGCACCTCCCTACCCCTAGGCCTCCGTTCCCAGACTGGCCCCCTCACTCTCCTTCCACAGGGCTCTCCCCAGTCTCCACTCCTCGCTGAAGATGGCCAGCAGCCAGGCCTTTTAGGGGATAAAAAGGTGATTTAGGGTCTTCACAGCTTCTTTTTAATAGGGACAGTAGGTATTAAGAAGCTAGGAGAGGATAATTGCACCACAAGAGAGGCATGGTTGAAAAGATAAAGACTTTGGACTCTTAATGTGTTAGCATTATGTTCAAGACTCTTCACAGTCAGGCTCAAATCTTCCTTCCAGACTTGTTTGCTAAGATTTATGTCCTCTGCATTCTCCCACGCGCCCTGGTGAGGACCTGACATACTTACACACTCAGGACTCTGTGCCTTTGCTCCTGCTGTTTCTCCAGTCCAGAAAGCCCCTCTCCAGCAGGCTTTAGCAGGGGTGGGGAACGTCGGGCCCACGAGTCCTATAAAGCTCTCAAAATCATTAGGTCTGGCCAAGGCATCCGGGGTGAGATAATTAAATGTTTGACCAAATCTAGCAGGCTAATTTTTAAGCTGATAATTTTGTATGGCCCGAGAACAATGTTATAAATATCCAAATGGCCCATGGCAGATAAAAGGTTCCCCACCCCTGCCTTAGAGGGTGGTCTGGTCAGTCATTCACAGTCAGGGGAGTCAGAGCACCCGACCTTTAGAGCCCTCTACCCAGAGCGTAGTCCTCAGACCAGAAGCATGGTGTCACCTGGTAGAAATGTGACGCTCAGGCTCACCTGTACCTATAGTCAGGATCTGCACCTGGACCAGATCCCAAGGTGATGAAAGTCTCAGCTCCCTGAGCGGGGCTGGTAGCTTGAGCAGGGCAGCTTGCCCCCCACCCTGTCCTCCTGGAATAAAATTTAGGGGCTTGTTTTTTAGTCAGTTGTAAACCACTTGTGGCCTTAGCACTTCAGGATGAAGGGGGTTAACAAAATGGTTGAGAGAATGGACTTTTAAAAAATATATATATTTTATTGATTTTTTTGCAGAGAGGAAGGGAGAGGGATAGAGAGTTAGAAACATCGATGAGAGAGAGACATTGATCAGCTGCCTCCTGCAGGCCCCCCACTGGGCTTTTGCATGATAAAGCCACAAGTTCAAATCTCAGTGCTACCACATATCAGCCTCAGTTTTCTAAAATGTAAAGTATTAATGATGTCCCAATATAGGTAACATGGTGAAATGAGATCAGTCGTGTACATTGCTTAATAAATGTTAACTACATTTGTTATTTTGCAAACACGGGAAGCAAAATCATTGGGCAAGAAGTGAGGAGCCCTCCTGTGGGAAGGTCTTCGTTGTTTAACCCGTGATGGGAGGGGCAGGTCTTTGGGGACAGGGCAGGAGCGTAGGGGCCGCAGAGAGGCGAATCAGAGCAAACAAAAGCACATCCACGAGCAGTTTCCTCTACCCGGCTGACCAGATGCTCCCTCAACAGAACGATGTCCGCAGACATCCTCTGGACAGTGGGAGGGATCCTGGTGGGCTCCTTGGAGGCAGGGTTGTGAGGATTGGGCCCCTCCCCTTGAGGAATGATGTCAGCTGTGTCTGATCTGACAGGGATAAAAGGGAGACATGCCACTGTCCTAGACAGATCATCTCAAATAACTGCTCTCATCTCTCATCATCTCTTTTAATTCTAGATCAGAAGGGGTTAGCCTGCTTATTCAAGTCTACCATGACTGCCCATTTCTGCTAATTCACACTGGATAAATAATCTAGACAGGGTAGAAATAAACCTTGACTGTGTCTCACAACTTTAACATTTTTGGTACAAAACAGAGGACTTGAGGGCTCATGATGCTTTCTATCCCTCCTTCCCTTGAAGGTTGTGACTTTTGGATGGGACAGGAGGCTGTGGGAGCAGCTGGCTCTGAAGAGGGTTTCAAAGCCTGTGAGGACTTAACACATGAAAGTGATGGGTTGCTGGCAGGGGTGGAGTGAGCACCCAGGAAGCGTGGGGTTTCAGCTGACATACCTGTGAAACCAGTCTCAAAGACTTTAAAGGGGCATTTGAGGCTATGGAGAAAAATACCTGGAAAAAATGGAAAGCTCCATATAATAAGGGGCACATGAGGCAACATAGAAGTAGTTGATTAATAATTTTCAAGTGAAAACAAGAAGGAAGGAGTTGGGAAGATGATTGTAGACACTAGACCCAACCGCACAGGATGTGGGTAGGCCACAAACAACTTGAACTTAGAGGTTAATGCAAAAAGGTAAATATGCAAGTAGATTTATTTCCTTCATTTTGTAGGTTTATGTCAGTTTGAGGACTGTCACTCTTGCTGAGAGGCCACAGCCCAGTGGATATGCTATATACCCTGTTCAAAAAGGCAGCACTGAACAGGTAAGTCTTGGCCTTAGGAGTTCAAATCCTGGCTCTACCACCTATTCTCTGTGTGACCTTGGACTAGTTCTCTACCTTTTCTGGTGGCAGTTTTCCCATCTGTGAAGAAGGAATGATAGTCAAGTCTCTCTCATAAGATTATTCAGAGGATTCAGTGAAACAATACAGGCAAAGAATACCATTTGTATGTGTCCTGTTATCATTTTTGTATGCTGGTGATGATGTAAGCCCACTTGTTCAAGTGCTCGCTTTAGGCCCCCACCCTGGCCTCAGCTAGCTTTCCAGAGGCACAAGGAAGTACAAAGTTCCCCAAAGCCACATGGGTAGAGAAGGAGCTGCTTCTCAGGCAGGAGAGTGAAGCAGAGGAAAGCCAGCCACGTGGTACCTGCAAAGCCCAGACTAATGTGATGAGTAATCAGCAGGGTCACCACTGGACCGAGGGAGACGAGCTATCCAGGGGCCAGAAGGAGGCAGCTCTGGACTGGGAGCTGCCGTGAGAGGGGATGCAAGGCTGTGTATGATGTGACACTGTAGCCCCCACAGGTTCTGATCACCAGGCTCCTTTGACCTCGCTGCTCTAGCATCTCAATGCCTACATTTATTTCATTCAGGATCCAAGGAGGCTGGTGTAAGTTCTAACATTCTGCCTAAACTATAGCCAGAGGAAAGAGGGGAGAGAAGAGAGAGAAGTTTATGCTTTTCCTTTTAAAGGTTTGGTCTTGAATTGCATACATTACTTCTGCTGACATTCCATTGGCCATATCCTAGCTGCAAAGGAGTCTGGGAATATGGTCTTCATCTGAGCTACCATGTGCCCTGCCAAAACTCTGCTACGTTATGAGTGATTGAATATTGGGGGGACAGCTGGCGTTCTGTGTTTTAACATTTCAGGGCTTCTTCTTAGCTTGTTCTAGGGCACCAAATGCCCTATTCTCCCCTCCCCCTCCCCTTTTCTGAAGGCCTGTTACCGGGTTCCCGGGAAGGCTCTTGTCACTCTCCATAGACATGGATATAGACATGTCTTTCAGCCAACCTCACATCCTCAGCCTCCAGGCAGCAAGAGGGGATTGAGGCACATGGGTCAAGACCATCTCTTATAGAGGGAGCACCAACAGATGAACACTAGTGTAGGGGCCCCCTCTATTTAGAGCTGAGCTAGGCTCAGGTGGGGTGGAGATAATGATCCCAGGAAAAATTAGATAGCACCTGTCTCAAGGATCTTCTAGTCCAGATCAAACCCTTATACACCTGGAAGATCACTCCTAATACAGGCAGCAACTGTTAAGGACAAGGTAGTTCTTCTCTAATTTTAGATTCTGGGCAGAGAACCAGTCTTAATGAGCAACCAACTCATTGTCTGACCAAAGTCTTCTTTTTAGATTTTATAGTTATAATCAAAGTTAGGTTGACATTAGTTAAACATCTACTTAATTGCTCTGCTGCCTGGTAATTAGGCAGAAATGGTAAGCAATTCACATAAATGACTGTAATTAGCATTATTTTTTATATAGCGAAAGTTTTTAATTTTCCTGGTTACCTTGTAGAGTTCATTGGGTGTCACTCTTTGCTCCTCTGATAACGAACATATGCAGTATGTAAGCTGCACGCTCTCTGCGGCCTCTGGCTGGAGCCCGAATGGCCCCTCCTGCACGCCCTCACCAAGCCCCCTCTGTGGGAAGCAGCAGGGCAGAGTGGGCAAGCGCTTGGGCACTGGAGTCAAAATGCCTTCATGACTCCATGACTTAAGCTGGGTGGCTTTAGTGCAATGGTCGGCAAACTCATTAGTCAACAGAGTGGCAAACAGAAGCTCACGAGCCGCATGTGGCTCATGACCCGTGGTTTGCCTACCACTGCCTTAGTGACTTGTTTAACCTTTCACTCCCTTAGAATTGCTTAGACATACTTCCTGAGAATGTGCCTCAGCCATATTTACTAACACAGGTTAGTCATTATGAGCTCATTTATTCTTTCATCTATTTAACCAAGAATTGTGGCATCTGCTATAAACCAGGTACTCTTCTGGGTGCTGAAAATCGGTAGGCACCAAACAATTCTACCCCTATGATTTACCTTCAGAGGAGGGAGACAGCCAATCAACAAGCATTGAAGTTTATCAGGTGGCAGTAAGTCTGGTAAAGAAAAGAAGGGATAGTAAGGAATAAGGGTGAGGGAGGTTGCAATGTATTAGTCAGGATAAAGTAGGCACAACTCTAGTAACAAACCATCCCCAAATCTCAGGGGCACATGTTTGCTCATGGACATCTCCACTGTGGAGCACCACGGGATTTTATTCCACATCTTTATCACTTTGGGACCCAGCTGACTGAGTCTTCATCTGCTGCACTGTCACTGGTTATTATAGCAGGTGGAAGAAGCATGTGATGACTTCTGTCTGGAAGTGAGATCAGCTAAAGCAAATTGCACATTCTGTACTTGACTTCAGGGTGGGGTCAGGGAATGGGGACCTGCCTTCTACCTGGAAGGAGAGGAACCAGAAATATCGATGTGCTGAGGAATCTTTGTTGGCCCAGATCTGTTCTCAGTCTGCTCTGCTTTCTCTCACTTGAGCTCCATGGAGTGGCTCCCTTCCCTCTGGCTCCTGGTTGGATTTGACTGAAAGGATTTGTTGACCCAAAGGGCACATCAGCCTCCGTTCTGTGGTGGGTGTATTCCCACGGCCACTCCTGCACCCAGCACTAGCACACCATGGTTCCAGCTCTCAGATGGGCTCCGGTAGCACCGTGTCCTCATCTTGTTCCTTCAGGACTAAGGATAACTAAGGATGGTGTCAGTCTCCCTGTGTTGCTAGGCCTTGGGACCTCCAAACCTCTTGTTGCTCGTTTCCTCAATGAATAGCACCTTAATGAAAAGATCTCTTGACAGACCAGAGCTGAGTGTTCCATCGGTCAGGACTCTTGATACAATAGGTAAAGGTATTCATGACTCAGAGAATAAAAGAGGTCTGAAGGTCAAGGCTGGGCACTTTAACATCTGAAGATGCAGAAGATAAGAAGGCTCCAGCAAAGGACATTAGGAAGGAGTGGCTAAAGGGGAGGAACATTAAGTGAAGAGAGTGTTGCAAGGATGAGGGAGTATCACTTGCATCAGTGCTACTGAGAGACTGAGTCAGATGAAGACACCTTCAGGACTTAGCTTGACTGGTCTCTCCTCCAACAAGTCTATTCCAACCCCACAGAGCAGGCTCAGTAGCTTTCCGACATGCTCGCCATACTGTTAGTATCTTTGTCATGGCCATCTCCCCTACTGTCCACTTGTTCCTTGAGGGCAGGGATGGTGTCTTCCTCATTAAGGACACTGGGCTCAATGCCATGCACTTAATAGTGTTAAGTTCACATTAGTGCACAAAATACATCAGTCAATCGATATGCTGTACACCCATTCCCCTCTCCCCCACAATCCCTCACTGTCCAAGGCTCCAATTTTATTCCCAGAAGCAGAAGCTCCTACTTTTTTCACTCTCCAGGGGCCTTTTAAGCATTCCCATGATAATAGCTGCTGCTCCCACCCATAGTCCTCCTCGTGATGTTGCTGAGAACTTTTGGGATAATTTCCACCAGTTGAGCAATCTGGGTACCACAGGATGGGGCTGCAGACGTAGGTTTGTAGATTGCCTGCCCTGCGGGGGTGGGAGGGGACTTGTTGAAATATGAGGCAAAGACAAAAGAGGTAGGAAGTGAGAGGAAGAGGGAGAGAGGCAGAGAGGGAGGTTAGAGGGAAGGAGTAAGGCAGGGAGAAGAAGAGAGATGGGGTAGCGGGACAGTGAGTATGAAATAGGTGGTCTTGGAGAGATGAGCTTCCTCTTCTGTGGCATCTCAGAAAAAAAATGGTTTAGCTTACCTCTTACAGACGGGAAACTGAGGCTGAGAAGTGAATGACTTACCCAAGATTTTAGATTTGGTGTTGGGGCAGAGCTGGCCTAGACCATAGTCCTGTCTCTCAGTTCGGTGCATTTTCAGTAACCTGGTGGTGACTTTGGGGACAGGAATAGTCTTATTCCTCAGGCATGTATTTTCTCCTTATTCAGTGACACCTGGAACTCTTTGGAAAGACAACCTTTGGTTCCCCAAATGAGAACAGAAAAGCTAAAACTACAGACAATGGAGAGGAAGCAGTGCTGGGTGTTTTCCTATCGAGGAATAAATGATGGTAGTTCCTAGGTAGGCAGGTGGGGAAGGGCAGGCAAGGCCGGAAGCGTGGAGTTCAAGTGGACCTCAGATGGGGGTGGGGAAGTGGGAGGGAAGCAAATCTAGCTCTCCTTCTTCTGAACCATCTCATGATGGAGCAACTCTACCGATCACACCCAAGGGGCAGAGGGGAGGGAGAGTGTAGTGTGAATCTTGGTGCTGCTCCTATGAGGTGGCCAATGGCCTGCGGAGGAAGCTCAGGTTAGTGGGCTTCAAGGGTGACAGGTAGGATCCCGTCGGGATGTTTTCCTCCTGGTGACCGCTTCAGTGGGAGGGAGCACCCATCCTGCCCGTTGGCCCTGGGGAGGGTGTGCGCCAGGCTTTGTTGAGCTCTAAGAAGCTGGGTGATCCTGAGGTCCAGCAGTGAGCTTGCTCCTCTGACCGCTGAGCAGAGTGTTCTGGGTTTGCGCGAGGCTGGGGCGTTGCCAGACTCGGTGTCACCTCGCTCTTTCTAACAGTGCTAATTTCCGAACCCCATCAGCTCCACAAAGGGCCCGGCAGCCTCCCTGCCTTGCCAGTGAAGCTTTAACAGCAGACCGCTGAAACCAATGTGCCACGAAGCATCGTCCTAATTAAGCCTAAACAGCTCCTGTCACATTAAAGGAGCGGAGTCCATTAGGTTAGCCGGGGCTCTGGCTTGCAACTGCGTGTTTGTTTACTTGTTAATGGGCCAAGTTCAATAACCTACAGCAGCCTTTTCTTCTCATTAATACAACTGACTGATGCTTCGGACGAGGTCTGCGGGGAGCCCTGGCCTGGGAGGCAGGGTATCCTGTAATGCTGTTGACTCACCCTGTGCTGAGGTTCTCCTGCAGCAAACGTAGCACGGTCTTACCCCCCTCCCCCGCCCTCCTCCTGGGTGCTGGGGACCCTCTGAGGAGCTCTTCAATACTCTCTCCTCTGCTGCAGACATAAGGGCCTGCTCCGTCCAGGGGTCCAACAGGCTTCGAGGCTCGTGTGTACGTCAGAGTCTACCAGAGAAACAGAGCCGTGGGAGCTATTCTCTCCCTTTAGAGCTCAAGAGGCTGAAGGTCAGGACCAGGGCGGGAGTGGAGAGAAGGCACCCGGAACGATTTGGGAGGTGAAAACCATAGAACTGGGTGGGTGGGTGGGGGGGTCCTATGGGTGTGTTCGAGGCGTCTGAGAAACGTGGCTGGCTGCTTCACAAGCGAAGTAGGAGCCAAGGAAGAGGTCTGGGGTGGGTGTTTGGGAATTAGATGTTTGGGAGCCGTTAGAAATAGGTGGCAGCCCACCACATGGAGTGATAAGATCATCTGAAACAGCCCTGAGTCAGACGTCACCTCCCACTCACAGATGTGGAGACTGGGGCTCAGAGAGGCTGGGAGCTGGCCCAGGGTCACACAGCTGCTGGCCCAGGGTCACACAGCTACTGGCATCCCTCCCCCTGGGCGTCCGCTGTCACTTACCTGCTGGTCTCCCCTACAGGCTGAGCTCTGGAACACCCGGCCGTCTCACGGGGGTGGGTGGAGGTCCTGTCACTGGCTGGTGGCTGCCTGGGTAGATGATCAAGCTGAGAGCAAAAACCCCCACCTGTTAGCTGGTGGCTGATTTCTACAATTTGGATTTTGTTCTTTTGGTTTAAGTCTCCTATTTTGTGAAAAAGGCAGAGACTGGTAGGAAGGACATTTGCCACATGTTATCATTCTCACCTACTTAGTGAGTGAGTCCTGCTAGGTTTGCACTTACCAGGGGCATGCGGCCCCCTCTCTAGGGCAGGGGACAGACTCAGGTGGGTCACCCAGCAACTGGGAGGCAGCTCCCAGGTGGCAGAGCTGGGGCTGGAGCAGGTGCCTTGGAATTCCTGCTGAGTCTTTGCCCTGTGTGATTTGATTGGGTGGGTGCCAGACTCCCTGAAAGGAGCGGAGGGGTCTCAAGGAAAGGGGCCTGGGCTGTTTCAGCTGCACAGCACACAAAGGGGTTCGGGGGCTGGCTCCCTCACCCCAAGGCAGTTACTGCCAGAGTGAGTACCCTACCCTTGGACCCCGCCCATAGTGTTGAGAAAATAGCCCAGGCTGACCTTAGCCAGTTAGCATAATTTAGAACCAGGGTGAAAAGGGGAGCAAAGAACAGAGTTCATCCAGGAGAGGGCAGCCTCCAGACGGCTCCCCTGAGGGGTGCTGGTGCCGGGTCCCCCTGGAACCGCAGCTGCAGCCAGTGTTTTGGTCATCGAGGAGCCGCACGTGTGTGGGCTGGCCCTCACCTGCCCACATGGTCAGCGTGCCCTGCCCTGCACAGACCACCCAGGGAGGTGTTAGTTACCATCCAGTGCACTTCACACAAAGGCAGAAAGATGTGTATGGGATCCTAGAACGTTAGTTGCTATAGCAACATCTGCCTTTATTATCAACTAAATCCATTCACAGCATAAATATAGTAACTATTTGACTTCCCTACTCCCAGTCTGCTTGGTAGAATTTCTTAAAAATTGTGACAAAAAGACCCACAAACTACAGTACTATAGAGTGTGTGTGTGGGTGTATGTGTGTGTATGTTTATGTATGTGTGTGTATTTGTGTATATGTTTATATCTGTTTGTATATTTGTGTGTATGTGTGTGTATGTGTGGTGTGTGTATGTGTGTGTATTTGTGTGTGTGTGTGTATATGTGTGTGTGTGTGTGTGTGGGTGTAGAGGGGACTTTGGAGCAGGAGGAGATTTGTAGTTGGGCTGGATTTTCACAGGTTACAAGTTAGTGAAGATGGCTACTTCTTACAACTAACTCAGGAAAGGCAAATTCCTGGAGATTTCCAAATGGAAAGTTAAAAAAAGACGGAAGTAGGAGAGGTGGAGAGGGGCCATATTGCAGTGGAAAAAATTCTAGTTTGTAATCAGACAGACCAGGGCTCAAATCTTGGCATTCCTGTTTAACATTGGACCACTTCATCCCCTGCCTCAGTTTCCTCATCTGTACAATAAGAAAACCATATTTTGCAGCCTATTTTGGCAACTTGATCTCTTTCCATGAGGCCTGAAGACCCCATCTCTAAGGCTGGGCCAGCTTTTGAGACCTATTCACCCACAGGAGTTTATTTCCTACTAGAGGCCCAGTGCATAAAAGTTGTGCATGGGGGTGGGGTGCAGGGAGGGTCCCTCAGCCCAGCCTTCATCCTCTTACCATCCAGGATCCCTCAGGGGATGTCTGATTGATGGTTTAGGCTGCTGTTGGACATCCCTCTTGCAATCTGGACCACTGGCTCCTAACTGCTTGCCTGCCTGATCACCTCTAACCACTCTGCATTCCTGCCTCATTACTCTAACCACTTGCCCGTCTGCCTGATTGCTCCTAACTGCTCTCCTGCCTGCCTGATCACCCTTAACCACCTCTGTCTTGGCCCCTGCTGCCGTGGCTTTGTCTGAAATGACGTCTGGAAGGTCATTCGGCTCTCTGCTCTAATTAGCATATTATGCTTTCATTAGTATAGATTCCCCAATTCAGTCATCTAGAGGGAAAGTGAAAAGAGGCAGACCCAGCAGGTGAGAGTGATCTTCATGCCAGTCTGGACAAGAGGGCCAGGCCAGCCAGAGAGGACAGAGCAGGGCATATCAGGACTGGGAAGGAGAGAATGCCTGCCAATGGATATTCTGTGGCCTGTTTGTCCTCTGAAAACCCAGTTTCCAGATGTGAAGTTATGGACCAGGATTGGATGGGGGTGGAGGAGGAAGCCATGGGCAGGAATCCAGCATCCAACAGCCCTTTGAGGAGAGTCTGCTGTGAGCCAGGCACTGGTCTGGGGACTGGGATGTGAAGATGGATGGGGACCATCCCCCGGAGGCCAGAGGGACTGCTGCTATAGGACAGACACTCTTCTCGCACACCCTCTCCCAACCCCTGATTCCTTGTCCCTGAGATGAACTGATCTTTTTCTTGAAATCCAAAAAACAAAAGCAAACTCATAGCACTTGCTTCTTTTGAGGCACTGTGGGCTAAGGACTTTACTGACATGAATTCATTTAATCCTCATACTCCCTCCATAAGGTAGGAACTAACACTGTCCCACTTTGCAGATGAGCATACTGAGGCATGCAGAGGGACAAGCACAGGAGTTATGTGATTCCATAGGTACTGGCTCCAAGGGTGAGACCCAAAAACCTGAGAGCTGTTTTTGCTCTAATTCTCATAAGAGAATATACATGAAGCATGTCACCTGCGTCTGGCTGCAGGAAGTGCTTAATCAATGTGGCTATTACTGCTGTCATTGTCATTCTCTGGTAGAACTATTTTCAGGCCCGTGAAGTGTGACCTTCTTTTCCTTCCATTTGGAAATGGTACTCTTTGCCCTCAAAATCTTGGCTTGAGAGAACCTCATCCCTTTGTGTCCAGAAGTCTCTAGAACTGTGGTTCTCAACCTGTGGGTCGTGACTCCTTTGAGGGTCGAACGATCCTTTCACAGGGGTCGTCTAAAACCATCAGAAAATACCTATTTCCCATGGTCTTAGGAACCAACAGACCGCTCCTCGGTGTAGCAAAGTGTAGCAATGTAGTTTACTGTTGTTATATGAAGACTGTTACCCATGCTACACCATGATTCAAGACAAAAAATTTCATTTATTTGTAACTAGAAATAAATATTTCTCAATATATAATTACATATTGTTTTTGTGATTAATCACTATGCTTTAATTATGTTCAATTTGTAACAACGAAAATACATCCTGCATATCAGATATTTACATTACAGTTCATAACAGTAGCAAAATTACAGTTATGAAGTAGCAACGGAAATAATTTTATGGTTGGGGGTCACCACCACATGAGGAGCTGTCTTAAAGGGTCTCGGCATTAGGAAGGTTGAGAACCACTGCTCTAGAAAGAAGTCGATCTTTATTAAAGGAGGGAATCAGGTGGGGACAAAGAGCCAGATGCAGGACAAAGGTTCTGCCACCCAGCATACACGGATTACAGTCAGATCAGCCAGAATTCCAGTCCTGCATCCGAAGTATTTTATTGTTTTTGAGGCACTCGTGAATAGAATTATTTCTTTTTTCAGATATTTTGTTGTTAGCGAATAGAAATGCAACTGATTTCTTAGGAAGAAATTTTTAATGGGCTAAGTTGGATCATTTGTATTCTCTCTCTTTAGTCTATTTTCTCTTAAAAATTTTAAATAAAATGGCAAATATCCCCTTGCTTTAGGAAGATGACAATCCATGTGTTTCTTTTATCCATTTGCCCCAATCAGAAGTAGATGAGGTTGCTAATAAAGAACAGGAAACCCTTTCTTTCTCCTCCATGGATATTAAAGTAGCAGGTGGTTGTGTGAGATTTTCTCCTTAGCCTCTCCCTCACAATGGCCTCAAACTTGTCTCTCTGAGAGTCTCAAAAACTGACTTGGGGATCTTGTCTCCTAGCCCGAATGTGCCTCCTAAAATGAATTTTAAACAAGGGTTCTTGATGGAGATTTCAGCAACGCCCTGAGTCGGTTCCTTCTTCTGTTTATTCTTCTGATTATCTACATACATGATTGAATGCCTACCATGTGCGAAGTACAGGTGATCACCGTAGATTCTATGTTGATTTCGCTTGCTTGCCACAATTTATTGTAACCCCCAAATCAGTCCTCGTGGCTCTTTCGTGGTCATACGTGGGCACGTATAGTATGGGGGAAGGTTTGAGGTGCTTGCCAGGCGCTTTTCCAGCTGGGACAAGGCATCTCTCTGCCTTCTGGTTTCCTCTCTCAGACTAAAGAAGTGTCCTTTTTGTGATGTGTGTAGTGCCCTGGTTTTTACATTTTTCTTGGTGATTTCTGTATTTAAAATAGCCCCAAGCCCTGTGCCGAAGTATGCCTGTTGTTCCCAAGCACAAGAAAGCTGTGATGTGCCTCAGGGAGAAAGTATGTGAGTTAGAGAAAGCCTCATTCAGGCATGAGTTTCGGCGCTGTTGTTGGCCACGGGTTCAATGAATCAACAATATATATTCAACAAGGTGTCTTTGCACAGAAACACACTCCCTCCCCTGCCCCCCGGAGCAATCGGTTCAGAATTCAGCGTCCACAGTAACTCTATGGAACATAAATACCAGAGCGAGCGAGAACCGACTGTACATCAAAGGGGAGCAGTTTACCTTAGGAGATGAGAGAAACGCACATAAAACAAGCAACTCACAATCGGAACAATGGAAGTGGCACAAATAAGAGAGAATAGGAAGATGGGTCCAGCTAGAGCGAGGAGTGTGAAGGAGTGGTTGTGACCCAGGTTCTGCAGAATGAGGAGGTTTTATACAGCCCAGCAGCTAAGCATAGCACTGAGGAATAGTCTTGTTTGGGGAGGAGAGGTTGTAAGTCAGTTTGTTTGAATTTGATGTATTTTTTTTTTAAACCTGGGGCATATGAAAATAAATTTGGAAAAATAGTGCAGGTAGAGGTTATGGAGTGTCCTGAATGAAAGTCTGAAAAGGTCTGGGTTTGTTCTCTAAGCCATTTAAACACACACACACACACAAAACAACTTTATTGAGGTATAATTTACATAAAGTAAAATGCACCCATTTTAAGTGTACAGTTTGATGAACTTTGACAAATGTGTACTCTCAAGTAAATACCACCGCAGTCAAGATATAAATATACCTTTGCAATCAATACCCCTACTATGCATAATACTTGCAATATAGATCAATTTGTTCTTAAAGGACTTTATATAAATGAAATCAAATAGTTAGTACTCTTATGAGACTGGCTTCTTTTGTTCAGCATGTTTTCAAGATTTACCATTTTGTGTGTAATATATAGGTTTTTTTTAAAGGCTGAATCATATTCCATTTTATAGATGTACCCAAATTTGCTTATCAATTCACCCATTGTTAGACATTTAGGTTGTTTCCAGTTTTGAGCTATTATAAATGAAATTTCTGTGGCCATTTGTGAACAACTCTTTTTGTGCAAATATACTCTTATTTTTCTTGGACAAAAACCTGAGTGGAACTGCTGGACTGTATGTTAAGTGTAAGTTTAACTTTTTCAAAAACTGCCAAACTATTTTAAGACATTTTCTATAGCCCACGCCATCAATGAAAATTCCAGTTGCTTTATATCCTCATACCTAATATGGTCAGTTTAAAAAGATTTTTTTATAGAGAAAGGAAGGGAGAGAGAGAAACATCAAGGTGAGAGCAAACATTGATTGGCTACCTCCTGCACATCTCCTAATGGGGACTGAGCCTGCAACCCAGGCATAAGTCCTGATTGGGAACAGAAATGGCAACCTTTCAGTCATGGGACGGGACAGTGCCCAACCAAGTCACACCAGCCGGAACAAGATCTACACTAATAAAAGAGAAACATGGAAATTAACCATCACTCTGCTATGCCCACAAGCTACACTCACCAGCCAATCAGGAGCGAGTATGCAAATTAACCCACCCAACATGGCAGCCAGCCATATAGCTGGAGCAAGCAGGAGGCTTGGGTTGCCCCTGGCAATGGAGGAAGCCAAGCTTCCTGCCTGCCCTGGCCAGCCCTGGCCTCTGCTCAAGTCCACAAAGTTTCAATTATAGAAGATAAAAAAATCCTAGATACTTGTTTCTAGCCAGCCCTTGCCTCTGCTCAAGGAAGCATTGAAAAAAAAGAAAAAAAGAAAAAAAGGAGGGGCTGGGACCTTGGGGTCGTCTGCAGTGATCAGGCCATGATGGAACAGCAGGGGCTGTTGGGAGTAAGCAGACCTGCAGGGGGGCCAGTTGAGGGTGAGCAGGCCGTTAGTGCGGGTCAGTTGGAGGTGATCAGGACAGCGGGAGGGGGCAGTTTGGAATGAGCAAACCAGCAGGGGTAATTGGGGGTGAGCAGGCCAGTGGGAAGAGAAGGTGGGACCAAGCAGGCCAGCAGGGGGGCAGTTGGGGTAAGCAGGCTGGCATGGGGGCAGTTGGGGGAGAGCAGGCCGGCAGGCAGAGTGGTTAGGGGCAATCAGGTAGGCAGGCACTCAGGTGAGCAGCTGGAGCCAGCAGTCCTGGATTGTGAGAGGGATGTCTGACTGCTGATTTAGGCCTGATCCCTGTAAACTGGCAATAGGACATCCTTTGAGGGGTTCCTTATTGGAGAGGGTGCAGGCTGGGCTGAGGAACATGCTCCTCCCCCCCATGCATGAATTTTGTGCACTGGACCACTAGTATTTTAATGATTTTTATTTGACCCATGGATTATTTGAAAGCAGTTTATTTAATTTCAACACATTTTGAGATTTACCAGTTAATTTTTTGATATTGATTTCTTCATTCTTTTCTCTAAGTACGTGGTGCTGACAGTGTTCTACAACTCTATATTAGTGCAAGTTGGTTCAGAAGTTGTTCAAGTCTTCTATATTTTTATTGAGTTTTTGTTTTACTGGTTTTATCAATACTGAGAGGCATATTGAAATCTTTAACTATAATTATGTATTTATCTACTTCTTCTTTCAGTTGTATACATTTTTGCCTCTATTACTGGAAACTCTGTTGTCAGGTATATACCCTTTAGGGTTATTATGTTTTCTTGAGTAAGTGACCCTTTTATCATTATTAGATGTTATTTGGACATTAACACAGGCACTCCAGTTATCTTGTGGTTAGTTTTGAATCATATACCTTTTAACCATCTTTTTAGTCTTAACTTTGGCTTTCTATTTAATGTTGGTTTCTACTAGACACCATATTCTTTTGTGTTCTGCTTTCTTATTTAGCCTGCTTCTACCTTTTAGTTGAACTGTTTAGACTACTTGCTTTTAATGTAATTATTGATATAGTTGGGTTTAAATCTAGATTTTTTAAATTTTCTTCTCAGGTTTGTTTTCATCTGTTCTTTGTTTATATTTTACTCTTTATTTACTTTTTTTAGATCAAACATTTTGTATTATTCTATTTTCTCTTCACTATTGGCTTGCCAGCTACACATATTGTGTGTGTGTGTATGTGTGTGTAAGGGGGTGAAGGAGGAGGGGGAAGGGTTGCTCTAGGATTTGAAATATGTATCTTTTTAAAAAAAATCCTCACCCAAGGATATGTTTATTAATTTTTTTCCTTTATTTTAGAGAGAAGAAGGGAAAGCAGTTGCTCTGGTATGTGCCCCAACTGAGGATCAGACTCGAAATCTAGGTATGTGCCTTGACCAGGAATAGAACCCACTTCAAACAACAGAGCCACCCAGCCAGGGTGTGACATGCATCTTTAAATTAGCATAGTCTACCTTTAAATAACGTCACACCACTTCATATACAGTATGAAAACTTCAAGATAATATACTTATGTGTTTCCCTTTCTTTTTGAAAAAAGAATATTTTTATTGATTTAAGAAAGGGAGGGAGAGGAAGAGAGAAATAGATACATCAATGATGAGAGAGAATCATTGATCGGCTGCCTCCTACATGCTCCCTATTGGGGATAGAGCCCACAAACCAGGCATGTACCCTCTGACCGGGAATCAAACATTAACCTCCTGATCCATACATAGGTTGACATTCAGCCCTCTAAGTCACACTAGCTGGGCTGTGTTTCCCTTTCTGTCATTCATGTCACACATTTTATTTCCAAGTACGTGATAAACATAACAAATTGTTAGTTTTTTTAAAACAATTATCTTTTGAAAAGTTAAACTATTAGAAAAACGATTTTTACAGGTCTCTTTTCTTCTCCCTCAGTCATTGGAGAGGTCCATTCACTCCCCAGGGTCTCTCTCCAGGACTTTCTGATTGGTTGAGCGACATGGAAAAGGTGGGCTCAGTGTGGGAATCAGGTATGGTGTTGGGTTCTCTGGGGCTGCAGAAGCCTTTCTTCTCCGACACAGAACCCCAAAGTGACATCTCCCCAGGACGTCTTCTTGGCTGGGCACGATGCTTCTAGATTGTTGAAACAGTCATTTGAATCTCTAACAGGGGCTCAAGTAGAAGGGATGGAAAGAGCAAGAAAGATGTCACTTCCTTACATAGTTTTGGGGATAATGCTCAGCTGTGTGAGGGAGGCATGATATATAAAAACCAGTTATTTCTCCAGCAGGTGGGAAGCACTTACAGCTAAAGAATTTTCGTTTATAGCAAGCACTTGCTATGCCATGTGACCACAACTTAGAGTTAAATACAGTTTTAGATTATATTTGTAAAGATATGGTATCTAAGTAGCTCACATGAAGAGTTTTCATTTTACTTTACGTTGGCCAGTGTATGCTTACAGTGTTTTCATTCGTTTTTAGGTGCCGTTTTTAAGAGAGACATAGCAAATTGATCTCCTAAAGCATTAAGAAGTCAGCTGGGCCCTAACCAGTTTGGCTCAGTGGATT
This sequence comes from Lasiurus cinereus, assembly GCA_011751065.1. Lineage (NCBI taxonomy): Eukaryota > Metazoa > Chordata > Mammalia > Chiroptera > Vespertilionidae > Lasiurus > Lasiurus cinereus. Next base: position 21,315,506 of record JAAGEH010000042.1, on the reverse strand, counting down.
CTGGTCAAGGGCATGTACCTTGGTTGCAGGCACATCCCCAATGGAAGGTGTGCAGGAGGCAGCTGATTGATGTTTCTCTCCCATCGATGTTTCTAACTCTCTATCTCTTTCCCTTCCTCTCTGTAACAAATCAAATATATATATATGTGTGTGTGTGTGTGTGTGTGTGTGTATGTGTGTGTGTGTGTGTGTGTGTGTATGAAGAAGTCAGCTGGGAAAATGAAAGGATCTGAAACCAGGTGATATGTGTTATGGCTGAAGGAAATCTATATGGTGCTCTTGCAGAAGAAAAGACTCAAAGACTTTCAAATATCTGACAGGCAGTCCTTTGGAACAGGAATTAGAGTAGATCTGAGTGGACCCAAGAGATGGAATTAGGAGCATCTCAAGAAAGTATGAGGGAATCCTGGCCATTGTGGCTCAGTTGGTCAAGTGTCATCCCATGCACCAAGAGGTCTCTGGTTCAATTCCTGGTCAGGGCACACACCCAGATTACAGGCTCGATCCCATTATCCCTAATAATGGATATTCCTCTCTCACATCAATGTTTCTCTCTCTGTCTCCCTCTCCATTCCCCCTTCCTCTAAAATCAATAAAAATATATTAGAGAAAATATCAAGAAAGTCCACGTAAGGGAGAACTTCTTCACAATCAAAACTGTTCCAAAATGGATTAGCTTGTCCAGTGGGCTGATCAGTTCCCCCTCACTGGATAGATTTGGTGAGCATCCGGGGGAAATATGTGGAAGGTTCCAATATCTGAAAGACACTAGGGCTATTTGATTCTTTGACTTTTTTCTCCATGATGAATCCTGTTATGCCTCAGTGCCCTCTGAGAGGCCAGAGATAGAGCTCAGAGAAACTAGAAGACCTTGGATGATCAGATAAAGAGGGTGACAGCCAGCGGCCCCTATTCTGAGCTACCCTTAGAGGCAGAGTGGAGGAAGGAAAATAAAAAATTCCAAGAAGGAAAACACCTTAAGTTGCTCTTGGCAAACGTTTGAAATTGCACCACCAGTCTTATGCAGACCTACAGGGGGAGGTTGGCTACTGTTACGCTGGCCCCTCTGTCTGTACTTTCCAAGGTAGGAGGCTGATCTTAGACCACCTTTACTCTCCATCTGGGGAGGTGGGTGAAGTGAGTGTAGGACTGTTGTCACTAACAGGAGACAGAGCTTACACCAACTCGGAAGCTGTATTTGATATTTCCTGGCATGGGGATAGTCTCAGCTGTCCTTCCTCCCTTCAGCTTGTCCAGCTTCCCCGGTCTCTAGAATGCATGGGCCTTCTCCCCAGTACCTGCGAGCATTCCCCAGGTTGCTGGTGGTGCCTTCTCACTTGAAATCGATGCATTCTTCATTCACTGCCTTTGGGATCTCCTTTTTACAAGTACTTTGTCTTGTCTCTTCAAAATATTGTAAAATCCCTAGGTGAGACTTGGCTTGTACTTTTGTGTGTCTCCCATAGCACCTAACCAGTGCTCTTGCATAATGAAGGTGCTTGTTCAAGTATTAAGGATAAATGCCAATTTGTCAAAGTAGGTTTTTTTGGGGAAGGAGATGATATTGGCTAGCTTTTATTCAGGGAAGATGTGGACTCTTCATTATGAACACTGGTCATTGAACACCAGATGTTTTCTTTTCTTTTTTTTAAAATATATTTTATTGATTTTTTACAGAGAGGAAGGGAGAGGGATAAAGAGTTAGAAACATCGATGAGAGAGAAACATCGATCAGCCGCCTCCTGCACACCCCTTACAGGGGATATGCCCACAACCAAGATACATGCCCTTGACCGGAATTGAACCTGGGACCCTTCAGTCCGCAGGCCGACGTTCTCTCCACTGAGCCAAACCGGTTTTGGCGAGATCTTTCCTTTTTAAAAAGCCCTTCACATATACTGACTGGTTACATCATTTGGAAATTCCCGCAGCTGCAGTAGGGGTTGGGATCTTGAGTTCTCTCCTGGCAAAACCTTTGGAGATTGCCTTTGAGGTCAGTTTGACACTGTGTGTTACAGTGTATTTGGGGGATTCTGCAGAGTGGAGCTGTTTTTACAGCCTGGCTGAAAGTTCATGTGTGGGGAAACCAAGGAAACCACATCTGAAAGGCTGCACGTGGACCGAAGAATAGAATCCGACACCGTGCTGTTGTATTTTTAAAATAACAAAACTTGGCAGGTAATGGGAGCACACCCTGGTTTAATTGCTTTGGGTATTAATTAAAAAAAGAGAACAGGCTTTCAGGGAGGGGTTTTCATGACTGTAGGAGTGTTTGAACATTAGCTGCGCGTGTGTAAGTATATCCTGTAAATCATTACCGAAGTGAAGAAGATGAAGAAGCATGACAACCTCGTTTTACTGTCCGCACAAAGACCTGTTAGCAGTAAAGTGCTGGGTCCCCAGGGGAGTCTGTGCTGGGGGGGCTTTCTCCTACGCTCGGCCTTAACTTCTCCGCTCTCCATTCAGAATCTTCACCCCTGGTGCCTAGACCATTCTCATTATTTTTCCTCCTTGATACTTAACTGTGAAACATGAAACCATTGTCTTGTCCGTATCTTTTAAATCATCACTGACAGAGCTGACCTAGCTGGCTGGGCTAGTGGATGCTGGCTTCACCCACTCCTTGCGTTCACCTAGTCATGAGGGTTGTTCTCCGGGAACTTGCGGGGTTTTATGGCAGAAGCTAAGATAGCTGGGAAGAGGGGTCCTGTTGCTCTCAGTTCCAGCTCTCTCCAGAGTGCTGAGCAGCCTTGAGCCATTTTTCAGATGAGAGGAAGTAAAACCAGTGTCTGGTGCTGTCTCTAGCTGTGACCTTGAGGAAGTTGTTTCTCAGGGTCATGATTTCTCATCTTTAGAATGATGGCATGGATTGGATTCTCTCTAACGAGACCTTTGGTTCCACAACCTGTGATTCTGCTGTAGCTCAGCATTCTCCACCCCTGCGCCACACCACAGGGCTCCACGGGTGTGCAACAGACACAAACGGCTGCATTTCAAGGGGGGGCGGGCTCAGCCTAAGTGCATGAAATGGCATTTGCAAAGTCATGAGAAGCTGTGCCCTGGCACACGGAAGAGCTGATATGTGAATTCATGAAAATGTCCTGGTACAAGGCCCTGAGCATCTTAGAGGAAAGAAGCTATAAAAATTCAATACGTACATGATTCTTCTCTCATTCTGTCATATAGTTTCCGTAGGCTAAAGTGAATCTCAGTAGTGTCTAAGCTTGGGGTGTAGATTTTTTATTACCTCCCTCTTTTTTTGTGCTGCTCATGGCCTCCTTTAATTAGGCTACAACAGGAAGGAGCAAGCAAGGCCCTCAGCTGGTCTAGGGATGTGGGTATGGTGCCGGGGTGAGGCAGTAGCCTGGCATTGGGCACAAGCTGCAGATGGAGCTGCTTTCCTCACTGAGGGACCAAAGTTGTCCAAGGGGCTCTTAGCATCCAGAGACGTGCAGAAGTCAAAGGGACCTTCGCAGAGGCCCAAAGAGGCCACGACTAAACACGTGGTGCTATATGACCTATGAGATACAGGGAAACAAAGAATACTAAACACCTTTAATCTGGAAATGAGAAGCCTTGGGAATGGCATTGGAATGATTTTCCAATACTTAAAGGACTGTCATGGGTGTGCTTTGAGAGTATGTCATTGATGGGAAATTGGATTTTGCTTCAATTGCAATAAAAATATTCCAACAGCATGTCAGAAATTGGAATACTAATATTTTTACATCTTCATTTTTTACAATTATAAAAGTACTTTTCCTACCTAATTTAACAGCACTGTGAGATAGGTAAGCTATTATTATTATTATTATTAATAGTAGCAGTATATTAATTTTTATCATTACTATCACTAACATTATTTTTTCAGATATGAAAACAGAATGTGCTAAATGATTTTTTTAAAGTCATGAAACTATTAAGTATGTCTGACTTTGTATCCTAAGCTTTTCATTAAGTTTGCAAACACGCACGCAGCCCCCGAACTACAGATGTGTGAGGAAACACATACCTGCTGCCTCACCTGTTGTGTCAGTCAGTCTGAGACTGACAGCTGCCCTCTTCTTTACACACTTCCCAGAATTCCTCTCCTGCAACAGCAACCTCAGATCGCCAATTCCAAGGCCTCTCTACTTCTTACGGGCCTAGCATGATCTTCTTCTAACATTGGCCGAGATCATCTGGGAAGAAACAGCAGGGGAGACTGGAAACCTGGAGTGCTAAGTGGCTGATTCACGGTCTAATTTGGGGGGCCCCACGGAGCAGCTGAGTACATTCCAAGGAGCACAGCTGGATTCTCGCCGTGTTGCTATTATAGGATTATCGGAAATGGCAACCAACAGCAAGCAGTGGTGCCCCTTTCCTCGGATCCGAGGGAAACTCAGCAGCAATAGTCCATGCCCTCGGCAGGGTCTGGCCTGAGGGAGGATGAGAGGGCAGAGGAGAAGGAGGGTGCTAAACTCCCTTTAATGAGGGCAAGATGATCCTCCTTTTGAAAGATCTCCAAAGAATAATTCCATATTTTGCCCCAGTTCCTAGCCAATTTCTGAAGTGCTTCATTTTGCCAAACACAAATACCTCCTGCTGAATTTAGTGAGCGGGTGACACCCTCTGAGCGCTCCCTCATAGGGAGCGTGTCGGAGACGCAGGAGAACTCGCAAGCGCTTTCTGACTTCAAGGCGTGCTCAGTGTCAACTTCCCAGAAAGAACAGAAATTGAAATAGTTGGCATATGAAGGGAAGTGTTAAAAGTCCACGAAAAGAGCTATAAAAACTGGGGCACGGAAACATGGCTCCATTTGCTATACAGGAATATATATATAATTTTAAAGAAAAAAATAATGTTTTAATGTCATGATAGAAAATAAGAACAGAAAAATGATGAGCATGTGAGAAGCTGGGCAGGGATAGGGTTTGAGCAACAACAGCCTTCTGTCTCTCGAGTTTTTTTTCTTCCTTTCCAATTCCTTGTTTCTAAGGCAAGTTGGAGGGTTTCTTAGTCCCAAAGTCTTCTTTCCTATTTCTCTCTGCTGGCCTAGGGGCCTCAGGTGAACAGGCCATCCTGCAGCATCCCTAAACCGTCCAGAGGTGGAGATGGTCTTGCAGGGTAGACCTGCCTAGACACCCCATCCAGACAGTAACAACTGCAGACAAGTTACTTGTGGTGAAGCCTGCTGATGTGACGAGGTGACCAGGGTGAGTCGTGTAAGTTAGGGAGGGCATCCTGGTGGAGGTGGGCTGCAGCAATATTCTGAAGGTGGTGAGAGTTGTGTTTGGGGTTGGGGTTAGGGGTGGGCAGGGCATGGAGACAGAACCCGGGAGAGAGCAGAATCCAGTCAAACTTGAGCATGAGATGGGAGAGGGTGAGAAGGTACTCTAGGATGATGATCATAATTCAGATCTTTAGAATCTGAGTCCCTGTTTCCATCCTCACACTACCTTTTCTCTTTCCTTCTCCCTCCCATCCAGAATACACCTATAGCTTTTTATCACACTGTTCTCGGAGCATATGGATGGAGCTAGAACAAACACGTCCATTGGATTTCTGATAGAATCTTCTTACTTGCCTCACCTTAACAATGATCTTAAAAGCTCAGGCTTTACTTCTTTAAATTCTAAAAAGCTCAGCTTTAAACTTTAAGAGCCAAAGTCTAGAGAGCTGAGATTTGTGAAAGAAGGATGACATAATGTATTTTCCACTCCAAAGGAGATAAACGTGTGATCAGTTGAGGGGAGGAGGAGAACCCAAGCCAAGTGGGTATTGCTAGTGCTCAGAGGCTAGAAACTAAGAGCTTCTGGGAAGGGGCTCCGCAAACTATTTCCCTGGGCTGAGGTACAGGTGGGGTGAGGGGTGAGAGAGGCATTGAAACTGTTAAAGTGTTGAAAGAACTCCCGGAGCTGAAGACACTGTGCCTCTCTCTTCCTGGACTGCAGCCCAAAGACCACGTTGCCCTGCCTCCAGCATGGCCCTGGGCTGTAGAATGAGCACAGCTTCATGGAATCCCACGCGATTCTGACCTCTCCTTGGTGGTGGCCGGGGACAGCCAAAGAGTTTCCATGGCGCCCACAATGGCCGCAGAAGTGGCTGGGAACAAGTCGGCAGGTCCTAAGGAGCCTGGGCTTGGATTCTGCGAGGAAGATGCAGGATGCAGGTACCTGCACGAGAAGCTCTAGCAGGATGGTGAACGGCGAGAACAGAGAAGACCAGGCCCGCCTCTGTGGAGTCAGTCAGTGCAGAGGACAGCTCGAAGACCAGGTGTCTTTCCCCAGAAGCCAGGTGACACCTGCCCCTCTCCAAAACAGGACTTTAGAACCAGAGGGAAGGAGAAGATTGTACATCTCAGATGAACCATATTTAAATCCAAAAGAGGCTGAGTGACCTTGCATTGAAAAAGATTGCTTTTTGCTAGAGAGAAAGAAATGAGGGCACAGAATTCAGTTCTGTTACAGTCCATAAAAACATCACTTTTTTTTTTTTTTTGCAGTCCATGTTGCACATTTAACTTGATGTCTAGGTTTGCCGAGACGTAGTGGAGACACTACAGTGAAGTGGGGCAGGAGACACATGGAGACCTCCGGAGGGGAGGCTCAGGGCTCAAGGCTCATGGGAGCTAATGACAAGGGAACGAGTTTCTGAGAGGAGGCTGGGAATGGGAGAGAGAGGTCTGTGTAGCAGAAAGGACTGCAGTGAGATCGGTGAGGCAATTTTCCAACACATCGATCTGTCCCGTTGGGAGCTCTGGTCATGCCTTCAAACTGCTCTTTCCAGGGAATCTTTATGAACCCAAGGATGGCTCTGACTCCCCACCCTCTCAGCTCTGAGAGGCGGAGCCTGTCTACCAGAGCCATGAGAGTGACCCCCGTACTTGAGACAGGAAGGAGGTGTGGGAGCTTGCTGCTCCAGCAGTGCGTGTGACCCGCTGGGGCCAGGCCTGGGAGTCACTGTCTGCTCCTGCAGCGTCTGGCGAGGAGAATGAGGCCGCCGAAGAGGAGGTGAACTCACTTGCTCTGAATCAGAGTATAATGAAAGAGCTACGTAAGTTCCTCTAAAGGAAACCACCAACCCACTCAGATTTCTGATCATTGAGCAGCCAACTGTGAAATTTAATAGGAAAATTATTTGTCAGCTAGTCCTCCAGAGCAAGACAGATTTGCGTAGGAGAATGGATTTATGGCTCTGGTGGGGAGCCTCTTCCTTCTTCCAAAGGTCTCCCCGACTTCCTTGCTCTCTACTGCTTTTCACCTTTGCTTCTTCCCTTCCCTCCCTTTCTGTTTGCCTCTCCTGCCCTAATGCTTGACCTTCCATTGTGGTTCCCTGAGCTTCAATTTTGCATCCCCGGAAAACAATGGGATTCCCCACTTTTAGGAGGAGCTGGGTTTTCTTTGTACTTTCTGCGTCTTTGTAAAGTTCAGAAAAGATGTGCCAGATCCCACACTTTATAAATTCTGGGTTTCACACTCTCTGAGCAATTTTGCTTGTGGAGCAGGTTTGCTAGAAGAGTGTGAGCCTTTGATGTTTCCTCACTTGCAATATGCTGGATTAGGATTTTTGTCTCTTGTTTTCTTTTTCTGTCTGTTGGTTCTACAGTGAAATTAACTAATAATCTCTTCCCCCCCTTTTCCTTCCATTGAATCTATTTTGAAATAACACCCAATTAATTCCTATATGGCAATCAGTGAACTCATTTTATTTTTTTACATATTCTTTCCAGCTGCCCTGTTTTTAATGGTTTTACTGCATAAGGATTGTCAGAACATGTATCTCTATGTATTACCTCACGTACTCATACATACTCTTCTTTGTAACTGTAATTAGTCTTATATTTATCAGTAAATACATACAATGCTTCTAAAAATTTCATTTTTTAATTGTTTGCTGCTAGTTTATGAAGGAGTACTAATTTGGTATATTGATCTTGTAAGACTACGGTCTTAATAAAATTCATTATTCATTCTAGGGAGTGTTTTGTGGTTTACTGAAGACTTTATACATAAAAATTATGTCTGTTTAATCATACATATTGCCTACTTTTTAATTCATTACAAGTGTATTTTCCTTTACCATGCTAAGCATAGTTATAGTGGTTGTTTTAAAGTCCTCATCTGAGAATTCTAACATCTTGAACATGAGGGTTGGCAAATGTTAACTTTGCCCTTGAGAATGGGTCACATTTTCCAAAACCTTCTTTTATCAAATAATTTTTAATTGTACTCTGGATATTGTGAATGTTATATTGTAGAAACTTTGCATTCGGTTATGCCAGTACGTAATTTCTCCAAGGAGTGTTTTATGTTTGTTTTTATTTTATTTTATTTTTTTACCAGAGGAGTAACTTCATTTAGATGCAGATCGCCAACTATCAAGTCTCTGTTTGGTGGTGATTCAGATCTTAGTTCAGCAATTACTATAATCTGCTTTTATTTTGTTCCACATATGCAACAAGGGCAAGCCTGAGACTTCAGCTAGGTTTGTATGTAGAGTTTGAAATTCTCCTTTTCTTCCTTTCTTCTTTCTGGGGTCCCCCTTTACATTCCAGAGACCTTGATTATCCTGAATCCTTTGCATGGTTTCTGTGGTCAGAAAGAGGGTGGACTTTCTACCAGAATTTAAGCCATCCCACCCCACTGTTGATGCAACTGCGGTCTCCCTCAGGGCAAAGTCAGGATAAACAGGGCACTCCTTCCATACTATCACTTGCTTTAAGTTTTACGCCCCTCAAAACAGGCCTGCCTTTTTTCAGCCTTCAGAGTTCCCAGGTAATTTTTAAAAATATATATATTTTATTGATTTTTTACAGAGAGGAAGGGAGAAGGATAGAGAGTTAGAAACATCGATGAGAGAGAGACATCAATCAGCCACCTCCTGCATGCCCCCTACTGGGGATGTGCCCGCAACCAGGATACATGCCCTTGACTGGAATTGAACCCAGGACCTTTCAGTCCCCAGGCCGATGCTCTATCCACTGAGCCAAACCGGTTTTGGCTCCCAGGTAATTTTTGCTGTACTTTCCCCTAGGGTTAATAGCTGTTATTTTGTTTGGTGTTCACTTCTACGTAGCAGAAGCAGAACTTCTTTTATATTAAAAAAAAAAAAAAGGCCCAAGAATGTGAAGTTCATGAAGGAATCCAGCCTTGGGCAGTCCCAGTGCAGATTAGTTTAGGTCCGAAGAGTCTTTCAACAATAATTCCTCAACTCCATCTGTGGCAAAGCCTGCCTTTGCTGGGTTGAGGCTGATGGTGGGACTCACTGCATCTCTGAAGGGGCATTTCCTGCCAGTGGTGGTCCGAGCCCCAGTGTGGCCTTTGCCAGCCATGGAGCCGGATGGAATCAGGCAGGGTCAGGGCTCACATCCTTCACCTCCCAGAGTGCAGGCCTCGTGCTGAAAAGCATCACAATTTTCAGAGCAGATGTAGGGACAACAGGAGTAAAATCTCTTTAAATCTCCTGTAGATGGGGATGTCCTTCAGTCCGACAGTGAGATGACCACTCACTGTGTCTACAAAAGCACAAGGAAAGAGGATCAAGGACAAGTTTTGTTTCTTAAACCCTGAGATTTGCAGTCCCTGGATCTAGCACACATTCTGCCTTTTGAATGATGTTCATAGTTTCTGATCTTTCTCAAGTCCCACTTCTTGCATTGAGCCTTTTCCAATTGTCACTAATCTCATTCTTTTAAAAACATCTCAAAGAACAGAGTGTCTGGGAGCTATAATGCCCCCTTATGTTGTCTTCTAATAATTTCATAAGCACATGTCCTGTCTTTTCAAACGGCCTACAGTCATTTTGAGAGCTGGGTTTTTTTCCTTAAACAATTTATCAACCCAGCAGTGCCTAGCATAGGACATGCTATTAAAGTAGAGTTGAGCTGAGCTGGAAACTAGGAAACAATTTTGACAGCTCAGAGCTCTGGGTTTGCCTCAGAAAGAAATCTCTGCAAATTTCGCAGTAGGTGGTTTTGAAACTATGCTGAGAACACACCAAGAAGGAAAGGCCAATCTTACCAACTCAGGGCTCCCAGAATGCCGTGCAGGATATTAGAAGGTAAGCTTTAAAAGAAGGAACTAAATAATGGACCTGTGTATCTGAAGATTTCAACCTAAGTCCAGGAGCTTAAAGCCAAGATGAGAATTATCAAGAAAGTAAACATGGCTATTTCAACAGCTTAGTGATTTACCCTGTTAAATCTTGGGGCATGATCCTGACACTTTAATTGAAATTAAAATTTAACGCCAATAAAATAAGGACACAGCACAGAATAAGAGCAGTACTTACTCTCACCTTCACACTAAATGTCAACTTGACTCCCCGCCCCCTAAAAGCTCTGTAAGCCCAAGGAATTTTCTGAGCAGGATGTCTTCAGATCAGCAACTGTAGTTACCTTATTCTTATTCTAGTCACAAGTGGGTTTTGAACGGTCTACGTTCATCATTTTGCTTCCTGACCCAACAGGATAAACTCTTGAAATGGTTTTGCCAGGACTGCTTCTGGCTTTGCTTCACACCCTGTGCTTTTTCTTCTGGTCCATCTTGCGAATAAACCTCCTTGCTTTCTGCATCCTCTACTTTCCTGCACTTACTGTCCATACTGCCGATAGGCTCAAGTCATCCTATGCTCGATGCACACCTAATCCTACTCACTCACGTTACACAGGGGAAAACCAAGACCCAGAATACCATAGTCAGTTTTCCAAGGCCACACAGTGATTGGATGGCAAAACTGTGCTGGGAATCTGAGTCTTCACTAACGGTTCGGTATGCTTCGACCTACTCAGCACTGCCCACATGTATTGTCAACAGGCAGTAACAATAATGATGTGGCACTTCTGTATCATGCTTCACTTCCGTCTTTCCAGGTTGAGCAATGTTCCATTGCATGTGTGCACCCCATGTTCTTGATCCATTCATAACTGGAAGGATTTTAACAGTCACTCTGGGGGATCAGCAGGGTTTTAGAAAGAAGTGGAGGGGACAAAGTGGCATCAAGGAGCCGAGGGAGGGGCTATGGTGGCCGGGCCTCAGGCATGGCCATGTGTTTGGATTCCAGAGACATTCTAGAAGTGGAATTGGCTAGATAGGATAAAGGTGACAAATGTTTGTTCCAACCCTAGAAAACCAGGTTGGGGAGGCCTTTATGCTTTATTCATTAAATTACTTCGTAAAAACTTTGATCAAGGCTCTGGCTGGTAGCTCAATTGGTGGAAGTGTGTTGCTGATACACCAAGATTGTGGGTGCAGTCCCCAGACAGGGCTAACACAAGAAACAACCAATGAATGCATCAACAAGTGGAACTACAAATCGATGTTTGTTCTTCTCTCTCTCTCCCTTCTTCTTTCTAAAAAACAAAAAACAAACAAACAAACAATTAAAAAAATGTAAAACTTGGACCAATACTCATCCCTCAGATGAGTAACACTATGCCCGCCATCATAGAATTGAGCTCTGTTTGTGGATGGGAGTACTTACTGCGATTTTCCATGTCCTGGATACAATGTACCAACATGGTCCTCTTTCCTTTGTTATGACTTTGTGCTCACTAAGCAGCCGCTGAGGACTAATTTGGTTGTGCAGATATGCTGATAGCAAGGAGGAGGTATGCTGGCTGCAGAATTTGAGTCCATTACTCCAGGCCCCTGTATAAATTAGCAAACTGGCGTGCCAGTTTTTCAGCTTCTGGAAACTTTGGTTTATTATGTGACTTTTCCCCTGAGACTGCTTCATTTCAAAGGAACGAACACAACTGAGGTCCTGAGGCTGTCCAGCGGAGGTCCAGTTCTGAACGGAGAGGCCCAGGCTGAGGCCCCGTGGGCCCTTCTTAGACAGCTGCCGGCCTCCCTCTGGGCCACAGAGGAAGATTTCTTAAACGGCAACACCTCCACATAGTCACAGCCTTCCGAAGAATCACTTAATTGACGTTTTTGGCATTTTATGAATGTATACGAGCTAAGAGTCTTTTGCAGGTGGGGTTTGGTATTAATAAGGCCTGATGACAAGGTCAGAGAGAGAACAGACTAAGGGGGACCCCCTCTCCTCCCAGGCAGTCCTAGAGAACTGTGAGACAGAGAGGATGCTTGGATTTATTTCAGGATAGGGTGGATTAAAAAAAAAATCCTGGAGTCAGTGAGATTTTTGTATTGTTGACCAATTTTCCAGAAATTGCATTCTCACCCACATTTAGGATAAACAATAAATGGGCCTGTGCCTATACTTCCAACTCTTGGCACAATAACACTCTCTCATAAGCCACCCCCAAATCCAGAGGCTTAAAACAGCCATCACTTTTCTCAAGGTGCAGGAAGTCAGCTGGAGGGCTTTGTTTCAGGTTTCAGTGGCTGGGCTAGCTCTGTGTCACATGTCACTCCTGTTCCTCCTGGGACCAGGGGCCGATCAGAGCAGGTTCTCTTGATTCATGGTGATGATGGGTGGGAGGGGGAAGAGAGAGAGAGGGAGAGAGAGAATGAATAATGAATATATATGGGAGCTGGGCTTGGTCATCAGATCTTTAGAGAGACCTGGAGTCATGGATAGGTTGCAGAGATTACATTCAAGCCCTATTATTGACCCTGGTGGGAAGGCCTCCATGTCTCAATATCTCACAGCATCTTATTTGCAGAATTAAATTCATTTGGCCAATCTAGAAGGTGGCCTACTTTTTGGAAATTGGCTCATTATTACTTACAAAAAGCCACGAAAAATAGAAAGATTCAGATCAGGAGAAGTAAAGATCAGGGTAATTTGGGGCCTGGTGAGAATGTGGGTCTCTTTCCTCACTTTTTATGAAGTGATTACGTAACAGAAACAAGTGGGCGGATTCCCGATCAGCAGAGCCAGTGACGTCACCCCGAAGCCCCCCAGTTGTGCTTTCCAGCACTCGAGGAACTTGTCTGGGGAAGACGCCCAAACCTTCCTATTAAGAAGATTGAGCTATTAATACATTTTCTGGAAAGAAAAAGCTAACGAGTGATTCTGGAACTACCAATTTTTAGGGGACAAGAAGCTAGATTCACCCGTCAAAATATTTGTGTTTTCTTTTTTATTTTCCCCCAAACAGCTCTTCAAAAATAAGCCACAGCCATCGATACCTCAGCGCAGCAGAGAAGCAAGGCAGCGTGTTTGTCTAGTACATTAGCAGCCCAGGAGGCCCTCCCCTGCACGAGGGTTTTGTGCCTTTATTGTTTCCTCTTTTCCTCCTCTCTCTCCTGTCCCCGCCTCCACGGACGAGGAAAGCCATTGAGTCTACATGGCCATCTTTGCATGGCACCACATTATAAGAGGAAGGCAGGGTTGGCACATGCTGGGGGACAGGGCATCCAGTGACTGACAGCTGCACCTGCGGCCAGACAGGCTCCTGGGAGGCCCACGCTCTGGGCCTGGGGAGAGAACATTTTAAACTTGTCCTCTGAGGGCTCATCTGCTCTTTGCTCAAGGATCCCGGGCCTTGATGACTTGGGTACTGCTGGGCTCTCGGAGGGGACGCACTGTCCCTTCCGGCGTTCCCTGAAGATGGGGACTAACGTTGCTCCTCTGGTTTTGGCCTTTTCTGAGGCAGACACAGGCCGTGGGAGTCTGGCCGGAGTCTCAAGAACTGTGTGTAGGTCTGGGTTTCCTGAGGGCAACAGGGGCTGGAGATGCTGCTGAGCAGAGCCAGCAGCCAGCAAATCACAAGCCCCCAAGGTGGACACGTGACGGGGGGGCTTCTGGTCCAGGTGGTGGAAGGTGGGGCACATTTGATGAGTGTCCCTGAGGCTGAGGCTGAGGCAGAAGCAGAGGCTTCTGGGAGCACTGCCTGCTGTTCCCAGGACCCTGCGGCCACCATCTGTCCCGATCAATGGAAATGAATTCCTGTTTGTGCTGTTCCAATGTCATCAGGTTAAATTCCGGCTCCCTCTCCTCTGGTTCTAAACACCCCACAGGGGCGGAGTAGAGGCTGAATCAGATCAGTTGTCCTCGGAGCAGAGACCTGATGGGTCAAGGGGGTGGCTTCCTTCAAAGATCTGTTAGGGATGACGTGTTCACAGGGAAGCCTCCGGTGGCGTATGGGGGAGGAATGAGAGCGTTTGTGGCGAAGAGTTCACCGGCTGATGGTTTAGAGAATTGTGATCACTTTTCTAAAGTAATCAGAGATGTAAGGATGTAAATGTGCAGCCTTCTCTGAAGGGGTAGCAAGGTGATTCTTGGGCCTCTGTGTGCTCTCAGTGCATGATAAGCTTCCTTACCCACTTCCTCGTCTTCAGCCGGGACCAGAGAGCTGACTCAATCAATCCCAGGCTGTTTTTGTTTTGTTTTTAAACTCCAATTTAAAGATTGCTTGGCGTGCTGGCTGGTGTTCCTCAGTGGTTAGAGCGCAGGCCCGCATACCAAAGGTCACAGGTTCAATTCCCAGTCCAGGATATGTACTTGAGTTGCAGGCTTGACCTCTGGCCATGGTCGGGCTCATATAGGAAGCAACCAATCGATGTGTCTCTTTCATATAGATTTTTCCCCCTCTCTCTTTTCTCTTTCTCCCCATCTTTCCTCCCTTCTACTTTCTCTAAAATATCAATGGGGGAAAAATTCTCCCATGAGGATTAACAACAACAAAACAACAAATTGCTTGGCTGTCTTGGTAATAATATTTATTGGATATTTTCTAAGTTCCAGGCATTGTGAGAAGTACAGCCAGCAGTTCTCAACCTGTGGGTCGCAACCCCTTTGGGGGTCGAACGACCCTTTCACAGGGGTCGCCTAAGACTATTGGAAAACACCTATTTCCTATGGTCTTAGGAACCAACACACTGCTCCTCGGTGTAGCAAAATGTAGCAATGTAGTTTACTGTTGTCATATGAAGACTGTTACCGATGCTACACCATGATTCAAGACAAAAAATTTTCATTTATTTGTAATTAGAAATAAATATTTCACAATATATAATTACATATTGTTTTTGTGATTAATCACTATGCTTTAATTATGTTAATTTGTAACAACGAAAATACATCCTGCATATCAGATATTTACATTACAATTCATAACAGTAGCAAAATTACAGTTATGAAGTAGCAATGGAAATAATTTTATGGTTGGGGGTCACCACCCCATGAGGAGCTGTCTTAAAGGGTCGCGGCATTAGGAAGGTTGAGAACCACTGAGTACAGCGGAACCTTGGTTCTCGAACTTAATCCATTCTTGGAGAAGCGATTTATTCGAAAATGGGATCATTCCTTCCCCCAGTTAGAAATAATGCTAATTGAATTTATCTGTTCTGGTCTCGAAAATGACTCAGTTTTAATTTTTCTCAGTTGCCTGTGGTTGCAGTTTCAAGAGCATGTTCACACCCTTAGCGGGATCAGCACTCCTGATAGCTTCTGTATGTTTCACAATGGTGCTAATCATTGCTTAGCCGCGCCATCCTTGGTAGCCAGGTCAGACAGGCAAACACCTCTATCACACCGCAATTATTTCTGTTCTGGGCTCTATCGTTGTTCTCACAGCTTTCCTTTGCTGCTATCACTAACCTTCTTAGGACCCATGGTGGCTTCCTGTATGTGTTTAATAAAAACAAGCAGGAACAAAACCAAAAAAGCAATAACACGAAAATATTCCCAGCACCATTTCCTGAGACGTGACCGACGCTGGATTTCGCAGTCAGCTGACAGATACTTGTGCATTCTCTCCTTTGTCAACCTGTGAGACTGATCATACAGGTGAAAGGGGTGTCTGGTTGAGAGCTGAAGTTTTGTTCAACCACAGAGACATTTTCCATTGACAACTTGGCCAAGAACTGAATTGTTCAAGATGTAAGACGTTGGAGAACTGAGGTTTGAGTATGACGGACAGGCGTTAATTGCCCTAGGAGAAAGGTGTTGTTGTTATCCACATTATGTAGAGGAGGAAACTGAGGCACAGAGAAGAGCGTAACTTGCCCAAGCCCCTGTGGTATTTACTCAGTGGCCTGCAGTGCGAGCCATTTTTCACTGTCTCATTTCAAAGCACCGCCTACAGTTCGGTCTCAGGCTGTGGGAGTCAGTGTGGTAACAAAGTACTTGGACTGGGTGGCTTCAACAACAATGTGTTTTTTCACAGTTCTGGAGGCTGGAAATCTGAGACCAAGGTGATGGCTGGATCGTATCCTTCTGCAGCTGATGGATGGCCATCTTCTTCCTCTGTCTGCACATGGTCTCTGCTCTGTGGGTGGCTGGGTCCTCGTCTCCTTTTATAGGGGCACCTGTCTGGTTGGATTAGGGCTTACACCAATGACTCACTCCATCTTAATTACCTCTTTATAGGCCTTGACTCCAAATATAGTCAAATTCTGAGGCACTGGGGGTTAGGATTTCAATATGTGAATTTTGGAAGGGCACACACCACCCATACATGGGGTGGGGGGGGAGGGAGAAGGGGAGACGGGCAGGAGGGTGGTGGTGGTGGAGAATGTGGGTCTCATTGTAGCTCATAATGATTAAATTGCCTCTTGTTCTGCTCTTCTGTGTGGAGGATAGTCACACCCCTGCTGTTTGCCTTCCAGCTCTTCTTTTTCAATTGGCTAATTAACTACATTGTTCTTTTCTCCATGGGTGTGTTTCCTTTCGAGTTCTGCTTTGTAAGTAGTTGGATCAAAATTGAAAGCATACGCTATTAATTCACATCTGATCTTTCTCTTTCCTCCTACTGATTCCTAGATATTGCTCATTCTGGGTTGGAGGAGAACATGTAGAAAAGGAGGATGTAAAAGAATATAAAAGGGTATGGACATTTGGAATATAATTCTGATTTCTATCTTAACTTACCATTCAGGTGCCCCCATATCACTTCAATTGGGTCCTTGTCCTATACCACATGTGAAGTTACCAGGCCAAAGCGTTTCTGCCATGCATGGAAAACATCTGGGACCCCCAGAAACCAAGAGCCATCTACACTAATAAAATAGAAATATGCAAATTGACCATAACTCCACAGTGCCCATCAGCCAATCAGGAGTGAGTATGCAAATTAACCCAACAAAGATGGCAGATTAATTTGCATTTGCAGGTGCAGAACAGCTGGGCAGTGTGGGACGCCTGCTGTGAGGAGGAGGGCAGGGGTGGAGGGAGCTATAGGAGTGGTCCTCTGGCTGGGAGCGAGGTCTTGCAGGCTTCCAGGTGGGTGGGAGCAAAGCCAGGGGAAGAAAGGTCTATTCTTGCAGGAATCTTCATGCAATGGGCCTCTAGTAGAAACATAAGATGCTGAGGTGGAGAGAAGCTAAGAACCCTGCTTGCGGCCTCCAGGCTGGCTTAGGGCTGAACTGAGACAGGACTCTAGGCTCCCATTAACCAATCAGTACAGTGAGTTTCCCTCTTCCCATCAGAAATCTGAGCCCGGCCATACTGCTCATTGGTGAAGTGAAATTATTTCCTTTCTTTACTCCTTTAGGTCATCGGAGGCTGAACACGAGGCTGTCCATTGCTTTCCAATTGGCTCTGAGTTCTGTTTGTCTTGTTAGACACATTGGAGGAAATGAAGTGGACTGGAGTATTTATTGGACAAGCCAAGTTGGACGGTTTCTCATATGCATAGATGGGACCTTGTCCGAGGCTAACACTATCCCGAGAAATTACTTTGCTCCAAATTGATGTAAGATAACCAATTAGAGAGGCCCTCCTGGGAAAAGAGGGGTTGCTGTTGCTGAAGCCATGTTCCCATTCCTGTGGTTTATGCCAATCTGGGTCTTTTGATTTGTATTCTCCTAAAGCTTCCTGTGAATTAGTATTATAACCTTCCTCACCCCTTCTGGGATGGTGGTCTTCCTTGCATAGAGAAGAAAGGGTGGATCTGTATGATCTTGGCTGCTGCTAGACCCTCATTAGTCTGAGTCTCTTCCAAAGTCACTGGAATGTTGGAATCAGAATTTTCAATACCCTTCTCCAAGGTAAAGCCAGAGCCCTAGGCAGGTTCAACTCCATTACAATGTACTTGACTTGAAACTGTAACTAAACACTGATGGTGATAAAATGCAGACAGAGCAAGCCCTTGAGCTCGTGAGCATGCAGGAGTGAGCGAGCTGCATCTGTTGAATGGTGAACCCCAAGAGTTCAATTACCTTAGATCCCGCCACAGAAGGTAACCATGGAAACCTCATAATCCAAAGCATCACCAGTCTCCAAGCAAAACACACACACACACACACACACACACACGTGCACACACACACACGTGCACACACGTCCCAGGAAGGCAATGTGCTTGTGTGCCATGTCTCACTTACTGTGTATGTGGCGTGTAACACCCTGATAGTCTGTGTGTGTGTATGAAAGGAAATTGGCATGGGCGTTCACTGCCACAGGCTTTCTGGTTCTGCTCTAAGAGTGGTGAAAGAACGTGGGTTTGTCCTAATGTTTGGGTGCTGCACTCGGAGCTGTGCAGCACTTAGAGCATGTGGGAGAGGACGAGTATTTTCCTTTAGAAGAGGATGATGTGGTGGCATGATTTGGGCATCCAGGAAGGGTTTTAGCTGATTTGTTTTCCATCT